>CM033444.1:32930869-33005868 GCA_019425775.1 Rafetus swinhoei | reverse complement strand
GTGAGGATGTGGGATGGTACAGAAGTCAGGACACAGGATTAAGGATGTGGGGGGGCTTGGGGCTGGGACTGTGTGTGTGTGTTGAGGGGATCAACGGGACTAGATTCCCAGCTCCCTCTGCTCCGGGCTCCCTGAGGCCCTTTAACACACAAGGGGTTTCTCTGCAGTGCACTGAGGAGAGGAACCCCTGAGCCAGTGATGCCGCTTTGCCCAGGTTGGCAGGGACAGAAAGCAGGCCTGGTGCCCAGTAGCCCCAGACAGATGTGCACATCTGCATGTGAGCAGCAGCTGTTGTGGGACTCTAGAAATCACCCCCTAGATCTAATTCCCCACATGCCAGGCACCAGTCAAAGCCAGGGCTCTGGGGTCTCAAGCACAACACTGCGGGGGGCGGATACGTGTCTATTTGAGGCAGGTTCCTCACTCCCACATCCCAGACACGTACTGTGGCACAAAGCCCAATGGTCCCTGCGCAAAGTGTGTCACAGGGATAAGCGTTAGCCCCAGGAACAAGCATCTCCCTGCAGAAGAGACACCCCTGGTATGGAGCCAACAAACCCAGGAGCCGCCGGCTCAGGATCCCCAAGGGCACTGACACAGACTCCCTGGCACAGGAGAATCCCAAGCCTCAGTTCTGCCAGCCAGAATTTTCCCCTCTTCCGTTTCTTGTCAGCTCACTGCAAAACACCTCACAACAGTAGATGAGGGTGAGTGTGGATAAACCCAGCTGTGCTGTAGAGCGGCTGTTAGATGGGGAAAGAGAGGTGCCCCCTCTGCGTCCTGGAGCAACTCTCACATGTAAGAAAACTGCCATTAGAGGTTATTGCGTGGGTGTCAGGATGGCCGAGTGGTCTAAGGCGCCAGACTCAAGCTACTGCCTTTCCCTTACTTGGGTGTTCTGGTCTCCACATGGAGGCGTGGGTTCAAATCCCACTCCTGACACATCCTTTTTTTATATCTAGAGAGGTGACCTCATTTCCCCATCTCCCCTGACATTGTAGCAGCACTTGCTCAGCATTTCTCTTAGGCTGCATCTACACAGCAGCGTTATTTGGGAATAATGGCCATTATTCTGAAATAACAATGGGAGCATCTACACAGCAATTCCATTATTCCGACTTCTGTAACGCTCCATCCACACCAGTGGTCTGAGGAGCCAGGAGGTTTCCAGGTTGCAGACAGCCAAGCCCACAGGCAAAGAAAAAAAAGTCCCAGAGCCACTTCCTGCTCAGCCCTGCAGTGTCTCTGTGTGGCCCCCAGACCTTTTGTTTGCCATTGTCCAGACACAGGGGCCCAGATTCAGCAACACTCACAGGCCCCACAGGAGGGGCCTAGTTTGATGCTTCACCCCACGGCCCAGCAATGAGCCCCCAAATTCCCCCTGTGCTCTGGGAGCCAGGTTTCCTGTTTGAATTCTGTGGGGCAGGCGACATCAGGCCTGGGCACTGGTATTAGTTACCACTTCCCCTGGCCCCAAGAATCCCACATTCTTTACAGCTGTGATGGCAGAGTGGTTAGGGTTTTAGACTAGAAATCCAATAGGGTTTCCCTGTGCAGGTTCAAATCCTTCTCGCAGCGAGGCCTGTGTTTTGATCACTCCTCTGGCTAGTGTAACCCTTCTGCCAGGTAGTGCCAGCAGTAGCCAGTGCTGGGTTCAATATCCAGGGGTTCCTTTTCATCCATCTCACACAAAACTGGCTCGAGCTCCCACCCAGTAGCCGGGGAAATCCACACACACCCCTGGGCACCTCGGGGAGGCGATGCTTCCCCACTTGCCAGCACAGAGTCTGAATGTAGAAAAGAAACTTTTAATGAAAGAGGGCGAGAAGTAAAGTGGCATTAGCCTGGGAAAATACCACAAGCAGGGTTCAGAACCAACCCCCAAGTAAGTCCCCGCTCAAGTGGATTGAGCAATGTCTTTTGCCAGCAATGTAAGTCCAGCAATGCAAGCGTCCCATTCACATGCCCAAACTTTCTCCATGCCCCACTCACAGTTTCTGCCCTTGCTCAGGGCAGATAAAAGCTTAGAAGTGATTTTCAGAGCTCACCTCCCACTCTTGGGGCGGGACATAGGAGGCCTCTCACTCACTCACTCTGCTGGCCACTCACCGCTGCTCTTACTGGCCGCTTGCTGGCCACTCCCACTAGCCACCCTGCTGGCCACCTGCCGCTGTTCCTACCGGCCATCCACCAGCTACCTGCTGTTACCCCTACTGGCCGCCCTGCTGGCTGCTTGCTCCTGCCAGCTGCTGCTTCTACGATGGGGATGGGTCTGGCTCTGGGCCAAACCCAGTGATTTCAGCTCTTTGTCAGTTTCCCTGGTGATTTCAGCTCTTGGCCCCCACCTAGGCTGGGCGAAAGATTCCAGCCCCCACTGAAATAATATTTCGAAATAACAAAGAGACTCCTTATGGAGTCTGTTTTAGGTCTATCCTTAGAATTGGCAGTGGGGGAGGGAAAGACAAGATGAACCAGTCTTATAGCTAAGCCTGGAAGACATGTGGCCTGCTGGTTCAAGCTCCTTCCCCCCCACACCCTGAGTCCACTCCACTTGAGTCTGGAAGGGGAAGGCTTGTCCATCCCAGATTTTTTTTCAGTGACAGTGTCGCTCCTGCAAGCACTGGTGTCATATTTTACAATTCCTACAGTTAGAGTTAAAATGGTTTGTGACCCTACAATAGCCAAATTAGTTTTATTTGAGCTGCTCCCCATGAAAAGCGGTGAGAGGGAGCCCTTGGTTGTGGGACCCACTTGTGCCTGTTGTTCAGGGTTAAATAAGATCTCCCCCAGGAGGTTGCCTGTCCCCTTCCCACCTTGCATGGGCTGAGAATCAAATCAAGCAAGGGGCAGCAAACACCAGGCACTGTCATTGTCTGGGCCAGAGATAAAGACCCTCTTGGAGCTGTGGTCCGAGGCAGAGTCTCTGCAGTCTATGCAGAGGAATGGGGACATTTATGGCCGAACAGCTGATGGTCTAGCAAAGAAAGGCCACCTGCCTCCTAGACCAAGTCAGAGCCAAGGTCAAGGAATTGCTGCAGGGGTTTGCAAGGGAAGCACCCATTACTGTGCATACTCTCAGGATGAAAAGCAGCCTACAGCTGCAGGACTCATTTGTACCTGTTTTTTCAGGCTTAAAGTAGAAGCTCAACAAGGAGCTTTGATGCTCCCTTTTCATGTTGCATTGGCTGGGAATTGAACCCAGGTCAACTGCTTGGAAGGCAGCTATGCTCACCACTATACCACCAATGCCTACCCCAAGAAATGAACTTAGTGAGGGAAACCCACGTCTGCTATGACACGAGCTGGAGGTGAGAGGGTGCCTGTGTGGTTTGGGTAAAGCATAACTTCTTGGCTGCTGGGCTAAAATCAGGTGTGGTGATTCTGGGGTAGTGGCTGCCCTGCACTCTCTGTGGTGTGAGGAGCTGGGTGGGAGAGGAGTTCCAGAGGTTGTTGGGTGGGAGAGTAGAGTTTATCGGCCTTTGGGCTAAGCTCCATAGCAGCCAAGGGAGAGGTGGGGAAGTGGCTTCTGGATACGCTGTGTGGCCAGGGGATCCAGACCAAGAGCTGTCCTTGTGTTTGTTGCTGTAAAATGTTGTTTCTCAGTCGTTTGGCTAAGATCGAGCGCTTCTGCCTTCCAGAGAGCCATGTCACAGGCACAAGCCCCCAGAGACCCCTTCAGGGACACATCACAGGACCAAGCAAGGGGCAGCAAACGCCAGGCACTGTCAGTGTCTGGGCCAGAGATAAAGTCCCTCTTGGAGCTGTGATCCCAGGAGGAGTCTCTACAGGCCCTGCAGTCCAGGTGGAGGAATGCGGACATTTATGGCCGAATGGCTCATGGCCTTGCAAAGAAAGGCCACCTCCCACCCTGCATCCTAGACCAAGTCAGAGCCAAGGTTAAGGAATTGCGGGAGGGGTATGTGAGGGCCCGTGAGGGCAGCTCCCGCTCTGGGGAAGCACCGCAGCACTGTGCATACTGTGAGGAACTGGACCGAATCTCGGGGTGAGGGGAGCCCCTGTCTCCAGGGAGAGTTGTGGGGTCTGGGATGGAGACACTTGGGCAGCAGCGGCTGCAGCTCCAGGATGACAAAGCTGCTGACCTGCCGCTCCAGGACGAGGAGGAGGATTCCAGAAGCATTGTGACCTTCCCCCTGGAGCCAGTCCCCCAGACACAGGAGGACTCCCAACCATCTTCAGACAGTAAGGAGGGAACATCAGGTGAGTGCCGTGAGGTGGCAACACACAGGACATGTCTACACTTGCACCCTCTTTCAAGAGAAGGATGCAAATGGAGACATTCAAAATTGTAAATGAAACCGGGATTTAAATATCCCACGCTACATTTGCATAATCACGTCCGGGCGCTGTTTCAAAATACTTTATTATGAAATAAAAATAGTGTTTAGATGCAGTTATTTTGGGAGAAATCCCAAAATAACCCTTAAACACTCCACTCTGGTCTGGACCTAACAGCAATGTCAGCTTTTGCTAGTCGGGGCTCTGGACAGCACCTGCACAGAGAGAGATGGCAACTGCGGGACGCCCTCGCCAGCTGTTCCAATGTCTCACAGCAGAAAAGAAAACAAAAGAGGCCAATGCAAACAGCTCCTGGAAGTGAGGGAGTCAGCACGTCGGTGGGTGGGGCAGGGAGCTGGGGGCAGAGCTGGGCTCTAACTCGCTGGGTGACCTTGGCCCATTCAGTGAATCTCTCCCTGCCTCCATGGCCCTGTCTGTACAGCAGGGACAGCAACACGCACAGGCCCCACAGGAGAGGGCGGGTTTGATGCTTCACCCCACAGCCCAGCAATGAGCCCCCAACCTCTCCCTGTGCTCGGGGATGCAGGTTTGCTGTGCGAATTCAGTGGGGCAGGTGATGTCAGGCCTGGGCACTGGGATTATTTACCAGTTTCCCTGGCCCTGGGGTATTACCAAGCCCACAGCTGTGATGGCTGAGTGGTTAAGGCATTGGACTAGAAATCCAATAAGGTTTCCCTGTGCAGGTTCAAATTCTGCTCACAGCGAGGCCTGTGTTTTGGCCACACCCTTAACCAGGCGACAAGCTGCACAACCCCTGAGCCACTCTCCCTGTCCCCAGTCAAACCCTTTCTGCGTCTTTCCAAGAGAGACATGGGGCACGGTGCCTCATTATGGGTCCCTGAGCTCTAGGGAAACTCTCAGCTCCTGTAGCCTCTGCCCCTTGCCCAGCACCCCATGGCTCAGCCCTACACCTGGGGGCTGCCCTGCTACAGTGTGTGATATGAGTTGAGAGGATGGAGTGTCTGGGCCTGCCCCCAAAGATCCATCTATTAAAGGCAGAAATGTTGGGGATATGATGTGGGTCACCCCTCCCCAGGCACACAGCCCCATCCCCCTGCCCTGTGTTGGGAGCAAAGGTCTAGAGAAGTATCATGTGTGTGTGTGTGTGTGTCTTGTTGGGGCCTCTTCCCCAAGGCCTTGGCCAAAGAATTAGTAACAGAATATTTGTCCAAGTTTACGTACAAAAAAACTGACTGAAGCACATTTCTGTGGTGTAGTGGGTATTGTGTTTGTTTAACATGAAGCAGGCCCCCTGGTTCAAAGCCAGGCAGAAGGGGGGGTCCACTCTTATTGCAGCTCCCCTTGATGCCCAGCTAAGCACAGCTCCTGCTGCTTGGCCTGTGCTTGGGATAAGCCCAACTCCCAAGCTGACTGGCCAAGGAACGGCAGGAGCCCTGTCCCAGGAAGGGAGGGGCCAGTGTGTGTGAGGGCGTCACCCAGACAGGCAGCCCCAGGCTGGGAGGACAGAGCTGCCCGACATCTCTAGCGCTCCTGAGGCCCAGGGGGTCCCAGCACAGACACAAGAGCAGCAGCCTTGGCCAATGGCCCCAGGTTTGCAGGGACTGTCCCTGGCTCCCCGCTCAGACTGGCCGGGGGGCACGTTGGTGCTAACAACATGCTCAAGTGGCGCCATGTTCCAGCCAGGCCGACAGGGAGCATTTCTTGTGGTGCCACCTGATGCCCACGAGTGTGGCCCTTGCACCCACCCCCCTGCTTTTCCCCTCGCCTCCGTGGGGCTGACAGGAAAGAGGGCCAGGGCCAGGCTGGAGCCAGGGAAAGCAGGAGGCAGGAAGAGCCCCAGGCTGAAGCTCAGCTCCCCTTTCCTCCTCTGGGCACCTTGAGCTCCAAGGGAGGTTCAAAAGCCACAGAGCAACTGAGACAGGGCAAGAGGGGGGCGGGGCCAGGCCTACCTGTGTCTGCAGAGCCACAGAGACCCCCGGCCGGGCTGCTCCCCACCCTCTGGCTGTCAAATGCTGAGCAAAGGCCCCACCCACCAGCACGCGGGTGACTGCTGATGCTTTGTGACCAGTGTGAGAAGGGGGCAGGAAAACAGGGCCAGGCCCCCTCACCGCTCCCCCCTTATTACTCCCACTGCAGGGCTCAGTGGGGCAGGAGATGTTGCCCCAACAGGCTTTTCCCCCACAAGTGAGAATCAGAGAAACACCCAGGACCCCAAACGTGCTCTAAAAAGCCCCCTGTGCTCTTGGGGGAGACAGGCCCCAGCGAGGCAGAGTGGCGGGGTGAGGAAGTGCCTGATACCCTGGTGAGAGGCGCCAGCTCCTTGGGGGTGGGGCATTGGCTGCTTCCTTGCTGACCTCGCACAAGGTCTGGGTTCTTTTGAGAGCAAGTAGGAAGGGGCTACTGCAAAAATCTTGGCCCTTTAGCGGGCTCTGCCAGTGAAAACCAGGAAGGCAGCCCCCTGGAGAATGTGGGTCTCAGTCCCACTGCCTCTCACATGCAAAGTGGGCGCTCTGCCACTGGGGCTAATTCCCCTGCAAGTAGGGGCTAGTTCTAGGCCACCCATCTTATTCCAGAGCCCACAACATCCCTGCAGCTGCCTCTGCTCTGAAGGGGCCCACTAGTGACTCCCTTTGCTGGGGGCTGGCAACCTCAGCTGCTTTGAGTTTGGGGCTAATAACTTCAAGTTGCTGGGTTCAAGCCCCTTGCTGGGCAGTGTTGGCAGGGTAGCCTGTTCTCCTTTAGCTGCCAGCTCTGGGAAGGGAGGTCAGAACGAGAAACAGGCCGAGCAGCTTGCAGGGAGCAGCAGACGCAGACCCCATGCCACCCCAGCCTGCTGGGAGGAGGCTCTGGCCACCTCCTTCCCTCCCCTCTCTCTCAGCTCCCTTCTCCCGGGGGGCTGAAAGGGACTTGGACCGAGGGCCCAGCCCCCTTCCTCAGTGGTAGGAGAAGATGTCTGTGTCTTGCCCCCAATGTCACCGCTAAACTGACAATCTGAATTCTTGCTGCCTGCAGTGTCCAGGGGAGAGAGTGTCTCCTTCCTCCCACCCTGCTTGAGCTGGCTGCTGGGTTTCTCCTGCTCAGCTGGCTGGCCCCAGGTAGGTCACATGAGACTAGTCAAATGTGCCCCCATGAGCACCTCACCCTGAGCCACAGCCCTTGTGCCAGCGCTGGGTGGGCATTAGCCAAGGAAACAGCAACTCTCAGGAAGGGCTGGGAGGAACAGGGGCGAGTCACAGGAACATGATTTGCCAGGGCCCAGCTGTGGCCAAAAAAAGGGTGAAATGATCATTAAATAAAGGGGAACCTTAGAAAGGGCCCTGCTACCTATTAGCACCTGCCAAAGCCTGGGATTAAACCAGAGACCTTCAGTCTAATACTCTCCCAACTGAGCTACTTTGGCTGTTGCAAAAGGCCTGTCTGGCCTGTAATTCTCTGTCTGGGATGTTTGGCAGCCGGGCCGCATGTTGTCATGTCCTGCCCTGGAAGGCAAGACTGGCCTTTCTACAGTGCCCCTCCCTCACAGCCCAGAGCCAAGGTTCCCTCTAAGCCAGGCCTGGGCAATATAGGACAGCGGGCTGGATCCAGCCCATCAAGACACTCCCTGCTTGCCCCACCCCTGCACACCGCTGAGAACAGGGACTGCTGGGCCGTTAGTGTCCCTGCTCCCGGCACAATCCCATTGGCAGCCCTGGGAGCGGTTCCCCATCAAGAGTCATTGCCCACCTCTGCTCTAAGCTGTGCAGCAGCCCAGCCCCAAAGCTGCTTAATGCCCTGGTGCCAGCCAGGGCCTCAGGTCTCTGCCCACGGAGCTGCCATGTCTTCTCCAGAGCCCATAGGTTGGCACCGGGGAGGCCTGAGTCCAGGCAGTGCCCAGCGGAGCCCAGTGAGGGTGGAGGGAAGGGCTGGTACTTGGGGTGGGGCCGGGTGCTGTTCTGAAAGGCTGCAGGCACCGTTAGACCCTTTTGTCCTTCCCTGTCTCACCCCAGCGCTGAGCAACACTCAGTGTCGGTCTGAGCATCCATCCTGCTCTGGGACGTGTCTCTGTGGCAGGAACCTGCCCAGGCGGCTCTCGCAGTGAGGCCTCTCCCTGGCAGCACCGAGCAGTGAGAGCTGAGTGAAGGGGGGAGGCAGGACCAGGGGGAGAAGGCTCCATGACTGTGTCAGAGGGAGGCTCTGCCCTGGCCAGTGGGGAATTGTTGCCTCTCCGAGGGGCCCAGGCCTGGTGGGTCATTTCCCCAGGTTACTGAGTGGGAGCTGGAGCCAGTTCTGTGTTGTCTCCTTCAACAACCAAACTGAACCAATGGATCTTGTGCCGACCTGACACTGCGCTGGGCTAGTGCTGTGTGTGTCACGGAGCTTCCTGCAGGGCTGCCCACACAGGAGAGGAGAGGGGCAGTTTGAGTCACTCAGTTCTGCCCCTTCTGAAGGGCTTGTGAAAACAGGAGGTGCTGTCTTAGCAGTGAGGGAGAGGTGGGAAAGGGGCCCTGAGTGAACCTCTTGGGCCACAGCTGCTGTAACAATGAGGAAAGGTGAGTGAGTGGACAGATGTCATGTGAAAACTGAAGGTGTTTCAAACCCAGGCCTCAGCATCTAGCCACTAGACCATCAGGGAAAGATGAACTGACCTGTTTCCTTACCTACCCTACCCTTTCACAGGCCATGTTCTGTCCCTTTCAGGACGGGGGGTCCATTGCCCAGAGGGGACAAGAACAGAAACCAAACAGAACATCAGAACGGCTGGACTGGGTCATGCTAGTTGTCCAACTAGCCCAGGATCCTGTCTCACAACAGCAGCCTATTCGATTGCCCAGTGGGAATCCTCAGGACAGACAATTGTTAAGTGATCCCTCCTGTCACCCATTCCCAGCTTCTAGAATACACCAGCTAGGGACACCTGCCCTGTCCATCCTGGTTAAAACGCCATTGATTGAAATTTCCTGCATTAAATTACCCAGTTCTTTTTTGGACCTTCTTGTAGATTTCACCTTCACAACATCCTCTGGCAAGGAATTCCATTGGGTGCAAAAATGCTTCCTTTTGGTTTATTTTTAATTTGGGTACTTACCAGTTTCATTCTGTCACCCGGGATCTTGAGTAGGAGAAAAAAAAATCTTATTGCTTTCTGCACCCGTCATCATTACACAAAACTCTGTCCCATCGCCCCTTAGTCGTCCCTTTCCCAAGCTGAGAAGAAGAAGTTCCATGAACTCCTGGGAGCTGCTGTTCCAAAGAAGAGGCATTTCCCGTGGAAAAGATGGCCAAGCCCAATCCCCCTACACAGAGCCCCAGAAAATACCAATGGACTCTGGGCACTTGTAAAGCTCCCTCTCGGGCAGCGCTACGGAATGGATCCGGCTGGCCATCGGGCTGACTAACGCCGTCAACAGACGAGTCCCCGTGAGACTTCTCAGCCCAAGTGCAGAGACTGTGGAGTTTCCCACTCCCAGCCCAGTGGCAGAGGGGCAGCGCCCTGAGGAGGCGGGTCCAGAGGCAGCGGAGACCCTTGAAGGGAACGGAGACGTAAGGTAAGGAAGGAGAACAAGTCACCTCTTCTCAGGTGAGATGTGGTGGGAAACTACCAGATCCGGTGCAAGCCGAGCTCCAAGGGTTGGTTCCTGCCCTGGTGGCTCCTTGCAGGGCCTGGCTTGAGAAGAGCCGAGGAGTGCCATGCGTGGCCAGGAGAAAGGGTGCAGAAGGAACGTGGATGCAGGAGCAGGGTGGGGTGTCTGGCCAGGATAGAGGGAGCAGGAACAATGGAGGATGTCAAAGCAAGTTGAGGGTGCTGGGTGGGAAGAAAGTGAGGGGAATGGGGTGGCTGGGGTCTGGGCATGAGGCAGGACGTTATGTGGCTTTGTGTCCCCTTGCAGCAAAGGTGACAGCCACACTGCCCCAAAGGTGCACTGCTGCAGTAGTGGCACTTCCAGGGTGGGCCCTGGACTGAGTGGCTGCAATGACCTGGTCCCACGTAAGGGACTGCTGAGAAGTCTCAGCCCCAGCCCTGCCTCCTCCCATCTCAGCCTAACCTGTTTAGCTGTCTCCTGCATGCTCCTGAAAGCCAGCACACAGGCCACCCAGCCCTGCACCAGGGGGCAGGCCCTGGCACTGCCTTGTGGGCACCAAGGGGACCCGCAATAAGAGAAGACCCTGTGTTTCTGCCTGGTTTTGAACCAGGGACCTTTTGCGTGTTAGGCAAATGTGATAACCACTACACCACAGAAACACATGTAACAGGGTCTTCTGCTGCTGCACTTAAACTTGGGCAAATATTCGGTTGCTAACCCTTTGGCCAACAGAGATTGCTGCAGGGCAAAGGAATTCTCTGTTGTTAATTTTGTGTCCTCAGGAAGGGGCCAAACTGAAGGAGGCCGGGCCCCCACCTGGGGACTCCAACCTAAACCCTGAGACCAAGGGGTTTACAAACCAGAAAATCAAAGTTTGCTGCATTTCTCCCTCCCACAATCCAGCAGAACCTCAAGGGCAACTCTACAGTCCCAGTGGCTGGGGGAGATGTGCACCTTACAGCCTCTGCCCACTGAGCTGTAGCCTTCTGTGCCCAGGGAGCCAGACACCACCAGGGTGGGAAGGCAGGAGGGAAATGGGGAATGGCCGAACTTTCTGAGGCAATGGTGTTACCTGGGACCGTACATAGAACGCTTTACAAGTGGGTCTGAGTAGGGCACCATGGCTTGGTAGGCTAAAGCCTTGTGTAATCAACAGGGTATCCTGGGTTCAATTTCTGGAGTTGCCTTGTTACAGCCTTTACTCACATTTTCCTACACCCCCTCTGGGACACGGAAGAGGCCTCTCCAGTCACCCATGGAACTGCGGGTTCAGGAAAAGGCTGATTGAAGAGGAGTGTTGGAAAGAAGGAAACCACAGGTGAGAAGCACCTGATGCCCACAGACCCTAACTCTCCATGGCTGCAGGAGCTGCAGAGCTTGCTCCCTCAAGCTCTCTAGGTGCTGATCCCCTCTGGGAATCACAAGGGCAGGTGGTGCTGGCTCTCCTGTCCCAGCAATTGCAGTCAGAGCCCTGCCTTGCCAGTGCCAGCCACAGTAGCCTCTACACCCGCTCCAGGCTTGTGGTTTCCTTCTTCCCAATGCTCCTCCCCAATCAGCCTTTTCCTGAACCAGCAGTTCCATGGGGTGGCCAGAGGAGGCCTCTTCTCTGCCTCAGAAGGACATAGGAAAACGCAAGCACAGGCTGCAATAAGACACCCCTGGGAATTGAACCCAGGATCCCCTAGTTATAAGCAGGTCACTTTAGGCAGCTAAGCCATGGTGCCCTCCTCCAAAGCCTCTTTACAATGGTTCTTTATGTTTCCAGACAACACCTTTGACTCCCAGAATGCAGCCATTCCCCACTTTTCTCCTGCCTTCCAGCCCTGGGGGGGTCTGGCCC
Organism: Rafetus swinhoei; assembly: GCA_019425775.1. Lineage (NCBI taxonomy): Eukaryota > Metazoa > Chordata > Testudines > Trionychidae > Rafetus > Rafetus swinhoei. The sequence continues at coordinate 32,994,189 of CM033444.1, read as the reverse complement.
CCTGGGCACAGAAAGCTACAGCTCTGTGGGGAGAGGGCTTTGACCTCCTTGATGCTGTTGCAGGAAGGGCTGCTCAGCAGGGATGGGGCTCAAGTGTTGAGGAAGGGAAGAGTATTTGGATGCAGACTGGTGAGGAGGCTTTCAAGTAGGTTTGACGGGGGCAGGTGCCCAAAGCCCACAGGTAGGTGAAGAACATGGAAACCCGGGAGATGGGTTAGAAATGGGAGAGAGCAGGGGCTGTAACAGCAGAGATAAAGGAGGGACGCGGCACCACTGAGAAGTAAACTCTAATCTGTGTCTTAGACTCTGGTATAGACACACGGGAACGATGGTTACAGCCACCTCCCCAGGCAGAATCATCCAAAGTGCAGCTGGTTTCACACACACTCAGCCTCACCCACAGCTGGGAGGCAGTTTGCAGAGAGCTGAAAAGAAACAGAAGAGGGGAAACTGGAGCCTGGCAGAACCAAGTCTTGGGATTCTTCTGTGTCCAGATGTGCTAAGCAGCTGGCAGCCAAGCTCCCAAGTGCTGGTCTGTTCCTGCCCTCCCCAGGCAGGCGAATCCCCTCCACTGGATGTTACAAGCTAGACTTGGCCTGCCTGACTTTTAGCCAGGGAACTGCTCCCTGTGAGGCAAACCTGACACCCCCTGCACTGTGGAAACCAGCCTGTTGCCTTATGGAAGAGGGAAGGAGGCCCTGGAAGCACTTAGCCCCTTGCTGGCTCTGCCTGTGAAGAGGAGAAAGCAGCAAACATCTATTACTGGAGAATATGGGTATTGATCCCACTGCCTCTCACACGCAAAGCGAGCGCTCTACCACTTGAGCTAATTCCCCCTGCCTCTGAAGAGTTTTCCTGCCCCACCCACCTTGTTCCAGAGCCCACAACATCCCTTCTGCTAAACCCTCATATAAAACTCGGCAAATATCCAGAGAAGTTGCGGTTCCCTTTACAAGACTCTGCACAGCTCAGTTCCAATCAGCCGGTCTTCCCTAGAGCCCAGAACATCGACCGCGGCAGCGTCACTCTTACACCTAGTGTAGACATGGCCTTAGAGTGTCACTAAACCAGCCCCAGGACACATTCCTGGCTAGGACCAGTCACAGTCTGGGGTCAGTGAGGATCCGTCCTACCTGAGATGCGTGTGACACAAAAGCCTCCTGTTCCCTGCCCAGTTCCCAACACTGGCTGCAGACCCAGCAATATTTGGTGCCTTGGCTGCTGTCCCTGCTGGCAGGGAGCTGTCCCGCACCTGCAGTTCATCCACCTCCCGGAGAGGGGGCAGCTCTGTGAGGGGGAGAAGCCGGGGAATTTTCCTGCATGTGTAAAAACCATCACTGCAGCACCGTGTCAGATGGTTTCTTCTTGGCCTGGTGCCTCCTGAATGCTGGGAGCAGCTGCCTGGTCCGAGGGGCTTCAGTTCCCTGGAGAGAGGGGCTGGGGCTGGTGGCGGCAGGAAAACCCTTCTGCTGTGTCTGAGCGGCACAAAGGAAGATACAAGATCCCTGGGGTCTTTGCCGGATGAACGTGCCTGAGGAAAGACGCTGGAAGCGCAACAGACACAGAAAAGGGGCACGAGGGACAGTTTGAGTCACACACACGGCCAGGAACCTTATCCACTCACAGAGCTTCACAGCTTCTCCACCCCCAAACCCCACCAGGCAAACTCCCCATGGGCTTCGCCCGCACCATGCTCAAGGCGTGGGGATTTTCTGTCCGTTTGCCAGACCAAATTACTAGCCCCCCCACCCCTCTGGAGTCTCTGCCTCTCATGGGCCTTCTCATCCTCAGGCTCCCCTTTGTCTCCAGACAGACCCTGCTCTGCTACAGCCACCTCCCTCTGTCTGTCACTCCTGGGCCTTCTTTTCCACTTTGGATACCTGGGCTTTTAGCATCCAAATCTGCACCTAAACACCAGCAGTTCTTAGTAAGGGGTCTGAACAGCTTCTGTAGAGAGAGAGACAGCCACTGTGGAGTAGCCTTGCCAACTCTCCCAGAGCAAGTTAAGTTTTCATCACTGAAAGGAAAGTATCAACCCAGGTGGGACTTGAACCCATAATTCCCTGGTTTAGAAGGCCACTTCCTTGTCCATTAGGCCACTGGGGCTTACAGAAAAGAGCTCACTTCCCCTTCCCCAAAACAGAAATTCACCCTTCTAAATGGTCCTTCTTCAACTTTTAGCTCCTGATTAAGCCCCTTTGAAGAAGCCAGATACACAGGAAGGGCTGATCACACCCCTCTGAAAATCCGCTTTCCATAGGTATCAGTAGCTGGCTCCGAGTCATGGGCCTTGACATCTCGTCTCCCTCCCGAAACCAGGGAAGTGTCTCATCAGGGAGCTACACTGGTGCTCACACTGCTCTTAGGGAAGGGAGCGGGTCCCACAGTGGCTGGGTGGGGAATGGCTGGTAGTTACTGAAGGGGAAGGATAAAACACAGCTACATTGCCAGGAATGGGAGGCCGGCCTGGTGACACCCTGGGACGGCCCTGGGAGCTCTGCAATGTGACCCTGGCTCCCAAGGCAGCAAGTGCAGAATCCCCCTCGGTGAGCGCAAGAGGCTCCGACCGGCCTGGTCTGAATCAGGCTGAACAGCCCCACTGCTGGAGTGTCAGAGCCAGACACTAGAGTTACAGGCACGTCTCTCGCACCCAGAGAAGTCCAGTCACAAGCTCCCTGTCACTCCCATAATGCAACAGGGGCAGGTCCAGCCTGTTCTATAAAAGCCACTCTGGAAATCAGAGAGCAGCTGAAAATGACTGGGGTGGGATTTGAACCCACAGCTTTTGAGCGCTTGGTCTAACTCACTGAGCACCACTGCTTAGACAGCCAACATGCATGCAGTTGTGCTGCAATGCACCAAAGTTCAGCTAGCTCCTCATTCTCTCCCTCTGCTTTGCAACAGGGCAATTGCTGGGGTAGAAGAAAGGGAAAAGCTGAACCATAGGAACACACGCTCCCCCTCCCACAGTCAGACCCCTCGATACCCAGCCCCCTGCTTAGAGTCTCAGCTGTGGCTTAAACCTGGTTCCAGAGAGAAGAGGCCAATGCAAACAGCCCCCTGGCAGAGAGGGAGTCAGCACGTCGGTGGGTGGGGCAGGGAGCTGGGGGCAGATCTTGGCTCTAACTCACTGAGTGACCTTGGCCTGTTCAGTGAATCTCTCCCTGGCTCTATGGCCGTGTCTGTACAGCAGGGACAGCAACACTCACAGCCCCACAGGAGGGCCCCTGGCCTAGCAATGTGGCACCCTGAGCAGCCTCTGATGTTCCTGCTTGAGCCCCAGAACCAGCCCTGAGTGACTGGGGAAGGGGGAGCAGCTCACACATGCCAAGGGGCTGGCCAGGAGCAGGACATGAGCCTGCAAGGCAGCAGTGGGTGGGTGGAGCAGGGACCTGGGGGCAGAGCTGGGCTCTAACTCACTAGGGGTGCATCCCATAGCTCAGAATAAGCAATGCAATTGTGTAGCTTATTTTGAGTCAATTTTGAAATAGCTTATTTTGTAATTTGGCGCTGGCTACACAGCACTTATTTCGAAATAAATTGCTATTCCAAAACGCCCCTCACTCCTCGTGCCATGAGGTTTGCAGGGACGTCGGAATAGCGAGCCCGTTATGGTTTGAAACAAGGGGCTTGCTCTTAAGATGCGTCTGTGTGATATGAGCACCACGTGCTAAACCTCCGAGCTAGCCGGCCCACGGGTGTCAGTCTCACAAGTGGCCCTTTGAGAAAGGAGCCCTGGGCAGCCGCAGGGAAGTTGTGGGCTCTGGAACAAGGTGGGTGGGGCAGCAAGGCCTGTTGCAGGTGGGGAAATTAGCTCAAGTGGTAGAGTGCTTGCTTAGCATGTGAGAGGTAGTGGGATTGATGCTCACATTCTCCAGCTTAGTTCTCGTCCCTTATTTTCACTGTCAGGGGCTCAGTGGCCCCCTCCCTCTTCCTACCTGCTCTCCCAAAAGAGACAGACCTGGCTCCCCTTTCTTTTCCCCCAGCAATTGCCATGCTGCAAAGCAGAGAGTGGAGATATCAAGCTCAGCAACCCGTCAGGCTCTGTGGTGCAATGGAAAGCATGTTGGACTTTTAAGCTGCAGGGATTAATATGAGCCCAGCTCGCCATTCAAAGCTTGTGGGTGTAAGTGTCACTTTAGCTGCTTTCTCATTTCCAGGGTGCAGCTTTTACAGACCAGGCAATCCTTAGGCTGACACTGGGGTGGGTTTGAGTCCAGACAGTTCCCAGCAGACCCCAGTGAGGGTGGAGGGATGGGCTGGTTCTTGGGGCTGGGGCTGGAGGTGGTTCTGAAAGGCTGCAGGTGCCATTAGACCGTTTTGTCCCTCCCTGTCTCCTACCAGTGCTGAGCAACACTCAGGCTATGTCTACACTACACTGCTCTTCTGCAAAAAGCTATGCACATTTCAAAACTCAATTTGTGCAGCTTTTTCTGCTGCTTTTTTTGGAAGAGGCTTTTCTGACATTTGGCCTGTGTACACTGGGCAAGTCACACAAGGGAGGCAGCAGGCAGAGCCAGCCCAATGCACCAGCCTCCCAGGGCAGGGGAGGCCAAGCCACAAGCCTCTAGCAGCTGCCTGGCCTGATTCATCTCACTTCCCCAGACTGGCACCCAAGGGGCATTCTCAGCTGATGTCACCCCCCTCTGTCACACAGGAGTTGGGCTCATCAACAGGCTGGGCAGCAGCAGCTGCACTTACCTGGGCACCCAGGGAACAGCAATAAGAGCAGAGTCCATGTTTCTGCCTGGCTTTGAACCAGAAACCTTTTGCATGTTAGTAGAAAACTGTTTGCACACAGCCTAGCTAACTCAGTTGGTAAAGCATGAGACTCTTAATCTCAGGGTCATGGGTTCAAGCCCCATGGTGGGTGATGCCCTTCTTTAACTCACATTCTCAGTCTACAAGCAATTCACTCTCAGCTTTCACTAGGGTTTTAGAAAGAAAAAGTCTAGTCCTGGAGTCCAGCTTTAGTAGAACCAGAGAAAGAACCAACTGCAATTTCCATCTTCTGAGGAGAAGGGAAGAGGAAGATAACCACTACACCACAGAAACACACTCCAGGGCTGAAACTTGGCTGACTGTTCTGTTCCTAGCTCTTTCTAACACCCTGCTCTGCAGGGAGGGGAATGCACCTTGTGAACACTCCACCTCTTGTTCTCATGGAAGCGACTAACCCGAGCTGCCAGCTCCTCATTTCCTCACCAGCCCCTTGAGATTTGTAGCTCAAAGCTGGAGCTGCTGTGGAAGGAGGTGAAGCTACAGAAGCTGACGGGGACAATCAGCGGGCGGAGGGTTATTTTTTCTCCTCCCTGGGCTGATGTGGCTAGAACTGAGGAGAAGAAAATCCTCTTCCCTTCTCCTCCGAAGATGGAAATTGCAGTTGGTTCTCTCTCTGCTTCTACTGGAGCTGGACACCAGGACTAGACTTTTTCTTTCTAAAACCCTGGTGAAAGCTAAGAGTGAATTGCTTGTAGACTTAGAATGTGAGTTAAAGAGGGCACCGCCCATCTCAGGGTAACAGGAGCCAAGTGTTCTCCATTCCCTGACTCAAGGCTCTTTCTTGCCCCTCATGTGGGGTTCTGGTCTGTGGAGAGGTTTGAACTCGAACCCCACTCTCAACACACCCACTTCTTTCCCCACAAGGAACGGTCCCATTTCCATCTCTCCAGGACAGGAGAAGGGCTCTGGCCTGTTCTCTGCAAAATGCTCAGCCTGTTTCATTTTCTGCAGGAACGAGTGGGATCCATGTGCCCTGTTCCCCAGTGACAAGTGTGTGTCCTCTCCCCCCTTTCCACAGACACAGCAGCCCAGGGGGTTGTGCACCTGCAGTGGCCCCTTCCTACTTGGCCTCCCACAAAGCTGGGGTGAAAAACTGCAAGATCCCAAGCCCTCCTGGGCCAAGCCATGACAGAGGTAGCAGGATTCACTCCCATCTTCTCCTGCCTGTGCCCTGGTGCTGAGGGGCCGGCCCCTTTCCTGCTGCCCCAACTCTTATTCCCACAATGCACTTTGTGCAGGGGCCATTGGTCTTTGTGCCAAGGTGCGTGGCTGGGAGCCAGGACTCAGGACCCTTCCCCAAATCCCCCTCTGACCCCTCACACTGTCTGGCTGCTTCCAGCACAGGCTGAGCTCAGGGGCCAGGTGGGTGACCTGCCCTGCAGCTGTGATGGCATCAGGCCCTTCCCACCCGCCTGCTCAGTCTGGAGATGGAGCTCCAGTGAGCCTCAGACACCCAGCAAGAGGAACAAAACTCTCTTTGCTGCACCTCAGTGCATGGAAGCTGAAGCACCACAACCTTGTAACAACCAGCTAAGCCCCAGGAGGTCCCACTGAGATTTGAACTCAGATTGCAGGATTCAGAGTCCTGAGTGCTGCCTTACACCATGGGACCTGGGGTGTGAAAGTGGAGTGGGCACCTCTGACTCTCAGCTCTCAGGCTGGCCTCTGCCTCCTGGCTTCCTCCAGCTGCTTCATCTCCCAGGACTCTCTGTTCTGCCCCAGCTCTGCTGCTTTCAGGCAAATCCTTGTTAGGACCAGTCACACTCTGGGGGTCAGTGAGGGTCCCTCCCACCTGAGATGTGAGTCACACAAAAGCCTCGTTTCCTGCTCTGTTCCCAACACTGGATGCAAACACACGGTTGCTATGGGGGTGTTAGAAGTGCCCCCTTAAAAAGCTCATCAATTGAAATGAAACTTTTACATCTCCAGGTGTGTCACACTTGGATTTCTGTTGAACAGGGATTCTTAAAATGACCACAAATTCCTAACGTGTTCCTGCGTCAATGCACATAAACCAGACAAACCCGCCCTCAGCCGGAACCAATTCAAACCGGCTCTGTGTGTGTCTGGTTTCTGTTTCCATCCATTCAACAAGGGTGTGATCTGATCTGGATGCCCATTGGCACGTCCTTACTCTCCTTTGGCTGTGTCCTGCAGAAGAACAAGGACCACGTCCAGCTGGGGATGAATGGCCGCAATCGATTTTACACCGTTTGATTTAGCAAGTCCAACTAAGACTCACTAAATCAAACCCAGAGGCCACCCCCACCAGCTTCCACCACTTCTACTCTTTGCCCCCTTCGGCTTCCTGCTGTGGGGACATGGCCAACTCCAGCTACGTAGGGAGGGATGGCAGGAATAGCAGACACATTGGCCAGGCACCACTGGGGGCTGCCTCCCTCACCTCCCTACCCAGCAGCTGCTTGGCCAGCTTATTCATGGGGCTGCTCTCTGGGACTTCTCTCCCAGCTCCTCCAACTGTTGCCATTGCCCATCCCAAGGAGGGGGCACGAGAGTCACTCTCCACGGTTGCAGGAGCTGCAGAGGTTGCACTTGCAGTGTCTCTGGGCACTGACACCCCAAGGGAATCACAAGGGCACTTGGCGCTGGCTCACCTGTCCCAGCAATTGCAGTCAGAGCCCTGCCTTGCCAGTGCCAGTCACAGCAGCCTCTCAGGATTTAGGTTGGAGTCCCCAGGTGGGGGCCCGGCCTCCTTTAGTTTGGTCCCTTCCTGAGGCCACAAAACTGACAACAGAGAATTCCTTTGCCCTGCAGCAATCTCTGTTGGCCAAAGGGTTAGCAACCGAATATTTGCCCAAGTGTAAGTGCAGCAGCAGAAGTCACTGCTAAGTGTGTTTCTGTGGTGTAGTGGTTATCACATTTGCCTAACATGCAAAAGGTCCCTGCTTCAAAGCGAAGCAGAAACACAGGGTCTTCTCTTATTGCGGTTCCCCTTGGTGCCCACAAAGCAGTTCCAGGGCCTGCCCCCTGGTGCAGGGATGGGGGGGCCTGTGTGCTGGCTTTCAGGGGCATGTGGGAGGCAGCTAAACAGGTTAGGCTGAGATTGGAGGAAGGAGGGCTGGGGCTGAGACTTCTCAGTGGTGCCTTGCCTGAGACCAGGTCGTTGCGGCCACACAGTCCAGGGCCCACCCTGCAAGTGCCACTACTGTAGCTGTGCACCTTTGGGGCAGTGTGGCTGGTGCTTTTGCTGGAAGGAGACACAAAGACACATCATGTTCTGCCTCATGCCCAGACCCCAGCCACCCCATTCCTCTCACTTTCTTCCCACCCAGCACCCCCAGCTTCCTTTGACACCCTCCCTTGTTCCTGCTCCCCCACCCTGCTCCTTCATCCATGTTCCTTCTGCACACTTTCCCGTGGCCACACACTTCACTCCTTGGCACTTCTCAAGCCAGGCCCTGCAAGAAGCCACCAAGACAGGAACCAGCCCTTGGAGCTCAGCTTGCACCGGATCTGGTAGTTTCCTGCCACATCTCACCTGCGAAGAGGTGACTTGTTCTCCTTCCTTCTTACCTTACGTCTCCGCTCCCTTCAAAGGTCTCCGCTGCCTCGGGACCCGCCTCCTCAGGGGCTGCCCTCTTCCTCTGGGCTGGGAGTGGAGACTCCACAGTCTCTGCACTTGGGCTGAGAAGTCTCACGGGGACTCGTCTGTTGATGGCGTTAGTCAGCCCGATGGCCAGCCGGATCCATTCCGTAGCGATGCCCGAGAGGGAGCTTTACAAGTGCCCAGTGTCCATTGGTATTTTCTGGGGCTCTGTGTAGGGGATTGGGCTTGGCCATCTTTTCCACGGGAAATGCCTCTTCTTTGGAACAGCAGCTCCCATGAGTTCATGGAACTTCTTCTTCTCAGGTTGGGAAAGGGACGACTAAGGGGCAATGGGACACAGTTTTATGTAATGATGACAGGGGTGCAGAAAGCAATAAGAATTTTTTTTCTCCTACTCAAGATCCCGGGTGACAGAATGAAAGTGGTAAGTAACCAAATTAAAAATAAACCAAGAGGAAGCATTTTTGTGTCCAGTGGAACTCCTTGCCAGAGGATGTTGAGAAGGTGAAATCTACAAGAAGGTCCAAAACAGAACTGGATAATTTAATGCAGGGAAGGTCAATCAATGGCATTTAACCAGGATGGACAGGAAGGTTTCCTAGCTGGTGTATTCTAGAAGCTAGGAATGGGCAACAGGAGGGATCACTTAACAATAGTCTGTCCTGAGGATTGCCAGTGGGCAATGAAATCAGCTGCTGTAGTGAGACAGGATCCTGGGCTAGTTGGGCAACTGGCATGGCCCAGTCTGGCTGTTCTGACCTTCTGTTTGGTTTCTGTTTTTGTCCCCTCTGGGCAATGGAGAATGGATCCATGTCATGAAGGGGACAGAAACTGGCCTGTGAAAGACTAGTGTAGGTAGGGAAAAAGGCCTATTCCTGTGTCGCTGATGGTCTAGTGAATAGGCTTCAGCATTTTCACTGCTACGGCCTCGGTTCAGTGCTCAGGCAGGGAAACCAACCCCAGTTTTCACATGACCGCTGCCTACTCATTCATCTTACCTCATTGTTATAGCAGTTGAGACCCGAGGGCTACGTCCAGACTGGCATGATTTTCCGGAAATGCTTTTAACGGAAAAGTTTTCCGTTAAAAGCATTTTCGAAAAGAGCGCCTAGATTGGCAGGACGCTTTTCTGCAAAAGCACTTTTTGTGGAAAAGCGTCCGTGGCCAATCTAGACGAGCTTTTCCACAAAAAAGCCCTGATCGCCATTTTCGCGATCGGGGCTTTTTTGCGGAAAACAAATCTCAGCTGTCTACACTCGCCCTTTTGCGCAAAAGTTTTTCGGAAAAAGACTTTTGCCCGAACGGAGCAGCATAGTATTTCAAGAAAAACACTGACAATCTTACATGAGATCGTAAGTGTTCTTGCGGAAATTCAAGCAGCCAGTGTAGACAGCTGGCTAGTTTTTCGCTTTTCCGGAAAAATTGGCCAGTCTAGACACAGCCAAGAGGTTTACTCAGGGCCCCTTTCCCACCTCTCCCTCACTGCCAAGACAGCACCTGCCATTTTCACAAGCCCTTCAGAAGGGGCAGAGCTCGGTGACTCAAACTGCCCTTCTCCTCTCCCATGTGGGCAGCATTGCAGGAAGCTCTGTGGCACACACAGCACTAGCCCAGCGCACAGGCAGGTCAGCACAAGATCCATTGGTTCAGTTTGGTTGTTGAAGGAGACAACCCAGAACTGGCTCCAGCCCCCACTCAGTAACCTGGGGAAATGACCCACCAGGCCTGGGCCCCTCGGAGAGGCAACGATTCCCCACTGGCCAGGCAGAGCCTCCTCTTACACAGTCATGGAGCCTTCTCCCCCTGGTCCTGCCTCCCCTTCACTCAGCTCTCACTGCTCGGTGCTGCCAGGGAGGGGCCTCACTGCGAGAGCCGCCTAGGCAGGTTCTGGCCACAGAGACACGTCCCAGAGCAGGACGGATGCTCAGACCGACACTGAGTGTTGCTCAGCCCTGGGGTGAGACAGGGAAGGACAAAAGGGTCTAACGGCACCTGCAGCCTTTCAGAACAGCTCCCGGCCCCATCCCCAAGTACCAGCCCTTTTCTCCGCCCTCACTGGGCTCCACTGGGCACTGCCTGGACTCAGGCCTCCCCGGTGCCAGCCTAAGGGCTCTGGAGAAGACATGGCAGCTTCGTGGACAGAGTCCTGAGGCCCTGGCAGGGCAGGGCTCATTCAGCAGCTGTGGGGCTGGGCTGTTGCAAGCTTAGAGCAGGGGTGGGGAAGAACTGGGAACCACTCCCAGGGCTGCACTTTTCCATGCTATTAACGGAGGAGGTGGGGGTCTGGGATGGAGGGTGGGTGTAGACAGGAGCTTGGGGCAGAGGACTGGGGTGCAGGAACGGTTGCAGGGGTTGGGTTGTGACCTGGGGCAGAGGATTGGGGTGTAGGATCTGGGAGGGGTGTGGGTTCAGGAGGGGGACAGAGGGTTTGGCTTATGTGGGGTACCAGTGGCTTGAGGGAAGGGAGGGGCTGGGGTGCCAGAGGCAGGCTCTGGCTGGGAGACTTACCTGGCTCATTCATGGCCAGCAGCCCGCACATTTCTCAGGCAGCCTGCCCTGCCCCCACACAGGCTGCAGGGGTTATGTGGGCAGGTGAATAGGAGCCTGAGTGGAGGGGGGATGGTGCTTCACATGGCCAGAAACCAGCCAATGGGATTGTACCAGGAGCAGGGACACTAACAGCTTCACTCCGCTCTCAGGGTTCGTCTACACAGTGCGCTTGTTTTTTAATAGCTTGTTTCAAAGTAGCACATCCACACTGCAGGGAAGCCTCGACTTAGAGCCCCAGGAGCCACTGGACAGTGATTACTTTGAATGGCCCTGGGAAAGTGCTATTTTGAAATAGCTGCAGTGGAGCATCCACACTCCGGCTATTGTAAAATAGCTATTTTGGAAGAGGCGTTATCCCTCGGGCAATGGGGTTTACAGATTTGGAGCTAAGCTGTGGCTGACTTTTGAGGTGAGTGAGTAGGAAGATGGAGGGGCTACTGCAGGCACTTGGCCCTCTGCTTGCAAAAAAAAAAAAAAAAAAGTAGCTTACAGGAGAATGTGGGTATTGATCACACTTCCTCTCACATACTAAGCAAGTGCTCTATCAGTTGAGCTAATTTCCCTTCTGTTTACAGACTTAAGCTTTTGGCGATGCTAAGTCGAGGTAGAGCATCCACTGGCAGCTTCTTGTGCAACAACTCTTTTTGCAGAAGAGTTCTTGTGCAAAAGGTCTTGCACAAGAGCACATCCACACTACCATGTGCTTTTGTGCAAGCGATGTGCTTTTTGCACTAGAGCATCTATGGCAGTGTGCACACTCCCTTGCACAAGAGAGCTCTGATGGCCATTTTACCCACAGGGGCTTCTTGAGCAAGAAATTCATGTTGCCTGTCTGCACTGCCCTCTTGTGCAAGAGCTCTTGCACAGGAGGGTTTATTCCTCATGGGGAGAGGAATAACTTCTGGAAGAGGCCCTGTTTTCCGATGCTGTACTGTAAATTTACTTGCACAAGAACATGTGTGCAGTGTAGACACTCTGTAAGTTTTTGCGCAAAAAGCCTGCAGCGTAGCCATAGCCCCGGAGAGGGATTGCATCAGAAATCTCCACCTGAGTGAAGACATGGCCTAATGGTGCAATTAGTTATATGCCAACACTAACAGCCTCATTGCTGGTAACTCACAGAAGCCCTTGTTGCCCTAGGAAGGGGTGCAGCCAAAACACAAGCCCCACTGTGAACAGGATTTGAACCTGCACAGGGAAACCCTATTGGATTTCGAGTCCAATGCCTTAACCACTCGGCCATCACAGCTGCAGGCAAAAGCAAGCTAGGGAAACTGGTAAATAATCCCAGTGCGCAGGCCTAACGTCACCTGCCATAGAATTCACACAGCAAAGCATTTCAACAGCTGTGTAGAGGAGTCCTGGCTGTTCTGGTCTTAGGCTGCCTTGGAGGTGAGTTCTGCTTCCAGGTCTTCTCTCCTTCTTCTTGGTCTTCCTTTCCCTTTTCCTTCCTCTTCTCTTCTCCCCTTTTCCTTCTTGCTGGTCTCCTTGTTGGACCCCAGTTTATATAGAAAAACTCAATACTGCTTAGTTCTACCTTAACCAATTATTTTAGTATAATTTAACTAACCAATCATAACATACTGTAACAGAATGACCTAACCAATCAGACCCCACCCCTTAGCTGATTTACACCTAGCAAAATCAATTATACAGCAGACAGAAACAGATCCAAACCAGACTATCACACAGACAAACAATATTACTTGGGGGGGTGGGGAAAATGGAATCTATGAGGCCAAACTCCTTCGTGCTTCGCCAGGACCATGCACGGGATGGGCAGTGCCCCAGGATCTGCGTGTGCCCGGATCAGTCCCACACCCCGCCGGCCGATTCTCTTCCCCCTGTTTCCCCTCCTGGACATCCCCACTCACCCGCACCCTCTGCCGGCCTGGCGGTTCTCCCCCACTTCTCCTCCTGATCTCCCCTGGCCAGCCCTGCTGCCCACACCAGCCCTGCTTCCTCCGGCCGTTCTTCCCACCCCCAATCTTTCCCGGCCAGTCCTACTGCCCCACCCCCATCCCCGGCCAGCCCTGCTTCTGCCAGCAGAACCAGAGTAATCCAATCAAACCCTGCACCACCACATCGTGTACTGGAAAGGGGCTCATTTATTTTCAGAAAGCCGACACCATCTTTGGAATTTTTTATCCGTATTCTCATTCCGGATGGTGAATGCACCAGGCTCTCTCCATTCTGACACATGGCAGTGCCTTCAAACCTCACTGTCACTGTCAGCAGCGGGATATTTAAAAGGCACTGCTTTTACATTTGTATTCAGGATCTGTCCCCCCTGATGAGTCCCACTCCCTGCTGGCTGATTCTCTCCTCCCCAGGCCAGCCTGTCCTAGAGCCTGCAGATTTTCTCCTGATCTCCCTGGAAGCCCTGCTGCCCCCAGCCCTGCTTTCACCAGCCAGTACCCTCCTCACCCTGCGATATCCCCATAGTTTTGACCTACTAAACAGCTATGGGCCTTCCAATAGGATTATAGAAAAACCACATTATTACCTAGGACCTTTCCATAGCAGAGACATCAGGATCCATGAGCACAGACAAGGAAAGGTAAATGCAATTGTGAAGGGACTCGAACCCTCAATCTTCTGATCCGAAGTCAGACGCCTTATCCATTAGGCCACACAGTCTTAACTTGGAAAAGACTGGACTTCTTGCAATGTGTGGGTAGGGAAAAGTCTACCTAGTCCATAAGCTTTTATTATTTTCCTTGTTTGGGGGTTTAGAAATCACATCTGAGCTGGTGAATTATTCTTATTTTGTGTAACTAAGGATTGCAGCCCAGGATTTTTCCTGAGTCTATGTCACTTCATGGCTCTCTACCACCTAGGCTATCTCCATACTGCATCTCTCTTCCGAAAAGCTCATGCAAATGTAGCACAGATTAGCATATTGCCATGCTCATTTGCATAATTAATTGGGGTCCGTTTTTGCACAAGAGGCTTTTGCACAAAAAGGAGCTGTGTAGACTGGGGCTCTTCCTGCCTTCTGCTTCCCTGGCTCCAGCCTGGCCTTGGCCTCTCTCCTCTCAGCCCCATGGGGCCAGGGAAATGCAGGGGCCATTTCAGAGTCTGGTTGGGGCGGCGACCTGTCCATGCAATGATGGGGAGGGAGAGTGTCACACGCCTTCTACTAGAGCTGGTACTTAAATAAAAACAAAAATAAACCAGCAGCTGGGATGGGGCAGCTGGAGGGGCCAGGAGAGCAGAGGTAGCCTGAGAGCTGAGAGCCCCAGGTGCCCACCAAAAACATCAACTGTTGGTCCCATGGTGCAAGGGGCAGCATTCAGGGTTCTGAGCTTTGCAACCTGAGTTCAACTGTCAGTGGGATTTTCCTAGGCTGGTTGTTGCAAAACCCTCCCGCTTTACATTTCTTGTCCTCAGGCTGGTGAGAAGAGATTTTTGTGCCTTCTGCCGGGTGTCTAATGCCCACTGGCGCTCGGTCTCTCATCAGGCTGGCTCAGATGAACTGGAGCCATGAAACGTACCAGCCTGGCTAGAGATGCAGGGGGCTGAGGTTGTGTTTCTCGCTGCTTCCCCTGATGCCCTCAGGTCCGGTCCCAGCAGCTGCCAGGCTCTGCCTATTGCCCCCTGGCCTCTGCTAACCCACACATTGGTTGTGCAGCTATTGCCTTGGGCGTAGGAACTGTCTGGGAGAGCGAGCGGCACAAGTGAGAGGCTGGACCAAGATTCACTCAGTCAGTTTGGTTCTTTTGGATCTGCCCCTCCTGCACTCCTAGAGACACTGAAACAAAAAAAGACACATGAGAAAAACCCAACTATTTTTCTTTTGCTGTGACATGAATGGATCTAGCTCAGGGGTCCTTCTGCATGTGAAGCACCCCTGTACTCCTGGGTTCTTCTGCCCCTCACCTGCGATGCCATCCACTTGGGGGAGCACTTGCCCTGACACTTGTAGATGGGCCAACATGGACAAACCAGCATTACTAAGGCACCCTTCGATAGCTCAGCTGGAAGAGTGGTGGACCGTAGCACATGCTTGGCAAGGGATCCTTAGGTTGCACTGCAATTGACAAAAAGATTGTGGGTATGAGCTGCTAATCGCATTTCTTGGGCTGCACAGGCCTTGAGACTCCTCCAAGGCTGGAGGGAAATGGGGAATGGCTGCACTTTGGAATTCAAAGGTGTTGTCTGGCCATTCCTCACCCAACCCCATCCCCTGTGGGACCCGCTCCCTTCCCCAGGAGCATCGTGAGCACCAGAGTGCTGAGGCTGCAGCTGTGGGAGGCAAGCCCTGGCTTCGGGAGGGAGACGAGATGTCCAGGTGTTGAGTTTCGCCCATGGCTAGTGTGGGGTGACCCACACACTGGGGGCAGCTGGAGGTGCCTTCTGAGAGCTGATTTTCAGAGGGGTGCGATCAGCCCTTCCTGTGTTTCTGGCGCCTTCCAACGGCTCGAATCTGGCACCTAAAAGTTGAGGAATGTGCATTTGGAAGAGGGAATTTCTGACTCTTCAGTATCACTAGTGCACCCCAGTGGCCTAATGGACAAGGCATTGGCTTTCTAAGCCATGGTTTGTTGGTTCAAGTCCCATCTGGGCTGACAGTTGTGATGTTCCCAGCAGCTGCAAAGTCTCTTTTGCTTCCTTTTCGCCATGGCATCTGAGAGATGTTTGAACACTGGGCAAGTGTCCCCTGGAATTGCCATTTTCCCCCGGACAGGACCCTCAGTAGCAGACACTGAAACTGGTGTTAGACACAGACAGGAGCAGCGGCGGATAGAGGGCAGAGCGGCGGGCGGCTGCCCTGGCCCCGCTCAATAGGCCCCGCGCCAGCCCCACTCGCCCTGCCGTATATCTGCCGCTGCTGCCCTTACCTGCTGGAGCCGCCTCCGCCGCTGCCCTTCGCTGCGAGTCCACGAACTGCTCCGTTAGCCAGTGGCGCGCGCGGCGGCAGCTCGTTGCCATGGAGGCGAAGGGCGATGCCTGGCCATGGCGCCCGGGTATCCCGCTGCTCCACCCTCCTGCCCCACCCAGAGAGAGGCTGGGGGTGGTGCGGTTTCTCCCCCGGGGGGAGCCCAGACCCCTTTCCCAACACACCTGGGGGCAGAGCGACCCACCCACCAGGGAGACCCCATCTCCTCCCGCCAGTCCCCACCTCCCCACTCGTGGGCGCAGCGCAACCCAGCTCCACAGACAGCGCCCCACACACACACACACACGTGCCTGGGAGCAGGGGGAGTTGCCAGCTGCCCCCGCCCAGCCAGGAGCTGTTCGAGAGGCTGAAATGGTCATTTTGGCCTGTCTGATGAGTCAGACACTCCTGCCCGCTGGTCCTCCCTATGGCCCATCTGTGCGCCATCCTCCACGTAGCCACACCCTGCCTGCCCCCAACCCGAGTAACCACACGCTGCCTGCCCCCCAAGTCCCAACACCCACACGCTGCCTGCCCCCAAATCCCAGCACCCACACTGCCTGTCCCCAAATCCCAACACCTAATGCTGCCTGGCCCCCAAATCCCAACAGCCACATGCTGCCTCCCCAACATCCCAACGCTGCCTGCCCCCCCAAGCATCAACACCCACACGCTCCCTGCCCCCCCCAAGTCTCAACACCCACACTCCACCTGGCCCCCGCAAGTCCGAATGCTGCCTGGCTGCAGAACACCCAACGCTGCCTGGCAAATACCAGCCATGGGCAGCCAAAGAGAATCTACTGTGAGCCAGGAGCGTTTTGTAGGTCTTTCGATTATATCGATTGAAAACGGCCTGTGTAAAGAAATGGACTTTACTGACATAATTGAAGAATGTGCTGCCAAAAGAGCTAGACAGCTATAGTAGACTTAAATACAAATTAAAATGTTTAATTATTAATGCAGACTTGTGTTTAAGAATGAATTACAATATAATTAAAATAAAAATTATCCAACTAAATTAAGTTTCTATCAAATTTACCCAATTCACATTTAATATGAAAAATAGCCTTTAATTTGCGCATTTGACGCCTTTTTTCTATTTTGTCTCCAAAGGGGGGCCCCCCAAAATTGTGCTGCCTGGGCTCCGCAAAACTCTCATCCGCCCCTGGACAGGAGGAGAGCGTTTCCTAAAAGCTGAGGTGTGCAAAGTGAGGTCACTTGCAGAGATGCAGGCGCTGGCTTCTCTGTATGCACCTTGGCACCTGTTACCCATCGGTACCCGCCACCTCTCACCCCCCTGCCAGCACCCAGACAGAAGGCCAGTGCACATGGAGCCAGCGACTGTAGCGAGGGAGGCGGCTGCAGCACAATTCTAGGCCTAGGGCACATTGAACAACGGTTTGAAATATTTTTAAAACAAAAAATATGAAAAACTTTAGGCTCCATTTACACTGCAGGCTTCTTGCCCAAGAACTGTTTTGGGCAAGAGTTCTTGTGCAAGAGCAGGTCCACACAGCCACATACTTTCCCCCACGAGGGAGGGACAGCTGAGTGGTCTGAGCATTAGTTTCCTAAATGCAGCATTGAAAGCTCAATCCTTGAGGGGGCCATTAAGGGATGTGAGGCAAATCTGTCAGGAATGGCCCTTAGCCCTGCCGTGACTGCAGGGGGGCTGGATTAGATGACCCCTCCAGCTCTATCAGATGGTCTATCTCCTTATAAAGAGCATCCAAGGCAGTGTGGATGCTCTCTTGTGCAAGAAACCTCTCAAGGCCATTTTAGCCATAGGGATTTTGGTGTAAGAAATCCCTGTTTCCTGTACACACTGCCTGGCCTTCTTGTGCAAAAGGTCTTGTTCATTATGGGGAGAGGAATAACTTGCGCAAGAAGCCCTCTTTCCCAATGGTTTACTCTACATTTTCTTGCACAAGAATGCACATGCAGTGTACACACTCTGCAAGTTTTTGCGCAAAGCCTGCAGCATAGCCGTAGCCATACAGTGTGAAAACTTCATAACAACAAGCCCCACCACCAGCAGGTCCCACTGAAATTTGAACTCAGATTGCAGGATTCAAAGTCCTGTGTGCTGCCTTACACCATGGGACCCATAGAGTGGACTGCATGGGGCACCTGGGATATTCAGCTCTCAGGCTGGCCTCTGCACTCCTGGCTTCCTCCTGCTGCTTCATCTCTCTGGCTACGACGACACTGCACATTTATTTTGGAATAAGCTGTTCTTGAATAGTTATTCCAAAATAGCTTATTTCGAAATAGCACCGCTACACTGCAGGGAAACCTCAGAGTAGTCCGAGGCAGGCTCCCAATGTAGACGAGCTACCTCGAGTTAGAGCCCCAGGAAAATAACTTAGAATGGCCTTGTGCAGGGGCTAGTTCAAACTAGCAGCAGTGGCGCATCTACACAGGCCTTATTTTGAAATAGCTAATTTGGAATACGTGTTATTCTTCGTAGAATGAGGTTTGCAGAAGTCGGAATAAGCCGTCTGTTACTTCAGAATTATTTCAAAATAACGGAATTGCTGTGTAGACTCTTGCATTGTTATTGTGGAATAACGGCCATTGTTCCAAAAGAACTTTTGTGAGTGGACAGAACCTGCACAGCCCAAGAAATGTGATTGGCAGATCCTCCTCACAATTGTTTTGTCAATTGCAGTGCTGAAGTCAACTGAAGACATGGACCCAAGGCAACCACCTTGGTTGCCTTCTGCTAAGGCCAAGCCAGAGGGAAAAGAATCACTCCTTCGAGCCAGAGTTGAACCAGCAACCTAAGGCTCACTTGCTAAGCACACACTACAGTCCTCCGCTCTGCCAGCTGAGCTATCGAAGGGTGCCTGAATGGTCCTGGTTTGTTCAGGTTGTCCCTTCTACAAGTCCCAGGGCACATGCTCCCCCAAGTAGATGGCATTGCTGATGAGGGCAGAGGAGCACAGGGGCTGCCACAGGTACTTCACATGCAGACAGACCCTTTGAGTGAAACCTGAGCTAGATCCATCCATTTCACAGCAAAAAGAAGAAAGTTGGGTTCTTCTCATGTGTCTTCTTTGTTCCAGAGTCTCTAGCGGTGCGGTAGGGAAGGTCCACAAAAACAAACCACTTGAATGAACCTCAGTCTAGAAACTCACAGAAACACCCCTGAGTGTTTCCTTACCTGTACTTAAATGTTGACAAAAATTTTGTTACTAACTCCTTGGCCAACTCAGATTGCTCTAGGGTTAAGAAATACTCTCTTGTTAATTCTGTGCGCTCAGGAAGGAGTAAATTGAAGAAGGTTGCCCCAGGGACTCCAATCCAACCGCTGAGATGAAGGGGTTTACAATCCAGACAAGCAATGTTTATTGCACTTCTGTTTTCCTTCAACCCTGCCCAACCTCAAGGCAACTCCACAGTCCCAGCGGCTGGGGGAGATGTGCATGTTAGAGCTTCTGCCCTCTGAGCTGTAGCCTTCTGTGCCCAGGAGCCAGACACCACCACAGTGGGAAAGCTGGAGGAAATGGGGACTGGTCACTCTTTGAGAGTCAAAGGTGTCGTCTGGGGCCATAAATTAGAACAGTTTTAAAGAGGCTTTGGAGGTGGGCACTGTGGCTTATCTGGGATCATAGAGTAGAACTGTTTTACAAGCCTGGTTGAGGAGGGCACCATGGCTTAGTTGGCTGAAACACCTGTCTAATAAGCAAGAAATCCTGTGTTTTGGTCCCAGTGGTGCCTTGCTGTAGCTTTCATTTCCCATTTTTCTATCCCCTTCTGGGACACAGAAGAGGCCTCCCCTGGCAACCCATGGAACTGCTGGTTCAGGAAAAGGCTGATTGGGGAGGAGTGTTGGAAAGAAGGAAACCACAAGCCTGGAGCAGGTGCAGAGGCTGCTGCCACGTGCCCTTGTGATTCCCTGGAAGTGTCAGCGCCCAGAGATCCTGAGGCTGTGTCTACACTGGCGCGATCTTGCACAAAAGCGACTGCTCTTGCACAAAAACTTGCTGCCTGTCTACACTGGCTGCGTGTTCTTGCACAAGTAAACTGACGTTCTAATGTATGAAATCAGGGCTTCTTGCGCAAGAACTATGATGCTCCTGCTCAGGAATAAGCCCTTTTGTGCAACTGTTCTTGCGCAAGAGGCCAGTGTAGACAGGCAACATGAATTTCTTGTGCAAGAAAGCCCTATGGTTAAAATGGCCATCAGAGCTTTCTTGCACAAGAGAGTGTCTACACTGGCACGGATGCTCTTGCGCAAAGCACATGCCAGTGTAGACGCTCTCTTCTGGAAGAGTTTTTGCACACGAACTCTCCCGCAAAGAGTTCTTGCGCAAGATGAGCGCCAATGTAGCCGTAGCCAGAGAGTGCAACCTCTGCACCCATGGAGACTGACTCTCCCCACCTCCCTTGGGATGGGCAATGGCAGTATGGAGATAGCCTAGGCGGTAGATAGCCATGAAGTAAAATAGACTCAGGAAAAATCCTGGGTTGCAATCCTTAATTACACAAAATAAAAATAATTCACTAGCTCAGACATGATTTCTAAGCCCCCAAACAAGGAAAATAATAAAACCTGATGGACTAGCTAGACCTTTCCTTGCTTACACATTTCAAGAAATCCATTGCTAAAAAAGCTAATAGTGTGTGGCCTAAAGGATAAGGTGTCTGAATTCAGATCAGAAGACTGAGGTTTCGAGTTGCTTTGTAGTTGTGTTTACTTTGCTTTGTGTGTCCTGCTATCTTTGGCCTGGAAAGGTCTTCTCTAACAATATGGTTTTTCTGTAGCCCTATTGGAAGGCCTGTAGCTATTCAGTAGGTCTAAACTAAAGCCTTCTTCTGCAGCCAGACTGGAGAGCAGCAGCAATTAGCTATAAAGGCTGGAGTCACATGCTCACATTCCATCTAAATGACATTGAAATAGTGTCACACTAGGCTGTGAGAAGGGATCTTATCCTAGTGGCACCCACTGTTACCAGATAAGAAACAGATCTCAAGATGGGTAGAGAAAACTTAGTTAAACACCGTTTTGTCTGGCAAGAAACTGCTTACCAATAGCTGTGGTTGTGCAATGGGCATTCTATGATTATTGTCCTCCCTTTCCTATTGTTTGTCTGTGTGGTCGCTTTCTGGTTTGCATCTGTTTCTGTCTGCTGTATAATTAATTTTGCTAGATGTAAATCAACTAAGGTGGTGGAGTATGATTGGTTCGGTAAATCATAATAGTATCTTATGACGGGTTAGTAAAATTATACTAAAATAATTAGTTAAGATATTGCTAAGCAGGACTCAATTTTCACTATATAAAGTGGGGTCCAAGAAGGAGACCAGGAAGAAGAAGGAAAAGGGGAAAAGAGAAGTAGAAGGAGGAAAAGGGAAAGTAAGACTGGGAAGAAGAACTCACATCCAAAACCACCTAGGACCAGAGCTTCCAGGACAACTCTGCACAACCTTCAGTAGGGAAACAAGCTACCCAAGCCCTGAGACCCCTGACTGAGAGTAGAACATGCCTGTCTCATTAGGAAGGACAAACAGAGACCCTATGTTTCTATAGAGCTTTGAACCAACAACCCGCTGCACGATAAATAAACACAATGACCACTACACCACAAAGACTTTTCTTACCTGTACTTCAACTTGGGCAAATATTCTGTTACTAACCCATTGACCAACTCAGATTGCTGGGGAAGGAATTCTCTCTTGTTAATTCTGTGCTCTCAGGAAGAGACCAAACCAAAGGAATGGGTCCCCACCTGGGGACTCCAACCCAAACCCTGAGAGCCAGGGGTTTACAAGCCAGATGATCAATGTTTGCTGCACTTCTCTTTCCCCAACTGTGCCAAACCTCAAGGCCAGCTCTACAGTTCCAGTGGCTGGGGAAATGTGCATGTTAGAGCCTCTGCCCACTGAGCTGTAGCTTTCGGTGCCCAGGAGCCAGACACCCCCAGGGCTGGAAGGAAACAGGGATAGGCTATACTTTGGGAGTCAAAGGTGTTGTCTGGGACCATAGAGTAGAACAGTTTCACCAAACTTCCTGAGGAGGGCACCCTGGCTTAGCTGGCTAAAGCACCTGTCTAGTGAACAGAAAATTCTGGGTTCAACTCCTAGCCATGCCTTTTGGACACCTTTGCTCACATTTTCCTATGTGCTTCTGGGACACAGAAGAGGCCTCCCCTGGCCACCCATAGAACTGCTGGTTCAGGAAAAGGCTGATTGGAGAGGAGAGTTGGAAACAAGGAAACCACAAGTGAGAAGCACCTGATGCCCACATACCCTAACTCTCCATGGCTGCAGAGGTTGCTCCCTCAGGCTCTCTAGGCCCTGACACCCCCAAGGAATCACAAGGGCTTGTGGTGCTGGCTCTCTTGTCTCAGCAATTGCAGTCAGAGCCCTGCCTTGCCAGTGCCAGTCACAGCAGCCTCTGCACCTGCTCCAGGCTTCTGGTTTCCTTCTTTCCAATGTGCCTCCCCAATCAGCCTTTTCCTGAACCAGCAGTTCCATCAGTGGCCAGGGGAGGCCTCTTCTGTGTCCCAGAAAAACATAGGAAAATATGAGCAAGGGCTCTGAAAGGCACCACTGGGACTTGAACCCAGGCTCTCCTGTTTATGAGGCAGGTGCTTTAGCCAGCTAAGCCATGGTGCCTGCCACAAGGGCCCCTTTAATACAACAAGGTTTATCAGTTATTTTGCTTGAAATAACCACACCTTAACAGTGTCTGTTATTTCGAAATAGCGCTATTTTGAAATAGCGCCATAACGCGAATATGCAAATGAAGCACAGAATATTTAAATCCCAGCTTCATTTACTATTTTGAATGTCTTCATTTGCATCCCTCTCTCGAAAGAGGGTGCAACTGTAGACATGCCCGAACTGCCTTGTGGACGCCAAGGGGAGCCACAAGAGGAGAAGACCCTGTGTTTCTGTCTGGTTGCGAACCAGGAACTTTCCATGTGTTAGGCTAAGGCATGGTGCCCACCCACAAAATTGCTTTAACACTGTTCTACTTTATGGTCCCAGACAAGACCTTTGACTCCCAAAGTGAAGCCATTCCGCATTTCCCTCCAGCCTTCCAGCCCTGGTGGTGTCTGGCCCCTGGGCACAGAGAGATCCATGGGCAGGGGGCTTTGGTTTCCTTGCCCATGGGATGCTGTTGCAGGGAGGGCTGCTCAGCAGCGATGGGGTTCACCTGTCGAGGAAGGGAAGAGTATTTGGATGCAGACTGGCTAACCTAGTGAGGAGGCTTTAAACTAGGTTTGATGGGCAGGTGCCCAAAGCCCACAGGTAAGTGAACAACATGGATACCTGGGAGATGGGTCAGAAATGGGATAGAGTGTGGGCAGTAACTGCAGAGATAAAGGAGCGACACGGGACCACTGGGAAGCAAAATCTAATCTGTGTCTTAGACACTGGTATAGACACACAGGAACAATGGGTAATAGGCAGGAAGAAGTTGGTATCACAGGGACTTGGTGGGATAATACACGACTGGAATTTTGGCACAGAAGGGTACAGCTCGCTCAGGAAATGTAAGCAGGGAAAAAAGGAGGAGGAGTTTCCTTAGATATGAAACATGCGAACACTTGGCCTGAGGCGGAGATGGACACAGGAGACAGATTTGTCATCAATCCCTGGGTGAGGTTAAAGGGGTAAAACCCCAGGGTGATGTCACACTAGGCGTCTGTTACAGATACCTCCCCAGGCAGAAGAGGTGCATGAGGCTTTTTAAACAATTAACAAAATCATCCAAAGTGCAGCTGGTTTCACACACACTCAGCCTCACCTACAGCTGGGAGGCAGTTTGCAGGGAGTTGAAAAGAAACAGAAGAGGGGAAACTGCTGCCTGGCAGAACCAAGTCTTGGGATTCTTCTGTGTCCAGATGTGCTAAGCATCTGGCAGCCAAGCTCCCAAGTGCTGATCTGTTTCTGCCCTCCACAGGCCAGCAAATCCCGTCCGCTGGGTGTTACAGGCTGGACTTTGCCTTCCTGACTTTTAGCCAGGGAACTGCTCCTAGTGAGGCAAACGTGACACCCCCTGCACTGCGGAAACCAGCCCATTGCCTTTTGGGAAGAGGGAAGGAGGCCCTGGAAGCACTTAGCCCCTGGCTGGCTCTGCTTGTGAAAAAGGGAGAGCAGCAAACATCTATCACTGGAGAACGTGGGTATGGATCCCACTGCCTCTCACATGCGAAGCGAGCGCTCTACCACTTGAGCTAATTTCCCCTGCCAGTGAATAGGTTTTCTGCCCCACCTACCATGTTCCAGTGCCCACAACGTCCCTTCTGATAAACCCTCATATAAAAGTCAGCAAATATCCAGAGAAGTTGCGGTTCCCTTTACAAGACTCTGCACAGCTCAGTTCCAATCAGCCGTCTTCCCTAGAGCCCAGAACATTGACTGCGGCAGCGTCGCTTACGCCTAGTGAAGACACGGCCTTGGGGTGTCACAAACCAGCCCGGGACACATTCCTGGCTAGGACCAGTCAGTCTGGGCTCAATGAGGGTCCGTCCTACCTGAGATGTGCGTGACTCAAAAGCCTCCTGTTCTCTGCCCAGTTCCCAACACTGGCTGCAGACCCAGCGATATTTGGTGCATTGGTTGCTGTGCCTACAGGCAGGGAGCTGTCCCGCACCTGCAGTTCATCCTCCTCCCGGAGAGGCAGCAGCTCTGTGAGGGGGAGAAGCTGGGGAATTTCCCTGCATGTATAAAAACCATCACTGCCGGCCCAGGCTGGGCCAGTGTTCTGGCATCCATCATGTCTGGAGCATTCTCCCTGGGAAAAACTGAAACTACGTCAGGAGATAAGGTGTCAGGGTCCCTCCTGGCAGAAGCTATAGGGTCCCGTGTCCCTCCACATCTCTCTAGCAGGAGCTATGGAGTCAGGGGACTCTTCTCCCCCCCAGCAGGAGCCAATGGGTGTCATCGGGGCTCACACACAAACAGGTGCACATGCCCTCAATATTGGTGCCCAGGACAAAACTCGCTCCGCTCCTGGAAATGGGAACAGTGACTAGCAGTGAGGCCCCTCCCTGGCAGCACCGTGTCAGACAGTTTCTTCTCGGCCTGGTACCTCCTGAATGCTGGGAGCAGCTGCCTGGTCCGAGGGGCTGCAGTTCCCTGGAGAGAGGGGCTGGGGCCGGTAGCTGCAGGAAAACCCTTCTGCTGTGTCTGCAGCTGAGCTGCACAAAGGAAGATACAAGATCCCTGGTGGGGTCTTTGCCGGATGAACGTGCCTGAGGAAAGAAGCTGAAAGTGCAACAGATGCACAAGGGACAGTTTGAGTCACACACATGGCACAGCTCAGCCAGGGACCTTATCCACTCACAGAGCTTCACAGCTTCTCCACGCCCCCAAACCTCACCAGGCAAACTGCCCCATGGGCTTTGGCCACACCATGCTCAGAGCCTGGGGATTTTCCGTCCGTTTGCCAGACCAAATAACTAGCCCCCCACTGCTCTGGAGTCTCTGCCTCTCATGGGCCTTTTCATCCTCAGGCTCCGCTTTGTCTCCAGACAGACCCTGCTCTGCTACAGCCACCTCCCTCTGGCTGTCACTCCTGGGCCTTCTAGAGCAAAACAGGCCCTTTCAGTCTGACTCAGGATACTAGGGCTTTTAGCACTCAGATCTGCCCCTAACACCAGGGTTCACTAGGAAGGGATCTGAACAGTTTCTGTAGAGAGAGAGACAGCCACTGTGTGGCATCCTTGCCAACTCTCTGTGAGCACAAAGTTTTTTGTCAATTAGAGCAAACTGTCAGGCTGCATGGGACTTGCACCTATAAACCATGGTGTAGAAAGCCAGTGCTTTACCCATTAGGCTACTGGGGCACAGACAAGACACTGCCAGAGACAGAAATTCACCCTTCTAAATGTCCCTTCTTCAACTTTTAGCTCCTGATGAAGCCCCTTTGAAGAAGCCAGATACACAGGAAGGGCTGATCAGCCCCTCTGAAAATCAGCTTTTGATAGGTGTCGGTAGCTGGCTCCGAGTCATGGGCCTTGACGTCTCATCTCCCTCCGAAACCAGGGAAGTGTCTCCCACTGCTGCAGCTTCACAGGGAGCCGTGCTGGTGCTCACACTACTCCTGGGGAAGGGAGCGGGTCCCACAGTGGCTGGGGCTGAGTGGGGGAATGGCTGGTTGTTACTGAAGGGGAAGGATAAAATGCTGCCACATAGCCGAGGGCGCGGGAGGCTGGCCTGGTGATGCCATGGGACAGCCCTGGGGGAGCTCTGCAATGTGACCCTGGCTCCCAAGGCAGCAAGTGCAGAATCCCTCTTGATGAGCGCGAGAGGTTCCGACCAGCCTGGTCTGAATCGGGCTGGACAGCCCCACTGCTGGAGTGTCAGAGCCAGACACTAGAGTTACAGGCACGTCTCTCGCACCCAGAGAGGTCCTGTCACAAGCTCCCCTGTCACTCCCACCATGCAACAGGGGCAGGTCCAGCCTGTTCTGTAAAAGCCTCTCTGGAAATCATAGAGCAGCTGAAAACATCTGTGGTGGGATTTGAACCAAAAACCTTTGAATGATTGGCAAGGCTCACACAAAGCACCACTGCTTAGATGGCCAACACGCTTGCCACAGAGCCAACTTCAGATAGGTCCTCATTCTCTCCCTCTGCTTTGCAGCAGGGCAATTGCTGGGGTAGAAGAAAGGGAAAAGCTGAACCAGAGGAACTCACGCTCCCCCTCCCACACTCAGACCCCCCCATACCCAGCCCCCTGCCCAGAGCCTCAGCTGTGGCTTAAACCTGTTCCAGAGAAGGTCCAAAAAAGAAGGTCCAAAAAAGAACTGGATAATTTAATGCAGGAAAGGTCAATCAATGGCATTTAACCAGGATGGACAGGGCAGGTGTCCCTAGCTGGTGTATTCCAGAAGCTGGGAATGGGTGATGGGAGGGATGACTTAATAACTGTCTGTGTGAGGATTCCCTCGGGACAATGAAATTGGCTGCTGTCGTAAGCCAGGATCCTGGGCTAGTTGGACAACTGGCATGGCCCAGTCTGGCTGCTTTGATGTTCTGTTTGGCTGTTCTTGTCCTCTGGGCAAGTGAGAATGGACCTCCCCTGCATCCTCAAGTGGACAGAAAATGGCCTGCGAAAGGCTAGTGTAGGTGAGCAAAGAGCTTTGCTTTGTGGGTCCCTGATGGTCTAGTGGTTAGGATCCAGCACTCTCACTGCTGTGTTATGTTTCACATAACAACTCCCTAGGCATTTTTCTCGCCACATGTTACAGCAGCTGTGACCCAAGAGGATAACTCAGGGCCCCTTTCCCACCTCTCCCTCACTACTAAGACAACACTTGCTATTTTCAGAAGGGGCTGAGCTGGGTGACTCTAACTTCCCTTCCCCTCTCCTGCATGGGCAGTGCACCAGGAAGCTCCATGGCGCACACAGAACTAGCCCAGCGCAGTGTCAGGTCGGCACAAGATGCTTCGGTTGTTGAAGGACACAACCCAGAACTGGCTCCAGCCCCCACTCAGTAACCTGGGGAAATGACCCACCAGGTCTGGGCCCCTCGGAGCCTCCCTCTGACACAGTCATGGAGCCTTCTCCCCTGGTCCTGCCTCCCCCTTCACTCAGCTCTCACTGCTCGGTGCTGCCAGGAGGGGCCTCACTTGAGCCGCCTGGGCAGGTTCTGGCCACAGAGACACGTCCCAGAGCAGGACGGATGCTCAGACCGACACTGAGTGTTGCTCAGTGCTGGGGTGAGACAGGGAAGGACAAAAGGGTCTAACGGTGCCTGCAGCCTTTCAGAACAGCCCCCAGCCCCACCTCAAGTACCAGCCCTTCCTTCCCCCCTTGGCTGGGCACTGTCTGGACTCAGGCCTCCCAGTGCCAGCCTAAGGGCTCTGGAGAGGACAGGGCAGCTCCAGAGGCAGAGTCCTTTTTCTGCAGTAGTTCAAACCCAGCCCCTTGGTTCGAAGTAACATTACTCCTCATTTTTTGCCCTCTGTGCCTCCCCCCAACACACCCCCTTCCCACTGCCCCTTCCCCTGCTGGTAACACAATCAGGACTTTTCCCTGTTGAAAGAACAAACTCTCTGGTTTTTATGTGGGGAATGTAGAACTGGGGAGGGGCTGGGGAAAGACCCTGGGAGGGGGGTGGAGGCTGGGAGGAAGGGCTAAGGCTGGCACCTTCCTCTGGTGGTCCCACTGCCTCATGTCAGGGGCCTCAGCAGCTCTGGGGGGTGGCTCCAGGGGAGAAGCTGGTTCAGGGAACTTGAGCTGCTGGGCCACTGAAGCAGGCCACCAGCAGCAGCCCTCTGTGCAGGGCACACACGCTCCAGGCCTCCCGGTCATTGAGTCTCCTGTGCGGTTTGGGCTTCAGAGCCTGCCCCCAGCTGGTGCCTTGAGGTAGCCACTGCAGCAGCAGGAAATTGGGCATCCCCCTGCTTTTGGGGACAGGAAGCCAGGCCAAGGCCCTTTAGCCACTGGGGCTGTGCAGACTGGAGCCTCCCCCTACCAGATCTCTGCCCTGCTTCCTGCAAAGCTCTCAGCCTTTTGCTTGTTTCTGCTTCCCTGTCCATAGCAGGCAGCTAAAGGAAGGGAAGTCACTAAACAAAACACCCTTATGGCCAGCATGGGGCTTGAACCCATGACTTTGGTGTTATTAGCACCGCACTCTAACCAACTGAGCTAACCAGCCTACAAAAAGTCAATTCACCAGTGGCCCTTTCAAGAAAGGCACCTTAGACAGCTGCAGGGACGTCTCTGAAGCTGCCAATGGCTCTTCTCTGACAGGGCCACTAGCGACTCGCTCTGACGTGGGCTGGTTAGTCCAGCTGGTTTGAGGTTTGGTCAAGGTGGCTGGCAGCCGGCATGGCGCACTGAGACCCAGGGCAAAGAGGCAGCCAGAATCTCTTGCTCCCAGCACCTTGCCTGCCAGCTTTTTCCCTGTCAGCAGCAGCTGCAGCCCCTTTCAACACCTGGGTCAGCTGCATTTTTCTATTTGAGCTAATTCTGCTCTACCTGCAACCTGTCTCCAGTCAGTGCTCCTGCCACGGCCTGGCCCAGGAGGGCTGGGGCCCAGCACCTTTTCACCCCAGCTTTGTGGGAGGCCATGTAGGAAGGGGCCACTGCAGGTGCACAACCCCAAGGCCTGCTGTGTCTGTGGAAAGGGGACAAGAGGACACACACTTGTCACTGGGGAACAGGGCGCATGGATCCCACTAGTTCCTGCAGAAAATGAAACAGGCTGAGCATTTTGAAGAGAACAGGCCAGAAGCCTGCGGGGGAGAGGCTCCATCATGCACAGACTCTGCGCAGGGCCAGACTGCTTGGAGGAGGCTCTGGCCATGGACTTTCCTCCCCTCTCTGTTACCTCCTGCACCTGGGGCTGAAAGGGACGTGGGCTGCAGGCTGGTCCTGCCCAGCTGCTTTCCCCAGGGGGAGCAGAAAATGCTCATGGAAGGGTTTACAGGATTTCCTCAATGCACTGGCCTGAGGGCCTGAATTCTTGCTGCTCCTGGGGGCACCCAAATACCCTTCTGGGCAGGGGTGGGCACCCTCCCCAGCTCACACCCCTCCTGTCACACTTGGTGCCGTGAGAACAAAGCTTGCAAAGGGGTTTGAATTCCCCCTCCATCTCCCCTTGCTGCTGCTCTAAAAGAAACCCTGAAACCAGCCCCTTCTCCTGTCACTGGAGAGATGGAAATGGGGCCGTTCCTTGTGGGGAAAGAAGTGGATGTGTCAGGAGGGGGATTTGAGCTCAAACCTCTCCACAGACCAGAACCCCCCATTAGGGGCAAGAAAGAGCCTTGAGTCCTTGTGGGGAGAGGAATAACTCTTCCAGAAGAAGCTCTGTTTTCCGACACTGTACTATACATTTACTTGTGCAAGAACGCGCGTGCAGTGTAGACACTCTGCACATTTTTGCGCAAGGACAGGTGTTCTTGTGCGAAAAGCCTGCACTGTAGACACAGCCTTGGAGCATCCGCACTATGAGGCTACGTCTACACTGGCAAGATTTTGTGCACAATATCTTGCCAGCTGTCTACACTGGCCGCGAGTATTTGCGCAAGAACACTGACTTTGTACTATACAGAATCAGTGGTTCTTGCGCAAGAATACTCTGACGCCCCGCTCAGGGATAAGCCCACTTGCACAAGTATTCTTGCAAGAGGGCCAGTGTAGACAGCTGCATTAATTTCTTGCGCAAGAAAGCCCTGATGGGCAAAATGGCCATTGGAGCTTTCTTGCAAGAGAGCATCTATACTGGCACGGGATGCTCTTGCGCAAAAGCACCTGCTAGTATAGATGCTCTCTTGCGCAAATGCTTTTTAGACATAGCGTGAGTGTGTTTTTGTGCACATAAATTTACAGAGCATCAGAAGAGAGGGCTTTTTCTGCAAGAGTTATTCCTCTTTCTTTGAGGAATAAGCCTTTTTACGCAGGAGCTCTGACTTTTTCCAGAAAAACGACCAAGCATTGCTCTGTCATCACTGAAAGATGTCAACAGCAGCTGTGACCCAACAGGTTACTTAGAGGCCCCTTCCCAGCCTCTCCCTCCCCACCAAGACAGTGCCTGCCATTTACACAGGCCTTTCAAAAGGGGCAGAGCTGGGTGACTCAAACTGCCCCTCCCCCTCCAGCGTGGGCAGCCCTGCAGGAAGCTCTGTGGCACACATAGCACTAGCCCAGCACACAGGCAGGTCAGCACAAGATCCATTGGTTCAGTTGGATTGTTGAAGGAGACAACACAGAACTGGCTCCAGCCCCTACTCAGTAACCTGGGGAAATGACCCACCAGGCCTGGGCCCTCGGAGAGGCAACGACTGGCCAGGGCAGAGTCTCCTCTGACACAGTCATGGAGCCTTCTCCACCTGGTCCTGCCTCCTCCCTTCACTCAGCTCTCACTGCTCGGTGCTGCCAGGGAGGGGCCTCACTGCTAGTCAGTGTTCTCGTTCCAGGAGCAGGTGAGTTTTGTCTTGTGCACCAATACTGAGGTCGTGTGAGTCTGTTCAGGTGTGAGCCCCCGCGGCACCTGCCAGTTACTAACCAATATCTTAGCTACACATTATGGGAGAAAGACACTAACACAAGGGATAATTAACACTGGGCTGCGACTAGTCTCTGCGTCCCCCAGGGCCAGTAGGGAACTGAATGGGGACAAGGCAAGAGGCAGATCCAAGGGGCTGGCTAAGTCCAGTGTGAGAAGCACATGGAAAGCGACCCAGAAGCAAGTGAGAGAACAGCATGAAGACATCAGGATCAGGACCAGAGCAGTACGGCTGTGTCTACATTGGCCAGATTTTGCGCAAAAGCAAATGCTTTGCGCAAAAATCTTGCTGCCTGTCTACACTGGCCACGAGTTCTTGCGCAAGAACACTGACGCCCCGCCTGGAATAAGCCCTCTTGCGCGCAAGTGTTCTTGCGCAAGAGGCCAGTGTAGACAGGGTGACAGAGCTCTCTTGCACAAGAAAGCCCCGATGGGCAATATGGCCATCGGAGCTTTCCTGCGCAAGAGAGCATCTATACTGGCACGGCCCCTGCCAGTATAGATGCTCTCTGCGCAAATACTTTAACACAAAAACTCTTGCGTTAAAAGCATTTGCGCAAGAGAGTGCCAGTATAGACGTAGCCTGCAAGTAAAACCAGGAGCTAAAGAAAACCAGGACAGGATGATAAAGTGAATCCCTGCTCCTCTCTTCTTGAAAACTAATTTTGAACTTTTTGACAGTAGCCAACCACTCAACCTGAACTCTCTTACTCCAGCTTCCCAACAAAAACCAAAAAACAATCACCAATAGCAGACAGCAATTACATTAAAACAACACTGGCTGCTTACTTCATGCTCAGAAAAAGAACACTGTCACTCATCCTCTTAGATAGCTAGACCAACCATTTTCAGCTATATTTCTCTCATTATCAACTACAAAAATGATCCCTGAAAGCACAGTTTTAGCAGGGCCCTGCTCGCTGCACACCCACATTCATGTGCATTCACTTTCTCCTCATGGGGAATGTTCTCACACAACACTTAGAAAACTAAAGAACAGAAATAATCTCTGCAAAGTGCTTGTCCCATTCAAACACACTCCACCAGATTTAGAAACCTGCATATTAGAATATGCTCCGTGTCCCTGTTTACAGAAACACGCCTCCTGATTAGCATGTGGAGCACCTGGCAGCCAATCAAAATCTCTTGCTGTTTCTTCCTGAAACTGCAGGTCCTGGGGCTCCTCTAAGCCAGCGGTAACCAACTGCCAGTCCGCAAACCAGCAGGCCAAGAACCCCTGCCTGCCGGGCAGAGGTGGAAAGTAACTAAGTAGAAATACTTGATTACACTACTATTTTCAGAAAATATTGTACTTTTACTCCACTCCCATTTCCAGAGGCGCTGGGTTACTCACGACTGCATCATTCTGCTTCGCTAAAGCCCAGCTGCATGTGCCAACACCCAGTCATCCAAAAATAGCCAATCCACAAGCACAATGACCCTGCCAAGGAAGACGACTTTAATAGATGCATCAACACTTTGTCATTCAAACCCAGTATCCTGCAGGCCCTGCCAGCCTGAGACCTGAGCGACCAGGGCGGCTGCCCAGGGCTCCGTGCTGAGGGGGGTGCATATGAGCAGTCTCATGTGACCTTACCTGGGGCAGCCAGCTAAATAGGAGGGAAACCCAGCAGCGAGGGTCAGGGAGGACAGAGGCACTTTCTTGTGTTGGGTGAATCCTCTGCTCTGGTGGGAGCAGCAGCAGGGTGGGTGGGTGCCTGGGGCAGGGGCTCCCCATTCTCCCAGGTACAGCAGGCCCCTGTAGAAGCCCTGTGGAGAGAGGGTGGGGCAGGCTGTGCTGGAGGAGGCTGGGGGTGGGCGACTGAATGGGGTGGGGACTGAAGAACAGGACCCAGAAGCCTGATGCTGAAACTCCCCCTCAGTCTGGAGTTTCACACCCTGACGGATCAGAATAAAGTGTCTCAAAGGAGCTACAGCCCCACAGCCCAGCCTAGGGATGGATCAGCCAGTGGGTTAGAAACACCGGGACACAGAGAGACTCGGGAGCTGCTCAGAGACAACCACTGGCAAGAAGCAGAATAATTCCCGAGCAGTCAATTGGTTCTGGCTCGTTTGCTGGGACTTAAGGAGAACAACAAAGTCCTGAGTCTCCTCCTGTGACTTCCTCCCAGCTCAGCCAATCAGAACTGGGACTAGAACTGGAAGGCTATGTCTACACTGGCGGGTTATTGCGCAAGAAGGGCCACACTGCCCACTCGCTGTTGTGCAAGAAGTTTTATAGTAAAGTATAGTAAGAAAGGGCTTCTTGCACAAGAGCTCTTCTCTTTCTAACAGGTGTAAGTCCTCTTGCACAAGAGCTCAGGACAGGGTTTCTTGCACAAGAGAGCATCCACACTGCCATGGATGCTCTTGCACAAAAGCACAGCTCGGCAATGTGGATGTGTTCTTGCACAAGAACCTGCCAGTGCAATTATAGCCCAAGGAACCTTCAGAGACAAAGTCCAGTCCACTGCCTCACAGCAGGACAAAATGCTGTCCAGATCAATGTCTCTCCAAAGCAGGGAAACTACCAGAAGTAGGGTTTGAACCCACACAGACAAATGTCCATTAGAACTTAAGTCCAACACCTTAACCACTCAGCCATCCTCAGGGTGGTAGGGAGGGCAGACGTGAGAAAGGTCTCTCCGCAAACAGCCCAGGGACTCACTCTCAGAGCATCTGCCCGTCCCATCTCTGTGCCAGGGCTTCCCACGGCGAGGGTAAGAGAGCCGCCCCCTCCCCACCAGTGAGAAGGGAAGCAGGGAAAAGGGAAACCAAATGAGACAAAACCCAACGTCCCCAGGGATTCTGAGGGACAAAGGCCTGTGGGGAAAATATCCCCCTCTTCACCCAGTGTTTTCCTGCCTTGCATTTGACCAGCCCCATGGATCAGGCCAGTGTTTCCAGCCTTTGTGTTTATACCATGGGCAGCCAAATCCATTCACAAACTTTTGCCAGACCAGTAACATTTTATTTACATATCACCAGCTGCGCAGAATCGCACACTGCGCATGCAGAGACTGCACTGAGCGCCGCACCAGGCTAAAATCTACTCAACACGGGCGGGCAGATTGCCCTAATTGTCGAGCCCTGCATATCTGCATACACATTATGCAAATAAGTGTAGATATCTGCAAACACTGATCTGTTCGCTCCCCAGCCTCGCACATGCTGGGAGCTGGGAGCAGTTTCCTGGACCCAGGCTGGGATCAAAGCCTCTGCTGGGAGCAGCCCTGGGCCAGATCCTCCTCCACAGCCCAGGGGCTGCTCTGGGGAAGGGAGGGGGTATCTCTTACCTGCCCCCACCAGAGGCAGGGACTGGGCTGGGGCACTGCCCTGGGAGAGGTTCCTACATTGCACCGGCCCTGGGGAGATTCCTCCTGGCAGGTGGCACTGGGGAGCTCTGAGACTCCAGGGCAAAGGCCTCCAGCCCCCAGGCCCTGGGATTAGAGGCCCTGGAACCAAGCCCCCTGGAGTAGCATTGTGGCCAGGGGGCTCTGACCCACAGGGGGCTGGCCCCAGAGCCCAGGGCCTAAGCTTGCCCAGGCTCATGCCAAGGGGCTTTCTGTGGTGCTGGGCAGGGGAGGGAGGCCAGGCCCAGGCCAGTGGGAGAAGGGGCAGTGCCTGCCAGGGCAGCAAGGGGAGCTGCAGAGAGCGAGATGCGGCGTTTCTGCCTGGTTTCACTCAAGGGTCCTTCTGTGAAGCACCTGTGACACCCTGTGCTGCTGGGTTCTCCTGCCCTCCCCTGGGAGGCTGTCCTCTTTGGGGGCTCTTGCCCTGGCACTCATTGGAGGGCCAACATAGGGCAAAGCAGCCTGCCCCAGACATCCTTCCATAGCTCAGCTGGCAGAGCAGAGGCCTGTAGCGGGTGCTCGGCAAGTGTCCTTAGGTTGCTGATTCAACTCTAGCCTGAAAGGAGAGATTCTTCTCCCTCCCCTGGCTGCAGGCCCGGCCTTAGGACCAGGCAGCTGCCTTGGGTCTGTCCCTTTGGGGCCTGGTGCTACAATTGACAAAAAGGTTTTGGGTACCAGCTGCCAATCTAATGTCTTGGGCTGCGCAGGCCTTGAGTCATGGCAAGGGCTGGAGGGAAATGGGGAACGGCTGCACTTTGGAATGGGAAGGGGGTGTCTGTCACCATAAAGTAGAACAGTTTTAGGGCTGCTTTCAAGGAGGGCACCATGGCTTAGTTGGCTAAAGCGCCTGCCTAGTAAGTAGGAGATCCTGGGTTCAACTCCCAGTGGTGCCTTGTTGCCAGGTTAATGGGTCTTTTCTTCCCACCATTCTTCAACATGTATCTGGAGTTGGTTTTACCTTCAGTTGAGGTTGATGGTGCCTCACAGTGGAGTAGGATAGTAGCAAAGAGCAGGAGGTGCCCTAGGGTTTGATTTAGTGAGGCTTAGCTAGACTTGCTAAATCAAGCTCTGGAAGATGGATTGCAGCAGCAATCTCCACCTGAGTGAAGCCATGGCCTAATGATGCAATTAGTTAGATGCCGACACTAACAGCCTCACTGCTGGTAACTCACAGAGGCTACATCGACACTAGAACTTTTCTCCTTAAAAAAATATGTTAATGAGGGACTCAATTGCATGAGTCACCATCTCATTTGCATATTTTCTGCCAATGGGATTTTGTGCAAAAACAAGCAGTGTGAAAATTTTTTTTTTTTTTGCACAAGCCCCCATTTTCCACAAGATTCTTATGCCCTCCAAAAGAAGTATCCTGATCTTGCAGAAAAAGGGGTTTTGCACAAAAAGAAAACTTCCATGTTGCTTGTTTTTGCACAACAACCCCAGCGAAAAATCAGTTTGCCAGAAAATATGCAAATAAGATAATGGCTCATGCAAATGAGACCCTCAGTAACACCGTTTTTCTGAGAAAACTCGTAGTGTAGACATAGCCAGAGATTCTGGTGCTGATCATGCAATAGAAGCACATTATGTTTAAACAGCTGCCATATGAATGTATCTGAAAGTCACAAGGATCAATGATCTGTGTGAAAGGCAGGTGGCCAGTAAATAGAGCCCCATGTATGTTGTGTGCACAAAGGAAGGTAGGAATGTGCACCAGGCAGTCTGATAACAGTGTTTACTGTATGTTTGTAACAGGCTCCTGCCCATCCCTGGTAGATTTGGGCACCTCCTCCACCAATTGCAATACACACTAGGCCGTTCCTCCCAGCTGGGTGTGGTTCTTGTTCTTCTGCACAGCACAGCCCACGGAGACCAAGCACCTGCTATTGGGCTTCCAAATCACACCCTTGTTGAACGGATGGAAACAGAAACCAGACACACAGGGGTTTGAGCTGGCTCCAGCTGAGGGACGGGTTTGCCTGGTTTATGTGCATTGGCACAGGACAGCAGTAAGGGTTCGTATTCATTTAAAGAATCAAAAAAACAGAAACCTAGAATGCAATGGAATTGGAGACATAAATGTTTCCATTGAATGGTCAGTTGGATTTGAAGTAACGCTCATATAATTTGCAGTCAAATACTCTACCACTGAGCTACACTCCCAACGTTTGCACTGTTAGGAGCTGAGAAGGGAACAAGAGGCTTTTGTAGCCCACACACCTCAGGTAGGACCTCACTGACCCTCAGATTGTGACTGGTCCTAACAAGGATTTGCCCTGAAAGCAGCAGAGCTGGGGCAGGACGGAGAGTCCTGAGATGAAGCTGATGGAGGGAAGGCAGGAGAACAGTGTGTCCTAGTTGCGCAAGACACCAGCTGTAGGTCCCTTACGGTGAAATATGCTGCTGCCACTTTGCCACCTCTGCCTCTCACTGACATTCATGGGTGTTCTTTTGTGCTGCCCGGTCTCTGTTCCCCACATGAACAACTCGGCCCCCTGGGCCTGTCTCCATCACTTCTGCCTCTGCCAGGTGAAGGGAGGCCGCTGGGCCCAGCATCTTTCTACCCAACCAGGGCTGGCTTTTGGGGAGAACAAGTGGGAAGAGGGAGGGGCCACTGGAGGTGCTTGACCCCCTGGCTGTGTCCATGGGGAGGTGGCTCTGCTGAAAGCCAGACTGGTTTCCCTATTGTTAGGCAGGACCCTGCAATCCATGTTCTCTCCTGCTTTTGAAGCCTCTGTTGCCTTCTCCACGTGTCCCTTCTGATGGGACAGGCATGTTCTTCTCAGGGTTTGGGTACCATGTTGCCCTAGGAAGGCGTGTGGCCAAAACACAGGCCTCGCTGTGAGCAGGATTTGAACCTGCGCAGCAAAACCCTATGTGATTTCAAGTCCAACGCCTTAACCACTCAGCCATCACAGCTCTAAGTAAAACCATCTCAGGGAAACTGGTAAATAATCCCAGTGCCCAGGCCTGACGTCACCTGACCCACAGAATTCACACAGCAAACCGTTTCAAAAGTCATGCAGAAGGGTCCTGGGCGCTCTGGTCTGAGGCTGCCCTGGAGGTGAGTTCTGCTTCCAGGTCTTCCCTCCTTCTTCTTCCTTCCTTTCCCTTTTCCTCCTTCCTCTTCTCTTTTCCCCTTTTCCTTCTTCTTCTTGCACCCCACATTATATAGTGAAAGTTGAGTCCTGCTTAACCAATTCTTTTAATATGATTTTACTAACCAAAGATAACATACTATTATGATTTACCTAACCAATCATACTCCACCACCTTTATTGATTTTCCCCCAGCAAAATTAATTATACAGCAGACAGAAACAGTTACAATCCAGACAGCGATCACACAGACAAACAATAGGAAAGTGAAGAGAATAATCATAGAATGCCGATTGCACAAACACAACTATCGACAAGCAGTTTTTTGCCAGACAAAATGCTGTTAACTAAGTTTTCTCTACCCATCCTGAGATCTGTTTCTTACTTGGTGACAGTGGGTGTCATTAGGGTCGGACCCCTTCTCACGGTCTAGTGTGATGCTATTTAAATGTCATTTAGATGGAATGTGACTCTATGCTTTACAGCTCATTGCTGCCGCTCTTCAGTCTGGCTACAGAAGAAGGCTTTAGTTTAGGCCCACCAAATAGCTACAGGCCTTGCAAGAGGGCTACAGAAAAACCGTATTGTTAGAGAGCAACTTTCCAGGCATATAGTAGCAAGACCCCAAGCACACTAAACACAACTGTGAAGGGGCTCAAACCGTCAATCTTCTGACCTGAAGTCAGGTGCCTTATCCATTAGGCCACACAATCTTAGCAATAGGTATCTTTATATGTGTAAGTAGGGAGTAGTCCAGAGAGTCCACCCGGTTTTATTATTTTCCTTGTGTGTGGGCTTAGAAATCATGTCTGAACTGGTGAATTATTTTTAATTTGTGGAACCAAGGATTGCAGCCCAGGGATTTTCCTGAGTCTATGTCACATCATGGCTATCTACCACCTAGGCTATCTCTATACTGCACCTCTCTTCCACAAAAGCGTATGGAAATGAAGCGCTGATTAGCATATTGCCATGCTTTATTTGCATAATTAATTAGGGTTCATTTTTGCAGAAAGCAGTGCTGTGTAGACTGGGGCGCTTCCTGCCTCCTGCTGCCCCTAACTCCAGTTTGGCCCTGGGCCTCTTTGCTTTTAAGGCCTGTGGTTGGTCCCATGGTTTAGGGGCAGCATGCAGGACTCTGAATCCTACAATCTGAGTTTAAATTTCAGTGGGACCTTCATTGTCTGGTTGCTGCAAAACCTTCCCATTCCATGTGCTTTAGCTTCCTTGTCCTCAGGCTGGTGAAGAGAATTTTGT
This sequence comes from Rafetus swinhoei, assembly GCA_019425775.1. NCBI lineage: Eukaryota > Metazoa > Chordata > Testudines > Trionychidae > Rafetus > Rafetus swinhoei. The sequence goes on along the minus strand of CM033444.1, from coordinate 32,955,722 downwards.
GCCTCCTGGTGGGTGTCTAATGCCCAGTGGCGCTTGGTGTCTTGTCTGTCTGGCTCAGCAGGAGGCTGGGATGTGCTGGGGCCATGGAACCTACCAGCCTGGCTAGAGATGCAGGGGGCTGAGTTTGTGTTTCTCGCTGATGTTCTCACGTCTGTTCCCCAGCAGCTGCCAGACTCTGCTTAGTGCTCCCTGGCGCTAAAGGGAGGAGTCTCAGGACTGGGCCTCAGAGAATGTGTGTTCCCTGCTTCTGAGAAAGGAAAAGAAACCTGTTCTACTCCCTCGCTGGCTCTAGGCTGAGGTAAATCGACTCAACACACCTTGGTTGTGGAGCTATTGCCTTGGCGTAGGAACTGTCTGGGAGAGCGAGCGGCACAAGTGAGAGGCTGGACCAAGGTTCACTCAAGTGGTTTGTTTTTGTGGATCTGCCCCACCTCCCCTAGAGACACTGGAACAAAAAGACACCTGAGAAGAACCCAACTTTCTTTCCTTGTGATCTAGCTCAGTTTTCACTCTGGGTTCTTTCTGCATGAGAAGTACCTGTGACAACCCCTGCTGCTGGGTTCTTCTGCCCCTCATCTGATGCCGCCCACTTGGGGTAGCACGTGCCCTGACAGCTTGTAGAAGGACCAGTCCCAACAAACCAACATTTCTCAGACACCTTTTGCTAGCTCAGCTGGTAGTGTGGAAAGCTGTAGTGTGTGCTTGGTAAGTTATCCTTAGGTTGCTGATTTGACTCTGGCTTGAAGAAGAGAGTCTTTTCCTAGAGCCCACCCTTAGCACAAGCTGGTTCCCTTGAGTCCATGTTTTCAGAGCCCTGCACTCAATTGACAATAAGATTGTGGATACCAGCTGCCAATCATGTTTCTTTGGCTGCACAGGCCTTGAGACCCTGGAAGGCTGGAGGAAATAGGGAATGGCTGCACTTTGTAATTTAAAGATGTTATCTGCAACCATAAATTAGAACAGTTTTAGAGACACTTCTTTTTTCAGAAGAGGCTTTTCCGAATTTGGCCCATCTACACGGACCCAAATATGGGGATAACCTCCTCTTTCGGAAGAGCCCTTATTCCTAATAAAATGAAGAATACAGGCCTTCCAAAAAACATGCCCACTTTTTGGAAAATGATCTCCCTTCTTGCGCCAAGAAAAACCCTCTTGCGCAATGCCGTTCTTCCTGAAAAGTAATGTGTGTAACGGCATTGCGCAAGAGGGTTTTCTTGTGCAAGAAGGGGCAGTGTAGACGCTCCTTCTTGCGCAAGAGCCTCTTCTGAAAAAAATGGTGGCTCATTAGGTACCCAAATGAGACTTGGCAATATTCCACGCTTAGCTTCATTTGCATATTACTCGCGCAAGAAGCCTCAAGTGTAGACATAGCCACAGTGTCCTCCCTTATTGCAGCTCCTTGGTGCCCGGGTAAGTGCAGCTCCTGCTACCTGGCCTGTGCCTGGGATAAGACCAACTCCCACATGAAAGAGGGGTGACATCAGCTGATAATGCCCCTTGGTGCCAGCCTGGGAAGGGAGATGGGTCAGGCCAGGCACCTGTTGGGGGCTTGTGGCTTGGCCTCCCCTGCCCTGGGAGGTTGGTGTATGGGGCTGGCTCCTCCTGCTGCCTCCCTTGTGTGACTTGCCCAAGGAGGAAGTGAGGCGGGAACGGGGTGGAGGAGGGAAGCCAAGTTGAGGGAGGCAGAACAAAAGCTCAACATCTGAGTAAGACTGAGTAGAGTGAGCAGAGCCCCCCACCCACCCCTTTCTTCTGCCAAAGCCGGTGGGGTGGGGCTGGCTGAGTGGAGGCAGAGTCCTTTGCCTGTCTCAGGGCATCTCAGGAGGCTCCTTGCATCCCAGAAGAAGGGGGCTCCGGGTGGAAGGAAACAAGCAAAGCTGGTCCCAGTGGGCATGGGCCGGGCTCCAGTTTGGCCCGGATGAGTGAGGGTGTCTTCTGTAGGTCCCATGGTGTAAGGGGCAGCACTCAGGACTCTGATTCCTGCAAGCTGAGTTTGCAAATCTCAGTGAGACCTGCTGTGGCTGGGCTGGTTGCTACAAACCTCTCAAAATCCATCTTCTTTGGCTTCCTTTCCTGCAGGTTCCTAGAGAGGAATTTGTGCCCCTGCTGTGAGTCTGAAAACACCTGCCCCTGGTAGCTTTGTCTGGCAGTCTGTGAGGGCTGGGGCTCTGGAGATGCAGGATCAGGCCTACATGTGGCTGTAGACAGCAACAGAGAGTCCCAAGAGCAAAAGGCTGAAAATTCAGCATCAAACCTGCCCCCTGCTGTGGGCCTGTAAGGCGACCTTGACAATACAGCGCTATTGTGGGGTACTAAGGCATCTGTAATATCTATCTTTTGGGGCATGAAGGCATCTTTAACGTCCATCCTGCATGTTAACAGTGTCCCATTATTTTGAAATACGATGGGCTCGCTATTCCAACATCCCTGTAAACCTCATTCCACGAGGCGTAAGGGACATTTCAGAAGAGCAGGTTATTTCAAAATGTGGTGCTGTGTAAACACCAAAGCATTTTTCAAAATAAGATCAAAATGACAACTTCTGTAGCTCAAAATGTTTACCATATGTCAACCCTCTGTCTACGCTGAACCCTAAACTTGAAATAAGATACTACATCAGGGCTCTGTTTGCACTAGAGAGACGCTTTAGTCAGAGAACACATCTGCTCTTCCACAAAATTTTTCGGAAGAGCAGACATGCTTTCTGGCATCTCTGTGAACTTCATTTTATGAAGAAGGGATGTTCCAAAAAGGGTTTTTTCCCCAAATTTGGCCCAGTGTAGACAGGCCAAATGTCAGAAAAGCCTTTTCCAAAAGAAGCAGAAAAAGCTATGCAAATTGGGGTTCACAATTTGCATAGCTTTCAGAAGAACAGTGTAGTGTAGACACAGCCTGCGTGTTGCACAGCACTGGTAGGAGACATGGAGGGACAAAGGGTCTATGGGCACCTGCAGCCTTTCAGAACAACCCCCACCCCAACACCCAAGTACCAGCCCTTCCCTCCACCCTTACTGGGGTCTGCTGGGAATTGTCTGGATGCCAGCCCACCCCAGTGTCAGCCTAAGGATTGCCTGTTCTGTAAAAGCTGCATCCTGGAAATGAGGAAGCAGGTAAAGTGACTCTGGTGGGACTTGAACCCACAACCTTTGAATGTCTAGCTGGGCTCATATTAAGCACTATAGCTTAGAAGTCCAACGTGCTTTCCATTGCACCACAGAGCCAGATTGACTATAGCACTTGATATCTCCGCTCTCTGCTTTGCAGCATGGCAATTGCTGGGTGGAAAGAAAGGGGAGCCAGGTCTGTCTCTTTTGGGAGAGCAGGTAGGAAGCCACTGAGCCCCCCAACAATGAAAACTAGGAATGAGGACAAAGCTGCTGTTGGAGAACACGGGCATCAATCCCACTGCTTTTTGCACGCAAGCAAGGGGTCTGTCACTCGCGCTCATTTCCCTGCCTGTCCCCTTGTTCCAGAGCCCATCACATCTCTGTGGCAGCCTGAGGCTCCTTTCTGAAAGGGCCACTTGTGGGACTGACACCCGTGGGCCGGCTAGCTCGGAGGTTTAGAACGTGGTGCTCATGTCACACAGACGCATCTTAAGAGCAAGCCCCTTGTTTCAAGCCATAATGGGCTCGCTATTCCGATGTCCCTGCAAACCTCATGGCGCGAGGAGTGAGGGGCGTTTTGGAATAGCCAGCACCAAAGCACAAAATAAGCTATTTCAAAATTGACTCAAAATAAGCTACACAATTGCATTGCTTATTTTGAGCTATGGAACACACCCTAGTGAGTTAGAGCCCAGCTCTGCTCCCAGCTCCCTGCTCCACCCACCCACGTACTGACTTCCTCGCTGCCATGGGGCTGTTTGCATTGGCCTCTTCTCTCTGTAGCCAGGCTTCAGCCAGAACTGAGACTGTCAGGCAGGAGAATGTGACCCGGCTCCCTGCACCTGGGCCCTGCATTTCTCATCCCTTCAGAGACACTTGTTAGTGGAGGAATAAATCACAGTCACATGAGTGTAGATTATGAAATGTTGTTGCCTTGAAACTCCCCACAGACCTTCCCGGGGCCCTGGGCAGCCACTCACACTGCACAGGTTACTTGGAGGTGAGGGTGCTGTGTAGACGTACCCATACTGTTGAGGACCAGCCTGCCGGGGGGAGGTTCTGGCCACTTCCTTTCCTTGTCTGTCTCAGACTATGTCTACATTCCAGGGCTATGTCTACACCGCAGGCTTTTTGTGCAAGAGCAGATGTTCTTGCGCAAAAACTTGCAGAGCGTCTACACTGCACGCACGTTCTTGCACATGTAAATTTATGGTACAGCATCAGAAAACAGGGCTTCTTGCACAAGAGTTATTCCTCTCCCCACGAGGAATAAGCCCTCTTGCGCAATAACTCATCCACAAGGAGGCAGTGTGGAGAGCCAACAGGGGGTTTATTGTTCAAGAAAGCCCTATGGCTAAAAGGGACATCAGAGCTTTCCTGCACAGGAGAACATCCACACTGCCATGGGTGCTCTTACAGAAAAGCACTTCTCTGGTGCAAAAGCACATGGGAGTGTGGACACACTGTTGTGCAAGACCTTTTGCACAAAACAGTTCTTGAGCAAGAAGTTTGCAGGGTAGATGTAGCCAGGGGGTGTCTGGGTTTTTTTACCAGCACTGAGCTTTCTACAACAGCCCAGGGAACATTGTGAAAAGGCAAAACCTTCCCGCCCTGGGTGTCCCTGGCCAGCCAGCGAGTGGCACAAAGGTTCCCTGAAGTGCTGACTTCAAGTGGATTGAAACAAACTCTTACAGCTCAGTTCAGGTGGCCAAGTGGTTAAGGATGAACTGCTAATATATTGTCTTCTGCATGCATGGGTTCAAATCCTATCCTTGTTGGGTGTTAACAACCCTCTCTCTCTTGCTTCTCCCAGAAGTTCAGTGCCAGCCCCTCCTGTAACCCTGCCTGCCCCAGCCCCTCCCACTGCAGCCTGGGGAAAGGGAAATCTCCACAGAGACACTCCCAGATGGGACCCTCAATCCCTTCTGCCCTCAAGGAAACCTCACAAAGGAGATTCCAGGCAGCCAGGCCATGGGGGTCTCTGAGATGCCCCAGCCCTGCAGCCTGTCCCACCTGGCTGTTGCCATGGCCCCTCTGTGAGGTCACTGCCTCCCAGCCAATGAGCTGAGGTGCTGCACAAGGCCCTTGTGATGTCACTGCTGCCTTGCAGGCTCATGTCCTGCCCCTGGCCAGCCCCTTGGCATGTGTGAGCTGCTCCCCTCTCCCCGTCACTCAGGGCTGGTTCTGGGGCTCAAGCAGGGAACATCAGAGGCTGCTCAGGGTGCCACATTGCTAGGCCAGGGCCCTCCTGTGGGGCTGTGAGTGTTGCTGTCCCTGCTGTACAGACACGGCCATAGAGCCTCAGGAGGCTGCAGCTGGGAGACACTTCCTGGTTTCGGGAGGAGATGAGACATCAAGGCCCATGACCCAGCCAGCTACGATACCTATGGAAAGCTGATTTTCAGAGGGTGTGATCAGCCCTTCCTGTGTATCTGGCTTCTTCAAAGGGGCTTCATCAGGAGCTAAAAGTTGAAGAAGGGACATTTAGAAGGGTGAGTTTCTGTCCCTGGCAGCACTTTCTGTGTGCCCCAGTGGCCTAATGGACAAGGCATTGGCTTCCTAAGCCAGGGATTGTGGGTTCAAGTCCCACCTGGGGTGACAGTTTTCTCTCACCAACAAAGAGCTTATCTTCCTCTGCTCTCTGAGACAGTTGGCAAGGCTGCTCCACAGTTGCTGTCTCCTTTTCTACAGAAGCTGTTGAGACTCCCTCACTAGCAAATGCTGGTGTAAGATGCAGATTTGAGTGCTAAAGCCCACATATTCAGAATGAAGGGGCACATTTTGCTCTAGAAGGCCCAGGAGTGACAGACAGAGGGAGGTGGCTGTAGCAGAGCAAGGTCTGTCTGGAGACAAAGTGGAGTCTGTGGATGAGAAGGCCCATGAGAGGCAGAGACTCCAGAGCAGTGGGGGTTAGTTATTTGATCTGGCAAACTGACAGAAAATCCCCAGGCCCTGAGCATGGTGCGGGCAAAGCCCTGGGGCAGTTTGCCTGGTGGGGTTTGGGGTGTGGAGAAGCTGTGAAGCTCTGTGAGTGGATAAGGTCCCTGGCTGAGCTGTGCCACCTGCCGTGTGTGTGACTCAAACTGTCCCACGTCCCCTTTTCTGTGTCTGTTGCGCTTCCAGCTTCTTTCCTCAGGCACGTTCATCCAGCAAAGACCCCACCAGGGATCTTGTATCTTCCTTTGTGCAGCTCAGCCGCAGACACTGCCAGGGCTGGAAGGAAATTGCTGCACTTTGGGAGTCAAAGGTGTTGTCTGGGACCATAGAGCAGTTTCACCCAACAGCCTGAGGAGGGCACCATGGCTCAGCTGGCTAAAGCACCTTCCTGTAAACAGGAGAGCGTGGGTTCAACTCTCAGGGTGCCTTATTGCAGCCTTTGCTCACATTTTCCCAGGTCCTTCTGGGACACAGAAGAGGCCTCCTCTGGCCACCCATGGAACTGCTGGTTCAGGAAAAGGCTGATTGTGGAGGAGTGTTGGGAAGAAGGAAACCACAAGTGAGAAGCACCTGATGCCCACATTCCATGGCTGCAGGAGCTGCAGAGGTTGCACCCTTAGGCCCTCTGGACACTGACCCCCTCAGGGAACCACAAGGGCACGTGGTGCTGGCTCTCCTGTCCCAGCAATTGCAGTCAGAGCCCTGCCTTGCCAGTGCCAGTCACAGCAGCCTCTGCACCTGCTCCAGGCTTGTGGTTTCCTTCTTCCCAACACCCCTACTCCAATCAGCCTTTTCCTGAACCAGCAGTTCCATGGGTGGCCAGGGGAGGCCTCTCCTGTGTCCCAGAAGCTGCCAGGCTCTGACTCTTGCCCCCTTGGTGCCCCCATCTAAATTCTCTTTTAAATTGGTCTTTATGGTCCTGCTTAGGGAGTTTTTCTCCTCAGCAGCGCACTAGAGAGAAGCTGTTGCCAGTGGCCCTGCAAGGCAAGATGAGCTTTGCCTGCCGCCTCAGCCTGACTCCCTACTTGGCCCCATTCCTGCCTCCCTTCCTGAGCTGACCCAGTGGCCGAAAGGGGCTGTGGCTGCTGCTGACAGGGAAGAAGCTGGGAGGCAAGGTGCTGGCAGCAAGAGATTCCGGCTGTCTCTTTTCCCTGGCTCTCAGTGCGCCATGCCGGCCAGCAGCCACCTTGACCAAACCTCAAACCAGCTGGACAAGCCAGCCCACATCACAGTGAGTCGCTAGTGGCACTGTCAGAGAAGAGCCATTGGCAGCTGCAGAGACAGCCCTTCAGCTGCTGGACGCGCCTTTCTGAAAGGGCCATTTGTGAGCTGTGCTTTGTTTGGCTGGCTACCTCAGTTGGTTAGTGCATGGATGCTAATAATGCCAAGATCATGGGTTCAAGCCCTGTGTTGGCTACAGGTATATTTGCTGTGGTGACTGTTCTACCCCTACCCTGTTTAGCTGCCTGCTATGGACAGGGAAGCAGAAACAGGCAAAAGGCTGAGGCTTTTCAGGAAACAGGCCAGAGAACTGGTAGGAGAAGGCTCCAGCCTGCACAGACCCAGTGGCTAAAAGGCCCTTGGCCTGGCCTGCTTTCCCCAATAGCAGGCAAAAGTCTTCTCTTCCCTCTATTGTGGGGCCACTCATGGGCCTGCTGGCTCAGCTGTTCAGAGCTTGATGCTAAAAGTGCCAAGGTCATGGGTACAAGCCCCATGCAGACCCCACAACACCCAAATTAGTTTTGTTTGAGCTGCTGCCCACGAAAAGCCGTGAGAGGGAGCCCTTGGCTGTGGGACCCACTTGTGCCTGTTGTTTAGGGTTAAATAAGATCTCGCCCAGGAGGTTGCCTGTTCCCTTCCCACCTTGCATTGGCTGGGAATCAAATCAAGCAAGGAGCAGCAAATGCCAGGCACTGTCAGTGTCTGGGCCACAGATAAAGACCCTCTTGGAGCTGTGGTCCGAGGAGGAGTCTCTGCAGGCCCTGCAGTCCATGCGGAGGAATGTGGACATTTATGGCCGAATGGCCAATGGTCTAGAAAGGCCACCTCCTCCTACCCCGCATCCTAGACCAAGTCAGAGCCAAGGTCAAGGAATTGCAGCAGGGGTATGCTAGGGAAGCACCGCATTACTGTGCATGCTCTCGGAGTATGAAAAGCCATGAGATGTAGCTGCAGAACCCATCTGTGCCTGTTTTTTCAGGGTTCAAGTAAAAGTTCAGCAAGGAGCTTTGATGCTCCCTCTTTACATTGCATTGGCTGGGAATCGAACCCAGGTCAACTGCTTGGAAGGCAGCTATGCTCACCACTATACCACCAATGCCTGCCTATAAAGCTTCTGGGAAAATTAGTAAGGGAAACCCACATCTGCCATGAGGTTAGCTGGAGGCAAGAGGGTGCCTGTGTGGTTTGGGTAAAGCATAACTTCTTGGCCATTAGGCAAAGACCAGAAGTGGTGATGCTGGGGTAGTGGCTGCCCTGCACTCTCCGTGGTGTGAGGAGCCGGGCGGGAGAGGAGTCCCAGAGGTTGTTGGGTGGAGAGTAGAGTTTATCAGACTTTGGGCTAAGCTTTAGAGCAGCCAAGGGAGAGGTGGGGAAGTGACTTCTGGATACTCTGTGTGGCTCGGGGATGAGGACCAAGAGCTGTTCTCGTGTTTTTTGCCATAAAGTGTTGTTTCTGGGTCCTTTGCCTAACATCGAGTGCTTCTGCCTTCCGGAGAGCCATGTCACAGGCACAAGCCCCAGAGACCCCCTTCAGGGACACATCGCAGGCAGGGCCGGACCGCGCCATTCCGGTGCCCGGGCTGACAGTTCAATTGCGCCCGGGTTGGGGAGGCGCATGCGTGGAGTTGGTGGCGGCAGGATGCACGTGCCTGACCCAGCCCGGCTACCGCCGCTGGTGCGCAGCCCAAGGCCGCCCGGCAGGCCGAGCCTGGCCATGCAGGGCCCGCAGCCATGGGGAAAGGCGCTGCTGGCCGGCGCTGCGGAGGTTAACGTGGCCCCCGCCCCAGGCAGCCGCTGCAGGGTGGCCGCTGGGAGCTACTGCAGCCCGCAATCCAGGAGCCGGGCACGCGGCACCTGATGGCAGCTATAAAGGGCGGCTGCCCGGCTAGCCCATGCCTTAATCCAGCCCTGATCACAGGACCAAGCAAGGGGCAGAAACACTGGGCACTGTCAGTGTCTGGGCCAGAGATAAAGACCCTCTTGGAGCTGTGATCCAAGGGGAGTCTCTGCAGGCCCAGCAGTCCAGGTGGAGGAATGCGGACATTTATGAACATAAGAACATAAGAACGGCCTACTGGGTCAGATCAAAGGTCCGTCTAGCCCAGTAGCCTGTCTGCCGACAGTGGCCGGAACCAGGCGCCTCAGAGAGGGTGGACCGAAGACAACGATCAAGCGATTTGTCTCCTGACATCCTTCTCCAGCCTCTGACAAACAGAGGCCAGGGACACCATTCCTACCCCCTGGCTAATAGCCTTTTATGGACCTAACCTCCATGAAATTATCTAACATATGGCCGAATGGCTGATGGCCTTGCAGAGAAAGGCCGCCTCCCCCTCCTGCATCCTAGACCAAGGCAGACCCGAGGTCAACGAATTGCGGGAGGGGTATGTAAGGGTCCGTGAGGGCAGGTCCCGCTCTGGGAAGCACCGCAGCACTGTGCATACTGTGAGTAACTGGACCAAATCCTGGGGTGTGGGAGCCCCTGTCTGTAGGGATAGTTGTGGAGTCTGGGATGGAGACACCTGGGCAGCAGCAGCGGCAGCTTCAGGATGACAACGCTGATGACCTGCAGCTCCAGGACGAGGAGGAGGATTTCAGAAGCTTTGTGACCTTCACCTTGGAGCCGGTCCCCCAAATGCAGGAGGACTCCCAAACATCTTCAGGCAGCAGGAGGGAACATCAGGTGAGTGCTGGGAGGTTGCAACACACAGGACATGTCTACACTTGCACCCCCTTTCAGGAGAGGGATGCAAAAGGAGACATTTGAAATTGTAAATGGAACCGGGATTTAAATATCCCGCGCTACATTTGCATAATCGCGTCCGGGCGCTATTTCAAAATACTTTATTTTGAAATAAAAAACACAGTTTAGATGCAGTTATTTTGGGAGAAAACCCTTCTTCCGAAATAACCCTTAAACACTCCTCTGGTCTGGACCTAACAGCAGTGTCAGCGTTTGCCAGTCGCGGCTCTGGACAGCACCTGCACAGAGGAGATGGCAACTGCGGACGCCCTCGCCAACTGTTCCAATGTCTCCCAGCAGAAAAGAAAACAAAGAGTCAATGCAAACAGCCCCTGGCAGCGAGGAGTCAGCACGTCGGTGGGTGGGGCAGGAGCTGGGGGCAGAGCTGGGCTCTAACTCGCTGGGTGACCTTGGCCCATTCCGTGAACCTCTCCCTGTCTCCATGGCCCTGTCTGTACAGCAGGGACAGCAACACTCACAGGCCCCACAGGAGGGGCTGGTTTGATGCTTCACCCCACGGCCCAGCAAGAGCCTCCAAGCTCCCCGTGTGCTCTGGGAGCCAGGTTTGCTGTGTGGGGCAGGTGCCATCAGGCCTGGGCACTGGGGTTAGGTACCAGTTTCCCTGGCCCTGGGGCACTAGCAGTCTCACAGCTGTGATGGCCGAGTGGTTAAGGCGTTGGACTAGAAATCCAATAGGGTTTCCCTGCGCAGGTTCAAATCCTGCTCACAGCGAGGCCTGTGTTTTGGCCACACTGCTCACCAGGCAACAAGCTGCACAACCCCTGAGCTACTCTCCCTGCCCCCAGTCAATCCCTTTCTGCGCCTTTCCGAGACAGACAGCGGCATGGTGCCTCATTGTGGGTCCCTGCGCTCTAGGGAAACTCTCAGCTCCTGCAGCCTCTGCCCCCTGCCCAGCGCCCCATGGCTCAGCCCTACCCCTGGGGGCTGCCCTGCTCTAGTGTGTGATAGTTGTTGAGAGGATGGAGTGTCTGGGCCTGCCCCCAAAGGTCCATCTATTAAGGGCAGAAATGTTGGGGATATGATGTGGGTCACGGCTCCCCAGGCACACAGTCCCTCCCCCCCCCCGCCCTGTGTTGGGAGCAAAGGTCTAGAGAAGTATTGTGTGCATGTGCATGTGTGTGTGTGTGTGTGTGTGTGTGTGGGGAGTTCCTGCGCTAGCTCTGCCTCTTCCCCCAAGGCCTTGGCCAAAGAATTAGTAACAGAATATTTGTCCAAGTTTATGTACAGAAAAGAAGTGACAAGAATGTTTCTGTTTCTGTGGTGTAGTGGTTACCGTGTTTGTTTAATATGCAAAAGGCTTCTGGTTCAAAGCCAAGCAGAAATGGGAGAGAGAGAGGAGGTTCTGCTCTTATTGTGGCTCCCCAGGTAAACAGAGCTCCTGCTGCTTGGGATAAGCCCAACAACTGAGTAGCCAAGGAACAGCAGGAGCCTTGTCTTAGAAAGGGAGGGAGGGCCCAGACAGACAGCCCCAGGCTCAGATATCTCTAGTGCTCATGAGGGTACATTGGTGCTAGCAACACGCTCATGCAGTGCCATGTTCTAGCCACACCAACAGGGAGTGTTTCTTGTGGCATCACCTGATTTCCCCCAACTGTAGCTCAACTTTCCTGCTGCAGGGAAGCTTGTGATGACAGCTCTAAACAAACCCCTCAACTTGGAGTTATTAGCCCCTCTTAGCACCTGCGAAAGCTTGGGATTGAACCAGGGACCTTTAGATCTTCAGTCTAACGCTCTCCCAACTCAGCTTCTTTGGCTGTGGTAAGAAGCCTGTCTGGCCTGTAATTCTCTGCCTGGGACATTGGGCAGCCAGGCCGCATGTCGACATGCCCTGCCCAGGAAGGCAAGACTGGCCTTTCCACAGTGCCCCTCCCACACAGCCCAGAGCCAAGGTTCCCTCTAAGCCAGGCCTGGGCAATACAGGCCAGCGGGCTGGATCCAGCCCATGAAGCCACCCAACATGGCAGCAAGAAGCCTCAGGCAGATTCCCTGCTTCCCCTTCCCCCCACACACAGCTGAGAGAAGGGGCTGCAGGGCCCTTTGTGTCTCACAGCTGTAGAGGAAAAGGCTTCACGCCTGGTCCCTGCTTGTTTGTGGCCAATGGGAGCTGCCTGCTTGAAGCCCTGGCCAGTCCACACAAGCTCTTATTCACCCAGGAGTAGGACCTGTGCCCCCTGCGCAGGGAAGGGGCTGCCTCAGAAATGTGCTTGGCTGCTGGGAGTGTCTCCCAGTCAGAGCCTGCCTCTGGAAACTCAGCCCCTCCTTTCTCTCAGCCCGCTGGCCCACCCTGTGATGGAAAAGGGCAAAGACAAGGCAGATTTCACAAATACAGATGAGGCTGGTTTCTCTGACTGGGAATCAAACCCAGGGCATAGTAGTAAAAGGGCTGAACCCTAGCCACTAGACCGCTAAATACTTGAAGTGTTTGCTGAAAAAGGGGCTGCTGGGAAATTAGTGTCCCTGCTCCCTGCACAATCCCATTGGCTGGTTTCTGGCTATGGGAAGCACCATCCCCCCTCCACTCAGGCTCTTATTCACCCACCCACATGGCCCCTGCAGCCTGTGTGGGGGCAGGGCAGGCTGCCTGAGAAATGTGCTGGGCTGCTGGCCGGGAGTGAGCCAGGTAACTCTCCCAGCCAGAGCCTGCCTCTGGCACCCCAGCCCCTCCCTTCCCTCAACCTACTGGTACCCCACATAAACCAAACCCTCTGCCCCCCTGAACCCACACCCCTCCCAGATCCTGCACCCCAGTCCTCTGCCCCAAGCTCCTGTCTGCACCAACGTGCATCCCAGACCCCCCACCTCCTCCATTAATAGCATGGAAAAGTGCAGCCCTGGGAGCGGTTCCCCATGAAAACTCATTGCCCACCCCTGCCTAAGCTGTGCAGCAGCCCAGCCCCACAGCTGCCATGTCTCTCCATAGCCCTTAGGCTGGCACCGGGAGGCCTGAGTCAGGCAGTGCCCAGGAGCCCAGCGAGGGTGGAGGGAAGGGCTGGTACTTGAGGATGGGGCGGGGCTGTTCTGAAAGGCTGCAGGCACCGTTAGACCCTTTTGTCCTTCCCTGTCTCACCCCAGCGCTGAGCAACACTCAGTGTCGGTCTGAGCATCCGTCCTGCTCTGGGACGTGTCTCTGTGGCAGGAACCTGCCCAGGCGGCTCGCAGTGAGGCCCCTCCTGGCAGCACCGAGCAGTGAGAGCTGAGTGAAGGGAGAGGCAGTACCTGGGTGGGGAGGAGGGGAAGGCTCCATGATCATGTAAGAGGAGGCTCTGCCCTGGCCAGTGAGGAATCATTGCCTCTCCGAGGCCCAAGCTGGTGGGTCATTTCCCCAGGTTACTGGGTGGGGCTGGAGCCAGTTCTGTGTTGTCTCCTTCAACAACAAAACTGAACCAATGGATCTTGTGCCAACCTGACACTGCGCTGGGCTAGTTCTGTATGTGCCATGGAGCTTCCTGTAGCGCTGCCCACGCAGGAGAGGAGGGGCAGTTAGAGTCACCCAGCTCTGCCCCTTCTGAAAATGGCATGTGTTGTCTTAGCAGTGAGGGAGAGGTGGGAAGGAGCCTGAAGTAACCTCTTGGGTCACAGCTGCTGTAACATGTGGCAATGAGGTGAGAAAAATGCCTAGGCAGTTGTCATGTGAAACTTCAGGCTGGTTTTCCTGACTGGGAATCAAATCCAGGCCACAGCAGGGAGAGTGCTGTAGCCTAATCACTAGACCACCAGGGACACAAGAAGTGCACCTTTTTGCTCACCTACACTAGCCTTTCACAGGCCATTTTCTGTCCACTTCAGGATTGGGGGGGTGTCCATTCTCCCTTGCCCAGAGCAGACAAGAACAGCCAAACAGAACATCAAAGCAGCCAGACTGGGCCATGCCAGTTGTCCAACTAGCTCAGGACAGTCTCACAACAGCAGCCAATTTCATTGTCCCAAGGGAATCCTCAGGACAGACAATTGTTAAGTGATCCCTCCTGTCACCCATTCCCAGCTCCTGGAATACACCAGCTAGGGACACCTGCCCTGTCCATCCTGGTTAAATGCCATTCATTGTGGCCCCCGGGGCTTCCAAAGTTGAGTAGCTCTGCATTAAGGGTTCTTATTAATGTCAAGAACCTCAAGCAATGTAAAGCCAGAGCGTGATAGGGACTGGAAAGGAAAACATTGCCACTAGAAGGAACTTTTTCCAAGGGGGCACTTGGGGTTGAACCAAGGACCACTTGATCTGCAGTCAAATGCTCTACCACTGAAGCTACAGCCCCATGGAATTTGGTTTCTGCATCCAGTGTTTGCATCCAGTGTTGGGAACTGGGCAGGGAACAAGAGGCTTTTGTGAAACACACATCTCAAACAGGGGGGACCATCACAGACCCCACATTGTGACTGGCCCTAACAAGGGATTTGCCCTGAAAGCAGCAGAGCTGGGGCAGGACAGAGAGTTCTGAGCAATGAAGGGGCTGGAGGGTGAAGCCAGGAGAGCAGAGGCCAGGCTGAGCACCCCTCTTAGGTGTCAGCTGTAGGGGCCAAGGTGAGAGGCAGCAGGACCCACTTGTGCCTTTTCCCCAGGGTTAAAGTAGAACCTCTGCAAAGAATCATGTTCTTATCTCTCCACATTGCATTGGCTGGGAATCGAACCCAGGTCAACTGCTTGGAAGGCAGCTATGCTCACCACTATACCACCAATGCCTGGGCTGAGTATGCCTGTGAAAATTAGTGAGGGAAGTCCATATCTGCCATGAAGCGCACTTGAGGCGAGAGGGTGCCCATGTGGTCTGGAGTAAAGCATAACTTCTTGCCCGATTGGCTAAAATCGTGGGGAGGGGAAGGGGGGGAGTGATGTTGGGCAGTAACAGCCCTGTGGCTCTCTGTGGTGTGAGGGATTGGGTGGTATAGGAGTAGCAGAGGTTTCTGAGTGGGCGAGTACAGCTTCTTGGCTCTTGGGCTAAGTTCAAGAGCAGCAAAGGGAGAGGCAGGGAAGTGGCTGTCAGACACTGTGGCTATGTCTACACTCGTGGCTTCTTGCGCGAGTAATAAGCAAATGAGGCTAAGCGTGGAATATCGCCGAGCCTCATTTGCATACCTAATGAGCCACCATTTTTTTCAGAAAAGGCTCTTGCGCAAGAAGGAGCGTCTACACTGCCCTTTCTTGTGCAAGAAAAACCCTCTTGCGCAATGCCGTTCTTCCTGTCAAGTAATAGGTGTAATGGCATTGCGCAGAGGGTTTTTCTTGCAAGGAGTGGCAGTGTAGATGCTCCTTCTTCTTGCAAGAGCCTCTTCTGGCGCAAGAGCCTCTTCTGAAAAAATGGTGGCTCATTAGGTATGCAAATGAGGCTCAGCGATATTCCACGCGTAGCCTAATTTGCATATTACTCACGCAAGAAGCCACGAGTAGACATAGCCTCTGTGTGGCACAGGGATACAGACCAAGAGCTGCCCTCATGTTTTTTGTCATAAAGTGTTTCTCGGCCGTTCGGCTAAGATCGAGAGCTTCCAGCCTCTTGGAGAGCCATGTCACAGGCACAAGCCCCCAGAGACCCCTCTGGCCCTTCCATGGACACATCGCAGGACCAAGCAAGTGGCAGCAAGTGCTGGGCACTCTCATGGTCTGGGCCAGAGATAAAGCTGTGGTCCGAGGAGGAGTCTCTGCAGGCCCGGCAGTCCAGGCGGAGGAATGCAGATATTTATGGCCGAATGGCTAATGGCCTTGCAAAGAAAGGCCACCTCCCCCCACCCCAGACCAAGTCAGAGCCAAGGTCAAGGAATTGCAGCAGGGGTATGTGAGGACCCGTGAGCACAGCTCCCACACTGGGGAAACACCGCAGCACTGTGCATACTATGAGGAACTGAACCAAGTCTCCAGGGACAGTTGTGGAGTCTGGGATGGAGACACCTGGGCAGCAGCGGCCGCAGTTTCAGGATGACAACCCTGATGACCAGCAGCTCCAGGATAAGGAGGAGGATTCCAGGAACGTTGTGACCCTCACCCTGGAACCGGTCCCCAGATGCAGGAGGCCTCCCAAATGTCTTCAGGGACCCTGGGAGGGAACATCAGGTGAGTGCTGTGAGGTTGCAACACACACAGGGAGGCGGGAGCATAGGGGATGATGCGCTATCATGATGCGTCATGCTGATTGTAGGTTGGGGGACATCACACATGTCTGACCCCATAGAGGGCCGTCCTCCCCCCACCACGTGTGCAAGGCACCACCTGCTCCTGCAGAAAGTGCTGCCAGCGGCTAATTTCCTAACACTGGATGCAAGCAAACAAGTGTAATGGGGGTGTAGCTCAGTGGTAGAGTGTTTGACTGCAGGCAAAGTGGTCCTTGGTGCCCCCTAAAAGGTTGATCAACTTAATTGAAACCTTTGCATCTCCAGTTGTGTCGCATTCTGGGTTTCTATTGTGCAGGGATTCCTAAAATTACTACAAACCCTTAACGTGCTCCTGCGTCAATGCCTGTAAACCAGGCAAACCCATCTCTCAACTGAAACAAGTTCAAACCTGCTGTGTGTCTGGTTTCTATTCCCATCAATTCAACAAGGGTGTGATCTGAATGCCAATTGGCAGGTCCTTGGTCTCCATGGGCTGTGCAGTGCAGAAGAACAAGAACCACGCCCAGTGCGAGAGGAATGGTGGCAATCCATCCTATGGAGTTTGATTTAGCAAGTCCAACTAAGACTCACTAAATCAAATTCAGAGGGTACCCCACCAGCTTCCAGTAGTTCTGCTCTTTGCTCCCTTTGGGTTCCCACAGTAGGGACATAGCCAAGCTCAACTGAAGGAAGCCAACTCTCGCTACATAGGGTATGTTTACACCTGCACCCTCTTTCCAAAAAGGGATGCAAATGTAAAGATTGAAACCTGTAAATGAAGCCACCAGGGACACATACAATGGGCCTGCAGAAAAATGAAACAGCTGAGCACTTTGCAGAGAACAGGCCATAGCTCTGCTGGGAAAGGCTCCATCATGCACAGATTCTGCGCAGGGCCAGACTACTGGGAGGAGGCTCTGGCCATGGACTTTCCTCCCCTCTCTGTTACCTCCTGCACCTGGGGCTGAAAGGGACGTGGGCTGCAGGCTGGTCCTGCCCAGCTGTCTTCCCAGTGGGAGCAGAAAATGCTCATGGAAGGGCTCACACATTGTCCCCAATGCACTGGCCTGAGGGCCTGAATTCTTGCTGCCCTGGGTGCACCCAAATGCCCCTTCTGCATGGGTGGGCTCCCAGCTCACGCCCCTCCTGTCACACAAAGCTTGCAAATGGGTTTGATTTTCCTCCATCTCCTTGCTGCTGCGCTAAAAGAAATCCTGAAACCAGCCCCGTCTCCTGTCACTGGAGAGATGGCCCTGTGCTGGGATATGAGAAAGGATCCCAGTGATGCTCCTCACAGCCTAGGAAAGGAAGGGGCTCTGGGTGGAAGGAAACCAAGTAAAACAGGTCCCAGTGGGCATGAACTGGGCTCCAGTTTGGCCCAGTTGAGTGAGGAAGGTTGGTTCAGGTCCCAGGGTGTCAAGGGCAGCGCTCAGGACTCGGAACCCTGGAATCTGAGGCCCCATTCCTGCCTCCCTTCCCGGGCTGACCCAGTGGCCGAAAGGGGCTGCGGCTGCTGCTGGCAGGGAAGGAGCTGGGAGGCAAGGTGCTGGCAGCAAGAGATTCCGGCTGCCTCTTTGCCATGGGTCTGCTGGCCGCCAGCCACCTTGACCAACCCTCAAACCTGCTGGACTAGCCAGCCCACATCACAGTGAGTCGCTAGTGGCCCTGTCAGAGAAGAGCCATTGGCAGCTGCAGAGACGTCCCTGCAGCTGTCTGAGGCACCTTTCTTGAAAGGGCTACTGGTGAGCTGTATTGCGGTAGGCTGGCTTGGCCAGTTGGTTAGAGCGTGGTGCTAATAATGCCAAAGTTGTGGGTTTAAGCCCCATACTGGCCAGAGGGGGTGTTTGGTTTGGTGACTTCCCTTCCTTTAGCTGCCTGCTATGGACAGGGAAGCAGAAACAAGCAAAAATGTGAGCTTTGCAGGAAGCAGGGCAGAGATCTGGTAGGGGGAGGCTCCAGCCTGCACAGCCCCAGTGGCTAAAAGGGCCTTGGCCTGGCTTCCTGTCCCCAAAAGCAGGGGAACTGATGCCCAACCACAATATCACTGCTGTTGTTTGCTCCTTTAAACTGATGCTGCAGTGGCTACGTCAAGGCACCAGCTGTGGGGCAGGATCTGGAGCCCAAGCCACATGGGGAGACTGAATATGACCGGGAGGCCTGGAGAGTGTGTGCCCTGCACAGAGGGCTGCTGCTGGTGGCCTGCTTCAGTGGCCCAGCAGCTCAAGTTCCCCTGAACCAGCTTCTCCCCCTGAGGCCCCCTAACATGAGGCAGTGGGATCACCAGAGGAAGGTGCCAGCCTTAGCCCTTCCTCCCAGCCTCCTCCCCCTCCCAGGTCCTTTCCCCAGCCCCTCCCCAGTTCTACATTCCCCACATTAAAACCAGAGAGTTTGTTCTTTCAACAGGGAAAAGTCCTGTTTGTGTTACCAGCAGGGAAGGGGAGGAAAGTGGGAAGGGAGTGTGTTGGGGTGTGTTGGGGGCGGGTGGGCGGGCAGTAACGTTAGTTCGAACTAAGGGGCTGGGTTTGAACTACTGCAGAAAAAAGGACTCTGCCTCCAGAGCTGCCCTGTCCTCTCCAGAGCCCTTATGTAAGGGGACTGTTAGCCCCTTACTAAAACTCTGTGTGAGTTTTTGGTTCGCCAGCTCCCAGTGTCAAAAGGGGAAGGGTCCATGAGAAATCAGGGCCCTGAGACTGACAGACCCCAGAGACAATGGAAAGCAGCCAACACTCCAGCTCGGCCTGATTGACAGGTTGGACAGGCCAGTGAGGAAAGTGAGAGGCCAGGCCCCGTCCTCCCTGTGAGCTGGGATTTTTCTGGGTCTCTCTGAGCAAGGAGAGAGCTGAGAGACAGCTAAGAGGAGCAAGCTGTGTGGAGAAGCAGTCCTGCAGCAACAGAGCCAGGCACAGACAGCCCAAGGAGTGCAAGCTGTGCTAAGGGGCAGTCCTGCAGCAACAGAGCCAGGCACAGACAGCCCAAGGAGTGCAAGCTGTGCTAAGGGGCAGTCCTGCAGCAACAGAGCCAGGCACACACAGCCCAAGGAGTGCAAGCTGTGCTGAGGGCAGTCCTGCAGCAACAGAGCCAGGCACAGACAGCCCAAGGAGTGCAAGCTGTACTAAGGGGCAGTCCTGCAGCAACAGAGCCAGGCACAGACAGCCCAAGGAGTGCAAGCTGTGCTGGGGGCAGTCCTGCAGCAACAGAGCCAGGCACACACAGCCCAAGGAGTGCAAGCTGTGCTGAGGGGCAGTCCTGCAGCAACAGAGCCAGGCAAAGACAGCCCAAGGAGTGCAAGCTGTGCTAAGGGGCAGTCCTGCAGCAACAGAGCCAGGCACACACAGCCCAACTGTGTTGAGCAGCAGACTGGCAGTGCTCAGAGAGCCAAAAGGGACAGAGAAGCGATGCAAGGAGCTGGAGACTGGCAAAGCAGCACAGCCTGCAGTTGAGTGTGGTGAGCAGCTGGGACCAGCAAAGTGCGGGGAGAGGCTCTGGGCAGGGAGATATCACCAGCCAAGAGGCCCAGCAGGCCAGACTGGGAGAGGGGTCTGGCCACTTAGAGCTTGAGGCTGTGTGGTCCCTGCCAGAGCAAGCGTATCCAGCCTGCAGCCCCCCTGCAGCACATCCAGGGCTTCTAAGGGGCCTATAAGTAAGAGACTGTGAACTGTCCTTACACTCTGCAGACTGCTGTTTTGATGTCCCTGTGCTACAGAGCAGGGCTGTGTGTTCTCATTTAACCAGTCTCATTTTTTCTTATTCTTTTCTCTTTAATCAGTTGATGTTTAATAAATTGTATTTGCTTTGAACCTTATGAAATGATCACTGGGCCAGAAAGCATGCAGTGTGAGAGAGCACCTCAGGTGGGGACACCCTAACTCCTGCCCCTAGTGACTACAAGGTTGAGGATTAAGCCCCAGGAAACCTGGGCCCAGCCTTATTGGGGTTTCGAGGACTCTGCTACTCAGGAGAGTGGAGGAGCCTCAGGATCAGGAGGCCGTGGGGTAAAGGAAGTGGGAGCGGGGACTCAGATCCTTTCGCTGGTCCATTTCACCGGGATGGTATAGAAGCCAGGAAAGTTCCCCACAATAGCGGGACCATTCCCGCTTACACTTAGGCTGGCACTGGGAGACCTGAGTCCAGACAGTGCCCAGTGAGGATGGAGGAAGGGCTGGTACTTGGGGTACATCTGGGGCTGTTCTGAAAGGCTGCAGGCGCCGTTAGACCCTTTTGTCCTTCCCTGTCTCACCCCAGCGCTGAGCAACACTCAGTGTCGGTCTGAGCATCCGTCCTGCTCTGGGACGTGTCTCTGTGGCAGGAACCTGCCCAGGCGGCTCTCGCAGTGAGGCCCCTCCCTGGCAGCACCGAGCAGTGAGAGCTGAGTGAAGGGGGAGGCAGGACCAGGGGGAGACGGCTCCATGACTGTGTCAGAGGGAGGCTCTACCCTGGCCAGTGGAGAATCGTTGCCTCTCCGAGGGGCCCAGGCCTGGTGGGTCATTTCCCCAGGTTACTGAGTGGGGGCTGGAGCCATTTCTGTGTTGTCTCCTTCAACAACCAAAACTGAACCAATGGATCTTGTGCCGACCTGACTGCACGCTGGGCTAGTTCTGTGTGTGCCACAGAGCTTCCTGCAGTGCTGCCCATGCAGGAGAGGGGAGGGGCAGTTAGAGTCACCCAGCTCTGCCCCTTCTGAAAATGGCAGGTGGTGTCTTAGCAGTGAGGTGGGAAGAGGACCTCAGTTAACCTGCTTGGGTCACAGCTGCTGTAACATGTGGCAAGAAAATGCCTAGGGAGTTGCTATGTGAAAGGAGGCTGGTTTCTGACTGGGAATCGAACCCAGGCCACAGCAGTGAGAGTGCTGGATCCTAACCACTAGACCATCAGGGACACAGGATCCAAAGCTCTTTGCTCACCTACAGTAGCCTTTCGCAGGCCATTTTCTGTCCACTTCTGGATGCGGGGGGAGGGGGTCCATTCTCACTTGCCCAGAGGGGACAAGAACAGCCAAACAGAACATCAAAGCAGCCAGACTGGGCCATGCCAGTTGTCCAACTAGCCCAGGATCCTGTCTGACAGCAGCCAATTTCATTGTCCCGAGGGAATCTCACACAGACAGTTATTGCTGATCCCTCCTGTCCACCCATTCCCAGCTTCTGAATACACCAGCTAGGACACCTGCCCTGTCCATCCTGGTTAAATGCCATTGATTGACCTTTTCCTGCATTAAATTATCCAATTCTTTTTTGACCTTCTAGTAGATTTCACCTTTCGCAACATCCTCTGGCAAGGAGTTCCACTGGGCGCAAAATGCTTCCTTTTTAACTTGGTTACTTACCAGTTTCATTCTGTCACCTGGTTCTTAAGTAGGCGAAAATAATTTCTGATTTGCTTTTTGCACCCTGTCCCATCGCTCCCATCGCCCCTGCTTGTCCTTTCCTCAAGCTGAGAAGAAGTTCCATGAACTCCTGGGAGCTGCTTTCCAAAGAAGAGGCATTTCCAGCAGAGAAGATGGCCAAGCCCAATCCCCTACACAGAGCCCCAGGAAATACCAGTGGAGATTGGGAAAGCTCCCTCTCGGCAGCCGCACGGAATGGATCCGGCTTGGCCATCGGGCTGACTAACACCATCAACAGACGAGTCCCAATGAGACTTCTCAGCCCAAGTGCAGAGACTGTGGGGTCTCCTACTCCCAGCCCAGTGGCAGAGGGGCAGCGGCCCTGAGGAGGCAGGTCCTGAGGCGGAGGAGACCTTTGAAGGGAACAGAGACACAAGGGAGACGTGAGGTGAGAGGAAGGGGGAACAAGTCACCTCTTCTCAGGCGAGACGTGGTGGGAAACTGCCGGTTCGGTGCAAGCCGAGCCCAAGGGCTGGTTCCGCCCGTGGCTCTGCAGGCCTGGCTTTGAGAAGCACCAAGAAGTGCCGCAGTGGCCAGGAGAGAGTGGGAGAACGAAGGTGTTGGAGCAAGCTGGGGCTGCCGGGTCTTGGGGGATTTGAGCATCAGGGGAACCTTACCTGGTTTTGTGTCCTCTGCAGCAAAAAGCTACAGACGTCCCAGAGGCTGGAGGTTGCTGCCATTGGCCTTTGGACTATGTGGCTGCGATGCCCTGGTCCCTGCCAAGGCACCACTGAGGAGCCTCAACCCCAGCACTGCCTCCTCCCATCTCAGCCTAACCTGCCCAGCTGCCTCCCGTGATCCTGAAAATCAGCACACACATGCCACCCTGCACTAGGGCAGGCCCTGGAACTGCCTTGTGGGTACCAAAAGGAAGCTGCACAGGAGAAGATTTTGTTTCTGCCTGGCTTTGAGTCAGTGACTTTCTCCCCATTAAGCAAATGTGAAAGCCATTATACTACAGAAACAGCCTTAAGTGCATTGTCTTCTGTTCTTAAATGTAGATAAATATTCTAAGGGTATGTCTACACTTAATTGCGCCTTCGAGAGAGAATGCAAAAGTAGACATCCAAAGTTGCAAATGAAGTGGTGATTTAAATATCCTGTGTTTCATTTGCATAATTGTGGATTGGCACAAACCTCCACCCCGTGTCAGCCTAAGGATTGCCTATATTCTGTAAAAGCTGCCCTGGAAATGAGAAAGCAGCTAAAGTGACACTTATGGGACTTGAACCCCAACTTCTGAATGACTAGCAGGGCTCACATTAACCATGGCAGCTTAAAAGTCCAAGACACTTTCCATTGCACCACAGAGCCTCATGGAATACTGAGCTTGATATCTCCACTCTGCTTTGCAGCATGGCAATTGCTGGGGAAAAGAAAGAGGAGCCAGGTCTGTCTCTTTGGGAGAGCAGCTAGAAGAGGGAGGGGGCCACTGAGCTCGACAGTGAAAATAAGGGACAAGAGCTGAGTTGGAGAACATGGGTATTGATCCAACTGCCTCTTGTATGCTAAAATGAGCGCTGTACCACTTGAGCTAATTCCCAGCCTGCAAAAAACCTCTACTGCCCCACCCACCTTGTTCCAGAGCCCACAACGCTCTGTGTCTGCCCGAGACTCCTTTCTGAAAGGGCCACTTGTGAGACTGACACCCGTGGGCCGGGCTAGCTCGGAGGTTTAGGACGTGGTGCTCATATCACACAGACGCTGCCTTAAGAGCAAGCCCTTATTTCAAACCATATCGGGCTCTATTCTGACATCCCTGCAAACCTCATGGCACGAGGAGCGAGGGATGTTTCAGAACAGCGATTTGTTTAGAAATAAGTGCTGTGCAGCCAGTGCCAAATTACAAAATAAGCTATTTCAAAATTAGCTATACAATTGCATCTCTTATTCTGAGCTATGGGACTCACTCCCCAGTGAGTTAGAGCCCAGATCTGCCCCCTCAGCTCCACTCCACCCACTGCTGTTTTCAGGCTCATGTCCTGCCCCTGGCCAGCCCCTTGGCATGTGTGAGCTGCTCTCCCTGCCCCCCACTCACCAGGGCTGGTTCTGGGGCTCAAGCAGGAAACATCAGAGGCTGCTCAGGGTGCCACATTGCTAGGCCAGGGGCCCTCCTGTGGGCCAGGAGGTTGCTGTCCCTGCTGTACAGACAGGGGCCATAGAGCCAGGGAGAGATTCACTGAACAGGCCAACGTCACTCAGTGAGTTAGAGCCAAGATCTGCCCTCAGCTCCCTGCCCCACCCACCGACGTGCTGACTCCTCTCTGCCATGGGGCTGTTTGCATTGGCCTCTTCTCTGGAACCAGGTTTAAGCCACAGGGGGTCTGGGCAGTGTGGGAGGGGGAGCGTGTTCCTCTGGTTCAGCTTTTCCTTTCTTCTACCCCAGCACTGCCCTGCTGCAAAGCAGAGGGAGAGGATGAGGATCTATCTGAAGGGGAGGCTCAGTGCAAGTGTGTTGGCCATCTAAGCAGTGGTGCTTTACGTGAGCCATGCCAATCATTCAAAGGTTGTTGGTTCAAATCCCACCACAGACATTTTCAGCTGGTTTCAGAGAGGCTTTACAGAACAGGCTGGACCTGCCCCTGTTGCATGATGGGGAGTGACAGGGAGCTTGTGACAGGACCTCTCTGGGTGCGAGAGATGTGCCTGTAACTCTAGTGTCTGGCTCTGACACTCCAGCAGTGGGGCTGTCCAGCCTGATTCAGACCAGGCTGGTCGAACCTCTTGCGCCATCAAGGGGATTCTGCACTTGCTGCCTTGGGAGTGCTAAGCCCTAGTATCCTGAGTCAGACTGCAAGGCCCTGTTTTGCTCTAAAAGGCTCAGGAGTGACAGACAGAGGGAGGTGGTTGTTGCAGAGCAGGGTCTGTCTGAGACAAAGCGGAGCCTGAGGATGAAAAGGCCCATGAGAGGCAGAGATGCCAGAGCAGTGGGGCTAGTTATTTGGTCTGGCAAACTGACAGAAAATCCCCAGGCTCTGAGCATGGTGTGGCCAAAGCCCATGGGGCAGTTTGCCTGGTGAGGTTTGGGGCGAGAAGCTGTGAAGCTCTGTGAGTGGATAAGGTCCCTGGCTGAGCTGTGCCATGTGACTCAAACTGTCCCTTGTGCCCTTTGTGTGTCTGTTGCACTTTCAGCTTCTTTCCTCAGGCACGTTCATCCGCAAAGACCCCACCAGGGATCTTGTATCTTCCTTTGTGCAGCTCAGCCACAGACACAGCAGAAGGGTTTTCCTGCAGCCACCGGCCCCAGCCCTCTCTCCAGGGAACTGCAGCCCTCGACCAGGCAGCTGCTCCCAGCATTCAGGAGGTACCAGGCTGAGAAGAAACTGTCTGACACGGTGCTGCCAGGAGGGGCCTCAC
>CM033444.1:32728770-32930769 GCA_019425775.1 Rafetus swinhoei | reverse complement strand
CTTCCATGCCCACTGTAGACGCTCTCTTGCGCAAGAAAGATCTGATGGCCATTTTAACCATCGGGCTTTCTTGCGGAAGAAATGCATGTTGCCTGTCTACACTGGCCTCTTGTGCAAGAACAGTTGCGCAAGAGGGCTTATTCCTGAGCGAGAGCATCATAGTTCTTGCTCAAGAAGCCCTGATTTCACACATTAGAACGTCAGTGTTCTTGCGCAAGAACTCCCGCCAGTGTAGACAGGAAGCAAGTTTTTGCGCAAAATCATGCCAGTGTAGACGTAGCCATGGTGCCATGAGAACGAACCTTGCAAAGGGGTTGATTTTCCTCCTTCTCCCCTTGCTGCTGTGCTAAAAGAAATCCTGAAACGGGCCCCTTCGCCTGTCACAGGAGAGATGGCCTTGTGATGGGGGACAGCATAGCATGTGGGCTGGCTAGCTCAGTGGATAGAACATGAGATTTTTTTTAATGCCAGTCTAATGGGTTCAAGACCCATACTGGGCAATGCTCTTCTTTAACTCACATTCTCAGCCTACAAGCAATTCACTCTCAGCTTTTGCCAGGGTTTTAGAAAGAAAAAGTCTAGTCCTGGGGTCCAGCTTTAGCAGAACCAGAGAGAGAACAAACTGCAATTTCCATCTTCTGAGGAGAAGGGAAGAGGATTTTCTTCTCCTCAGTTCTAGCCACATCAGCCCAGGGAGGAGAAAAAATAACCCTCCGCCCGCTGATTGTCCCCCGTCAGCTTCTGTAGCTTCACCTCCTTCCACAGCAGCTCCAGCTTTGAGCTACAAATATGAAGGGGCTGGTGAGGAAATGAGGAGCTGGCAGCTTGGGTTAGTCACTTCCATGAGAACAAGAGGTGGAGTGTTCACAGGGTGCATTCCCCTCCCTTGCAGAGCAGGGTGTTAGAAAGAGCTAGGAACAGAACAGTCAGCCAAATTCCACCAGCACCAAAGTGTGTTTCAGTGGTGTAGTGGTTATCACATTTGCCTAACACAGGAAAGATTTCTGGTTCAAAGCCAGATGGAAACACAGTTGTTGCTCTACTGGGTGCCCTGTTAAGCCCAGCTGCTGCTGATGTGTGTGTACCTGGGATGAGCGCAACCCCTGTGTGAGAGAGAAGGGTGACATCAGCTGATAATGCTCCTGGATGCCAGCCTGGGGAAGGGAGATGAATCAGGCCAGGCATGGGCTTGGTCTCCCCTGTGCTGGGAGGCTGGTGCATTGGGCTGCCGCTGTCTGCTGCCTCCCTTGTGTGATTTGCCCAGTGTACACAGGCCAAATGTTGGAAAAGCCTCCTCTGAGACAGCTACACAAGTTGGCTAAGTCTAGACTGGCATGGTTTTCCAGAAATGCTTTTAACGGAAAAGTTTTCTGTTAAATGCATTTTCGGAAAAGCGCGTCTAGATTGGCAGGGCTTTTTTGCGGAAGACAAATCTCAGCTGTCTACACTGGCCCTTTTGCGCAAAAGTTTTTCGGAAAAAGACTTTTGCCCGAACGGGAGCAGCATAGTATTTCCGCACGCAAAAACACTGACAATCTTACATGAGATCGTCAGTGCTTTTGCGGAAATTCAAGCAGCCAGTGTAGACAGCTGGCAAGTTTTTCTGGAAAAGCAGCTGCTTTTCCGGAAAAAGTGGCCAGTCTAGACACAGCCGTTGAGTTTCAAAATTTGCATAGCTTTTTCCCAAAGAGCAGTGTAGTGTAGACATAGCCTGAGTGTTGCTCAGCACTAGTAGGAGACAGGAAGGGACAAAAGGGTCTAATGGCACCTGCAGCCTTTCAGAACAACCCCCAGCCCCTCCGGCCACCCTCACTGGGGTCTGATGGGAAGTGTCTGGACTCAAGCCCACCCCAGTGCCAGCCTAAGGATTGCCTGGTCTGTAAGAGCTGCAGCCTGGAAATGAGAAAGCCGCTAAAGTGACTTTGGTGAAACTTAAACCCACAACCTCTGAATGTCAAGCTGGGCTCACACTAACTCCGGCAGCTTAGAAATCCAACCGGCTTTTCATTGTGCCTGATGGACTGCTGAGCTTGATATCTCCACTCTCTGCTTTGCAGCATGGCAATTGCTGGGGGAAAAGAAAGGGGAGCCAGGTCTGTCTCTTTTGGGAGACCAGGTAGGAAGAGGGAGGGGGCCACTGAGCCCCTGACAGTAAAAATAAGGGATGAGAACTGAGCTGCAGTTGGAGAATGTGGGTATCGATCCACTGCCTCTCGCATGCTAAGCGAGCACTCTACCACTTGAGCTAATTCCCCTGCAAGCACCTCACCTACCTTGTTCCAGAGCCCACAACGTCCCTGCGGCTGCCTGAGGCTCTGTTCTGAAAGGGCCACTTGTGAGACTGACGCCCGTGGGCCAGGTAGCTCGGAGGTTTAGGACGTGGTTATCGTATCACACAGACGCATCTTAAGAGCAAGCCCCTTGTTTCAAGCCATAACGGGCTCGCTATTCCGACATCCCTGCAAACCTCATGGCACGAGGAGTGAGGGGCGTTTTGGAATTGTGATTCATTTTGAAAAAAGTGCTGTGTAGGCAGCGCCGAATTACAAAATTAGCCCTCTTGTGCAGGAACTCGTCCACAAGGAGGCAGTGTGGACAGGCAACAGGGTTTCTTGCTCAAGAAATCCCTATGGCTAAAATGGCCATCAGAGCTTTCTTGGCAGAGAGCGTCCACACTGCCATGGGCGCTCTTGCAGAAAAGCATTTTCTTGTGCAAAAGCACATGGCGGTGTGGACACACTGTTGTGCAAGACCTGTGCACAAGAACAGTTGCACAAAACAGTTCTTGCGCAAGAAGCCTGCAGGGTAGATGTAGCCTGGGGGTGTTTGGGTTTGTTTGCAAAAGGTCTGGGGGCCACATAGTCCCTTCCTTCAGAGGGGGGCCCTGCTAGTCTGTAGCTGTGACAGGTTAAAAACCAACCAATGGTCCTAGAACCAGAGAACCCTGCCTTGTGTCTGG
This sequence comes from Rafetus swinhoei, assembly GCA_019425775.1. Taxonomy (NCBI): domain Eukaryota; kingdom Metazoa; phylum Chordata; order Testudines; family Trionychidae; genus Rafetus; species Rafetus swinhoei. The sequence continues at coordinate 32,927,810 of CM033444.1, read as the reverse complement.
CGCAGACCATCTTGGTGCTGTTTAGAGACTTGTAGCTCCTGGGGGCAGCCCTGTGTCTTTTCCCAGGCCCCTTTGAAGAGGTGGCTTGTTCTATAAAAGCTGCCCTGGAAATCAGCTCGAGGATTTGTACACACAAGCCTTGAACAGCTGGCCTGGATCACACAGAGCACCACACCTCAGATGTGCAACTGACTTTCCATTGCACCACAGAGCCCAGCAGGTAGCTTACTCCCACATCTCCTCTCTCTGCTTTACAGTGTGGCCATTGCTGGCGTAGAAGGGAGGGCAGAGCTGGGCCAGCGCCTGGGTTGGCTGGGCCAAGTCAATGAGGTTTTGTTTTGTTTTCCACTTCTCACCTGTGTTCAGCCCCAACTGATTTCTCGGTGGGTCTGCATCCGCCCAGCTGAGAAAGGTTCCCACCCTGAGCTGGACCCCAAAGCTGCAGGGAAGCTAAGGCGCAGAGTGTCAGCTGCCAGCCCAGAGTCCCAGGTGCCCTGAGAGCAGCCTCCCTGCAGGTCCCGTGGTGCGTGCTCTGTGGCCAGCATCACAAGCTGCCTGACAATCAGGGCCAATCCCTCAGTGGGGTCTCTGCCCATGGCCACACGAGGGCTCCTTTGGGGGGTGGGGCAGCACAACCTACCCCCTGGGTGGGGCCGAGGCTGGGGGTGAGAGGGTTGCGATAAAACAGCATCTATAAGAAAGCTACGTGTTGGGGATGCAGGGTGGGAGGCTCAGGGCAGTGTGTGGGGATGACAGAGGAGGGCAGGGGACGCAGAACCCGGGGGGTGGTGTGTGGATACATCTCTGTTTTGGGCAGGTTCCTCACTCCCAAGTCCCAGACACATAATGTGGCACAAAGACCAGCAACGGTCCCTGCACAAAGTGTGTCCCAGGGATAAGCGTTAGCCCCGGGAACAAGCATCACCCTGAAGAGGACACACCCCTGGTCTGGAGCCAACAAGCCCAGGAGCCGCACAACTCAGGATCCCCAGGCTCACTGACACAGACTCCCTGGCACAGGAGAATCCCAAGCCTCAGTTCTGCCGGCCAGCGGTTTCCCTCTTCCGCTTCTTGTCAGCTCCCTGCAAAACACCCCACAAGGGTGAGTGGGGATAAACCCAGCTGTGCTGTAGAGCGGCTGTTAGATGGGGAAAGAGAGGGGCCCCTCGTCCTCCCTGAGCAACACAGACATGTAAGAAAACTGCACTTGAAGGTACCAACATGGGTGTCAGGATGGCCGAGTGGTCTAAGGCGCCAGACTCAAGGTCCTGCCTTTCCTTCAGTTGGGTGTTCTGGTCTCTGAATAGAGGCGTGGGTTCAAATCCCACTCCTGACATGTCCTCTTTTTGATAGCTAGAGAAGTGACCTCATATCCCTGTCTCCCCTGCCATTGTAAAAGCACTTGCTCAGCATTTCTCTGAGGCTGCATCTACACGGCAGCGTTCCTTGGCAATAACGGCCATTATACTGCAATAACAATGGGAGCATCGACACAGCAATTCTATTATTCCGACTTCAGTAACGCTCCATCCAGACCAGTGGTCTGAGGAGCCAGGAGGTTTCAGGCTGCAGACAGACAAGCCCACAGGCACAAACAAAGTGAAGTCCCAGCCACTTCCTGCTCAGCCCAGCGGGTCTCTGTGGCCCCAGACCTTTGCTTGCCATTCCCCAGGCGCAGGGGCCCAGATTCAGCAACACTCACAGGAACCACAGGAGGGCTGGTTTGATGCTTCACCCCTCGGCCCAGCAACAAGCCCCCAAATTCCCCTGTGCTCTGAGAGCCCCGTTTGCTGTGTGAATTCTGTGGGGCAGGTTATGTCAGGCCTGGGCACAAGCAGGGTTCAGAACCAACCCACAAGTAAGTCCCGCTCAAGGGATTGAGCAATGTCCTTTGCCAGCAATGTAAGTCCAGCCATGTAAGTGTCCCACTCACGTGCCCAAACTATCTCCAAACCCCACTCACAGTTGCTGCCCTTGCTCAGGGCAGATAAGAGCTCACAGGTGGTTTCAGAGCTCACCTTCCACTCTTGGGGCGGGGTGGGGATAGGAGGCATCTCACCCACTCTGTTGGCCACTTGCCACTGCTCCTACCAGCCGCCCGCCAGCCTCTCCTCCAGCCACCCCATCCATGCTGCTGTGGGTGCCAGTGTCTCACCACATGGTAAAATCAGACCAGAGACAGACACTGTCAATCGCGCTTCTCTTGGAAACGCTCCTCCGGATGCTGGGCCTCCCTCCCCGTGTGCCGCTGTCATACGCCTGCTCCATGGATATCTTCCCATTGCAGAAAGCTCTCCGAGCCAGACTGTGACTAGCCAGCCCATCTCTGGGCACCCAGGGCTACGTCTACACTGCAGGCTTCTTATGCAAAACTTGAGGCGTCTATAATAAAGCGTGCATTCTTGCGTAAGTAAATTTATGGCAAAATGTAGGAAAGGAGGGCTTCTTGCGCAAGAGTTATTCCTCTCCCCATGAGGAATAAGCCCTCTTGTGCAAGAGCTCTTGTACAAGAAGGCAATATGGATGGGCAACAGGGGTTTCTTGCACGAGAGAGCGTTCACACTACAATGGACGTTCTTGCACAAAAGTACATGGCAGTGTGGATGTGCTGTTGCACCTAACAGTTCTTGCGCAAGAAGCCTGCAGGGTAGATGTAGCCAGCGGGTGTTTGGGTTTGTTACCAGCACTGAGCTTTGTAGAACAGCCCAGGGAACATTGTGAAAAGTCAAAACCTTCCTACCCTGGGTAGCCCTGACCAGCCAGAAAGAAAGGGAATTTCTGTCTCTGTAGCATCACTCATATGCCCCAGTGGCCTAATGGACAAGGCATTGGCTTCCGAAGCCAGGGATTGTGGGTTCAAGTCCCATCTGGGGTGACACTTGTGATGTTTCCTAGTGGAGTTGCTTTGGCTTCCTCTTTGCCGTGTTACCTGTGAGGGTCCCCTGGAATTGCCATTTTCCCCCAGACAGGACCCCTCAGTAGTAGACACTGACACTGGTGTTAGGCGCAGACAGGAGGAGAGTGTTTCCTAAAAGCTGAGGTGTGCACAGTGAGGTCACTTGCAGAGATGCAGGCGCTGGCTTCTCTGCATGCACCTTGGCACCTGTTACCCGTTGGTACCCACCACCTCTCACCGCCCTGCCTGCACCCAGACAGAAGGCCAGTGCACATGGAGCCAGCGACCGTAGCGAGGCGGCTGCAGCACAATTCAGGCCTGGGGCACATTGAACAACTGTTTGAAATATTTTTAAAACAAAAATATGAAAAACTTTAGGCTCCATCTACACTGCAGGCTTCTTGCCCAAGAACTGTTTTGTGCAAGAGTTCTTGTGCAAGAGCACATCCACACGGCCATGTGCTTTGGCACAAGAGGGAGAGAGCTCAGTGGTTTGAGTATTAACTTGCTAAACCCAGGATTCTGAATTCAATCCTTGAGGGCTATTTAGAGATCCGGGGCAAATCTGTCAGGGAGGGTTCTTGTCCTTGCTATGAGGGCAGGGGGCTGGACTAGCTGACCTCTCAAAGTCCCTTCCAGCTCTATGAGATGGTTTATCTCCTCATAAGGCGCATCTACAGCAGCATAGATGCTCTCTTGTGCAAGAAAGCTCTAATGGCCATTTTAGCCATAGGGGTTTCTGGTGCAAGAAATCCCTCTTGCCTGTGCACACTGCCTTCTTGTGCAAGAGGGCTTATTCGTTATGGGGAGAGGAATAACTCTTGCACAAGAAGCCCTTTTCTAATGGTTTACTGTACATTTCCTTGCACAAGAATGCACATGCAGGGTAGACACTGCGCTAGTTTTTGCACAAGAACTACCGTTCTTGTGCAAAAACCCTGCAGCATAGCCATGCAGTGTGAAAAACCTCACAACAACAAGCCCAATCCAGCAGGCCCTACTGAGATTTGAACTCAGCTTGAAGGATTCAAAGTCTTGAGTGCTGCTGCCCCTTTTACCATGGGACTTAGACAGAGAATTGTGTGTAGCCATATGGAATACTGAGTTTTCAAGCTGGCCTCTGGACTCCTGGCTTCCCTCCTGCTGCTTCATCTCTCTGGGTACCACTACACGGCACATTTATTTTGGAATAAGCTGTTCTTGAATAGTTATTCCAAAATAGCTTATTCGAACTAGCACGTCTACACTGCAGGAAACCTCAGAAGAGTCCGAGGCAGGCTCCCCAATGTAGACGGGCTGTCGATTTAAATCCCGGGAAGAATAACTTAGAATAGCCCGGGAGGCTATTTCAAACTAGCAGAAGTGGCGCATCTACACAGGCCTTTTTTTAAAATAGCTAATTGGAATAGGCGTTATTCTTCATAGAATGAGGTCTGCAGAAGTCGGAATAAGCCGTCTGTTACTTCAGAATTATTTCAAAATAACGGAATTGCTGGGTAGACTCTTGCATTGTTGTTGTAGAATAACGGCCATTGTTCCAAAATAACTTTTGTGTGTGGAGAGAACCTGCGCAGCCCAAGAAATGCGATTGGCTGCTCGTACCCACAGTCTTTCTGTCAATTGCAGTGCAGGGCTCTGAAGACATGGACCCAAGGCAACCACCTTGGTTGCTTTCTGCTAAGGCCAGGCCGGAGGAAGAAGAATTGCTCCTTCAAGCCAAAGTCGAACCAGCAACAGAAGGATTATTTGCTAAGCACACGCTACAGTCCGCCGCTCTGCCAGCTGAGTTATCGAAGGGAGCCTGATTAATGGTGGCTGGCCTAGGTTGTCCCTTCTACAAGTCTCGGGGCACATGCTCCCCCAAGTATATGGCATTGCTGATGAGGGGCAGAGGAGCATAGGGGCTGTCACAGGTACTTAACATGCAGACGGACCCCTTGAGTGAAACCTGAGCTAGATCCATCCATGTCACAGCAAAAGGAAGAAAGTTGGGTTCTTCTCATGTGTCTTCTTTGTTCCAGAGTCCCCAATCAGCATTTTCATGAACCAGCAGTTCCATGGGTGGCCAGGGGAGGCCTCTTCTGTGTCCCAGAAGGACCTAGGAAAATGTGAGCTGCCACCGCACATGAAGCCCTCGCTGCTGCCGGAGCCACTCCCTGTGCTCAGCAGCCGGCTGCTAGCATGTGCAGGCTGGGATACTGTGTGCAGGCAGCCTGCACGTGCAGGATATGATGTAGTGCGCTGTGAGCGGAATGGCGTGGCCCCATTCCCGCCTCCCTTCCCGCTCTGATCCAGTGGCCGAAAGGGGCTGCGGCTGCTGCTGACTGGGCAGAAGATGGGCGGCAATAGCAGGAAAACTCTTCTCTTCCTCCATTGTCCCCAGTGGGGTGACCTGATGCCCAAATTCCTGCTGCTGCAGTGGCTGGCCCAAGGCTCCTGCAGGCAGGCTCCCAACACAAGCCACAGTGGGAGGCTCAATATGTCCAGGAGACTTAGAGCGTGTGCCCAGCCCACAGCCCTGGGGCCAACCACCTGGTTGCCTGCTTCAGTAGCCCGGCAGCTCCCTAACCCAAACCCAAATTCTCTCCTGTTCAAGTCCCCTCCTGAACCCACACCTGCCCCTCCTCCTCCAGCTTCTCGCCCTGGAGCCACCCCATGGCTGCCAAGCTCCCTGCGTATGAGGCAGTGGGACCACCCGAGGCAGTGGCTAGTCCCAGCCCAATCCTTGAGCCCCACCTCCCCCTTCCTCCCCTTTCCACCAGCCTCCTCCCGTTTTCCAGGTTCTTTCCCCAGCCCCTCCCCAGTTCTACATTCTCCACATAAAATGCAGAGAGTTTGTTCTTTCAGCAGGGTAAAGTCCTGTTCGTTTTAGCAGCAGAGGAGGAGGGAACAGAAAGTGGGAAGGGCAGGCAGGGGAAGGGTGTGTGTCGGGGACAGAGGGGCAATACAGAAGCCCCTTGTGGGGGCACCCAGGGGAGAGTCTCACAGGTGTCCTTGTCTGGAACTCTCCCTCAGGGCCTCTCAGATGCACAAGCCCCCGGATGGGCTGCTGGATGGCAGCCGTGTGCTGCTGCTGAAGGCCCCTTGTGAGCCGCTCAGCTTCTGGCCCCCACCCTGGCAGGAACGTCTCCCCCTTGTGCTCACAACTATTCTGGAGGACACCACAGGCCACCACCACTTGGAAGACGTTCGACTCGCCAAGGTACAGCCAGAGGAGCAGACAGCGGAACCTCCCTTTGAGGGGCCCGAAGGCGCCTCCACACTAATGCGGGCCCAGCTGAGCCTGCCTGGGAAACGTTCCTGGCTTTAGGCAACGTGTCCTGTCTAGGGCTTCATCAGCCCGGGAGCAAAGGGCAGGCAGCATCCCCACGATGCACAGGGCAGGTCCACATCTCCAGCCCTGAGGGTGCAGCCAGGGAGAAGTGCTGGGAGCATCTTCTGGTAGAGCCTGGAGCTACAAAATATGCCGGCATCATGCGCCTTCTCCGAGAATGGACCCACATCCTGAAAGGGACAGAAAGTGGCCTGGGAATGACTAGTGTAGCTGAGCAAACACTGCAGGTTTGTGTCTGTCTAGTGGCTAGGATCGAGCACTTCGCTGCTGCGGCGGGTTGGGCTCCCAGTCAGGAAAATAGCCTCCTCTATATTCATTAATTCTGCCAAGTCTTTGCTCTTTCATCATGGGAAGGGGCAACGGATTGAGGAAGGGAGGGGCTGGGGTGCCAGAGGCAGGCTCTGCCTGGGAGACTCACCTGGCTGAGCCCTGGCCAGCAGCCCAGCACATTTCCCAGGCAGCTCCTTCCCTGCACAGGCTGCAGGTGTCAGGTGCCTGGGGAATAAGAGCCTGAGTGGAGGAGGGCTTCAGGCAGGCAGCTGCCATTGGCATTGGAAACAGGCCAGAAAAGCACGACAAAAATGATGAAAGGTTTGGATCAGCTGCCATATGAGGAGAGACTGGGACTTTTCACCTTAGAAAAGTGGAGGCTGCTGGCTAACCCTCATAATCGTGACACACGAAAATGGCGATCGGGGCTTTTTTGTGGAAAAGCGCATCTAGATTGGCCACGGACGCTTTTCCGCAAAAAGTGCTTTTGCGGAAAAGCGTCCTGCCAATCTAGACGCAAACTTTTCTGTTAAAAGCATTTCGGAAAATCATGCCAGTGTAGACGAAGCCCATGGCTGTTCTTGAGACTGTAAATAAGGAAAGGTATTTTCTTGTTCCCATAATAGAAGAACTAAGGGTGCGCCATGATATTAGCAGGTTGAAAACAAACAAAAGGAAGTATTTCTTCACACAACGCAGTCAACCTGTGGAACTCCTTGCCAGAGGATGTTGTGAAGACCAGGACTATAAGGGCATGTCTATACTTGGAAACTATTTTGAAATTGCTTAAATCAACTTAATAATTAACAGTCTAAAAAAATAGAAATAGCATGTCCTCAGTATGGGGAAGCCTCAGAATTAGTACGAGGCAGGCTCTGTTAATGTTCCTTCCTGGGGCATGAAATTAAAAACAGAGAAGCAAGGCTGGGAGCAGCTGAAGCAAAGAGCCCCGTTCGACTGTGTCAACAATCTCTGAGGTGGCATGAAATCCCCTCTCCAGTTTCTAACCCTGAAATATCATCATCTTTATGACGTCATTCCTGGCCTCTTGGTACAGATGTTTGCTTACCAGAGATGCCAAAACAGACTAAGCCATACTGGCAAAGGCTTCTGCCAAAGCCCGGGATTGAACCAGGGACCTTTAGATCTTCAGTCTAACGCTCTCCCAACTGAGCTACTTCGGCAACTGTCTCAGGTTTTGGAGGCCGACACTTTTCTCAGGCATGTTTTCTCTGCAGCAGTATACAGAGAGATGCTGCTGCCAGTGGCCCTGCAAGGCAAGATGAGCTTTGCCTGCCCCCCTCAGTTTGACTTGCACTTGGCCCCACTCCTGACTCTCTTCCCGGGGTGTCCTAGTGGCTGAAAGGGACTGTAGTTGCCAATGGGGGGGAAGAAGATGGGCGGGGGGCCGTGTTCCCTGTGAAATTTTTCCATCCATGGGCGGAGTGAGTTTCATAATGTGCACCACTAGTGAGGTCGTTTGGGCTTGTGCGGATGTGTGCTACTGTGGTACCAGTTACTCACAAACAGCTTAGCTAAATATAGTTTTATAATTTTATAGAACAAAAATACTGAAACAAGGGATAATTAACAAGATACGTGACTTTATGTATTTAATATGAAATCAAATACAAAGAACATTAACACTGCAACACATTCCGTAGCCATTCGGTATCTTACAGGATCTGTTCCTTTGAGGCATAAAACAAAATTGTCCATCTTCTTGATTTAGCAAACAAGCTATGATGATTCATATCGCTACATGAAATTAAATAGTTGTTACACTTTATGATGGAACTTAAATATTCTGTTATTTAATGGGCTCAGTTCGGAGTGCTGTTTGTGTACGTCTGCATTTGCTCCCTAGTTCGGACTAGGGATGCAAATGTAGGCGACCAAAATTGCTAATGAAGCAGGGATTTAAATATCCTGCACTTCATTAGCAGGATCTCGCACGCTAGTCCGAATCACACCTGATTCGAACCAGAAGTGCGCATCGATCGCCGGTAGTTCGAACCAAAGCCCTTGGTTCAAACTAACGTTACGCCTCATTTTTTGAGTCAAAGGTGTTGTCCTGGACCATAAACGAGAGCAACCCTGTCTGGGGAGGGCACCATGGCTTAGCTGGCTAAAGCACCTGCCTTGTGAACAGGAGATCCTGGGTGCAACTCGCTGTGGTGCCTTGTTGTAGCCTTTGCTCACATTTTCCTAGGTCCATCTGGGACACAGAAGAGGCCTCCCCTGGCCACCCATGGAGCTGCTGATTCAGGAAAAGGCTGATTGGGGAGGAGTCAACCAGAAGCCTGGAGTGGTTGCAGAGGCCACTGTGACTGGCAAGGCTGTGGAGAGTTTGAACTCCTGGATTTCCTACTGGAGCTCTGCTTAAAGCTGCAGGATCTGACTCCAGAGGCTGCTCTTAAATGCAACAGAGTTTGAGCTGCTTGCAGCTCTGCCTTTGGGAGAGGGAGTTTGTACTAGAAAGAGGCAGGCTGGGTGACTAAGAACAAGAGGCTGGGCATTCCCGTCATTGAAGGGTTGTTAGATCATCATGAGAACGTTGCCCGCACGCCACTTAAAAGATGGGGCGGCAGGGAAGAGTAGGAATGAGACTGGCAGGGGACTGAAGCACCAGGGTTGGAGTGACCAGGCCAGCTGTGCCGGGGGCAGGAATGTCTCGCCTTGTTCTCACAATTATTCTGGAGGACACTTGGGTGGCGTGACTCACCAAGGTCCAGACAGGGGAGCAGACAGCGGAACCTCCCTTTAAGGCCCGAAGCGCCTCCACACCAATGCAGGCTCTGCTGAGCCTGCCTGGGAAACGTTCCTGCTTTAGGGCTGCCCTGTGTAGGGCTTCATCAGCCCAGGGAGCAAAGGGCAGGCGCACTCCCCACGATGCACAGGGGCAGGACCACGTCTCCGACCCTGAGAGTGCGGTCGGGGGAAAGAGCTGGGAGGCATCTTCCAGTAGAGTCTGGAGCTACAAAATGTGCCAGCATCACACGCCTTCTCCAAGAATGGACCCATGTCCTGAAGGAGACAGAAAGTGGCCTGAGAAGAGCTAGTGTACCTGAGCAAAGAACTCTGATTCTTGTCTCCCTGGTGGTCTAGTGGCTAGGATTCAGCACTCTCACTGCTGTTGCCAGGCTTCAATTCTCAGTCAGGGAAACCAGCCGCTTCTGTATTCTGTTGGTTTGTGTAAATCCTTGAGAATTGATCTTCTTGCCCCTCTGGCTCAATTCTACTTTGTGCTTCTTCACTTTCTCAATGTAAGGACTTGGGAGAAAACTCTCAAACATCTGCTCCAGTGGTGCAATGGGTCAGTGCACAGTATTTATAAAGCAGTGCGTAAAGAAGACATGCTGAGGTTGTGAATTCAAACCTCACCTGGAACAGTGGTTTTCAGTCCCTACTGGGCTGCCCCTTTCCAGTGATTGCTGTGGGAGCTGGAATTCTAGCTCAGAGGAGGCTGTCAATCAAAATTCCCCCTTCACATATTATGGCCTCATCAGAGTGAATGGTGGGTGGCCAGGGAAGGTCCTTCTCGCTCCCAGGATCTTGTTGCAGGTCTTCTCCCCTCACCCCCTACCCATCAGCAGGTGCTGTCCCTTTCAGCCATTCCGTCAGCTCAGGCAGGGAGGCAGGAAATGGGCAAAGTAGCCAGACAAGCTGAGGGAGGCGGGGACATTCTGATCTGTGCATCTCCCCTATGTGAGGGTTTGTCTACATGTCATTCCTTTTTCCAGACAGAAATGCAAATTCCGGTCAGTGACATTGCAAATGAAGCGGAGATTTGCATAATTATGTCTGGCTGCTATTTCGAAATATGCTATTTTGAGCTAACAGGCGCTGTCTAGACACAGTTCTTTGGAAAGAAAACCCTTCTTTCAAAATCACCCTTACTCCTTATGAAATGAGGTTTAAGGGTTAGTTCTGATGAAGGGTTTTCTCCGAAATAAGCGTATCTCAACAGCGCTTTTGTATTGCAAAATAAAGTATTTCGAAATAGCACTAGTCTGAAATATGCAAATGAAGTGCAGGATATTTAAATCCCAGCTTCATTTACAATTTTGAGTGTCTACATTTGCATCCCTCACAGGTTCTCTGGGTACTGACACTCCCAGGGAATCACAAGGGCACTTGGCACTGGTTCTCCAGTCCCAGCAATTGCAGTCAGAGCCCTGCCTTGCCAGTGCCAGTCACAGCAGCCTCTGCACCCGCTCCAGGATTGTGGTTTCCCTCTTCTCAACACTCCTCCCCAATCAGCCTTTTCCTGAACCAGCAGTTCCATCAGTGGCCAGGGGAGGCCTCTACTGTGTCCCAGAAGGGGACAGGAAAACATGAGCAAAGGCTACAGCAAGGCACCACTAGGATTTGAACCCAGGATCCCCTGCTTACAAGGCAGGTGCTTTAACCAGCTAAGCCATGGTGCCCTTTCTGGCCACATTGCCAATATAGAGCTTTTCCAGGATAACTTTTGTATCTGGGAAAAACTCTGCCCCGTCCATGGAACAGGTCAACTTTTTGAGATCAGTTTCCAAAAAAGTGGGCGTGTTCTTTTGGAAGGCCTGTATTCCTCATTTTAGTAGGAATAAGGACTCTTCTGAAAAAGGAGGTTTTCCCCACATTTGGGCCTGTGTAGATGTGCCAAAAGTCAGAAAAGCTTCTTCGGAAAAAAAAAAATGTCTTGAAAACTGTTCTAATTTATGGTCCCAGACAACACATTTCAACTCCAAAGTGCAGCCATTCCCCATTTCCCTCTAGTCTTAGTGGGGTCTCAAGGCCTGTGCAGCCCAAGAAATGTGGTTAGCAACTCATACCCACAATCTTTTTGTCAGTTGCAGCGCAGCCTAAGGGTCACTTACCAAGCACACACTACAGTCCACCACTCTACCAGCTGAGCTATCGAAGGGTGCCTGAGTGCTGCTGGTTTGTCCGTGTTGGCCCATCTACAAGTGTCAGGGCATGTGCTCCCCCAAGTGAGTGGCATCGCAGAAGAACCCAGGCGCACAGGGGTGCTTCCCATGCAGAGGGACCCCTGAGCTAGATCCATTCATGTCACAGCAAAAGAAAAATAGCTGGGTTCTTCTCATGTGTCTTTTTTTGTTTCAATGTCTCTAGGGGTGCAGGAGGGGCAGATCCAAAAGAACCAAACCGGTTGAGTGCATCTTGGTCCAGCCTCTCACTTGTGCTGCTCGCTCTCCCAGACTGTTCCTATGCCCAAGGCAATAGCTCCACACCCAATGGATGGGTTAGCAGAGGCCAGGGGGCAATACGCAGAGCCTGGCAGCTGCTGGGACCGGACCTGAGGGCATCAGGGGAAGCAGCAAGAAACACAACCTCAGCCCCCTGCGTCTCTAGCCAGGCTGGTCGGTTTCATGGCTCCAGCTCTTCTGAGCCAGCCAGATGAGAGACCGAGCCCCAGTGGGCATTAGACACCCAGCGGAAGGCACAAAAATCTCTTCTCACCAGCCTGAGAACAAGAAACCTAAAGCAGGAGGGTTTTGCAACAACCAGCCTAGGAAAATCCCACTGGCAGTTGAACTCAGGTTGCAAAGTTCGGAGCCCTGAGTGCTGCCCCTTGCAGCATGGGACAAACAGCTGATGTTATTGGTGGGCACCTGGGGCTCTCCGCGCTCAGGCTGCCTCTGCTCTCCTGGCTCCCTCCAGCTGCCCCATCCCAGCTGCTTGTTTAAGTTTTGTTTTTACTTAAGTACCAGCTCTAGTAGAAGCCGTGTGACACTCTCCCCATCACGGCATGGACTGCCCCAACCAGACTCTGAAATGGCCCCTGCATTTCCTCTGGCCCCATGGGGCTGGTAGGAAAGAGGCCCAGGGCCAGGCTGGAAGCAGGAGGCAGGAGATCCTAATCTACACAGCTCCTTTTGTGCAAAAGCCTCTTGAGTAAAAACAGACCCCAATTAATTATGCAAATGAGCATGGCAATATGCTAATCTGTGCTACATTTGCATGAGCTTTTGAGGAAGAGAGATGCAGTATGGAGATAGCCTAGGTGGTAGATAGCCATGATGTGACATAGACTCAGGAAAAATTCCTGGGCTGCAATCCTTGGTTACACAAATTAAAAATAATTCACCAGTTCAGACATGATTTCTAAGCCCCCACACAAGGAAAATAATAAAACCGGGTGGACTCTCTGGACTACTCCCTACTTACACATGTAAAGATACCTGTTGCTAAGACTGTGTGGCCTAATGGATAAGGTCCCTGACTTCAGGTCAAAAAGTTGAGGGTTTGAGCCCCTTCACAGTTGCCTTTAGTAAGCTTGGGGTCTTGCTACCTTATGCCTGGAAAATTTCTCTATAACAATATGGTTTTTCTGTAGCCCTCTTGCAAGGCCTGTAGCTATTTGGTGGGCCTAAACTAAAGCCTTCTTCTGTAGCCAGACTGAAGAGCGGCAGCAATGAGCTGTAAAGCATAGAGTCACATTCCATCTAAATGACATTTAAATAGCATCACACTAGACCGTGAGAAGGGGGTCCGACCCTAATGACACCCACTGTCACCAAGTAAGAAACAGATCTCAGGATGGGTAGAGAAACTTAGTTAACAGCTTTTTGTCTGGCAAAAAACTGCTTATCGATAGTTGTGTTTGTGCAATCGGCATTCTATGATGATTCTCTTCACTTTCCTATTGTTTGTCTGTGTGATCGCTGTCTGGATTGTAACTGTTTCTGTCTGCTGTATAATTAATTTTGCTGGGGGAAAATCAATAAAGGTGGTGGAGTATGATTGGTTAGGTAAATCATAATAGTATGTTATCTTTGGTTAGTAAAATCATATTAAAAGAATTGGTTAAGCAGGACTCAACTTTCACTATATAATATGAGGTCCAAGAAGGAGACCAGGAAGAAGAAGGAAAAGGGGAAAAGAGAAGAGGAAGGAGGAAAAGGGAAAGGAAGGAAGAAGAAGGAGGGAAGACCTGGAAGCAGAACTCACCTCCAGGGCAGTCTCAGACCAGAGCGCCCAGGACCCTTCTGCATGACTTTTGAAATGGTTTGCTGTGTGAATTCTGTGGGTCAGGTGACGTCAGGCCTGGGCACTGGGATTATTTACCAGTTTCCCTGGGACAGTTTTACTTAGAGCTGTGATGGCTGAGTGGTTAAGGAGTTGGACTTGAAATCCAATAGGGTTTCGCTGCGCAGGTTCAAATCCTGCTCACAGGGAGGCCTGTGTTTTGGCCACACCCCTTCCTAGGGCAACATGGTACCCAAACCCTGAGAAGAACATGCCTGTCTCATCAGAAGGGACATGTGGAGAAGGCAACAGAGGCTTCAAAAGCAGGAGAGAACATGGATTGCAGGGTCCTGCCTAACAATAGGGAAACCAGTCTGGCTTTCAGCAGAGCCACCTCCCCATGGACACAGCCAGGGGGTCAAGCACCTCCAGTGGCCCCTCCCTCTTCCCACTTGTTCTCCCCAAAAGCCAGCCCTGGTTGGGTAGAAAGATGCTGGGCCCAGCGGCCTCCCTTCACCTGGCAGAGGCAGAAGTGATGGAGACAGGCCCAGGGGGCTGAGTTGTTCATGTGGGGAACAGAGACCGGGCAGCACAAAAGAACACCCATGAATGTCATTGAGAGGCAGAGGTGGCAAAGTGGCAGCAGCATATTTCACCATAAGGGACCTACAGCTGGTGTCTTGCGCAACTAGGACACACTGTTCTCCTGCCTTCCCTCCATCAGCTTCATCTCAGGACTCTCCGTCCTGCCCCAGCTCTGCTGCTTTCAGGGCAAATCCCTTGTTAGGACCAGTCACAATCTGGGGGTCAGTGAGGGTCCATCCTACCTGAGGTGTGTGGGCTACAAAAGCCTCTTGTTCCCTTCTCAGCTCCTAACAGTGCAAACGCTGGGGAGTGTAGCTCAGTGGTAGAGTATTTGACTGCAAATTATATGAGCGTTACTTCAAATCCAACTGACCATTCAATGGAAACATTTATGTCTCCAATTCCATTGCATTCTAGGTTTCTGGTTTTTGATTCTTTAAATGAATACGAACCCTTACTGCTGTCCTGTGCCAATGCACATAAACCAGGCAAACCTCCCTCAGCTGGAGCCAGCTCAAACCCCTGTGTGTCTGGTTTCTGTTTCCATCCATTCAACAAGGGTGTGATTTGGAAGCCCAATAGCAGGTGCTTGGTCTCCTTGAGCTGTGCTGTGCAGAAGAACAAGAACCACACCCAGCTGGGGAGGAACAGCCTAGTGTGTATTGCAATTGGTGGAGGAGGTGCCCAAATCTACCAGAGATGGGCAGGAGCCTGTTACAAACATACAGTAAACACCGTTATCAGACTGCCTGGTGCACATTCCTACCTTCCTTTGTGCACACAACATACATGGGGCTCTATTTACTGGCCACCTGCCTTTCACACAGATCATTGATCCTTGTGACTTTCAGGTACATTCATACGGCAGCTGTTTAAACATAATGTGCTTCTATTGCATGATCAGCACCAGAATCTCTGGCTATGTCCACACTACGAGTTTTCTCAGAAAAAACGGTGCTACTGAGGGTCTCATTTGCATGAGCCATGATCTTATTTGCATATTTTTTGACAAACTGATTTTGCGCTGGGATTGTTGTGCAAAACAAGCAACATGGAAGTTTTCTTTGTGCAAAACCCCTTTACTGTAAGATCAGGATACTTCTTTTTGGGGGCATAAGAATCTTGTGGAAAATGGGGCTTTGTGCAAAAAATGTTCACACTTCTTGTTTTTGCACAAAAATCCCATTGGCAGAAAATATGCAAATGAGATGGTGACTCATGCAATTGAGTCCTCATTAACATATTTTTTAAGGAGAAAACTTCTAGTGTAGATGTAGCCTCTGTGAGTTACCAGCAGTGAGGCTGTTAGTGTCGGCATCTAATTAATTGCATCAGTAGGCCATGGCTTCACTCAGATGGAGATCGCTGTTGCAATCGCTTAGCAAGTCTAGCTAAGCCTCACTAAATCAAACCCCTAGGGCACCTTCTGCTCTTTGCTACTATCCTACTCCCACCACCAAGCTCAACTGAAGGTAAAACCAACTCCAGATACATGTTGAGAAAAAAAGACCCATTGACTTGGCACCAAGGCACCACTGGGAGTTGAACCCAGGATCTCCTACTTACTAGGCAGGCGCTTTAACCAACTAAGCCATGGTACCCTCCTTGAAACCAACTTTAAAACTGTTCTACTTTATGGGGCCAGACACCCTCTTCCCATTCCAAAGTGCAGCCGTTCCCCATTTCCCTCCAGCTCTTGCCATGACTCAAGGCCTGCGGCCCAAGACATTAGATTGGCAGCTGGTACCCAAAACCTTTTGTCAATTGTAGCACCAGGCCCCAAAGGGACAGACCCAAGGCAGCCGCCTGGTCCTAAGGCCGGGCCTGCTGCCACAGGGAGGAGAAGAATCTCTCCTTTCAGGTGGAGTCAAATCAGCAACCTAAGGACACTTGCCAATCCCTCGGCTCTCCGCTCCACCAGCTGAACTATGGAAGGGTGTCTGAGGCAGGCTGCTTTGCCCAGGTGGCCCTTGGATGAGTGCCAGGAAAGAGCCCCCGAAGGGGCCGGCCTCCCAGGAGGGGCAGAGGAACCCAGCAGCACTGGGGTGTCACAGGTGCTTCACACACAGAAGGACCCTTGAGTGAAACCAGGCAGAAACGTCGCATCTCGCCTCCCTGCAGCTCCCTTGCTGCCCTGGCAGGCGCTGCCCTTCTCCCACCGGCCTGGGCCTGGCATCCTCCCCGCCCGGCACCACAGAAACCCCTGACATGAGCCTCGGCAAGCTTAGGCCCTGGGCTCTGGGGCCAGCCCCTGTGGGTCAGAGCCCCTGGCCACAATGCTACTCCAGGGGGCCTGGTTCCAGGGCCTCCTAATCCCAGGGCTGGGGTGCTGGAGGCCTTTGCCCTGGAGCCTCAGAGCTCCCCCAGTGCCACCTGCCAGGAGGGACACTCTCCCGCAGGGCCGGTGCGATGTAGGAACCTCTCCCAGGGCAGTGCCCCCAGCCCAGTCCCTGCCTCTGGTGGGGGCAGGTAAGAGATACCTCCCCCCCTTCCCCAGAGAGCAGCCCCCCTGGCCTGTAGGAGGAGGATCTGGCCCAGGGCTGCTCCCAGCAGAGGCGGCTTTGATCCCAGCCTGCATCCAGGGAAACTGCTCCCAGTTCCCAGCATGTGCGAGGCTGGGGGAGCGAGCAGATCAGCGTTTGCAGATATCTACACTTATTTGCATAATGTGTATGCAGATATGCAGGGCTCAACAATTAGGGCAATCTGCCCGCCCGTGGTGAGTAGATTTTAGCCCGGTGCGGCGCTCAGTGTAGTCTGCGCGTGCGCAGTGATATGTAAATAAAATGTTACTGGTCTGGCAAAAGTTTGTGAATGGGTTTGTCTGTCCATGGTATAAACACAAAGTCTGGAAACACTGGCCTGATCCATGGGGGCTGGTCAAATGCAAGGCAGGGAAAACACTGGGTGAAGGGGGCGGATATTTTCCCCACCAGGCCTTTGTCCGTCGGAACTGTGGGGACGTTGGGTTTTGTCTCGTTTGGTTTCCCTTTTCCCTGCATCCCTCCTCATTAGTGGGGAGGGGGCGGCTCTCTCACCCTCGCCGTGGGAAGCCATGGCACAGAGATGGGATGGGCAGATGCTCTGAGAGCGAGTCCCTGGGCTGTTTGGGGAGAGACCTTTCTCACGGCTGCATTTTGTAATGCCACCAGGATGGCCGAGTGGTTAAGGCGTTGGACTTAAGATTCAATGGATGTTTGTTTGCGTGGGTTCAAACCCCACTCCTGGTAGCTTCCTTTCTTTGGGGAGACATTGATCTGGATGGTGTTCAGCCCTGCTGTGAGGTAGAGAACTGGACTTTGTCTCCAAAGGTCCCTTGGGCTATATCTGCACTGGCAGGTTCTTGTGCAAGAACACATCCATGTGCGAGCTGTACTTTTGTGCAAGAGCATCCATGGCAGTGTGGACGCTCTCTTGTGCAAGAAACCCCTGTCCTGAGATCTTGTGCAAGAAGACTTACACCTGCTAGAAAAGAGAAGAGCTCATGTGCAAGAAGCCCTTTCTTACTACACTTTACTATAAAACTTCTTGCACAAGAGCCCACCAGTGTAGACATAGCCTTCCAGTTCTAGTCCAGGAGCTCCTGAGTCTCTCTGTGTCCTGGTGCTTCTAACCCACTGGCTGAGCCATCCCTAGGCTGGGCTGTGGGGCTGTAGCTCCTTTGAGACACTTTATTCTGATCCGTCAGGGTGTGAAACTCCAGACTGAGGGGGAGTTTCAGCATCAGGCTTCTGGGTCCTGTTCTTCAGTCCCCACCCCACTCAGTCCCCCACCCCAGCCTCCTCCAGCACAGCCTGCCCCACCCTCCCCACAGGGCTTCTACAGGGGCCTCTGTCCCAGGGAGAATGGGGAGCCCCTGCCCCAGGCACCCACCCACCCTGCTGCTGCTCCCACCAGAGCAGAGGATTCACCCGACACAAGTAAGTGCCTCTGCCCTCCCTGACCCTGGCTGCTGGGTTCCCCTCCTGTTTAGCTGGCTGGCCCCAGGTAAGGTCACATGAGACTGCTCATATCACCCCCTCAGCACGGAGCCCTGGGCAGCCGCCCTGGTCGCTCAGATCTCAGGCTGGCAGGGCCTGCAGGGATACTGGGTTTGAATGACAAGCTGTTGGGGCAGTTATTAAAAGGCTTCTTCCTTGGCAGGGGCATTGTGCTTGTGGATTGGCTATTTCTTGGATGACTGGTGCTTGCACATGCAGCTGGGCTTTAGCAAATCAGAACGATGCGAGTCGTGAGTAACCCAGCGCCTCTGGAAATGGGAGGAGTAAAAGTACAATATTGTCTAAAAACCCAACTTGATTAAAAGTCAAAGTGTGACAAAATAAATTACTTGAGTAAAGTACAAATACCCAAAAAGGTCTTGAGTAGTGTAATCAAGTATTTCTACTTAGTCACTTTCCACCTCTGCCTGGCAGGCAGGGGTCCTGGACCCAGCTGGTCCGCAGAGTGGAAGTTTGTTACCCCTGACTTAAAGGAGCCCCAGGAACTGCAGTTTCAGGAAGAAACAGCAAGAGAGTTTGATTGGGTGCCAAGTGCTCCACATGCTAATCAGGAGGCATATGTCTGTAAACAGGGACATGGAGCATACTCTAATATGCAGATTTCTAAACCTGGTGGAGTGTGTTTGAATGGAACAAGCACTTTGCTGAGATTATTTCTGTTCTTTAGTTTTCTAAGTGTTGTGTGAAAACATTCCTCATGAGGAGAAAGTGAATGCACATGAGTGTGGGTGTGTAGCGAGCAGGTTGCTCTTAAGACTGTACTTTCAGGGATCATTTCTATAGTTGGTAACTAGAGAAATGCAGTTGAAAGTGGTTGGTCTTGCTCACCATGGGGATGAGTGATAGTGTTCTTTTCTGAACATGAAACAAGCAGGTAGTGTTGCTTTAATGTCATTGCTATCTGCTATTGATGATTGTTTTTTCTTTCTTGTTGGGAAGCTGGAAGAAGAGAACACAGGCTGAGTGTTTGACTACTGTCAAAAAGTTCAAAACTAGTTTTGAAGTAGAGAGAAGGAGGGATTTCACTTTATCATCCTGTCCTGGCTTTTCTTGAATTCCTGGTTTTACTTGTATTATTCTGGTTCTGATCCCGGGCTGTGTCAATATTGGCGCGATAGTGTGCAAAAGTGGCCGCTCTTCCGCAAAAACTTGCTGTCTGTCTACACTGGCGGGGAGTTCTTGCACAAGAACACTGGCGTTCTAATGTATGAAATCAGGGCTTCTTGCGCCAGAACTCTGACCTCCCGCTCAGGAATAAGCCCCTTTGTGCAACTGTTCTTGCGCAGGAGGCCAGTGTAGACAGGCAACATGAATTTCTTGTGCAAGAAAGCCCTATGGTTAAAATGGCCATCAGAGCTTTCTTGCGCAAGAGAGCGCCTACACTGGCATGGATGCTCTTGCACAAAAGCACATCTCTTGAGCAAAGGCACATGCCAGTGTAGACTTATCTTGGAAATACTTCAACGCAAGAACCTTTATGCGCTAAAGAGTATTTGCACAAGATCATGCAAATGTAGACGTAGCCCTGATGTCTTCATGCTGTTTTCTCACCTGCTTCTGGGTCTTTTTCCATGTGCTTCTCACACTAGACTTAGCCAGCCTCTTGGATCTGCCTCATGGCTTGTCTCCCATCTGTTTCCTATTGGCCCTGGGGGAGGCAGAGACTAGCCGCAGCCCAGTGTTAATTATCCCGTGGGTTAGTGTCTTTCTCCCATAACATGTAGCTAAGATATTTGTTAGTAACTGGCAGGCGCCGCAGGGGCTCACCCCCGAACAGACTCACACGACCTCAATATTGGTTCACAAGACAAAACTCACCCTGCTCCTGGAACAGGAACACTGACTAGCAGTGAGGCCCCTCCCTGGCAGCACCAAGCAGTGAGAGCTGAGTGAAGGGGGGAGGCAGGCCCAGGGGGAGAAGGCTCCATGACTGTGTGAGAGGGAGGCTCTGCCCTGGCCCGTGGGGAATCGTTGCCTCTCCGAGGGGCCCAGGCCTGGTGGGTCATTTCTCCAGGTTACTGAGTGGGGGCTGGAGCCAGTTCTGGGTTGTCTCCTTCAACAACCAAACTGAACCAATGGATCTTGTGCTGACCTGCCTGTGCACTGGGCTAGTGCTGTGTGCGCCACAGAGCTTCCTGTAGCGCTGCCCACATGGGAGAGGAGAAGGGCAGTTTGAGTCACCGAGCTCTGCCCCTTCTGAAGGGCTTGTGAAAATGGCAGGTGCTGTCTTGGCAGTGTGGGAGAGGTGGGAAAGGGGCCCTGATTAAACCTCTTGGCTGTGTCTAGACTGGCCAATTTTTCCGGAAAAGCAGCCCCTTTTCGGGAAAAACTTGCCAGCTATCTTCACTGGCTGCTTGAATTTCTGCAAGAACACTTACGATCTCATGTAAGATTGTCAGTGTTTTTGTGGAAATACTATGCTGCTCCCGTTCGGGCAGAAGTCTTTTTCCGAAAAACTTTTCCGCAAAAGGGCCAGTGTAGACAGCTGAGATTTGTTTTCCAAGAAAAGCCCCGATAGCGAAAAATGGCGATCGGGCTTTTTGTGAAAGCTGCCTAGATTAGCCACGGACGCTTTTCCACAAAAAGTGCTTTTGCAGAAAAGCGCCCTGCCAATCTAGACGAAAATGCTTTTAACGGAAAACTTTTCCGTTAAAAGCATTTCCCGAAAATCATGCCAGTCTAGACATAGCCCTTGGGTCTCAGCTGCTGTAACAGTGAGGTAAGATGAATGAGTAGGCAGTGGTCATGTGAAACCTGAGGTTGGTTTCCCTGACTGAAAACTGAACCCAGGCCTCAGCAGTGAAAATGCTGAAGTTTATTCACTAGACTATCAGGGACACACAAATAAACCTTTTTCCCTACCTACAGTAGTCTTTCACAGGCCAGTTTCTGTCCCCTTCATGACATGGATCCATTCTCCATTGCCCAGAGGGGACAAGAACAGAAACCAAACAGAAGGTCAGAACAGCCAGACTGGGCCATGCCAGTTGCCCAACTAGCCCAGGATCCTGTCTCACGACAGCAGCCGATTTCATTGCCCAGTGGCAATCCTCAGGACAGACAATTGTTAAGTGATCCCTCCTGTTGCCCATTCCTAGCTTCTAGAATACACCAGCTAGGGAAACCTTCCCTGTCCATCCTGGTTAAATGCCATTGATTGACCTTCCCTGCATTAAATTATCCAGTTCTGTTTTGGACCTTCTTGTAGATTTCACCTTCTCAACATCCTCTGGCAAGGAGTTCCACTGGACACAAAAATGCTTCCTCTTGGTTTATTTTTAATTTGGTTACTTACCACTTTCATTCTGTCACCCGGGATCTCGAGTAGGAGAAAAAAAATTCTTATTGCTTTCTGCACCCCTGTCATCATTACATAAAACGCTGTCCCGTCTCCCCTTAGTCATCCCTTTCCCAACCTGAGAAGAAGAAGTTCCATGAACTCATGGGAGCTGCTGTTCCAAAGAAGAGGCATTTCCGTGAAAAGATGGCCAAGCCCAATCCCTACACAGAGCCCCAGAAAATACCAATGGACACTGGGCACTTGTAAAGCTCCCTCTCGGGCAGCGCTACGGAATGGATCCGGCTGGCCATCGGGCTGACTAACGCCATTAACAGACGAGTCCCCGTGAGACTTCTCAGCCCAAGTGCAGAGACTGTGGAGTCTCCCACTCCCAGCCCAGGGGCAGAGGGGCAGCGCCCTGAGGAGGCGGGTCCCGAGGCAGCGGAGACCTTTGAAGGGAACGGAGACGTAAGGTAAGTAGGAAGGAGAACAAGTCACCTCTTCTCAGGTGAGATGTGGTAGGAAACTACCAGATCCGGTGCAAGCTGAGCTCCAAGGGCTGGTTCCTGTCCTGGTGGCTTCTTGCAGGGCCTGGCTTGAGAAGCGCCAAGGAGCCATGTGGCCAGGAGAAAGGGTGCAGAAGGAACATGGATGAAGGAGCAGGGTGGGGGAGCAGGAACAAGGGAGGGTGTCAAAGCAAGCTGGGGGTGCTGGGTGGGACGAAAGCGAAGGGAATGGGGTGGCTGGGGTCTGCGCATGAGGCGGGACATTATGTAGCTTTGTGTCCCCGTGCGGCAAAAGCACCAGCCACACTGCCCCGAAGGTGAACAGCCACAGCAGTGGCACTTCCAGCGTGGACCCTGGACTGAGTGGCCGCAACAACCTGGTCTCAGGCAAGGCACCACTGAGAAGTCTCAGCCCCAGCCCTGCCTCCTCCAATGTCAGCCTAACCTGTTTAGCTGCCTCCCACATGCTCCTGAAAGCCAGCACACAGGCCACCCATCCCCACACCAGGGGCAGACCCTGGCACTGCCTTGTGGGAACCAAGGGGAACCACAATAAGAGAAGAACCGTGTTTCTGCGTGGTTTTGAACCAGGGACCTTTTGCGTGTTAGGCAAATGTGATAACCACTACACCACAGAAACACGCTTAACAGTGTTTTCTGCTGCTGCACTTAAACTTGGGCAAATGTTCAGTTGCTAACCCTTTGGCCAACAGAGATTGCTGCAGGGCAAAGGAATTCTCTGTTGTCAGTTTTGTGGCCTCAGGAAGGGACCAAACTGAAGGAGGCCGGGCCCCAGCCTGGGGACTCCAACCTAAACCCTGAGAGGCTGCTGTGCCTGGCACTGGCGAGGCAGGGCTCTGACTGCAATTGCTGGGACAGGAGAGCCAGCGCCAAGTGCCCTTGTGATTCCCTGGGGGTGTCAGTGCCCAGAGACCCTGCAAGTGCAACCTCTGCAGCTCCTGCAACCGTGAGAGTGACTCTCGTCCCCCCTCCCTTGGGATGGGCAATGGAAACAGGTGGGGGAGCTGGGAGTGAAGTCCCAGAGAGCAGCCCCATGACTAAGCTGGCCAAGCAGCTGCTGGGTAGCTGGGAGGTGAGGGAGGCAGCCCCCCAGTGGTGCCTGGCCAATGTGTCTGCTATCCCTGCCATCCCTCCCTCCGTAGCTGGAGTTGGCCATGTCCCCACTGCAGGAAGCCGAAGGGGGCAAACAGCAGAAGTGCTGGAAGCTGGTGGGGGTGGCCTCTGGGTTTGATTTAGTGAGTCTTAGTTGGACTTGCTTAATCAAAGGCTGTAAGATCGATTGTGGCCATTCATCCCCAGCTGGACGTAGTCCTTGTTCTTCTGCAGGACACAGCCAAAGGAGAGTAAGGACGAGCCAATGGGCATCCAGATCAGA
The DNA here is from genome assembly GCA_019425775.1 of Rafetus swinhoei. Lineage (NCBI taxonomy): Eukaryota > Metazoa > Chordata > Testudines > Trionychidae > Rafetus > Rafetus swinhoei. The sequence continues at coordinate 32,904,567 of CM033444.1, read as the reverse complement.
TCATACCCTTGTTGAATGGATGGAAACAGAAACCAGACACACACACAGAGCCGGTTTGAATTGGTTCCAGCTGAGGGACGGGTTTGTCTAGTTTATGTGCATTGGCAGTAGAGCACGTTAGGGGTTTCTGGTCATTTGAAGAATCCCTGTTCAATAGAAATCCAAAGTGTGACACACCTGGAGATGTAAAAGTTTCATTTAAATGGATGAGCTTTCTAAGGGGGCACTTGTTACACCCCATAGCAACCATGCATTTGCAGCCAGTGTTGGGAACAGAGCAGGAAACGAGGCTTTTGTGTGACACACATCTCAGGTGGGAGGGACCCTCACTGACCCCCAGATTGTGACTGGTCCTAACAAGGAATTTGCCCTGAAAGCAACAGAGCTGGGGCAGGACAGAGAGTCCTGGGAGATGAAGCAGCTGGAGGGAAGCCAGGAGAGCAGAGGCCAGTCTGAGAGCTGAGAGTCAGAGGTGCCCACTCCACTTGCTTACCACAGGTCCCATGGTGTAAGGGGCAGCCCTCAGGACTCTGAATCCTGCAATCTGAGTTCAAATCTCAGTGGGACCTGCTGGGACTCAGCTGGTTGGTTCAGGGTTCAGGTGCTTCAGCTTTCATGTGCTGAGGTTCAACAAAGTGAGCTTTGTTCCTCTTGCTGGGTGTCTGAGGCCCCCTGGAGCTCCATCTCCAGACTGAGCAGGTGGGCGGGAAGGGCCTGATGCCATCGCAACTGCAGGGCAGGTCACCTTCCTGGCCCTGGAGCTCAGCCTGTGCTGGAGACAGTGTGACCAGGCCAGAGGGTGTACTGGGGGAAGGGTCCTGAGTCCTGGCTCCCAGCCATGTACCTTGGCACAAAGTGCATTGTGGGAATAAGAGTTGGGGCAGCAGGAAAGGGGCCAGCCCCTCAGCACCAGGGCACAGGCAGGAGAAGATGGGAGTGAATCCTGCTACCTCTGCCATGGCTTGGCCCAGGAGGGCTGGGCTCTAGCAGTTTTTCACCCCAGCTTTGTGGGAGGCCAAGTAGGAAGGGGCCTCTGGAGGCTCATAGCCCCCTGGCCTGCTGTGTCTGTGGAAAGGGGGGAGAGGACACACACTTGTCACTGGGGAACAGGGCGCATGGATCCCACTCGTTCCTGCAGAAAATGAAACAGGCTGAGCATTTTGCAGAGAACAGGCCAGAGCCCTTCTCCTGTCCCTGGAGAGATGGAAATGGGGCCGTTCCTTGAGGGGAAGGAAGTGGGTGTGTTGGGAGTGGGGTTCGAGTTCAAACCTCTCCACAGACCAGAACCCCACATTAGGGGCAAGAAAGAGCCTTGAGTCAGGCAGTGGAAAACACTTGTCTCCTGTTATGCTGTGATGGGATATTAGGAATTTTTCTGCACAGAGTCTGGCTAGCTCAGTAGGTAAAGCATGAGACTGTTAATCTCAGGGTTATGGGTTCAAGCCCCACGCTGGGCAGTGACCTTCTTTAACTCACATTTGTAGTCTACAAGCAATTGGCTCCAGTTTTCACCAGGGTTTTAGAAAGGAAAGGTCTAGTCCTGGGGTTCAGCTTTAGTAGAACCACAGAGAGAACCAACTGCAATTTCCATCTTCTGAGGAGAAGGGAAGAGGATTTTCTTCTCCTCAGTTCTAGCCACATCAGCCCAGGAGGAGAAAAATAACCCTCCTCCAGCTGATTGTCCCCCGTCAGCTTCTGTAGCTTCATCTCCTTCCACAGCAGCTCCAGCTTTGAGCTACAAATATCAAGGGGCTGGTGAGGAAATGAGGAGCTGGCAGCTCGGGTTAGTCGCTTCCCTGAGAACAAGAGGCAGGGTGTTAGAAAGAGCTAGGAACAGAACAGTCAGCCAAGTTCCATCCCCTGAAGTGTGTTTCTGTGCTGTAGTGGTTATCCCTTTTGGCTGATACGCAAAAAGTTCAAAGCCAAGCAGAAACACAGGGTCGTCTCTTATTGCTGCTCCCCTGGGTGCCCGGGTAAGTGCAGCTCCTGCTGCCTGGGATAAGCTCAACTCCCATGCGACAGAGGGGGGTGACATCAGCTGAGAATGCCCCTTGGTACCAGCCTGGGGAAGCCAGATGGGTCAGGCCAGGCACCTGATGGGCACTTGTGTCTCAGCCTCCCCTGCCCTCAGAAGCTGGCGTATGGGGTCGGCTCCTCCTGCTGCTTCCCTTGTGTGACTTGCCCAAGGAGGAAGTGAGGCAGGAATGGGGCAGAGGAGGGAGGCCAAGCTGAGGGGGGCAGGACAAAAGCTCAACGTCTCAGTGGGACTCAGTAGGGTGAGCAGAGACCCCCCCCCCTTGTTCTGCCAAATCCTGTGGGGTGGGGCTGGCTGTGGGGAGGCAGAGTCCTGTCTCTGTCTCAGGGTGTCCCAGGGATGCTCCTTGCAGCCCAGGAGAAGAAGGGGGCTCTGGGTAGAAGGAAAACAAGCAAAGTTGGTCCCAGTAGGCTTGAGCCTAAGGGCTCCAGTTTGGCCCAGCTGAGTCACAGGTGTCTTGTGTAGGTCCCATGGTCTAAGAGGCAGCAGTAACTCTGAGTCAACCCTCTATCTATGCTGCACCTAAACTTGAAATATGATGTTACATCAGGGCTCTGTCTACACTACAGAGACAACGCTTTAGTCCAGAGAACACATCTGCTGAATTTTTTAGGAAGAGCAGACATGCGTTTTTGGTGTCTCTGTGAACCTCATTTTATGAAGAAGAAGGGATGTTACAAAAAGGTTTTTTCCCACATTTGGCCCAGTGTAAACAGGCCAAAACTTGGAAAAGCCTCTTCCAGAAAAAGCTATGCAAACTAGGGTTCACAATTTGCCTAGCTTTTTCAGAAGAACAGTGTAGTATAGACATAGCTTGAGTGATGCACAGCACTGGTAGGAGACATGGACGGACAAAAGGGTCTGTGGGCACCTGCGGCCCTTCAGAGCAGCCCTTGCCTCCACTCTTGCTGGGAACTGTCTGGACTAAAGCCCATCCTGGTGTCAGCCTAAGGATTTCCTGTTCTGTAAAAGCTGCTCTGGAAATGAAGAAGCAGCTAAAGTGACTCTGGTGAGATTTGAACGGTTGACCTAGGTCACAGTGAATACCAAAGCTTAGAAAGCCAACATGCTTTCTATTACACCACAGAGCCTCACGAACAGCTAGCTTTGCTGTCTCTGATATCTGCTTTGCAGCATGACAATTGCTGGGGGAAAAAAAGGAGAGCCAGGTCTGTCTCTTTTGGGAGAGCAAGTAGGAAGAGGGAGGGGCCACTGAGCCCCTGACAGTGAAAACAACTGGGCTATGTCTACACTGGCAGGTTCTTGCGCCAGAAATATGCAAATGAGGCTAAGCGTAGCTGCATTGCGCTAGAGGGTTTTTCTTGCGCAAGAAGGGGCTGGGTAGATGCTCCTTCTGGCACAAGAGCTTCTACCACAACAATGGTGGCTCATTAGATATGCAAATGAGGCTCATCCACTCCCTTGGCCACTTGCCACTGATCCCACCGGCCGCCCTCCAGCCACCCCATCCATGCTGCTGTGGGTGCCAGTGTCTCCCCACTCTGTGAAATCAGACCAGAGACGGACACTGTCAGTAAACAGTCATATCGGAAACGCTCCTCTGGATGCTGGGCCCACCAGAGCCATGTGCCGCTGCCATCTGCCTGCTCCGTGGACATCTTCCCATTGCAGACAGCGTGCCGAGCCAGAGTGTCACTAGACAGCCTGTCTCTGGGCACCCAGGGGCTACGTCTACACTGCAGGCTTCTTGCTCAAGAATGGCCATTCTTACGCATAAACTTGAGGAGCATCTACACTGCACACACGTTCTTGAGCAACTAAATTTACGGTAAAATGTAGGAAAGGAGGGCTTCTTGGGCAAGAGTTATTCCTCTTCCCATGAGGAATAAATCCTCTTGTGCAAGAGCTTTTGCACAAGAAGGTAATATGAATGGGCAACAGGGTTTTTTTGGGCAAGAAATCCCTATGGCTAAAATGGCCATCAGAGCTTGCACACTGATGTGTGCACACTGCCACGGACATACTTGCACAAAAGCACATAGGAGTGTGGATGTGCTCTTTCACAAGACATTTTGCACAAGAACTCTTGCACAAAACAGTTCTTGTGTAAGAAGTCTGCAGGGTAGATGTAGCCAAGGGGTGTTTGGGTTTGTTACGAGCACTGAGCTTTGTACAACAGCCCAGGGAACATTGTGAAAAGGCAAAACCTTCCAGCCCTGGGTGTCCCCGGCCAGCCAGCGAGTGGCACAATGGTTCCTGGCAGTGCTGACTTCAGGTGGTTTGAAACAAATCTTTACAACTCAAATGAGGTGGCCAAGTGGTTAAGGCGATGGGCTGCTAATCCATTGTGCTCTGCCCACATGGGTTCAAATCCCCTTCTTAACAGGTGTTTACAACCCTTCCTCTTGCTTCTCCCAGATCTCTCTTCAGTTCAGTGCCAGCCCCTCCTGTACCCCTGCCTGCCCCAGCCCCTCCCACTGCAGCCTGGGGAAAGGGGAAATCTCCCCAGAGACACTCCCAGATGGGACCCTCAATCCCTTCTGCCCTCAAGGGGAAACCTCACAAAGGAGATTCCAGGCAGCCAGGCCATGGGGGTCTCTGAGATGCCCCAGCCCTGCAGCCTGTCCCACCTGGCTGTTGCCATGGTCCCTCTGTGAGGTCACTGCCTCCCAGCCAATGAGCTGAGGTGCTGCACAAGGCCCTTGTGATGTCACTGCTGCCTTGCAGGCTCATGTCCTGCCCCTGGCCAGCCCCTTGGCATGTGTGAGCTGTTCCCCTCTGCCTGCATCACTCAGGGCTGGTTCTGGGGCTCACAGGGAACATCAGAGGCTGCTCAGGGTGCCACATGCCCCAAGGTCACCTTTAAATGTCAGGGCAAGCCAGGAGCTATCCCATCCCTTCCGCAAGACCCCACCCCTTTGCTGAGCCCCTGCCCTCCCCAAACCTTTCCATGGACTCTTGGTTACTAATGGACACTCGCCACTAATGACATAATTACACCCCAGCCATTTTGCTAGGCTGCAGGTGGGGAGAACAGTTTCATTTAAATCATTAAACAGATTAAGCCTTTGACCTGTCTCATTTTAGTTGATCAAACTTCATTTTAAATAAAGGAAAACATTGCAGCCAGCACACAAGGTTTCAATGTTGCTTTATTTATGGCAGGGGTGGGGAACCTTTTTTGGGTCGGGGGCCACTGATCCACAGAAAAATTGGGGGCCACAAAAGTGAGAAACAAAAAAACTCTTCCAAAGACCCCGAGCCCTCTCTGATGTGGCCCCCAACTAAGACACCTCACACCTCTGGCATTCCAGCCCCATGGTGTGAGGGGAAGGGACAGGGAGGACTAAGTTTCACATTTACTTTTCTGGGGCTGCAGAACTAGTGGATTTTGTGGCCCTGCTTAGTCTATTGGTTTCTAATCGAAAACCTGAACCACTCAGCTGCCTCAGCTCTGATCTTAGCAGTGTCAGAGGGCCGGGGAAACTGGTAACTAATCCCAGTGCCCAGGCCTGATGGTACCTGCCCCACAGAATTCACACAGCAAACCTGGCTCGAGCACAGGGGAGTTGGGGGCTCATTGCTGGGCCGTGGGGTGAAGCATCAAACCAGCCGCCTACTGTGGGCCTGTGAGTGTTGCTGTCCCTGCTGTACAGACAGGGCCATAGAGACAGGGAGAGATTAGCTGAACCGGCCAAGGTCACTCAGTGAGTTAGAGCCAAGATCTGCCCCTCGCTCCTGCCCCACCCACCGACGTGCTGACTCCTCGCTGCCATGGGGCTGTTTGCATTGGCCTCTTCTCTGGAACCAGGTTTAAGCCACAGCTGAGGCTCTGAGCAGAGGGCTGGGTATGGGGAAGGGTCTGAGTGTGGGAGGGGGAGCGTGTGTTCCTCTGGCTCAGCTTTTCCCTTTCTTCTACCCCAGCAATTGCCCTGCTGCAAAGCAAAGAGAGGAGACAAGGGGGGCTATGAGCTGCAGTGGAACAACAAGGGTCTTGGACTTCTAAACTGTAGCAATTAGTGTGAGCTAAACTAGTCACTCCAAGGTTGTGGATTCAAATCCCACCAGAGTCGCTTTAGCTGCTCTCTGATTTCCAGAGCAGCTTTACAGAACAGGCTGGACCTGCCCCTGTAGCATGATGAGAGTGACAGGGAGCTTGTGTCCCAAGACCTCTGTGTGAGACTCCTCGGGGGGGTCACAGCTCACAGTTGAGAGCCCCTGGGTATCACACACTGGCCACCAAGACCTGCTCCATGGTCATCTGGGTGCGAGAGACGTGCCTGAGACTCCTGGTGGGTGTGTGGGCCCTGCCGTGCCCTTCCTCGTAAGAGACGGGACAAACACAGGGCTGGTTGACAGGGGCTCTGACACTCCAGCAGCGGGGCCGTCCAGCCTTTCAGCTGGATTCAGACCAGGCTGGTCGGAGCCTCTTGCGCTCACCAAGGGGGATTCTGCACTTGCTGCCTTGGGAGCCAGGGTCACATTGCAGAGCTCCCCCAGGGCAGGGTTTGGGTCTCAGGGTTTGGGTTGGAGTCCCTGGGATGGGGAGGGGGTTTGGTCCCTTCCTGAGGGCACAGAATTAACAAGAGAGAATTCCTTCCCCTGCAGAAATCTGAGTTGGCTAAAGAGTTAGTAACAGAATATTTGCCCAAGTTTAAATTCAGGAACGAAAAGCCTCTGTGGTGTAGTGGTCATTGTGTTTATTTAACATACAGCAGCTCCTTAATTCAAAGCCATATAGAAACACAGGCTCTTGAGGTGTCCTCTCTGATGGGACGGGCATGTTCTACTCTGAGCTGGGGGTCTCAGGGCTTGGGTACCTTGTTGCCCTACTCAGGGTTGTGCAGAGGTGTCCTGGAAGCTCTGGTCGAAGGCTCTTTCACAGGTGAGTTCTTCTTGCTGGTCTCCTTCTTGGACCCCAGTTTATATAGTGAAAATTGAGTCCTGCTTAGCAATATCTTAACCAATTATTTTAGTATAATTTTACTAACCAGTCATAAGATACTATTGTGATTTACCTAACCAATCATACTCCACCACCTTAGTTGATTTACATCTAGCAAAATTAATTATACAGCAGACAGAAACAGATCCAAACCAGACAGCGACCACACAGACAAACAATAGGAAAGGGAGGACAAGAATCATAGAATGCCCATTGCACAACCACAACTATTGATAAGCAGTTTCTTGCCAGTCAAAACGGTATTTAACTAAGTTTTCTACCCGTCTTGAGATCTGTTTCTTATCTGGTACCAGTAGGTGCCATTAGGACAGGATCCCCTTCTCACAGCCTAGTGTGACACTATTTCAGTGTCATTTAGCTGGAATATGAGTATGTGACTCCAGGCTTTACAGCGAATTGCTGCTGCTCTTGAGTCTGGCTGCAGAAGAAGGCTTTAGTCTAGACCTACTGAATAGCTACAGGCCTTCCAATAGGGTTACAGAGAAACCACATTGTTACAGATGACCTTTCCAGGCCAAAGATAGAAGGAAACCTCAGGGGTGTTTCTAGACCAAGGTTCATTCAAGTGGTTTGTTTTTGTGGACCTGACCCTACCGCACCCCTAGAGACTCTGGAACAAAGAAGACACATGAGAAGAACCCAGCTTTCTTCCTTTTGCTGTGACATGGATGGATCTAGCTCAGGTTTCACTCAGGGGGTCTGTCTGCATGTGAAGTACCTGTGACAGCCCCTGTGCACCTCTGTCCTCATCAGCAATGTCATCCACTTGGGGGAACAGTTGTCCTGAGACTTGCAGAAGGGACAACCTGGACAAAGAGCTATTGTTCAGGCTCCCTTCGATAGCTCAGCTGGCAGAGCGGAGGACTGTAGTGTGTGTTTGGCAAGTGATCCTTAGGTTGCTGGCTCAAAGGAGCCATTCTTTTCCCTCCAGCGTGGCCTTAGCAGAAAGCAACCAAAGTGGTTGCCTTGGGTCCATGTCTTCAGAACCCTGCACTGCAATTGACAAAACAATGGTGGGGATGAGCTGCCAATCACATTTCTTGGGCTGTTCAGGTTCTGTCCACACACAAAAGTTCTTTGGAACAATGGCCATTATTTCACAATAACGAATGCAAGAGTCTACACAGCAATTCCGTTATTTTGAAATAATTCTGAAGTAACAGACGGCTTATTCCGACTTCTGCAAACCTCATTCTACGAAGAATAACACCTATTCCAAATTAGCTATTTCAAAATAAGGGGTGTGTAGATGCGCCACTGCTGCTAGTTTGAACTAGCCCCTCCTGGGGACATTCTAACTTATTCGTCTGAGACAGCTCGTCTACACTGGGGAGCCTGCCTCGGAGTATTCTGAGGTTTCCGTGCAGTGTAGACGTGCTCGTTCGAAATAAACTATTTTGGAATCACTATTCGAGACCAGCTTATTCCAAAATAAATGTGCCGTGTAGTCGTAGCCAGAGGGACGAAGCAGCAGGAGGGAAGCCAGGAGTGCAGAGGCCAGCCAGAAAACTGAGTGTCCCCAATGCCCATGCACAGGTCAGTGGGTAGGTCCCATGGTGTAAGGGACAGCACTCAGGGCTTTGAATCCTGCAATCTGAGTTCAAATCTCAGTGGGACCTGCTGATTTGAGCTTGTTTTTGTGAGGTTTTTCACACTGCACAGCTATGTCTATGCTGCAGGCTTTTTGCACAAGAATGGCCATTCTTGTGCAAAAACTATCAGAGTGTTTACCCTGCATGTGCATTCTTGTGCAAGAAAATGTACAGTAAACCATTGGAAAAGAGGGCTTCTTGCACAAGAAGGCAGTGTGCACAGGCATGAGGGATTTCTTGTGCCTAAAACAGCCATTAGAGCTTTCTTGCACAAGAGAGTGTCCAGAGATGCTCTTTATAAGGAGATATACCATTTCATAGAGCTGAAAGGAACTTTGAGAGGTCATCTAGTCCAGTCCCCATGCTCATGGCAGGTAACATGCATCCCTGACAGATTTGCTTCAGATGTCTCTAAATGGTTCCTTCAAGGATTAAACTCATAATCCTAGGTTTAAGGTCTCAAACCACTGAGCTCTTCCTCCTCTTGAACCCAACTGCATGGCAGTGTGGATGTGCTCTTGAGCAAGAACTCGGGCCGAGAACAGTGCTCCATGTGCACTGGCCTTTTGTCTGGGTGCTGGCAGGGGGGTGAGAGGTGGTGGGTACCGATGGGTAACAGGTGCCAAGGCGCATACAGAGAAGCCAGCGACTGCATCTCTGCAAGTGACCTCACTTTGCACACCTCAGCTTTTCAGAAACACTCTCCTCCTGTCTGCGCCTAACACCAGTGTTAGTGTTTGCTACTGAGGGTTCCTGTCTGGGGGGAAATGGCAGTTCCAGGGGACACTTGCCCAGTGTTCAAACATCTCACAGATAACATGGCAAAAAGGAAGCCAAAGAGACTTGCACCTACTAGGAAACATCACAACTATCACCTCAGATGAGACTTGAACCCACAATCCCTGGACTAGGAGACCAACGCTTTGTCCATTAGGCCACAGTAGCAACACTGAGAAGACAGAAATTCCCTCTTCCAAATACACATTCCTCAACTTTTAGATGACAGATTCAAGCTGTTGGAAGGAGCCAGAAACACAGGAAGGGCTGAAAATCAGCTCTCAGGAGGCACCTCCAGCTGCCCCCAGAGTGTGGGTCACCCCACACTAGCCATGGGCGAAACTCAACACCTTGACATCTCATCTCCCACCCAAAGCCAGGGCTTGTCTCCCACAGCCGCAGCCTCAGCAGGAGCACTGGTGCTCACGCTGCTCCTGGGGAAAGGAACGGTCCCACAGGGGCTGGGGCTGGGGGAATGGGCAGTTGTCACTGAAGGGGAAGGATAAAATGCAGCCACATTGCCGAGGGCAGGGAGAGTAGCTGGTGCTGGGCTGGTGGCGCCATGGGACATCCCTGGGGAGCTCTGCAATGTGACCCTGGCTCCCAAGGCAAGTGCAGAATCCCCTCGGTGAGCGCGAGAGGCTCCGACCGGCCTGGTCTGAATCTGGCTGAAGGGCTCAAATGCCCCAGTGCTGGAGTGTCAGAGCCCCTGTCAACCAGCCCCATGTTTGTCCTCCCCACCAGGCAGGGCAGGCCCATGCTTCCACTAGGAGTCCCAGGAGGGAGTTACAGGCACGTCGCTTGCACCCAGAGCACTGGGACAACCATGGAGCAGGACAGAGTGGCCAGCGTGTGGTATCCAGGGGCTCAGTGGGAGTCAGAGCCCTGGCCTGGCCTGTGCCAGTCACCTCTGCACGAGCTCCAGGCTTGTGGTTTCCTTCTTCCCAATGCTTCTCCCCAATCAGCCTTTTCCTGAACCAGCAGTTCCATGGGTGGCCAGGGATGCCAGAAAGACATAAGAAAAAGTAAACAAGCCACAGCAAGGCACCACTGGGAGTTGAACCCAGAATCTCCTGTTTACTAGACAGGGGCTTTAGCCAGCTAAGCCATGGTGCCCTCCTCAGGAAGTTTGGTGAAACTGTTCTACTCTATGGTCCCAGACAACACCTTTGACTCCCAAAGTGCAGCCATTTCCCATTTCCCTCCAGCCCTGGGGGTGTCTGGCTCCCTGGGCACAGAAGGCTACAGCTCAGTGGGCAGAGGCTCTAACATGCACATCTCCCCCAGCCACTGGGACTGTGGAGTTGGCCTTGAGATTTAGCATTGCTGCGGGGAGGGAGAAATGCAGCAAACATTGAGTGGATTGTAAACCCCTGGGTCTCAGGGTTTGGGTTGGAGACCCAGGTGGGGCCTGGCCTCCTTTGGGTTGGTCCCTTCCTGAGGGCACAGAATGAAGAGATAATTCCTTTCCCTGTAGCCAATCTGAGTTGGCCAAAGAGTAAGTAACAAAATTTTTGTTCACATACAAGTACAGGAGATCGGTCTCCACAGTAGTGATGACCAAGTGGTTAAGGAGTTTGATTGGAAACCCCTTGTAACCTCACCCAGAGTCTCCCGACAAGTCTGTCTCCTGTGTCCCTCTCCACCTCAGTCCCAGTGTGTGCATGATTTCATATCTGAGGAAACTCCTCCTCCCTTTCCCTGCCAGTCCTTCCCAAGGAAGCTGTACCCTTCTGTGCCAATATTCCAGTCCTGTATTATCCCACCAAGTCCCTGTGATACCAACTTCTTCCTGCTTATTACCCATAATCCTGTGTGTCTATACCAGCATCTAAGACACAGATTAGATTTGCTTCCCAGTGGTCCCGCCCTCCTTTATCTCTGCTGTTACAGCCTGCTCTCTCCCATTTCTGCCCCATCTCCCAGGTGTCCATGTGATTCACTTACCTGTGGGCTTTGGGCACCTGCCCCTGTCAAACCTACTTTAATGCCTCCTCACTAGGTTAGCCAATCTGCATCCAAATATTCTTCCCTTCCTTAGCAGGTGAACCCCACCCTGCTGAGCAGCCCTTCCTGCAACAGCATCCCATGGGCAAGGAAGCCAAAGCCCCCTGCCCACTGAGCCGCAGCTTTCTGTGCCCAGGGAGCCAGACACCGCGAGGGCGGGAAGGCTGGAGGGAAATGGCTGCATGTTGGGAGTCAAAGGTGTTGTCTGGAACCTTAAAGTAGAACAATTTTACACTAGTATGTGAAGGTGATGCCACGGCTTAGCTGGCTAAAGCACTTGCTTTATAAACAGGAGATACTGAGTTCAACTGCCTGTAGTGCCTTATTGTAGCCTCTTCCACTTCTTCTCAGCTCCTTGCAAATTACCTCACAATGGTCAGTGAGGGGGAGAGTGAATAAACCCAGCCGTGCTGTAGAGCAGCTGTTAGGTGTGGAAATTGATGGGCTCCTTTGGCCTCCCTGAGCAACTCACACATGTAAGAAAACTGCAGTTGAAGGGTCTTGCATGCGAGTCAGCATGGTGGAGCCATCTAAGGTGCCAGACCCAAGGTTGTATCTTTCCCTGAGTGGGGTGTTCTGGTCTCTGAATGGAGGTGTGGGTTCAAATCCCACTCCTGACACATCCTCCCTTTTGTATCTAGAGAAGTGACCTCATTTCCCTGTCTCCCCATGACATTGTAGAAGCACTTGCTCAGCATTTCTCTGAGGGTGCATCTACACAGCAGTGTTATTTGGGAATAATGGCCATTACTCTGAAATAACAATGGGAGCGTCTACACAGCAATTCCATTATTCCGACTTCTGTAACATTCCAACTTCTGTAACGCTCCATCCAGACCAGTGGTCTGAGGAGCCAGGAGGTTTCCAGGCTGCAGACAGACAAGCCCACAAGCAAAGACAAAGCAAAATCTCAGCCACTTCCTGCTCAGCCCTGCAGGGTCTCTGTGTGGCCCCCAGACCTTTTGTTTGCCATTGCCCAGACACAGACACAGGGGCCCAGATTCAGCAACACTCACAGGCCCCACAGGAGGGGGCGAGTTTGATGCTTCACCCCACGGCTCAGCAATGAGCCCCAAACTCCCCCTGTGCTCTGACAGTCCCCCTGCCTGAGACTCTGTTTGCTTGAGACCCCAGAGCCCTCCCTTGGGCTGCCTGGCATGTGGGGAATTAGGTCTAGTGGTGGATTTGCAGAGTCCCACAACAGCTGCTGCCAGCGTGCGGATGCGCACGCACGTCTGTCTGGGGTTACTGGGCACCTGGCCTGATTAGGTGAGTCCCAGATTCTGTTCCTGCCATGATGGACAAAGCAGCAGTGAGAGAGGAGCTTCAATAGCTCAGCTGGCAGAGCAAGGGCTGTATTGGTGTTCAGCAGGTGTCCTTAGGGGGCTGGCTTGATGCTGCTCTAAGGAGAGCTCCTTCTTCCTTCTCTGGCAGAGGAGGGGCAGGACTTGCTGGCTCCTAGGTGGAGCAGCAGGGCAGACAAGGCCCTTCCAGGAGGCACAGCTGGGCTCTTCACAGAGGAGCCAAAGACAGGATAAGCCTCAAGAATAACAGCTTTTGCCAAAGCTTGGGATTAAACCAGGGACCTTTAAATCTTCAGTCTAACGCTGTCCCCACTGAGCTACTTTGGCACCTGATATAATTGCCTTCCCGCCCTCCTGTCAGCTCGCTTGCTCACCCGCGCCCCTCCCCCCCATATGTCTTTACTGCATATTGTGCTTGCACAAAAACCTCCCCCGTGTGTGTGGCTGGCAGTGGTTGCTAGATGGATCCATTCACATGTAGCTTTACTGAAACCCCCCTCGTTTCTGCCTTGAACCTCCCCCCGTCCAAGGGATGGTGCCCAATAGAACAGTCCCTGTAAGAAATGTGTCACTTTCACCCCTGGGAGCAGCTCAGCCATGCAAAGGGGCTGCCTGGGGCAGGACATTAGCCCTGGAGGGCAGGGGTGGGTGTGGCAGTGACATCACAAGGGCCTTTTGCAGCCCTCAGCTTATTGGCTAATGGAGGTTGGGAGGTGATGACCTCACAGAGAGTCCATGACAGTGGCCAGGTGGGACAGGCTGCAGGGCAGGGGCCATCTCAGAGACCCCTCCCCCTCTCCCCCGCCATGGCTTTGCTGCAAGGAGTCTCCTTGAGATCTGCTCCTGAAGCCAGAGAGAGAATGGGAGTCACAAGAATGAGTGTGAGGAGGAGGCTTGTTGGAGCCTTCTCCTCCCCCACCAACTAACTGACCTAGAAGACAGATGTCCCTGTGGAGAAGGGAAGAGTCACTAAAAGACTCAAAAATTTGACAGCAGGGGAATTAGCTCAAGTAGTGGAGAGCTTGCTTAATATGTGAGAGATAGTGGGATTGATACCCCCAGTGACCAGCAGGTTCCCTATTTTTTGTTTTTGCAAGCAGAGGGCCAAGCGGCTGCAGTGTCCCCTCCCTCTTCCTATTCACACACCTCAAAAGCCACCACGGCTTAGTTCCAAATCTGTAAACCTCATTGCACGATGGATAACGCCTCTTCCGAAATAGCTATTTTGCAATAGCCGGAGTGTGGATGCTCCACTGCAGCTATTTCAAAATAGCTCCTGCCCAGGGCCATTCAAAGTAATTACTCCCCAGTGCCTCCTAGGGCTCTAAGTCGAGACTTCCTGCAGTGTGGATCTGCTACTTTGAAACAAGCTATTCAAAAATAAGTGCACTGTGTAGACGAACACTGAGAGTTGAGTGAAGCTGTTAGTGTCCCTGCTCCTGGCACAATCCCATTCCAAACCTCAGCCCCCTGAACCCACACCCTCCCAGATCCTGCACCCCAATCCTCTGCCCCAGGTCACAACCCCCCCTGCAACCGTTCCTGTACCCCAGTCCTCTGCCCCAAGTTCCTGTCTGCACCAACCTGCATCCCAGACCCCCACCTCCTCTGTTAATAGCATGGAAAAGTGCAGCCCTGGGAGTGGTTCCCAGTTCTTGCCCACCCCTGCTCTAAGCTGTGCAGCAGCCCAGCCCTACAGCTGCTTAATGAGCCCTGCCCAGCCAGGGGCTCAGGACTCTGCCCACGGAGCTGCCGTGTCTTCTCCAGACACCAGGGAGACCTGAGTCAAGATAGTGCCCAGCAGAGCCCAAGGAAGGGCTGGTATTTGGGGGTGGGACTCACAGCTGTTCTGAAAGGCTGCAGGCGCCGTTAGACCCTTTGTCCTTCCCTGTCTCACCCCAGCGCTGAGCAACACTCAGTGTCGGTCTGAGCATCCGTCCTGCTCTGGGACGTGTCTCTGTGGCCAGCACCTGCCCAGGCGGCTCTAGCAGTGAGGCCCCTTCCTGGCAGCACTGAGCAGTGAGAGCTGAGTGAAGGGGGAGGCAGGCCCAGGGGAGAAGGCTCCATGACTGTGTCAGAGGAGGCTCTGCCCTGGCCAGTGGGGAACCGTTGCCTCTCCCAGGGGTTCAGGCCTGGTGGGTCATTTCCCCAGGTTACTGAGTGGGTGCTGGAGCCAGTTCTGTGTTATCTCCTTCAACAACAAAACTCAGCAAGTCACCAAACTGAACACCCCTGTGGCCAGCATAGGGCTTGAACCCATGGCCTTGGCGTTATTAGCACCACACTTTAACCAACTGAGCTAGCTGGCCTATGCAAGAGCAGCTTACAAGTGGCCCTTTCAAGAAAGGCACCTCAGACCGCTGCAGCGATTGTCTCTGCAGCTGCCAATGGGTCTTCTCTGACAGGGCCACTAGCGACTCACTGTCATGTGGGCTGGCTAGTCAAGTTGGTTTGAGGTTTGGTCAAGGTGGCCGGCATGGCATACAGAGACCCAGGGCAAAGAGGCAGCCGGAATCTCTTGCTGCCAGCACCTTGCCTCCCAGCTTCTTCCCTGTCAGCAGCAGCTGCAGCCCCTTTCGGCCCCTGGATCAGCTGCACTTTTCCAGTTGAGCTAATTCTGCTCCACCTACAACCTTTCTCCAGTCAGTGCTCCTGCCATGGCCTGGCCCAGGAGAGCTGAGACCCAACAGCTTTTCACTCCAGCTTTGTGGGAGGCCATGTAGGAAGGGGCCACTGGAGGTGCACAACCCCCTGGCCTGCTTTGTCTGTGGAAAGGGGGGAAGAGAACACACACATGTCACTGGGGAACAGGGCGCATGGATCCCACTCGTTCCTGCAGAAAAAGAAACAGGCTGAGTATTTTTCAGAGAACAGGCCAGAATCCTGCTGGGAGAGGCTCCATCGTGCACAGACTCTGCAGGGCCAGACTGCTGGGAGGAGGCGCTACCCATGGACTTTCCTCCCCTCTCTGTTACCTCCTGCACCTGGGGCTGAAAGGGACGTGGGCTGCAGGCTGGTCCTGCCCAGCTTCCTTCTCCAGTGGGAGGAGAAAATGCTCATGGAAGGGCTCACACGTTGTCCCCAATGCACTGGCCTGAGGGCCTGAATTCTTGCTGCCCCTTGGGGCACCCAAATTCCCTTCTGGGCAGGGGGAACCCTCCCCAGCTCACACCCCTCCTGTCATACTTGATGCCATGAGAACAAAGCTTGCAAAGGGGTTTGAATTCTCTCCATCTCCTGTTGCTGCGGCACTAAAAGAAATCCTGAACCCGGCCCCTTCTCCGGCCACTGGAGAGATGGAAATGGGGCCGTTCCTTGTGGGGAAAGAAGTGGGTGTATTGGGAGTGGGGTTTGAGTTTGAACCTCCTGACAAACCAGAACCGCCCCCCCCCCCCCCCCTCCCAGTGGGGGGAAAGAAAGAGGCTTGAGTTTGCCCATGAAAGCTTATTCTCCAACACTTCAGTTAGTCTATAAGGTGCCACAGGACTCCTCGCTGCTTCTGCAGATTCAGACTAACACGGATACCTGAGTCTGGGGATGTTCACACTCACACCCTCTTTGGACAGAGGGATGCAAATGAAAACATTCGAAATAGCCCTGGGCTGCGATTATGGAAATGAAGTTCAGGATATTTAAATCTGGATTCATTTACGATTTCAAATGTCTTTATTTGCATCCCTCTATTGAAAGAGTGTGTGTGTGTCAACCTACCCTCAGGCAGTTAGGAACACTTGGCCCTGCTACTGTGCAATGGGGTATTAGAAACTCAACTCCAACCAGCCTGGTTAGCTCAGTTGGTAGAGTGTGAGACTCTTAATCTCATGGTCATGGGTTCAAGCCCCATGCTGGGCGATGCCCCTCTTTAACTCACATTGTGAGTCTACAAGCAATTCACTCTCAGCTTTCACCAGGGTTTTAGAAAGAAAAAGTCTAGTCCTGGCTTCCAACTTTAGTAGAACCAAAGAGAGAACAAACTGCAATTTCCATCTTCTGAGGAGAAGGGAAGAGGATTTTCTTCTCCTCAGTTCTAGCCACATCAGCCCAGCGAGGAGAAAAATAACCCTCCGCCTGATTGTCCCCCGTCAGCTTCTGTAGCTTCGCCTCCTTCCACAGCAGCTCCAGCTTTGAGCTACAAATATCAAGGGGCTGGTGAGGAAATGAGGAGCTGGCAGCTCGGGTTAGTCACGTCCATGAGAACAAGAGGTGGAGTGTTCACAAGGTGCATTCCCCTCCCAGGGTGTTAGTAAGAGCTAGGAACAGAACAGTCAGCCAAGTTCCACCAACACCAAAGTGTGTTTCTGTGGTGTAGTGGTTATCACTTTTGTCTAACGTGCAAAAGGTCCCTGGTTCAGAAACACAGGGTCTCCTCTTATTGCAGCTCCCTTTGGAGCCCAGGTAAGTGAAGCTGCTGCTGACCAGCCTGTACCTGGGATGAGCCCAACTCCCACGCGACAGAGGGGGGTGACATCAGCTGAGAATGCCCCTTGGTGTCAGCCTGGGGAAGTGAGATGAATCAGGCCAGGCAGCTGCTGGAGGCTTGTGGCTTGGCCTCCCCCTGCCCTGGGAGGCTGGTGGATGGGGCCGGCTCTTCCTGCTGCCTCCCTTGTGTGACTTGCCCAAGGAGGTCCTGAGGCAGGAATGGGGCAGAAGAGGGAAGCCAAACTGAAGGGGCAGGAAAGAACCTCAGCACCTCAGCGGGGTGAACAGAGCCCCGCCTTGTTCTGCCAAAACCTGTGGGATGGGGCTGGCTGAGGGGAGGCAGAGTCCTGTGCCTGTCTCAGGGCTTCCCAGGGGATGCTCCTTGCAGCCCAGGAGAAGGGGGCTCTAGGCGAAAGGAAAACCAGCAAAGCTGGTCCCAGTAGGCCTGGGCCAGGGCTCCAGTTTCACCCAGCTGAGGCAAGAGCAACTGGTGTAGGTCCCATGGCATAAGGGGCAGCACTCTGACTAGCTTAATCTGAGTTCAGATCTCCGTAGGGTGGCTGGGCTGGGTGCTTGAAACCTCTCACACTCCATCTTCCTTTTCTGCAGGCTCTCTAGAGAGGAATTTGTGCCCTCTGCAGGCTATGAGGGGCCCGGGTGATGCAGGGTCAGGCCTATGCATGGCTACAGACAGCAGCAGACCATCCCAAGAACAGAAGACTGAAAATTCAGCATCAAATGTGGGCCTGTATGGTGACCTTGATGCTGCAGTGCTATTTTGGGGTATGGAGACAACTGTACTAGCTATCCTGCGTGTTAACAGTGCCCCCTTATTTTGAAATACAATGGACTCGCTAGTCCAATGTCCCTGTGAACCTCATTCTGTGAGGAGGAAGAGACATTTCAGAATAGCAGGTTATTTTAATGTTTGGTGCTGCATAGACACCAAAGCGTTTTTGAAATAAGCTCAAAATGACAACTTCTGTGGCTCAAATTGCGTATCATATGTCACCCCTCTGTCTACGCTGCACCCTAAACTTGAAATAAGATGCTACATCAGGGCTCTGTCTGCACTATAGAGACAACGCTTTAGTCCAGAGAACACAGCTGCTCTGCTGAAAGTTTTTTTTGGAAGAGCAGATGTGCTTTTTCGGCATCCCTGTGAACCACATTTTATGAGGAAGAAGGGCTGTTCTTAAAAAGGCTTTGTTTCTGACATTTGGCCCAGTGTACACAGGCCAAATGTCGGAAAAGCCTCTTCCAAAAAAAGCAGCAGAAAAAGCTACACAAATTGCGTTTTGAAATTTGTGTAACTTTTTTCAGAAGAACAGTGTAGTGTAGACATAGCCTGAGTGTTTTTCAGCACTAGTAGGAGACAGGAGGGACAAAACGGTCTAACGGCACCTGCAGCCTTTCAGAACGACCCCAGCCCCAACCCCAAGAACCAGCCCTTCCCTCCACCCTCACTGGGGTCTGCTGGGAAGTGTCTGGACTCAAGCCCCAGTGTCAGCCTAAGGATTGCCTGTTCTGTTAAAGCTGTGCCCTGGAAATGAGAAAGCAGCTAAACTGACTCTGGTGGGACTCAAAACCACAATCTTTGAAAGACTAGCTGGGCTCCCATTAGGCACAACAGCTTAGAAGTCCAACATGCTTCCCATTGCACCACAGAGCCTAATGGACTGCTGAGCTTGATATCCCCACTCTCTGCTTTGCAGCATGGCAATTCCTGGAGGCGAAGAAAGGGGAGCCAGGTCTGTCTTTTTTGGGAGAGCAGGTAGGAAGAGGTAAGGGGCCAGTGAAAGCAAGAGATGAGAACTGAGCTGTAGTTGGAGAACATGGGTATCGATCCCACTGCCTCTCGTACGCTAAGCAAGCACTCTACCACTTGAGCTAATTCCCCTGCCTGCAAGAAATGCCTCTGCCTCACCCACCTTGTTCCAGAGCCCTCAACATCCCTGCAGCTGCCCGAGGCTCCTTTTTGAAAGGGCCACTTGTGAGACTGACACCCGTGGGCCGGCTAGCTCGGAGGTTTAGAACGTGGTGCTCAGATCACACTGACGTTTCTTAAGAGCAAGCCCCTTGTTTCAAACCATAACAGGCTCGCTGTTCTGATGTCCCTGCAAACCTCATGACAGGAGGAGGGAGGGACATTTCAGAATTGCGATTTATTTTGAAATAAATGCTGTGTAGCCAGCGCCAAATTACAAAATAAACTATTTCAAAATAGATGCAAAATAAGCTACACAATTGCACTGCTTATTTTGAACTATGGGACGCACCCCTAGTGAGTTAGAGCCCAGCTCTGCCCTCAGCTCCCTGCTCCACCCACCCACGTACTGACTCCCTCGCTGCCCTGGGGCTGTTTGCATTGGCCTCTTCTCTCTGTAGCCAGGATTCATCCAGGACTGAGACTCAGGCAGGAGAATGTGACCCGGCTCCCTGCACCTGGGCCCTGCATTTCTCATCCCTTCAGAGACACTTGTTAGTGGAGGAAAAAATCACATTCACATGAGTATAGATTATGAAACTTTGTTGTTGTTGTTGCCTTGGAAACTCCCCACAGACCTTCCTGGGGCCCTGGGTAGCCACACTGCACAGCTGACTTCGAGGTGAGGCTGCTGTGTAGACACACACAGCTTGTTGAGGACTAGCCGGCGGGGGGAGGCTCTGGCCACTTCCTTTTCTTGTCTCTTTCAGACTGTGTCTACACTGCAGGGCTATGTCTACACTGCAGGCTTTTTGTGCAAGAGCAGCTGTTCTTGCACAAAAACTTGCGGAGAGTCTACACTGCACGCACATTCTTGCTCAAGTAAATTTATAATACAGCATGAGATAACAGGGCTTCTTGCCCAAGAGTTATTTCTCTCCTCACGAGGAATAAGCCCTCTTGAGCAGGAACTCCTCCACAAGGAGGCAGTGTGGAGAGCCAACAGGGGTTTCTTGTTCAAGAAAGCCCTATGGCTAAAATGGCCATCAGAGCTTTCCTGCAGGAGAACGTCCACACTGCCATGGGTGCTCTTGCAGAAAAGCACTTCTCTTGTGCAAAGCACATGGCAGTGTGGACACACTGTTGTGCAAGACCTTTGCACAAAACAGTTCTTGTGCAAGAAGTCTGCAGGGTAGATGTAGCCAGGGGTGTTTGGGTTTGTTACCAGCACTGAGCTTTGTACAACAGCCCTGGGAACATTGTGAAAAGCCAAAACCTTCCAGCCTGGGTGTCCCCGGCCAGCCAGCAAGTGGCACAAAGGTTCCCTGAAGTGCTGATTTCAGGTGGCTTGAAAGCATGTTTTACAGCTCAGATGAGGTGGCCAAGTGGTTAAGGTGATGGACTCCTAATGTATTGTGCTCTGCATGCATGGGTTCAAATCCCATTCTTATCAGGTGTTTGCAGCCCTCTCTCTTGCTTCTCCTTGTTGTGTGTTAGCAACCTTCTCTCTTGCTTCTCCCAGAAGTTCAGTGCCAGCCCTCCTGTACCCCTGCCTGCCCCAGCCCCTCCCACTGCAGCCTGGGGAAAGGAAATCTCCACAGAGACACTCCCAGATGGGACCTCTCAAGGGAAACCTCACAAAGGAGATTCCAGGCAGCCAGGCCATGGGGTCTCTGAGATGCCCCAGCCCTGCAGCCTGTCCCACCTGGCTGTTGCCATGGTCCCTCTGTGAGGTCATCACCTCCCAACCAATGAGCCGAGCTGCTGCAAAAGTTCCTTGTGATGTCGCTGCTGCCTTGCAGGACATGAGCCCTGCCCCTGGCCAGCCCCTTGGCATGTGTGAGCTGCTCTCCTGCCCCCTCACTCAGGGCTGGTTCTGGGGCTCGAACATCTCAGGGTGCCATGTGGCTAGGCCATGGGTTGGCCTGTGAGTGTTCCTGTCTCTGCTGTACAGACAGGGCCATAGAGCCTCAGGAGGCTGCAGGGGTGGGAGACACTTCCTGGTTTTGGGAGGAGACGAGACGTCAAGGCCCATGACTTGGAGCCAGCTTCCGATACCCTATGGAAAGCTGATTTTCAGAAGGGTGTGATCAACCCTTCCTGTGTATCTGGCTTCTTCAAAGGGACTTCGTCAGGAGCTAAAAGTTGAAGAAGGGCTGTTTAGAAGGGTGAATTTCTGTCCCTGGCACTATTTTCTATGTGCCCCAGTGGCCTAATGGACAAGGCACTGGCCTCCTAAGCCAGGGATTGTGGGTTCAAATCCCACTTGGGGTGGCAGTTTCCTCTCACTGACAAAGAGTTTAAATTTCTCTGCTCTCTTTCTGAGACAGTTTGCAAGGATGCTCCATGGTGACTGTCTCCTTCTCTGCAGCAGCTGCTCAGAATCCTCATTAGCCAATGCTGGTAGAAGATGCAGATCTGAGTGCTAAAAGCCCAGGTGTCAGAATGCTTTAGAAGGCCCAGGAGTGACAGACAGAGGAGGTGGCTGTAGCAGAGCAGGGTCTGTCTGGAGATGAAGCAGAGCCTGAGGATGAGAAGGCCTGTGAGAGGCAGAGACTCCAGAAGAGCAGGCAGCTAGTTATTTGGTCTGCCAAAGTGACAGAAAATCCCCAGGCTCTGAGCATGGTGCAGGTGAGGCCCATGGGGCAGTTTGCCTGGTGGGGTTTGGCGGGTGCAGAAGCTGTGAAGCTCTGTGAGTGGATAAGGTCCCTGGCTGTGCTGCGCCACCTGCCGTGTGTGTGACTCAAACTGTCCCTCGTGCCCCTTTTGTGTGTCTATTGCGCTTCCAGCTCCTTTCCTCAGGCACGTTCATCTGGCAAAGACCCCCAGGGATCTTGTATCTTCCTTTGTGCAGCTCAGCCGCAGACACAGCAGAAGGGTTTTCCTGCAGCCACCGGCCCCAGCCCCTCTCTCCAGGGAACTGCAGCCCCTCGGACCAGGCAGCTCCTCCCAGCATTCAGAAGGTACCAGGCCGAGAAGAAACCATCTGACATGGTGCTGCCAGGGAGGGACCTCACTGCTAGTCACTGTTCCTGTTCCAGGAGCAGAGTGAGTTTTGCCCTGGCCACCAATATTGAGGGCGTGTGCCCCTGTTTGTGTGTGAGCCCCCATAGCACCTGCTACCTCCTGCTGGGGGGTGAAGGGTCCCCTGGCCCCATAGCTCCTGCTAGAGAGATGTGGAGGGACACGGGACCCTATAGCTTCTGAAAGGAGGGACCCTGACCCCTTATCTCCTGACGCAGTTTCAGTTTTTCCCAGGGAGAATGCTCCAGACATGAGGGATGCCAGCGCACTGGCCCAGGCTGCGCCGGCAATGATGGTTTTTACACATGCAGGGAAATTCCCCGGCTTCTCCCCCTCACAGAGCTGCTGTCTCTCCGGGAGGCGGATGAACTGCAGGTGTGGGACAGCTCCCTGCCAGCAGGGGCAGCAGCCAAGGCACCAAATATCGCTGGGTCTGCAGCCAGTGTTGGGAACTGGGCAGGGAACAGGAGGCTTTTGTGTCACACACGTCTCAGGTAGGACGGACCCTCACTGAGCCCAGACTGTGACTGGTCCTAGCCAGGAATGTGTCTGGGGCTGGTTTGTGACACTCTAAGGCCGTGTCTACACTAGGCGTAAGAGCGACGCTGCCACGGTCGATGTTCTGAGCTCTAGGGAAGACCGGCTGATTGGAACTGAGCTGTGCAGAGTCTTGTAAAGGGAACTGCAACTTCTCTGTATATTTGCCGAGTTTTATATGAGGGTTTATCAGAAGGGACATTGTGGACTCTGGAACACAGTGGGTGCGGCAGAAAAACTATTCACAGGTGGGGGAATTAGCTCAAGTGGTAGAGCGCTTGCTTTGCATGGGAGAGGCAGTGGGCTCGATACCCACATTCTGCAGTCACAGATGTTTGCTGCTTCCTCTTTTTCACAGGCAGAGCCAGCCAGGGGCTAAGTGCTTCCAGGGGCTTCTTCCATAAGGCAATGGGCTGGTTTTCGCAGTGCAGGGGGTGTCCCGTTTGCCTCCCAGGGAGCAGTTCCCTGCCTAAAAGTCAGGCAGACAAAGTCCAGCCTGTAACACCCAGCGGAGGGGATTCATCTGGCTGGGGAGGGCAGGAACAGACCAGCACTTGGGAGCTTGGCTGCCAGCTGCTTAGCACATCTGGACACAGAAGAATCCCAAGACTTGGTTCTGCCAGGCAGCAGTTTCCCCTCTTCTGTTTCTTTTCAGCTCACTGCAAACTGCCTCCCAGCTGTGGGTGAGGCTGAGTGTGTGTCCATCTCCACCTCAGGCCCAGTGTTCGCATGTTTCGTAGATAAGGAAACCTCCTCCCTTTTCCCGACTACCTTTCCTGAGCGAACTGTACCCTTCTGTGCCAATATTCCAGTCGTGTATTATCCCACCAAGTCCCTTTGACACCAACTTCTTCCTGCCTATTACCCATAGTCCTGTGTGTCTATACCAGCGTCTAAGACACAGATTAGATTTTGCTTCCGAGTCGTCTCGCGTCTCTCCTTTATCTCTGCTGTTACAGCCCCCGCTCTCTCCCATTTCTGGCCCATCTCCCAGGTGTCCATGTTGTTCACTTACCTGTGGGCTTTGGGCACCTGCCCCCATCAAACCTAGTTTAAAGCCTCCTCACTAGGTTAGCCAGTCTGCACCCAAATACTCTTCCCTTCCTCCACAGGTGAACCCCATCCCTGCTGAGCAGCCTTTCCTGCCACAGCATCCCATGGGGAAGGAAGCCAAAGCCCCCTGCAGATGGAGCTGTAGCTTTCTGTGCCCAGGGGGCCAGACATGGCCTGGGATCTATGGCTGGATGGAAATGGGGAATGGCTACATTTTGGGAGTCAAAAGTGTTGTGTGGAAACATAAAGAGCTATTTTAAAGAAACTTTGGAGGAGGGCACCATGGATTAGTTGGCTAAAGCACCTGCCTCATAAACAAGAGATCCTGGGTTCAACTCCCAGTGGTGCCTTGTGGCCTTTGCTCACATTTTCCTATGCCCTGCTGGGACACAGAAGAGGCCTCCCCTGGCCACCCATGGAACTGCTGGTTCAGGGAAAGGCTGATTGGAGAGGAGTGTTGGGAAGAAGGAAACCACAAGCCTGGAGCGGGTGCAGAGGCTTCTGTGACTGGCACTGGCAAGGCAGGGCTCTGACTGCAAGTGCTGGGACAGGTGAGCCAGCGCCAAGTGCCCTTGTGATTCCCTGGGGGTGTCAGCACCTAGAGAGCCTGAGGGTGCAACTTCTGCAGCTGCTGCAGCCATGGAGAGTCAGGGTCTGTGGGCATCAGGAGCTTCTCACCTGTCGGGGAGAAACCTCTTGGGGCTTGTGGTTTCCTTCTTCCCAACACTCCTCCCCAATCAGCCTTTCCCTGAACCAGCAGTTCCATGGGTGGCCAGGGGAGGCCTCTTCTGTGTCCCGGAAGGGCATAAGTAAATGTGAGAAAGGTTGCAACAGGGCACCAACAGTAACTGAACCCAGGAGCTACTGTTTATTAGGCAAGTGCTTTAGCCAGCTAACCCACTGTGCCCTATTCAGACCCATCTCTAAACTGTTCTACTGTATGGTCCCAGACAACACCATTGTCTCACAAAAGTTCGGCCATTCCCCATTTCCCTCCTGCCTTCCCACCCTGGTGGTGTCTGGCTCCTGGGCACAGAAGGCTACAGCTCAGTGGGCAGAGGCTCTAACATGCACATCTCCCCAGCCGCTGGGACTGTAGAGTTGCCTTTGAGGTTCTGCAGGGATGAGGAGGGCGAAATGCAGCAAACTTTGATTTTCTGGCTTGTAAACCCCTTGATCTCAGGGTTTAGGTTGGCGTCCCCAGGTGGGGGCCCGGCCTCCTTCAGTTTGGTCCCTTCCTGACGGCACAAAATTGACATCAGAGAATTCCTTTGCCCCGCAGCAATCTCTGTTGGCCAAAGGGTTAGCAACCGAATATTTGCCCAAGGTTAAGTGCAGCAGCAGAAAACACTGTTAAGTGTGTTTTTGTGGTGTAGTGGTTATCACATTTGCCTCCTATACAAAAGATCCCTGGTTCAAAGCTGGGCAGAAACACAGGGTCTGCTCTTACTGCTGCTTCTCCTGGGTGCCCAGGTAAGTGCAGCTGCTGCTGATGAGTGTGTACCTGTGATGACCCCAACTCCCCCTATGATAGAGGGGAGTGACATCAGCTGAGGAGTGTTGGGGGTACATTCACATCCCTTGCAGGAGGGAACCACAAGTGAGAAGAACCTACTGCCACATACCCTAACTCTCCATGGCTGCAGAGGTTGCACTCACAGGATCTCTCTGGGCACTGCTGCCCCCCCCCCCCCCAGGCAATCACAAGGGTGTGTGGAGCTGGCTCTCCAGTCCCAGCAATTGCAGCAAAAGCTCTGCCTTGCCACTGACAGCAGCCTCTGCACTGGCTCCAGGCTTGGGGTTTCCTTCTTCCCAATCAGCCTTTTTCTGAACCAGCAGTTCCATAGGTGGCCAGGGGGGAGGCCTCTTCTGTGTCCCAGAAGGACCTAGGAAAGTGTGAGCAAAGGCTACAGCAAGGTACCACTAGGAGTTGAACCCAGGCTTTCCTGCTTATAAGGCAGGCGTTTTAGCCAACTAAGCCACAGTGCCCTTTTTAGCTACCCTGGACCCCCGCATCCCCACCACAGATACTCTTCTTGGCTATATGCCAAATATTGAGCTTTTCCAGGATACCTTTTGTATCTGTGAAAAACTCTACCACGTCCATGGAATGGGTCAACTTTTGAGATCAGTTTTCAAAATAGTTGGCGTGTTTTTGGGAAGCCCTGTATTCCTCGTTTTATTAGGAATAAGGGATCTTCCCAAAGAGAAGGTTTTCCCCACATTTCGGCCCGTGTAGATGGGCCAAATGTCAGAAAAGCCTCTTCTGAAAAAAGAAAAGTGTCTCTAGAACTGTTCTAATTTATGGTCCCAGACAACACCTTTGCATCCCAAAGTGCAGCCATTCCCCAATTTACTCCAGCCTCGGAGGGGTCTCAAGGCCTGCACAACCCAAGAAATGTGATTGGCAGCTCATACCCACAACCTTATTGTCAATTGCACTGCAGGGCTCTGAAGACACGGACCCAAGGCAACCACCTTGGTTGCCCTCTGCTATGGCCAGGCTGGGACAGAGGGAAAATAATCTCTTCTTTGAGCTAGAGTTAAACCAGCAACCTAAGGATCATTTGCCAAACACACACTACAGGCCACCGCTCTGCCAGCTGAGCTATCGAAGGGTGACTGAGTTAGGCTAGTTTGTCCATATTGGCCCTTTTACAAGTCTCAGGGCAAGTGCTCCCCCCAAGTAGATGGCATTGCTGATAAGGGGCAGAGGAGCACAGGGGTTGCCACAGGTACTTCACATGCAGACAGGCCCCCTGAGCAAAACCTGAGCTAGATCCATCCATGTCACAGCAAAGGAAAGAAAGTTGGGCTCTTCTCATGTGTCTTCTTTGTTCCAGAGTCTCTAGGGGTACAGGAGGGGCAGATCCGGAAAAAAACCAAACCACTTGAATGAACCTTGGTCCAGCCTCTTGTGCTGCTCTCCAAGACTCCACAACGTCGGGCACCATGGAAATGGGCACCAAGTGAAAATCCCAGCGACACAGGTCCCACGATGCATGTAGGGGAATGAATGTCAGTGCAGAGGGGGCCAAACGGTCTCTGGGCCCTTTAGGGATGTCGGGATCTATGGGTCTGGCTGGGACGCTCTCAAGTGCCAGCAAGTCAGCTGCCCTTCCCCCATGGCCCTGCTGCTTCTTCCCCCTTCCTTGGAGCTGCCCCACAGAACCTCCTGCTGGCAGGGGAGGGGTCGCTGATATCAGGATGTTCCCCTCCCCACCCGGCACCCTCGCACCCCAGCTTCACAGAGAGGGGGCGCAGCAGGCCCTGGGGTGGAAGGAGCAGCCTGGCAGCTCTGACTGTGCTCAGCAACCTTACAGGGCACCAGACATCTCTGTCACTCATGCACTGTGTGTGCCTGTCACTCACACACACACTCTGGCTTGTCACATGTTCTACCCCAACACACACCTGGGTGAAGGTGTTACTTTTTTATTGCTGCCTCCATCACTTCTGCCTCTGCCAGGCGAAAGGAGGCTGCTTGGGTCCAGCATCTTTCTGCCAGACCAGGGCTGGCTTTTGGGGAGAACAAGCAGGAGGGCCACTGGAGGCCCTTACCCCGGCTGTCTCCATGGGGAGGTGGCTCTGCTGAAAGACCAAGTAGCTGCCTTATCAGTTAGGAAGGGCCCTGTTATCTGTGTTTCCACCTGATTTTTGTAGGCTCCTTTGCCTTCTCCAGGGCTATGTCTACACTGGCGGCTTCTTCGCGCAAAAAAATGTCCACACTGCCATGTGCGAGATGTTCTTTTGCGCAAGAGCATCCGTGGCAGCATGGACGCTCTCTTGCACAAGAAAGCTCTGATGGCCATTTTAGCCATCGGGCTTTCTTGCGCAAGAAATCCCTGCCGAGCGTCCACACTGCCCTCTTGCTCAAGAGCTCCTGCACAAGAGGGCTTACACCTGTTAAAAAAGAGCATAGCTCTTATGCAAGAAGTCCTCCCTTACCACGCTGTACTGTAAATCTTCTTGCACAAGAGCAGGCAGGCTGTGTGGATGCTTTCCCGAAGGACAGTCGTTCTTCTGCAATAATCCACCAGTGTAGACGTAGCCCAGGTGTCCCTGCAGATGGGACAGGAGGGTTCTATTCTGGGCCAGGGGTTGGGTAGCTTGTTGCCCTAGCAACAGGTGTTGGCAAAAGCCAGTTATCGCTGTGAGCAGGATTTGAACCTGCGCAGGGAAACCCTATTGGATTTCTAGTCCAACACCTTAACCACTCGACCACCACAGCTATAAGTGCAATAATGTTCCAGGGCCAGGGAAACTGGTAACTAATCCCAGTGTCCAGGCCTGACCTCACCTGCCCCACAGAATTCACACAGCAAACCTGGATCCCCGAGCACAGGGGGAATTGGGGGCTTGTTGCTGGGCCGTGGGGTGAAGCATGAAACCAGACCCCTCCTGTGGGGCCTGTGAGTGTTGCTGACTCTGGGCCTTGGGCCTGGGCAACAGCAAACAAAAGGTCTGGGGGCCACATAGTCGCTCCCTTCAGAGGGGGGCCCTGTTAGTCTGTAGCTGTGACAGGTTAAAAACCAACAAATGGTCCTAGAACCAGAGAACCCTGCCTTGTGTCTGGTGCAGAACACCTTGGTGCTGCTCAGAGACTTGTAGCTCCTGGGGGCAGCCCTGTGACTTTTCCCTTGTCCTGGGCCCCTTTGGCCACACTCAAGGGGTGGCCTGTTCTGTAAAAGCTGCCCTGGGAATCAGAGAGCAGCTCAAAGATTTAAACCCACAAGCCTTGAACGACTGGCCTGGCTCACAGGGAGCACCACAGCTTAGTTGTGCAACAGACTTTCCATTGCACCACAGAACCCTGTGGGTAGCCCCCTCCCACATCTCCTCTCTCTGCTTTGCAGCGTGGCCATTGCTGGGGTAGAAGGGAGGGCAGAGCTGGGCCAGTGCCTGGGTTGGCTGGGCCAAGTCAATGAGGGTTTTGTTTTGTTTTTCCACTTCTCACCTGTGTTCAGTCCCCAACTGATTTCTCTATGGGTCTCCATCCGCCCAGCTGAGAAAAGGTTCCCACCCCTGAGCTGGACCCCAGAGCTGCAGGGAAGCCAGGAGCGCAGAGTGTCAGCTGCCAGCCCAGAGTCCCAGGTGCCCTGAGAGCAGCCTCCCTGCAGGTCCCATGGTGCATGCTCTGTGGTCAGCATCACAAGCTGCCTGACAATCAGGGCCAATCCCCCGGTGGGGTCTCTGCCCATGGCCACACGAGGGCTCCTTTGGGGGGTGGGGCAGCACAACCTACCCCTGGGGGGCCGAGGCTGGGCGTGAGAGGGTTGCGATAAAACAGCATCTGTAAGAAAGCTACGTGTGGGGATGCAGGCTGGGAGCCTCAGGGCAGTGTGTGGGGATGACGGAGGAGGGCCGGGGACGCAGAATCGAGGGGTGATGTGTGGATACATGTCTGTTTTGGGCAGGTTCCTCACTCCCACGTCCCAGACACATAATGTGGCACAAAGACCAGCAACGGTCCCTGCACAAAGTGTGTCCCAGGGATAAGCTTTAGCCTGGGAACAAGCATCACCCTGCAGAGGAGACACCCCTGGTATGGAGCCAACAACCCAGGAGCCACCCAGCTCAGGATCCCCAGGTGCACTGACACAGACTCCCTGGCACAGGAGAATCCCAAGTCTCTGTTCGGCCGGCCAGTGGTTTCCCCTCTTCCGCTTCTTGTCAGATCCCTGCAAAATACCCGACAACTGTAGATGAGGGTGAGAATGGATAAACCCAGCTGTGCTGTAGAGCGGCTGTTAGGTGGGGAAAGAGAGGGGCCCCCTTCAGCCTCCCTGAGCAACTCACACATGTACGAAAACTGCACTTGATGGGCCCAACGTGGCTGTCAGGATGGCTGAGTGGTCTAAAGCGCCAGATTCAAGGTTCTGCCTTTCCCTCAGTGGGGTGTTCTGGTCTCTAAATGGAGATGTGGGTTCAAATCACACTCCTGACACATCCTCTTTTTGATAGCTAGAGAAGTGACCTCATTTCCCTGTCTCCCCTGACATTGTAGAAGCGCTTGCTCAGCGTTTCTCTGAGGCTGCATCTACACAGCAGCGTTCCTTGGCAATAACGGCCATTACACTGCAATAACAATGGGAGCGTCTACACAGCAATTCCATTATTCAAACTTCTGTAACGCACCATCCAGACCAGTGGTCTGAGGAGCCAGGAGGTTTCCAGGCTGCAGACAGACAAGCCCACAGGCACAAACAAAGCGAAGTCCCAGCCACTTCCTGCTCAGCCCAGCAGGGTCTCTGTGTGTAGCCCCCAGACCTTTTGTTTGCCATTGCCCAGGTGCAGAGGCCCAGATTCAGCAACACTCACAGGAACCACAGGAGGGGGCTGGTTTGACGCTTCACTCCATAGCCCAGCAACGAGCCCCCAAACTCCCCCTGTGCTCTGAGAGCCCCGTTTGCTGTGTGAATTCTGTGGGGCAGGTTATGTCAGGCCTAGGCACAAGCAGGGTTCAGAACCAACCCACAAGTAAGTCCCCGCTCAAGGGGATTGAGCAATGTCCTTTGCCAGCAATGTAAGTAATGCAAGTCCAGCCATGTAAGTGTCCTATTCACATGCCCAAACTTTCTCCGTACCCCACTCACAGTTGCTGCCCTTGCTCAGGGCAGATAAGAGCTCACAGGTGGTTTTCAGAGCTCACCTCCCACTCTTGGCGGGGTGGGGATAGCAGGCATCTCACCCACTCTGTTGGCCACTTGCCACTGTTCCTACCTGCCGCCCGCCAGCCACTCCCTCCAGCCACCCCATCCATGCTGCTGTGGGTGCCAGTGTCTCACCACACGGTAAAATCAGACCAGAGACAGACACTGTCAGTAAACGCTTCTCTTGGAAACGCTCCTCCGGATGCTGGGCCTCCCTCCCCAGCCCACCAGAGCCGTGTGCCGCTGTCATACGCCTGCTCCATGGACATCTTCCCATTGCAGAAAGCGCTCCGAGCCAGACTGTGACTAGCCAGCCCGTCTCTGGGCACCCAGGGCTACGTCTACACTGCAGGCTTCTTATGCAAAACTTGAGGAGCGTCTATAATAAACGTGCATTCTTGCGTAAGTAAATTTATGGCAAAATGTAGGAAAGGAGGGCTTCTTGCGCAAGAGTTATTCCTCTCCCCATGAGAATAAGCCCTCTTGTGCAAGAGCTCTTGTACAAGAAGGCAATATGGATGGGCAACAGGGTTTCTTGCACAAGAGAGCGTTCACACTACCATGGACGTTCTTGCAAAAGTACATGGCAGTGTGGATGCTGTTGCACCTAACAGTTCTTGTGCAAGAAGCCTGCAGGGTAGATGTAGCCAGCGGGTGTTTGGGTTTGTTACCAGCACTGAGCTTTGTAGAACAGCCCAGGAACATTGTGAAAAGTCAAAACCTTCCTACCCTGGGTAGCCCTGGCCAGCCAGAAAAAAAGGGAATTTCTGTCTTTTTAGACTCACTTATATGCCCCTGTGGCCTAATGGACAAGGCATTGGCTTCTGAAGCCAGTGATTGTGGGTTCAAGTACCATCTGGGGTGACACTTGTGATGTTTCCTAGTAGAATTGCTTTGGCTTCCTCTTTGCCATGTTAGCTCTGAGGGTCCCCTGGAACTGCCATTTTCCCCCAGACAGGACCCCTCAGTAGTAGACACTGACACTGGTGTTAGGCGCAGACAGGAGGAGAGTGTTTCCTAAAAGCTGAGGTGTGCACAGTGAGGTCACTTGCAGAGATGCAGGCGCTGGCTTCTCTGCATGCACCTTGGCACCTGTTACCCATTGGTACCCACCACCTCTCACCGCCCTGCCAGCACCCAGACAGAAGGCCAGTGCACATGGAGCCAGTGACAGTAGCGAGGGAGGCGACTGCAGCACAATTCCAGGCCGGGGCACATTGAACAACTGTTTGAAATATTTTTAAAACAAAAAATATGAAAAACTTTAGGCTCCATCTACACCGCAGGCTTCTTGCCCAAGAACTGTTTTGGGCAAGAGTTCATGTACAAGAGCATATCCACACTGCCGTGTGCTCTGGCCCAAGAGGGAGGGAGAGCTGAGTGGTTTGAGTGTTAACTTGCTAAACCCAGGATTCTGAATTCAATCCTTGAGGGGGCTATTTAGAGATCTGGGGCAAATCTGTCAGGGAGGGTTCTTGTCCTTGCTATGAGGGCAGGGGGCTGGACTAGCTGACCTCTCAAAGTCCCTTCCAGCTCTATGAGATGGTTTATCTCCTCATAAGGCGCATCTACAGCAGCATAGATGCTCTCTTGAGCAAGAAAGCTCCAATGGCTATTACAGCCATAGGGGTTTCTGGCGCAAGAAAGCCCTCTTGCCTGTGCACACTGCCTTCTTGTGCAAGAGGGCTTATTCGTTATGGCGAGAGGAATAACTCTTCCACAAGAAGCCCGCTTTTCTAATGGTTTACTGTACATTTTCTTGCACAAGAATGCACATGCAGGGTAGACACTGCGCTAGTTTTTGCACAAGAACTGCCGTTTTTGTGCAAAATGCCTGCAGCGTGAAAAACCTCACAACAACAAGCCCCAAGCAAGCAGGTACTACTGAGATTTGAACTCAGATGGCAGGATTCAAAGTTCTGAGTACTGCCCCTTACACCATGGGACCTACACCAGAGACTCTGGGTAGCCATATGGAATACTGAGTTTTCAGGCTGGCCTCTGGACTCCTGGCTTCCCTCCTGCTGCTTCATCTCTCTGACTACGACTACACTGACCATTTATTTTCGAATAAGCTGTTCTTGAATAGTTATTCCAAAATAGTTTATTTCAAAGTAGCACGTCTACACTACAGGGAAACCTCAGAATAGGCCGAGGCAGGCTCCCCTATGTAGATGAGCTACCTCGATTTAGGGCCCCAGGAAGAATAACTTAGAATGGCCGCGGGGAGGGGCTATTTCAAACTAGCAGCAGTGGCGCAGCTACACAGGCCTTTTTAAAAAATAGCTAATTGGAACAGGCATTATTCTTCGTAGAATAAGGTTTGCAGAAGTCGGAATAAGCCGTCTGTTACTTCTGAATTATTTCAAAATAATGGAATTGCTGTGTAGACTCTTGCATTGTTGTTGCGGAATAACGGCCATTGTTCCAAAAGAACTTTTTTGTGTGGACAGAACCTGCGCAGCCCAAGAAATGTGATTGGCAGCTCCTACCCACAATCTTTCTGTCAATTGCAGTGGAGGGTGCTGAAGACATGGACCCAAGGTAACCACCTTGGTTGCCTTCTGCTAAGGCCAGGCCGGAGGGAAAACAATTGATCCTTTGAGCCGAAGTTGAACCAGGAACCTAAGGATCACTTGCCAAGCACACACTACAGGCCTCTGCTCTGCCAGCTGAGCTATCTAAGGTGCCTGACTAGTGTTGGCTTGTCCAGGTTGTCCCTTCTACGTACCCCCCCCCCAAGTATATGGCATTGCTGATGAGGGGCAGAGGAGCACAGGGGCTGTCACAGGTACTTCACATGCAGACGGACCCCTCGAGTGAAACCTGAGCTAGATCCATCCATGTCACAGCAAAAGGAAGAAAGTTGGCTTCTTCTCATGTGTCTTCTTTGTTCCAGAGTCTCTAGGGGTGCGGTCGGGGTAGGTCCACAAAAAACAAACCACTTGAATGAACCTTGGTCTAGAAACACACAGAAACACCCCTGAGGGTTTCCTTGCCTCTACTTAAATGTTGACAAAAATTTTGTTACTAACTCCTTGGCCAACTCCGATTGCTGTGGGGTTAAGAAATTCTGTGCCCTCAGGAAGGGAGCAAATTGAAGAAGGCCGGGTCCCCTCCTAGGGACTCCAACCCAAACCCTAGGACCAAGGGATTTACAATGCAGATGATCAATATTTGCTGCACTTTCCCCTCCCCTCAACTGTGTCAAACCTCAAAGGCAACTCTACAGTCCCAGCGGCTAGGGGAGATGTGCATGTTAGAGCCTCTGCCCACTGAGCTGTAGCTTTCTGTGTCCAGAGAGCCAGACACTGCCAGGGCTGGAGGGAAATGGGGAATGGCTGCATTTTGGGAGTCAAAGGTGTTGTCTGGGACCATGCAATAGAACAGTTTCAGCAAGTGTCCTCAGGAGGGCACTATGGCTCAGTTTGCTTAAATCACCTGCCTACTAAACAGGAGATCCTGGGTTCAACTCCCAGTGCTGCCTTTTGATACCCTTTGATCACATTTTCCTATCTGTTTCTGGGACACAGAAGAGGCCTCCCCTGGCCACCCATGGAACCGCTGGTTCAGGAAAAGGCTGATTGGAGAGGAGTGTTGGAAAGAAGGAAACCAGAAGTGAGAAGCACCTGACGCCCACAAACCCTCACTCTCCATGGCTGCAGGAGCTGCAGAGGTTTCATCCTCAGGCTCTCTAGGTGCTGACACCCCCAGGGAATCACAAGGGTGTGTGGTGCTGTCTCTCCTGTCCCAGCAATTGCTGTCAGAGCCCTGCCTTGCCAGTGCCAGTCACAGCAGCCTCTGCACCTGCTCCAGGCTTGTGGTTTCCTTCTTCCCAACACTCCTCCCCAATCAGCCTTTTCCTGAACCAGCCGTTCCATGGGTGGCCACAGGAGGCCTCTTCTATGTCCCAGAAGCACACAGGAAAACATGAGCAAAGACCACAACAAGGTACCAGTGGGATTTGAAACCAGGCTCTCCTGCTTACAAGGCAGGCGCTTTAACCAGCTAAACCACAGCACCCTTCTCAGCTATAGCAAAAAATAGTGGTGGTGAAAATGGCGATCGGGGCTTTCTTGCGCAAAACCACGTCTAGACTGGCTCGGACGCTTTTCCTTAAAAGCATTTGCAGAGAATCATGCCAGTCTAGGCACAGTCCCAGGCTTTTAGCACTCAGATGTGCACCTAACACCAGCATTTTCTAGTGAGGAGTCTGATAACAGTTTCTGTAGAGAGAAACCTTGCCAACTGTCTCAGAGAGCAGAGAAAAGTAAGTTTTTCATCAGTGAGAGGAAACTGTCACCCCAGACAGGACTTAAACCCATAGCTGAGAAAGCCAGTGCCTT
Organism: Rafetus swinhoei; assembly: GCA_019425775.1. Lineage (NCBI taxonomy): Eukaryota > Metazoa > Chordata > Testudines > Trionychidae > Rafetus > Rafetus swinhoei. The sequence continues at coordinate 32,869,966 of CM033444.1, read as the reverse complement.
GTCCATTAGGGCACAAGAGAACACAGAAAACGTTCCCAGAGACAGAAATTCACCCTTCTTCAACTTTTAGCTACTGATTAAGCTGGTTTAAGCTAGCCAGATACACAGGAAGGGCTGATCACACCCCTCTGAAAATCAGCTTTACATTGGTATCAGTAGCTGGCTCCAAGTCATGGGCCTGGACCTCTCCCAAAACCAGGGAAGTGTCTCCCACCGCTGCAGCCTCCTGAGGCCCTATCTGTACAGCAACACTCAAAGCCCCACAGGAGGGCCCCTGGCCTAGTAATGTGGCACCCTGAGCAGCCTCTGATGTTCCCTGCTTGAGCCCCAGAACCACCCCTGAGTGACAGGGCAGAGGGGGAGCAGCTTACACATGCCAAGGGGCAGGAGCCTGCAAGGCAGCTGTCACATCACAAGGAACTTTTACAGCACCTCAGCTCATTGGCTGGGAGGCAATGACCTCACAGAGGATCCATGGCAACTGCCAAGTGGGACAGGCTGCAGGGCTGGGAGCATCTCAGAGACCCCCATGGCCTGGCTGCCTGGAATCTCCTTTGTGAGGTTTCCCCTTGAGGGCACCATCTGGGAGTGTTTCTGGGGAGATTTCCCCTTTCCCCAGGCTGCAGTGGGAGAGGCTGGGGCTGGCAGGGCTGGCACTGAACTTCTGGGAAAGGGAAGAGAGAGGGCTGCAAACAGCCAATGAGGATGGGATTTGAACCCATGCGTGCAGAGTACAATGGATTAGCCTTAACCACTCAGCCACCTCCTCGGAGTTGCTGGAGGTTTGTTTCAAACCACCTGAAGTCAGCACTTCAGGGAACCTTTGTGCCACTTGCTGACTGGCTATGGACACCCAGGGCGGAAAGGTTTTGGCTTTTCACAATGTTTCCTGGGCTGTTGTACAAAGCTCAGTGCTGGTAACAAACCCAAACACCCCCTGACTACATCTACCCTGCAAACTTCTTGTGCAAGAACTGTTTTGTGCAAGAGTTCTTGTGCAAAAGGGCTTGCGCAACAGTGTCTCCGCACTGCCAAGTGCTGTTGCACAAGAGAAGTGCTTTCTGCAAGAGCGCCCATGGCAGTGTGGATGCTCTCCTGAGCAGGCAAACTCTGATGGGCATTTTAGATATAGGGCTTTCTTGAGCAAGAAAACCCTGTTGCCCGTCCACACTGCCTCCTTGTGGATGAGTTCTTGCACAAGAGGGTTTATTCCTCATGGGGAGAGGAAAAACTTCTGTGCAAGAAGCCCTGTTGTCTGATGCTGTACTATAAATTTACGTGCGCAAGAATGTGCCTGCATTGTAGACGCTCTGCAAGTTTTTACACAAGAACAATTGCTCTTGCGCAAAAAGCCTGCAGTGTAGACGTAGCCCTGCAGTGTAGACACAGCCTGAGAGAGACAAAGAAAGGAAGTGGTCAGAGCCTCCCCCAGCAGGCTGGCTCTCAACAGGACGGGCACGTCTACACAGCACCCTCACCTCAAAGTAAGCTGTGCAATGTGAGTGGGCTGCCCGGGACCCCAGGGGAAGGTCTGTGGGGAGTTTCCAAGGAGTTTCATAATCTACACTCATGTGACTGTGCTTTATTCCTCCACTAGCAAGTGTCTCAGAAGGGATGAGAAATGCAGGGCCCCGGTGCAGGGAGCCGGGTCAGATTCTCCTGCTTGAGTCTCAGTCCTGGCTGAAGCCTGGCTACAGAGAGAAGAGGCCAATGCAAACAGCCCCATGGCAGCGAGGGAGTCAGTGAGTGGGTGGGTGGGTGAAGCAGGGAGCTGGGGGCAGAGTTCAGCTCTTACTCATTAGGGTTGCGTCCCGTAGTTCAAAATAATAAATGCACCTATTTTGAAATAGCTTATTTTGTAATTTGGCGCTGGCTACACAGCACTTATTTCCAAATAAATCACTATTCCGAAACATCCCTCCCTCTTCATGCCGTGCAGGGACATCAGAATAGCGAGCCCGTTACAGCTTGAAACAAGGGGCTTGCTCTTAAGACGCGTCAGTGTGATATGAGCACGTCCCCTAAACCTCCGAGCTAGCCGGCCCATGGGTGTCAGTCTCACAAGTGGCCCCTTTCAGAAAGGAGCCTTGGGGAGCTGCAGTGATGTTGTGGGCTCTGGAACAAGGTAGGTGAGGCAGCAAAGGCTTTCGTAGGAAGGGGAATTAGCTCAAGTGGTAGAGTGCTTCCTTAGCGTGCGGGAGGCAGTGGGATTGATGCTCACATTCTCCAACTGCAGCTTAGTTCTCATGCCTTAGTTTCACTGGGCTCAGTGATCTCCTATCTGCTTTCCCAAAAGAGACAGACCTGGCTCCCCTTTCTTTTCCCCCAGCAATTGCCATGCTGCAAAGCGGAGAGTGGAGATATCAAACTCATCAAACTGTCAGGCTCTGTGGTGTAATGAAAAGCATGTTGGACACTTAAGCTCCACTAGTTAATGTGAGCCCCGTCAGGTATTCACAAGTTGTGGGTTCAAGTCCCACCAAAGTCACTTCAGCTGCTTCCTCATTTCCAGGGCACCTTTTACAGACCAGGCAATCCTTAGGCTGACACAGGGGTGGGCTTGAGTCCAGACAGTTCCCAGCAGACCCCAGTGAGTGTGGTGGGAAGGGCTGGTTCTTGGGGTTGGGGCTGGGGGTTGTTCTGAAAGGCTGCAGGTGCCGTTAGACCATTTTGTCCCTCCCTGTCTCCTACTAGTGCTGAGCAACACTCAGGCTATGTCTACACTGCACTACTCTTCTGGAAAAAGCTATGCAAATTTCAAAACCCAATTTGTGTAGCTTTTTCTGCTGCTTTTTTTGGAAGAGGCTTTTCTGACATTTGGCCTGTGTACACTGGGCAAGTCACACAAGGGAAGCAGCAGGCAGAGCCAGACCAATGCACCAGCCTCCCAAGGTAGGGGAGAACAAATCACAAGCCTCCAGTAGCTGCCTGGCCTGATTCATCTCCCTTCCACAGGCTGGCACCCAGGGGCATTCTCAGCTGATGTCACCCCCCTCTGTCACTTGGGAGTGGGGTTCATCCCAGGCACACACTGGTCAGCAGCAGCTGCACTTACCTGGGCAACCAGGGGAGCAGCAATAAGAGCAGACCCTGTGTTTTTGCCTAGCTTTGAACCAGGGACCTTTTGCATGTTAGGTAAACGTGACAACCACTACACCACAGAAACACTTTCTAGTGATTTAACTTGGCTGACTGTTCTGTTCCTAGCTCTTTCTAACACCCTGCTCTGCAGGGGAGGGGAATGCACCTTGTGAACACTCCACCTCTTGTTCTCATGGAAGCAACTAACCCGAGCTGCCAGCTCCTCACCAGCCCCTTCAGATTTGTAGCTCAAAGCTGGAGCTGCTGTGGAAGGAGGTGAAGCTACAGAAGCTGACGGGGGACAATCAGTGGGCGGAGGGTTATTTTTTCTCCTCCCTGGGCTGATGTGGCGAGAACTGAGGAGAAGAAAATCCTCTTCCCTTCTCCTCAGAAGATGGAAATTGCAGTTGGTTCTCTCTCTGGTTCTACTGAAGCTGGACCCCAGGACTAGACTTTTTCTTTCTAAAACCCTGGCGAAAGCTGAGTGAATTGCTTGTAGGCTGAGAATGTGAGTTAAATAAGGACATTGCCCAGCATGGGGCTTGAACCCATGACCCTGGGATTAAGAGTCTCATGCTCTACGAAACTGAGCTAGCCAGGCTGAGTACAAGAAGTCTTTTCACATCCCATCAATTAGCAGGAGCCAAGTGTTCTCAACTGCCTGACTCAAGGCTCTTTCTTGCCCCTAATGGAGGGTTCTGGTCTATGGGGAGGTTTGAGCTCAAATCCCCCTCCTGACACACCCACTTCTTTCCCCACAAGGAACGGCCCCATTTCCATCTCTCCAGTGACAGGAGAAGGGGCCGGGTTCAGGATTTCTTTTAGTGCAGCAGCAAGGGGAGATGGAGGAAATTCAAACTCCTTTGCAAGCTTTGTTCTCATGGCACCGAGTGTGACAGGAGGGGTGTGAGCTGGGGAGCCTGCCCCCCAGAAGGGGCATTTGGGTGCACCCAGGGGCAGCAAGAATTCAGGCCCTCAGGCCAGTGCATTGGGGACAATTTGTGAGCCCTTCCATGAGCATTTTCTGCTCCCACTGGGGAAGGCAGCTGGGCAGGACCAGCCTGCAGCCCACGTCCCTTTCAGCCCCAGGTGCAGGAGGTAACAGAGAGGGGAGGAAAGTCCATGGCCAAAGCCTCCTCCCAGCAGTCTGGCCCTGCGCAGAGTCTGTGCATGACGGAGCCTCTCCCAGCAGGATTCTGGCCTGTTCTCTTCAAAATGCTCAGCCTGTTTCATTTTCTGCAGGAACGAGTGGGATCCATGCGCCCTGTTCCCCAGTGACAAGTGTGTGTCCTCTTCCCCCTTTCCACAGACACAGCAGGCCTTGGGGTTGTGCACCTGCAATGGCCCCTTCCTATGTGGCCTCCTACAAAGCTGGGGTGAAAAGGTGCTGGGCCCCAGCCCTCCTGGGCCAGGCCGTGGCAGGAGCACTGACTGGAGACAGGTTGCACGTGTAGCAGAATTAGCTCAACTGGAAAAGTGCAGCTGACCCAGTGGCCGAAAGGGGCTGCAGCTGCTGCTGACAGGGAAGAAGCTGGGAGGCAAGGTGCTGGCAGCAAGAGATTCCGGCTGCCTCTTTTCCCTGGGTCTCAGTGCACCCTGCTGGCCACCAGCCACCTTGACCAAACCTCAAACCAGCTGGACTAGCCACCCATGACACAGTGAGTCACTAGTGGCCCTGTCAAAGAAGACTCAAATGGTCCCTCGTGACCCTTTTCTGTGTCTGTTGCGCTTCCAGCTTCTTTCCTCAGGCACGTTCATCCGGCAAAGACCCCCCCAGGGATCTTGTATCTTCCTTTGTGCCGCTCAGCCCCAGACACAGCAGAAGGGTTTTCCTGCAGCCACCGGCCCCAGCCCCTCTCTCCAGGGAACTGCAGCCCCTCGGACCAGGCAGCTCCTCCCAGCATTCAGGAGGTACCAGGCCAAGAAGAGACCATCTGATATGGTGCTGCCAGGGAGGGGACTCACTGCTAGTCACTGTTCCTGTTCCAGGAGCGGATCGAGTTTTGTCCTGGGCACCGATATTGAGGGCATGTGCACCTGTTTGTGTGTGAGCCCGCATGGCACCTGCCAACTCCTGTTGGGGGGTGAAGGGTCCTCTGGCCCTATAGTTGTTGGTGGGGAGGGGTGGAGGGACCCCAAGCCCTATAGCTCCTGCCAGGAGGGACCCTGACCCCTTATCTCGTGATACAGTTTCAGTTTTTCCCTGGTGGATGCTCCAGACATGAGGGATGCCAGCGCACTGGTGCAGCCTGGGCCGGCAGTGATGGTTTTTACACGTGCAGGGAAATGCCCCAGCTTGAACACCCCCCCCCCCCCCCCACAGCGCTTCTCCCCCTCACAGAGCTGCTGCCTCTCCGGGAGGCGGATGAACTGGAGGTGCGGGACAGCCCCCTGCCAGCAGGGACAGCAGCCAAGGCACCAAATATCGCTGTGTCTGCAGCCAGTGTTGGGAACGGGGGCAGGGAACAGGAGGCTTTTGTGTAACACACATCTCAGGTAGGACGGACCCTCACTGAGCCCAGACTGTGACTGGTCCTAGCCAGGAATGTGTCCTGGGGCTGGTTTTGTGACACTCTAAGGCCGTGTCTACACCAGGCGTAAGAGCGACGCTGCCGCGGTCGATGCTCTGGGCTCTAGGGAAGACCGGCTGATTGGAACTGAGCTGTGCAGAGTCTTGTAAAGGGAACCGCAACTTCTCTGGATATTTGCTGAGTTTTATATGAGGGTTTATCAAAAGGGATGTTGTGGGCTCTGAAACAAGGTGGGTGGGGCAGGAAAGTTATACACACGCAGGGGAATTAGTTCAAGTGGTAGAGTGCTCGCTTTGCATACGAGCGGGATCGATACCCACATTCTCCAGTGATAGCTATTTGTTCCTCTTTTTCACAGGCAGAGCCAGCCAGGGGCTAAGTGCTTCCACGGCCTCCTCCCCTCTTCCAAAAGGCAATGGGCTGGTTTCCGCAGTGCAGTGGGTGTCACGTTTGCCTCACATGGAACAGTTCCCTGGCTAAAAGTCAGGCAGGCAAAGTCCAGCCTATAACACCCAGAGGAGGGGACTTGCCTGCCTGGGGAGGGCAGGAACAAACTAGCACTTAGGAGCTTGGCTGCCAGCTGCTTAGCACATCGGGACATAGAAGAATCCCAAGACTTGGTTCTACCAGCCAGTTTCTTTTCAGCTCACTGCAAACTGCCTCCCAGCTGTAGGTGAGGCTGAGTGTGTATGAAACCAGCTGCGCTTTGGATGATTTTGTTAATTGTTTAAAAAGCCTCACGCACCTCTTCTGCCTGGGGAGGTGTCTGTAATAGATGCCTAGTGTGACATCACCCTGGGGTTTTACCCCTATTAACCTAACCCAGAGATTCACGACATCTCCTGTGTCCATCTCCGCCTCAGTCCAAATGTTCGCATGTTTCATATCTAAGGAAACAGCTCCTCCCTTTTTTTCCTGCCTTTTTCTGAGGATTTTTCCCGAGCAAGCTGTACCCTTCTGTGCCAAAATTCCAGTCGCGTATTATCCCACCAAGTCCCTGTGATATCAGTTTCTTCCTGCTTATTACCCATAGTTCCTGTGTGTCTATACCAGTGTCTAAGAAACAGATTAGATTTTGCTTCCCAGTGGTCCTGCATCCCTCCTTTATCTCTGCTGTTACAGCCCCTGCTCTCTCCCATTTCTGACCCATCTCCCAGGTGTCCATGTTTTTCACTTACCTGTGGGCTTTGGTCACCTGCCCCCATCAAACCTAGTTTAAAGCCTCTTCACTAGGTTAGCCACTCAGCATCCAAATACTCTGCCTTCCTCAACAGGTGAAGCCCATCCCTGCTTAGCAGCCCTTCCTGCAACAGCATCCTATGGTCAAGGAAACCAAAACCCTCTGCCCACCGAGCTGTAGCTTTCTGTGCCCAGGGAGCCAGACACCACCAGGGCCGGAAGGCTGAAGGGAAATGGGGAATGGCTGCACTTTGGGATTCAAAGGTGTTGTCTGGGACCATAAAGTAGAACAGTTTTAAAGCAATTTTGTGGGTGGGCACCATGGCTTAGCCTAACACATGAAAAGTTCCTGGTTCGCAACCAGGTAGAAACACAGGGTCTTCTCTTCTTGTGGCTCCCTTTGGTGACCACAAGGCAGTTTGAGTATGTCTACATTTGCACCCTCTTTCGAGAGAGGGATGCAAATGAAGACATTCAAAATAGTAAATGAAGCTGATTTAAGAAGATTTAAATATCCCACACCTCATTTGTATATTCGCGTTATGGCGCTATTTCAAAATAATGCTATTTCGAAATAATAGACACTGCTAAGATGTAGTTATTTTGAGAGAAATAACTGGTTAACCTCATTGTATTAAAAGAGCACTTGTGGCAGATGCCATGTTTTAGTTGGCTAAAGCACCTCCTTCATAAACAGGAGATCCTGGGTTCAATTCCCCCTGGTGCCTTTTCATAGCCCTTGCTCACATTTTTCTATGTCCTTCTGGGACACAGAAGAGGCCTCCCCTGGCCCCCATGGAACTGCTGGCTCAGGAAAAGGCTGATTTGGGAGGTGTATTGGAAAGAAGGAAACCACGAGCCTAGAGCAGGTGCAGAGGCTCCTGTGTCTGGCACTGGCAAGGCAGGGCTCTGACTGCAATTGCTGGGACAGGAGAGCCAGTGCCACACATCCTTGTGATTCCCTGGGGGTATCAGCACCTAGAGAGCCTGAGGGTTCAACCTCTGCAGCTCCTGCAGCCATGGGGAGTGAGGGTATGTGAGCATCAGGTGCTTCTCACTTGTGGTTTCGTTTCCTTCCTTCCAACACTCCTCTCCAATCAGCTTTTTCCTGAACCAGCAGTTCCCTGGGTGGCTAGGAGAGACCTCTTCTGTGTCCCAGAAGCACATAGGAAAATGTGAGCAAAGGCTTCCAAAAGGCATGACTGGGAGTTGAACCCAGGATCTCCTGTTTATAAGGAAGGTACTTTCGGCAGCTAAGCCATGGTGCCTTCATCAGGCAGTTTGGTGAAACTGTTCTACTCTATGGTCACAGACAACATCTTTGACTCCCAAAGTGCAGCCATTCCCCATTTCCTTCCAGCCCTGGCAGTGTCTGGCTCCCCAGGGCAGGGCAATAGGAGAGGGGGGGACCCTGGCTACATGTGGCTTGAGGATCTCACAAAGATCCCAGCCAGTCGGCTCCCCACCCCCTAATGTCTGCTACAGCTGCTCCCAGACCAGCATGTGCTCTGCCGCCAGCATCACAAGGTACTGGGCAGTCAGGGCCAATCCCCCAGTGCAGCCTCTGCCCATGGCCACAAAAGGGCTCCTTTGCAAGTGGGGCAGGATGGAGGGCAGTAGGCAGGGTCTGGGTGCATGAGCAGCTCAGGGAAATCAGGCTCAGCTCAGTTTCCACCCAACGCAGATTCTGGCTCAGCTCTTCCCTTTCTTCTACCCCAGTAACCACTGGGCTGTAAAGCAGAGAGCAAGGTTGCTGGGCTGGGTAGTACACGGGGCAATTCTAAGCTGTGGTGCTCAGTGTGAGTCAGGCCAGTCATTCAAAGGTTGTGAGTTTAAGTCTCACCAGAGTCACTTTAGCTGTTTCCTCATTACCAGGCCAGCTTTTACAGAATCAGCAACCCCTTTGAAACATGGCCAAATGGGTGCAAGGCAAAGGAGAGGAGACAGACCCACTTCCAGGAACTACAAGTCTCTGCATAGCAGGAGTAGGAAAGCAGCTGCCTCATAAACATGCTTGGTTACTGGCCAGGAGTCACCCAGCCAGTCCCTCCCACCACCAGCACCCCCCATGATTAGGGGGTGGGGGGAAAAGAGCAGCAAAGACTTGGCAGATTTCTTGAATACAGATGAGGCTGGCTTCCCTAAGTGGGAGTCAAACCCAGGCCACAGCACTCAAAGTGCTGAATCCTAGCCACTAAACCACCAAGGAGACAAGAGCCTGAGGTGTTTGCTCAGCTACACTAGCCCTTCGCAGGCCACTTTCTGTCCCCTTCAGAACGTGGGTCCATTCTCAGAGAAGGCGCATGATGCCAGCGTATTTCATAGCAGGCTCTACCAGAAAATTCCCCCCCAGCACCTTTCCCTTGGCTGCGCCCTCAGGGCCGGAGAAATGGACATGCCCCTGTGCATCATGGAGGCCTTTCAGCAGCAGCACACGGCTGCCATCCAGCAGCCCATCTGGGGGCTTGCACCTCTGAGAGGCCCTGAGGAAGAGTTTCAGACAAGGACACCTGTGACACTCTCCCCAGGTATCCCTGCAACAGGCCTCTGTATTGTCCCTCTGTGCCTCCCCACCCCCACACCCTTCCCCTGCCTGCCCATCCCACTTTCCTCTCCCCCTTCCAGAAAACAAACAGGACTTTTCCCTGTGGAAAGAACAAACTCTCTGGTTTTTATGTAGGGAATGTAGAACTCAGGGGAGGGGCTGTGGAAAGAACCTGGGAGGGGGGAGGAGGCTGATGGAAAGGGGAGCTCAGGCATGGGGCTGGAGTCAGCCTCTGGTGGTCCCATGTATCATATGCAGCAGCCTCAGGGTGGCTCCACAGGGAGAAGCCACAGGAGCAGGTTGAGGGGGGGCAGCTGCTGGGCCACTGAAGCAGGCAATTGGCAGCAGCCCTGTGTGCCAGGCACATGCTCCAGGCCTTCTGGAAATATTGAGCCTCCCTCTGTGGCTTGGGCTGAAGAACCTGCCAGGTGCCTTGGGGTAGCCACTGCAGCAGCAGGAATTTGGGCATCAGGTTGCCCCATCAGGGGGGATGGAGGCCTTGAACTCACAACCTTAGAGTTATTAGCACCATGATCTAACCAACTGAGCTAGCCAGCCTAGGGAAGCCCACCTCACAAATGGCCTTTTCAGAAAGGCTCCTCAGGCACCTGCAGGGACATCTCTGCAGCTGCCAATGGCTCTTCTCTGATAGGGGCACTAGTGACTCACTGTGATCTGGGCTGGCTAGTCCAGCTGGTTTGAGGTTTGGTGCTAATAACTTCAAGGTGGCTGGCAGCCAGCATGGCACACTGAGACCCAGGGCAAAGAGGCAGCCAGAATCTCTTGCTGCCAGCACCTTGCCTCCCAGCTTCTTCCCTATCAGCAGCAGCCACAGCCCCTTTTGGCCACTGGGACAGCCCAGGGAGCCAGGAAATGGGGCAAAGTAGAGAGTCAGGCTGAGGGGGGCAGGCAAAGCTCATCTTGCCTTGCAGGACCACAGGCACCAGCATCTCTCTTGTGCGCTGCTGCAGAGAAAAACACCCTGAGAGAGAAGTGGCAGCATCAGAGCTAAGAGCACAGCTGCCAAAGGAGCTCGGTTGGTGGAGTGTTAGACTGAAGAGCTGAAGGGCCTTGGTGGCTGCGTCATTGAGTAGCTGGAGCCCTGACCTGAAGTGCACAGATGGTACCTGTCTGGGAATAGCCCCGTTACACTCAGCACAGCAGAGCATTTCTAGTGACACGTGACAGAGCAGGGGACGTGCTGGGTCTCTCCCTTCCACAGCCTCTCCCCTGTCACATTCGCATTCCCCATTGTGCACAATGGTCCACAAACCGGTTTCATTCTCCCAGGCAGGTGATTCTGCCAGGGCAGACCCTGGGAGCCCCTCCCTTTCCTTTTCTCTTTGCACAGGGAGCATTGGGACTTGCGCCCAGAGCCGTATTCCCCAGGGGCAAGGGTGTCTCCTTCCTTCTGTTCACAGGCAGAGCCAGCCAGGGGGCTAAGCCCCTTCCTCTTTCTACTGGGCCTCTCAAAAAGTCAGACCTGGCAGGGCAGGAAGCTGCTGGGCCCCAGCCCTCCTGTGCCTTGAAGTGTCTGTTCAAAAACAAAAGGTGAGTCTAGGTCACTGTGTCCTTGAGGGACAATCCAGCTGAATCCCTGTGTCCCTGCTGGGCCGAAGCTCCTGCAGCAGAGCTGCCTTTGGAATTGGGCTTTGGGTTTGTGCATCTGTATGAGCCACAAATTTGATGCCACGTTCACAGGACCGTGAATTCAAGTGAATTGGAAACTTAAGAAGCCGGCTGGGTTGAGTGACCCGCTGTGAGCAGAACCTGTTGGGCTGGGTGCCACTGCAGCTTTATAGCCAAAGGAGACTGTATCAATGCCACAGTGAGAGTAAAGGAAGGAAAAAAGGCCGATCTCCCTGGCTATGTAGAGTCTCATTCCTGGAGCACCTGGGCACTGAGAACAAGCCCTTTGCCTCAAATCAGAGAACCAAACACAGTCCTTATGAACCTTGTGGTATTGAACATTGAATTTGTAACAAGGAACCCCTTTCTCCCAAGTGTTAATTTGGCATCAGAATTTAATGTACCAACTACTCTGCGCTGCTGCACAAGTGACACTACTTCCACCCAGTACCGTGCAGTACCTGGAGAATTTGGTGTAGGCAGCAAGACAGAGTTCTCAGTCACCTCTACATGATCCCAAAAGGGTTCTCTGTGTGGCCCACCAGACTGTTTGTTTCCTATTCTCCATGGACCAGAGTAACCAGATTCCAGCACAATTACACCTCCCACAGGTGGGGGCTGGTTTGATGCTGAACCCCATGGCTCACCTATGAGACCCTCAAGCTCCCTGTGAGCTCTGGGAGCCAGGTTTGCTGGTTGAAGTCTGTGTAGCAGATGATTTAAAAAAAAACCTGGTGGTCTAGTGGCTAGAATTCAGCCTTTTCACTGCTGTGGCCTGGGTTTGATTCCCAGTGAGGGAAAATAACCTCATTTATTTCCCATACAAACTGCCAAGTCTTTCCTTCCCCCTCCACAGCTATGTCTACACCACCGGTTTCTTGCGCAAGAACATCTAACACAAGGGTTCTTGCACAAGAACGTCACCACACTGCCATTTGCGAGATGTGCTTTTGCATAAGAGCATCCATGGCAGTGTGGATGCTCTCTTGCACAAGGAAGCTCTGATGGCCATTGTAGCCATAGGGATTTCTTGCGCAAGAAACCCCTGTTGCCTGTCCACACTGCCTTCTTGTACAAGAGCTCTTCCGCAAGAGAGCTTACGCTTGTCAGAAAAGAGCGTAGCTCTTGCACAAGAAGCCATCTCCTACCACGCTTTACTGTAAATCTTCTTGCGCAACAGCAGGTGGTCAGTGTGGACACTCTGCAGAAGAACGGCCGTTCTTGCGCAATAACCCACAAGTGTAGACATAGCCCATGGGTGATGTTATTCCACTTGTAACACAACAGTGGCTTATGAGGGCCCCCTTCCAACCTCACCAACCCAACAGCTTTCCATTGACACAAGCCTTTCTGAAGGGGCAGAGCTGGGTGACTCACACTGCCCTTCTCCTCTTATACATGGGCAGCACTGTAGGAAGCTCTGTTGCACACACAGCACTAGCCCAGCGCACAATCAGGTCGGCACAAGATCCATTTGCTGAGTTTTGTTGTTGAAGGAGACAACACAGAACTGGCTCCAGACCCCACTCAGTAACTGGGGAAATGACGCACCAGGCCTGGGCCCCTTGGAGAGGCAACGATTCTCCACTGGCCAGGGCAGAGCCTCCCTCTTACACAGTCATGGAGCCTTCTCCCCCTGGTCCTGCCTCCTTCCCCTTCTATGAGCTCTCAGGGTATGTCTACGTTACAGAGTAACCTACATCTACAACGCACACTTATTGCGAAAAACGCTAGGTTAAAAGAATTAAATAGCTTGTTTCAATACAGCATATCCACACTACAGGGAAGCCTCAAAATTAGTCCGAGGGAGGCTTCCTTAATGTGGACACTCTACCTCGACTTAGAGCCCCAGGAGGCACTGGGGAGTAATTACTTTCAATGGCCCTGGGCAGGAGCTATTTCGATGGAGCATCCACACTACGGCTATTTTGAAATAGCTACTGATAGCCTCTTGCAATGAGTTTTACAGATTTGGAAATAAGCTGTGGCTGGCTTGTGGGGAGAGTAAGTAGGAAGAAGGTGGGGCCACTGGAGGCAGTTGGTGCTCTGGCTGGGTCTGCCTGTGAAAACAAAAATGGGGATTCCCAATCACTGGAAAATGTGGGTACTGATCCCACTGCCTCTTGCATGCTAAGCAAGCACACTACCACTTCAGCTAATTCCCCACTACTGTTAGTATTTGCTTTTGGATGACCCTTACCTTCTCCACAGGAACATCTGTCTTCTAGGTCAGTGTGTCACAACCAGTGGTATGAGTACCCTCAGCGGTACCTGAGAGAAGTCTAGTGGGGATACCTCAACACAACTGAAATTTGACAAAAAACTGAATTTTTGTTTTAAATTTTACAGCACTTTATTAGTTTTGTACATTTTACACCCAAAAATTTCATCAGCAGCTCAGCTACAATTAAGCTGTTTAAACAAATATGTTGCAATGGTAGAAAATGTTTGTGTGACTGAAAACTGTAGGTACTGGGGTACTTATAAATGTTTTTTGAAAAAGGGGGTACTTACAATTTTTTATTTTAAAAAAATGGGTACTTTATATAAAAAGGTAGAGAAACACTGCTCTAGGTCAGTTAGTTGTGGGATAGGAGAACGCTCCAATGAGGCTTTTCCTCACTCTCATGCTTGTGACCCTCATTCTTTTTCTGACATCAAGGACAGATCTCAAGAAGGAGACACCCTGCAGAAAATCATGGGGGTTTCTGAGATGGCCCCTGCCCTGCAGCTGGTCCCATGTGGCCATTGTCATGGACTCTCTGTGAGGTCACCGCCTCCCAACCTCCTTTAGCCAATAAGCTGAGGGGCTGCAAAAGGCCTTTATGATGTCACTGCCACACCCACCCCTGCCCTCCAGGGCTAATGTCCTGCCCCAGGCAGCTCCTTTGCATGGCTGAACTGCTCCCAGGGTGAAAGTGACACATTTCTTACAGGGACTGTTCTATTGGGCAGCACCCCTTGGGCAGGGGGAGGCTCAAGGCAGGAAGTTGGGGGAGGGGTTGTGATAGGACAGTACCTGTAAGAAATTATAGTGTGGAGTGGAGTGTGGGAGGCTCAGAGCAGGGATTTGGGGATTGTGTGGTGGGGGAAGGGCTCAGGGCAGGGGTGAGGATGTGGGAGGGTACAGAAGTCAGGGCACAGGATTAGGGACAGCTTGGGGCTGGGATTGCGTGTGTGTGTTGAGGGGATCAATGGGACTAGAATCCCAGCTCCCTTTGCTCTGGGCTCCCTGAGGCCCGTTAACACACAAGGGCTTTCTCTGCAGCGCACTGAAAAGAGAAACCCCTGAGCCAGTGACATGGACTGATCTGGGCACAGGCCAATGAGGAGGGTTTCAATAAAGCTACATGTGAATGGATCCATCTAGTAACCACTGCCAGCCACATGCGCGGGGCGGAAGGGACTTGAGCCAAGGACGCAGCAACTCTGAGGAAGGGTTGGAAGTGAAGGGGGTTAATCAGATGGACGTGAGTTTCCAGTGCTGGGCTGTGGCCAGAATAGATGAGGGGATGTCACAGGGCACTAGCACAGCAAGGGGAGCAGAGAGGGCCCTGCTGCATCCAGAGACATGGCAAAGCCTGGGACTGAACCAGAAACTTTAAAATGTTTCATCTAAGGCGCCTCACACTGAGCTGCTTTGGCTGCTACTAACAAACCCGTCTGGACTGGGGTTAGCTGTCCAGATGTTTGGCAGCCGTGTCACAAACATGATGCCGTCGTGCACAGCCTAGGAAGATGAGACGCCTGCCCCCCTACAGTTTGACTTGCTCCTTCCCCCCATTCCTGCCTTAGCTCCCAGGCTGACCTGGCAGCCGAAGTGGTTCAGGGGCCCAGCAGCCTGGGCAGGAAGTTGGGTGGCCAGATCCAGGTGGCAAGAGTCTTGGTGCTACTTGTTTCCCTGCCAGCCCAGCCCCCCTGGTACCTCTCACTCCCAACCTGCATCCCCTGCTGCCTGCCTGGGTCCCTGCGCTGTTTCTGATGCTCCACAAACCCTCCTGTTTAACACTGTCTGAGAGTGGCTCTGGGCTAGAGAACAGGGCTGTGTCATTCCCTCTGGGAGCATGAGGCCCTCATAGCCCAGAGTGAGTGGACTCCCCAAGAGAGCACACAGCAAGAGACAGGTGGTGGAAGGCTCAGACAGGGGCAGTCTAATGCTCACCAAACTGAGCTACTTTGGCTGCTGCAAGCAGGCCTGTCTGGCCTGTAATTCTCTGTCTGGGATATTTGGCAGCCATGCTGCACAAAATGGGTGTTGTCATGCACTGCCCAGGAACGCAAGACTGGCCTTTCCACAGCGCCCCTCCCTCACAGCCCAGAGCCAAGGTTCCCTTTACGCCAGGTCTGGGCAATATAGGCCCGTGGGCTGGATCCAGCCCAGCAAGCCACTGGATCTGGCCTGCAAATGCAGTGAAAAGCCTCAGGCAGAGTCCCTGCCCCTGCACCCCACTGCTGAGAAAAGGGACTGCTGGGCCACTTGTGTTTCACAGCAATGGGGGGAGGAGCTTCATGTGCTGACACAGCTCCTAGCACAATCCCATTGGCTTGTTTCTGGCCAATGGGATTTGCCTGCTTGAAGAGTACGCAGCACAGGAAACAGCACCCCCCCCTCCCCTCAGGCTCTTATTTACCAGCGCACACAGCCCCTGTAGCCTGTGCCAGGAGGCAGCTGCCTGAGAAAGGTGCTTGGTTGTTGGCCAGGACTCAGCCCAAGAAGGTGGTGAGGGTGAAAGGGGCCCCATAAGCAACCTGTTGTATCACAGGCACTGTAACATCTCCCATTGAGAGCAAAGAAAGTCCTTGGCAGTTTCATGGTAAGCAATAAGGCTACTTTTTCTGACTGGGAATCAAACCCAGGCTACAGCAGTGAGAGTGCTGAGTCCTAGCCACTAGATCACCACAGCGAGGCACGACTCAATTTTTTTCGCAGCCTCAGCCACTTCCTGCTTCAGACCCTAGGCCCAGGCAGCCCAGCGGGGTCTGGGTGGCCTCTAGATCTTTTGTTTGCTGTTGACCAGGTGCAGGGGCCCAGATTCTGCAACACTCACAGGCCCCACAGGAGGGGGCTAGTTTGATGCTTCACCCAGCAACAAGCCTCCAAACTGCCCCCGTGCTCTGGAAGCCAGGTTTGCTGTGTGCATTTTTCTTTTGGGGTGGGAATTCTGTTTTCTACATTCCACCCTTCCATGGAAAATTACCTGCTGAGAACCTAGCAGTTGAGGGGTGGGGTGGGGTGGGGGGAGGTGACATGTCTTCCTAAGACCAACCACTGCTAAGACATAATGGACAAAAGAGGCTGTTTACAAGTGATCACCCAGACTCTGAGGGAAACACCCTCGATGTCTTTCATTGGCACTGTTAAAACCATAAAGCATTCCCTGCCCCATAATTCTAACTTGACACACACGAGTGATACATGCATCAAAAAGAGACAGAGATCCAGCAGACTGTGCCATTCAAATTGATAGGTCACATGAGGTAATTTGCCCAAAGCATCTTTGAGTTCTGCATATTTGTATCCATAAATCAATTTCATAAACCTTGGGGGTTGGGGATCTGTCACAAAGTGAGAAAACTAAACTATTGAAGCCTCATATCAGTTGAGCAGGGGGAAATAACACTCGATCACTCTGCTTATCTGAGAAAGTGGGTTGTGCCCGCGACAGCTCCCAATATATTCTCTATATTTGTCAGTCCCTAAGGTGCTACAGGACTTCTTGTTTTTCTGTCACAATAAACATGGCAAGAACACACACTGAGAGCCCAAGATTGTGAACCATGTGCCTGGAGAGATGGGATCTACAAAGGACTCAGGAGTGCAGGAGACATAAGCAAGGCTACTACATGACATATTAGGATGGGCTAAATCCTCCTTCGTTGAGTGGTGCAGGGAGAGGGGCATCCAGAGGCCCCCAAACTCCCCACAAAAGTCTGTCTTGCCATATATTTTGCAATGATCAAAAGACACAGCAGACAGACTGGGAGAGGGGGGAGACAAATAAGTCAGGCTGGGGGGAGGAAGTGATTGAACACTGAGTGGCCAGTAAGAGATGATTTTGGGGTTCCCACTGTGTGTGGGGGCAAAGTTGAGGTTTTCATGTCCACCCCATGAGCAGGAGAGTAGAGATTTCTCCCTGTCCGCTCCCCTTGTGAATGTTGGGGGAGATTTCGCTGTGGGTTGAGGCATTGGGAATTCCATGTCCCTTGAGTACAGCAGCTCCCCATGTCAGTGGCCCCCTCCTGCCACCGCTGACCCTCCATTTTCTCCTGGGCACTACGTGCTGCAAGGAGCTGCCTGAGCCCTGGCTCAGCTCCAGTCAGGGTGGGAAGACTCCGGCCGGGTACCCACACTCCCATGAAGCCTATGGCTGGACGGGTCACAGCAGGGAGTGGTGATCCCGGCTCCCATCACAGCCTGGCCATAGGTGCAGGGGCAGATGCAGGAGGGTGCAGGAGGAGCCCCTCACCAGCTATGGAGAGAAGCCACGTGGGAGGGCAAATTGCCACGTGGTGGGGGAGGGCAGCTGTGAGCCCTGAACACCTTTGTGCAACTGTCTCTGGCAGAGGGGGGCTCTGTGGGGACAGACTGACAGGGACATGGGGCAGGGGATGAAGGGGAGAGCTCTGTCTGTAGGGAGACCAACTGGCAGTTAGGGATGTGGGTCAGAGTCTGGCAGAGGGGGGCACTGTGGAGACAGACTGGCAGTTAGGGACATGAGGGAGGGGCTAGGAGAGGGGGCTCTGTCTGAGGAGACAGACTGGCAGTTAGGGACGTGGGGGAGGGTCTGGCTTATGGGGATTCTGTGGGAACAGATTGCCAGTTAATCAAGGACACGGGGGAGGGGCTGGCAGAGGGGGCTCGGTCTGTGGGGTCAGACTGGCAGTCACAACATGGGAGTAGGCGAAGGGCTCTGGCACTCTCATAAGAATGGCCATGCTGGGTCAGACCAAATGTCCATCCAGCCCAGTGTCCTGTCTGCCGACAGTGGCCAATGCCAGGTGCCCCAGAGGGAGGGAACATAACAGGGAATCCTCAGGTGATCCCTCCCCTGTCACCCATTTGCAGACAAGCAGAAGCCAGGGACACCATCCCTACCCATCCTGGCTAAAAGCCATTGATGGGCCTAACCTCCATGAATCTATCTGGCTCTTTTTTGAACCCTGTTAAAGGTCTAGTCTTCCCTCTCTCACAGTAGCTAGTCTCATGGGGTTGGAACAGGGTGGATCTTGGTGGTATCTGGATGGGGAACTTTCTGGACTAGGATGCACGAGATGGTGTTGGATTTGGACGGAGGGGTAGGAAATCCCAGCTCTAGCAGCGATGGAGCGATTACTGGGGCATGTCATAAACAACACACAACTCGGGAGGTAACGGGGTTCACACTGTTGGGTAGGAAATCACGAAGCCTGCCCCTGTGTTATGGTGACAGCTGGACAAGCCGAAGTGATTCCTGGTATCTCCCTCTGAGCAACCCCCCAGGAGCAGGTGGGGGTTGTTGCTGGATTCACTAATCATTATTATTGGTATGGAAATACTGCAGTTGCAGTTCGCGGAGATACCATATCCCAGATACCAATTCCAGTGCCTCACCCCCCTCCTAGTTGAATAGCTTTTTCCAATACCTAACCTAAACCTCCCCCACTGCAACTCAAGACCACTGCTGCTTTTCATCCTCTGTCTATCTGCCTATGGAGAGATGCTCTGGGCCCGCAGCCCCTTTCCCTCCATCCTCTCTGCCTAACACTATCCCCCAACCCAGCCCTGATGGCTTCCCAAGGTCTAGCTGTGAGCCCATCTGGACCTACCTCCTCAAACCCAGCTGGCTATTAAAAGAACAAGTAGTCCTGTGGCACCTTGGAGACTAACAAATATATAGGGCCATGAGTTTTCTGGGTTAGACCCACTCATGGGCAGTTGGTGCAGCTGGGGCTGGTGGAAGCAGGATCCCAGCCCCCCTGTTATTTGGCTCTGGGGAAGCCATATCTGGAGTATTGCAACCAGTTCTGGGGCCCCCACTACAGGAAGGATATGGATGCATTGGAGAGGGTCCAGTGGACAGTGACCAAAATGATTAGGGGGCTGGAGCACATGACCTACGAGGAAATGCTGAGGGATTTGGGCTTGTTTAGTCTGTAAAGGGAAGAGTGAGGGGGGATTTGATAGCAGCCTTCATCTTCCTGAAGGGAGATTCCAAAAAGGATGGAGAGAGGCTGTTCTCAGTGGTCGCAGATGGTAGAACAAGGATCAATGGCCTCAAGCTAGAGTGGGGGAGGGTGGTCTAGGTTGGATATTAGGAAAAATGATTTCCCATGGTGGGTGGGGAAGCACTGGTATGATTCCCTAGGGAAGTGGTGGAATCTCCATCCGAGAGGGTTTTAAGACTCAGCTTGACCAAGCCCTGGCTAGGAGGGGTTAGTTGAGTTTGGTCCTACCTTGGGCAGGGGGTGGACGTGATGACTCCTGAGGTCTCTTCCAGCCCTGAGATTCTATGATTCACCTACAGCTCCTCCCCTTCTGCTGTGGCCCCATCCTCCACAGTGAATGGAGTGGGTAGGGCACCAAGTGGCGTGCACTTCAGCCTCCCCGCAGCACTGGGGAGGGGAAGAGAGGTGAGGGGGCACATGCATCATCTCCTTGGAGCAACAGGGGAACACAAGGGAAGAGAGGTAGCACAAGCACTCAGCACAGCTTCCCTGCCTCCCCAGAGCATCAGGGAGGGGAGGAGGCTGTGTGGCGTGACTCCTGGAATACCAGGGAGGGGAGGAGACCATGTGGCGTGACTCTCCAACCCAGAGCAGCATGAGGATGGGCATTGGGGGTGGGGGTGGATATGGCTGTGCCTGGTGATTTGGAAAGGCAAAGTCTCCCTATGCCTCAGCTACTGGACACCCATAGGCCCACTTCTTCAAATAACTATATTCATAGTCTTCAATTACTGTGACTGCTTTTAACTTCTTAATCAAGCACAATGGCCCCCTCTGTCATCTGAAATTCTGAGTGACTGCCATTGTGTGCATTGGCTACTGTTAATTATTGATACAGTATTCCAATACTGTGCCTTATAATTACTCAATTATTGGTACAGTATCTCATTACTCCACATCTTAATTTGTGCCATGTAATTGGTTCCCAAGATGTACTAGTGTAACTGGTTTTAGGCCATTTTTATTGCTAGAGACAATTTCAATATAAAACCATCGACAGTGTAACAATTAGCAGGGTGTCTTACAGGCAGTCGATCCAGGTCCAGTTTTGAGTCAGGGCTGTAGCTCTTCAGTTCTTCTGATTTTCCGACAGGAAAGAAGGCGTAGATAAAGTCTTAAGGTATGTCTACACTAGCCCCCTAGTTCGAACTAGGGAGGCTAATGTAGGCATTCAAAGTTACAAATGAAGCCGGGATTTAAATATCCCGGGCTTTATTTGCATCTTCATCGGGCGCCATTTTTAACGCCTTAGTCCGAACTAACTGCCGCGGCTACACGCGGCAGTCAAGCGTTAACTCGAACTAAGTCCTTAGTTTGAGTTAACTGTTACACCTCATTCCACGAGGTGTTACGAGGTGTAACAGTTAACTCGAACTAAGGACTTAGTTCGAGTTAACGTTGACTGCCGCGTAGCCGCGAGTTAGTTCGACTAAGGATTTAAAAATAGCGCTCGACGGGAAGATGCAAATAAAGCCTGGGATATTTAAATCCCGGCTTCATTTGCAACTTCGAATGCCAACATTAGCCTCCCTAGTTTGAACTAGGGGACTAGTGTAGACATACCCTTAGTGAGGGTAGCTGACCACCTCACCAAGGCCTGCAGTGGATTCTCCTTCACTGGCAATTTTAATTCAAGATTGGATTTTTTTTGTAAACGATAACCTCATTCTGGCCTTCACATGGAAGAGGCAGAGCCTCGGACTGGAGGAGCGAAGGCTTTAAATAGCAGGAGTTAAAAGGGATTGTGCCATCCCTGCAGCACCCAGGTGGGGGGGGGGGAGCGGGGGAGGCGGGTTTCAAGCTCTTTCAATTCCTGCTATTTAAAGGGTTTGTTGCTCCTGCCCTTGCTGCCAGTAGATGGCCTGGGAGCTGCAGACGCTAGAGCCCTTTTAACTGCTTCTATTTAAAGGGCCTGCACCTTTCCCAGGGACAGTTGCCTGGAAGGTGCGAGAAAAGTGGGAGCCCTTTAAATAGAAGCAGCTAACAGGGCTTGCATGGCCCTGGCTTCCAGACAATGGGCTTGCCTGGAGTGGGAGCTGTGACCCCTTTCAAATGCTTCTATTGAAAAGGCTTGTGCCTGTGAGTAGCTGTCAGGCAACACAGCCGACCGGCAGGTGTGAGTCCTTTAAACACAAGCAGTTAAAAGGGCTCACAGCTCCCATCTCTCTGCTAGTGTTGTGCCAGAGTTGCTATGGGCAAACCCTGTTAACTACTTCTATTTAAAGGGATCACACCTTCCTGCACCTGCCAAGCAACATGTTAGCTCTTTAAATAAAAGTAGTTAAAGGGAGCCGTGTGGCTTCTGTTCCCAGGCAACGTGCTGGGGGTGGGGCCTGGAACAGCCCCATAGGCCAGATCAAAGCCCTAGGCTGGCAGGATCCAGCTCACAAGGTGGCTTTTGCCCGCCCCTGTGTTAGACACTAGCTCATGCCTCAAGGCAGGAGCTTTTATAGCCCTGCCAAACTTTAGCGTCCTTTTAATCCTTCTTGTTCCCAAATGGAATGTTCTCGTTCTCCACACAAGCTCCAAATACTCCCACAGTCTGGGCTGACAATGAGTTCTGGTGACAATTTTTACACTGTATGGAAAAATATTTTGATGTGCTCTGAACTGATGGCCTTTTATTTTCATTAACATTTCTATTCAGTCAGAGCATTTGAAATGTTTCTCTTCTGCATGGATTCTCTGATGATTAATCAGGCTTGTCTTCCAACTGTAGCTCTTCCCACAGTGAGAGCAGCTGAAGGGTTTCTCCCCCGTGTGGATTATCTGATGCCTATTCAGGCTTGCCTTCTGAGTGAAGCTTTTCCCACAGTGAGAGCAGCTGAAGGGTTTCTCCCCTGTGTGGGTTCTCTGATGTTTAATCAGGCTTGTGTTATGACTGAAGCTTTTCCCACACTCAGAGCACTTGAAGGGTTTCTCCCCTGTGTGGATTCTCTGATGATTAATCAGGTATGCCTTCTGACGGAATCTTTTCCCACAGGGAGAGCAGCTAAAGGGTTTCTCCCCTGTGTGGATTCTCTGATGATAAATCAGGTTTGCCTTCCGACTGAAGCTTTCCCCACACACAGAGCAGTAGAAGGGTTTCTCTCCTGTGTGGATTCTCTGATGTTTAATCAGGCTTGAGTTATGATTGAAGCTTTTCCCACAGTGAGAGCAGCTGAAGGGTCTCTCCCCTGTGTGGAGTCTTTGATGCTCAGACAGGCTTGCATTATGACTGAAGTTTTTCCCACAGTGAGAGCAGCTGAAGGGTTTCTCCCCCGTGTGGATTCTCTGATGTTTAATCAGGTTTGTGTTCTGACTGAAGCTTTTCCCACAGTGAGAGCAGCTGAAGGGTTTCTCCCCTGTGTGGGTTCTCTGATGCTCAGTCAGGCTTGCATTATGACTGAAGTTTTTCCCACAGTGAGAGCAGCTGAAGGGTTTCTCCCCCGTGTGGATTCTCTGATGTTTAATCAGGTTTGTGTTCTGACTGAAGCTTTTCCCACAGTGAGAGCAGCTAAAGGGTTTCTCCCCTGTGTGGGTTCTCTGATGCTCAATCAGGCGTGCCTTCTGCCTGAAGCTTTTCTCACAGTGAGAGCAGCTGAAGGGTTTCTCCCCTGTGTGGATTCTCTGATGATTAATCACGTTTGCGTTCTGACTGAAGCTTTTCCCACACTCAGAGCACTTGAAGGGTTTCTCCCCCGTGTGGATTCTCTGATGATTAATCAGGGTTGTGTTCTGACTGAAGCTTTTCCCACACTCAGAGCACTTGAAGGGTTTCTCCCCTGTGTGGGTTCTCTGATGCTCAATCAGGCGTGCCTTCTGACTGAAGCTTTTCTCACAGTGAGAGCAGCTGAAGGGTTTCTCCCCTGTGTGGATTCTCTTATGATTAATCAGGTTTGTGTTCTGATTGAATCTTTTCTCACACTCAGAGCACTTGAAGGGTTTCTCCCGTGTGGATTCTCTGATGATTAATCAGGGTTGTGTTCTGACTGAAGCTTTTCCCACACTCAGAGCACTTGAAGGGTTTCTTCCCTGTGTGGATTCTCTGATGATGAATCAGGTGTGTGTTATGACTGAAGCTTTTCCCACAGTGAGAGCAGCTGAAGGGTTTCTCTCCCATGTGGTTTCTCTTATGTCCAACAAGGCGTGACCACTGACTGAAGCTTTTCCTACAGTCAGAATTCTTCAATGGTTTCTCTGCCCTGTGGTTTCTCTGGTGTTCAGTAACACCTAATCGGCAATGTAATGCTTTCCCACAGTCAGGGCACTCACAGATTTGCTCAGTTGGATGCATTCCCTGATGGGTAATAAGCTCAGGGTTCTGATTGAAGTAATTCCTACAGTCAGAGAAGTTGAAAGGTTTCTTGCCTCTGTGGATTTTCTGGTGTAAAATGAGGACCTGTTGACATTGGAAACTTTTCCCACAGTCACTGCAAGCATAGGGTCCCTCTTGATGGGGGACTTTCTGTTGAACAGTTTCTTTGCTTCTTTTCACACCTCTGCTCCTGTGACTGCATTTACCCCTTTGCTCCACTGCATGATTTTCCTGCTGCTTTTCTGGGCTAAGATGACTCTCACGGATCTCTCCCTGCTCAGGACTCTGGGACACATGCCCTTCAGATCTTCCCAGTAACATCTCATGTGGAGCAACTTGCTCCAGTCCTGCCTGCTGAAGACTCTCCTCATTATTCTCATTCAGCATCCCATCACCTGCTGGGACAAAGATGGAAACCAGACAGGAGTCATTCTCTGTGCTAAGCAGAAAGGGGAACAGGAAAAGGGGGAGAAAACACCCAAACAACTGTTGGGGGGGGGGGTTGACATTGTCACAGCCCCCTCACTTCATGAAAACTGACTTATGAATATGAATTTTCATAAAGCACCTTCAAGATGTTAGATGATGTGCTATGCCTACCATTTTCGAAGCTATAGTCTCCATAATCTGTAAGTCCTACTTTTGTGCCTGTATCATTCTTGTACGTACAGTTCAACATAGGAAGCATGAATCTGGTTGTAAGTCTAACTGTGCTAATGAGTATCATTAGTGATAGGTTAGAAACTTAGTGACTCAGTACTCAAACCAACCACCAATGATGGTTCCATTTTTGCTGTAAGCCCAAACTGTGGTTGATCCTAGAAAGTTACATGACCATGTCTCAGAAAGGCGCCTGTGTCCTTCCTTCAGTGATTGCTATTGCAATTGCTGAGAAGCTTGTCTGTGTACCCTCAGGGTGTGTCTGTCAGGGCCCCAAGGCAGGCTAAGTCTGAAATATCCGACCTGGCTAGCTGATGGTTGGAAGGTGATCGCCTGCCTGACCTTCAACATTGCTCACTTAATAAGTTTCCCCAGAATGACGTGTTACTGCAATACTAATGAATAAACAGGGATGACAAGTCAGGGGTACTTGGACTCTTCAAAAGGGGCTTATCAGGGATTCCCCCATGGGCTATAACTTGTGGTCCCCACCAGCAGAAGGAAGATTGGCCCTCTGAAAACTGCCGCTGGGTCAGTCAAGAGCAGGGGTGGTCAATCATTTTTGATGGGGAAACACTAACATTTTGGAAAGTGCTCAAGGGCCACACATCTCTCTGCAGGAGTGTGGGGTTTGGGAAGGAGGCTGGGTACAGAAGGGAGCTTGGGGTAAGGAGACTGGGGTGCAGGAAAGGGTGTGGGGTCAGAGAGGCAGTTGGGGTAAACAAGGAGTTGTCTGGGGCAGAGGATTGGGGGGCAGGATCCAGGATGGAGTAGGGGTGCAGGAGTGCATTTTCACTTGGGCAACAGAGGGAATTGTGACCTGGGGCGGGATGTGCGTGCAGAGCATTTGCATGGTGACCTGGGGAAGGAGGGAGTGGTGGCCTGGGTCAGGGAGCTGGGAAATCGGAGGGCCTGAGGTGCCAGAGGCAGGCTCTGGCTGGGAGTCATTTACCTTAGGCTGCTTCCAGCCAGCAACCCAAGAGGGTCCCCAAAGCAGACTCCCTCCTGCAGCAGCCCCAGGCCACTCAAGAACATTACATCCATGTGCTGCTCAGAGCCATATGGCCCTGGGAGGGATTTGAGGAGAGACTGTGTGCGCTTCCCTGCCTGAGGCCAATCATTGAAGTTGGGCGCAGGGGCAAGAGAGTGCACAAACTCTCTCACCCCCTGCAGCCAGGACTGCATGGCACCTAAATGGAACCACCAGACTTTTTAAACAGCTGATGGCTCTATGCATTGTGCACCCCTGGAGAAGTGGAGAGGAGACTTGGCTTTGGGGCAGGGGAGTCAGCAAAGGCTCTTGCCTCTCAGTTTCCCCCTGCCAGGACACATCTTGCTGTTGAAAATGGCTGGCAGCTCCCTCTAGGCACTGCATGACCCTGGTGGGGGGAAGCCACCAGCTTCAGGGCCCTGACAGAGCAGGCCTTGGGTCGGATCAAACAGCCCGGTGGCCCAAATCTTACTCACCCCTGCTCCAGAACCACACCCAACTTCAGGAATTATTGCAGTTGGGGGCATTTTATTAACCTGTTGTAGACGAGTGTAAGCGAGGGAGATGACAGAACATTAAGTTTTAAGCGAAAGTTCTTCTGTGGTCCTGTTTGTGTCAGTCACCTATTGGTTGGAAGCCATGTCTCCCTGGATTTACCTCCCAACACCACCTCATACAGAGTTGTTTCTCAGTGCTTCAGGAGGAAGGAAACCTGAGGACCCTCCCGCTTCCACCTTGTTCCCTCTCCCCCATCCCGACTAGAGTTCAAGACAGGCTGAAGGGGCAGTGAGGCTTGAGTTTCAACATTACTGCACCTGAAACAATGGGATTCAATTTTGAGCACCCAGTGTTTTTGAGAAACAAGCCGCTAATTATGCTGCCTGAACTTGGCTGCAGGTGTCTAAATGTAGGGTCCTGCAGCTGAAGTGTCTCATGTTCCTCCATTTATTTGTAGCAGACTCAGGCCCTCTCATAAGAACTACATGAACAAAGACTGTATAACCCCTCCCCACAACAGTGATGAATTGAAGTTAATGCCAAATGTTTATTAGTAAGCAGGTGTGGTGAGTGTTTGCAGGATGAGATCCTAAAATTTGTAGATTCACAGTACCGCACCCCGCACATGCTGGGAGCTACTGGCAGTTTCCATGGGCCCCAGGCAGGGAACACAACCAGCTCTGCTGAGAGCAGCTTGGGGCCCTCGACCACTTACTAGAACCTTGGAGTGGCCCCCCGTTAAAAATCATTGCCTGCCCCTGCCTAACACAGAAAGCACCAGAGAACATTAGTTCAGGAGACTGAGATACAGGATTCTGCATCCAGATTCCACCCAAATACTCTCAGGGAAGCAATCAAAGGGAGGAAATTCCTGACAGCTAAGAGGATGGCTGGGGAGCTGTGACAGGCCTTTATCAGAATGATACCTGCAGCCCTACCTGGGGAACATGGGGCAGAAGTGAGGGCTGTTGCTCATAGCTCATTTTTGGGAGTCCCAGCTTTTTCCTGCACGTGCCGGAATGCTTCTGTGTCAGTTTCCCTGACTCCTCACCTGTGCAGGTGACTCTCAGGATCCCCATTTCTTTGGTGGGCTGGAGATCTGGGACCCACGGCTCTTCCCCTCGTTCCAGCCGAGCAATCAGGTCAGGTTTGAGAATGGAGAATCCTGAAAGGGGTGAGATCAGGCAAGGTGAAGGAACATGGAGTATGGGCAGAGTATGTGTCAGAAGGAACATTCCCTGAGCTCAGTCTCATCCTACATGGCACTGGGGTAACTCAGACATCTTGACAGCAGCAGACTTCTGGGGCAGAATGGGGTGGGGATGTGAGAGGAAGTTGGGATTGTATTCACTCTGTTACATTGCATGTGATTTCTACTGACCTATAATAATCCCGTGTGTGTGCCTCAGTTTCCCTGGGCACTGCACCACAATCTCGATGGGGATGGGAATTTGGGAGTGACTCACTGAGGGAGGATGCCCCGGCCAACATGCTGGAAATGGCCCAGGGGCATGGCAATCTTCACCTGGGACGGATGTGAGACCAGGAGACACCTTTTGCCTGGGACACTGGACAAAGATTTGAGACAGGGCTGGCTGCAGCCAGGAAAGAGCTGTGGAGGGTGGAAATGTCTCGTTGGCTTCGGGGACAGAGATGTAGAACAACACCCTTGACTCTGGGTGGATGTGAGTCTCATTGGCTTGGGGAAAGAGATGGGGGGCAGGGCCCTTGGCTTTGGGTTCCCTTCTCTCCAAGATAGATTGTGCTGACTGCTCCTGGTTCCTGTACTAACAAGTCTGTTCTACGCTGTTTCGCTGTGAACTAATAAAGCTTCTGTTGTACCTGCTGGATGAGAGATATGTCTGCTGCAGATGGGGGTGCGGAGCTCGGTGACCCTCCCACCCCTCAGTGACAGAGGGTGCTGTTGTGCCCTCCCTAGGGCTACATATACACTGCACAGTTAATTCAGATAAGCTATTCCAGAATAGTTATTCCGAACTAACTGATTTCAAAATAGCACATCTACACTGCAGGGAAACCTCAATATGAGTCCGAGGCAGGCTTCCCTAATGCAGACGAGCTATCTCGATTGAGAGCCCCCCGGAAGAATAACTTAGAATGGGCCTGGTGAGGGGCTATTTTGAAATAGCAGAAGTGGAGTATCTATACACGCCTTATTTTGAAATAGCTATTTTGGAATAGGCATTATTCTTCATAGATGAGGTTTACGGAAGTCAGAATAAGCCGTCTGTTATTTTGAAATAATGGAATTTCTGTGCAGATGCTCACATAGCTATTTAGGAGTAACGGCTGTTATTACAAAATAACTTGGCTGTGTAGACATACACCCTAGGAATGGTCTGTGGGCTCTGTGGGGACTTGCTGACACACACACAGCTCTACGGTTGAATTCTGGGCTATTCCAAGCCTGCAGAGCCAAGACCCCTCCACAGATGAAGCTAGTCCCAAAGAGGCAGGTGAACCGTATATATAGGAGAAACACTGTAGGCAGAACAGTTCCCTGCTTCTGGCCCCTGGAAGCTGAGGAGATGGGGCAGAATTAGCATGTTCCCTAGGTTTCTGACTCCCCTGTTCCCCAGAAGGGGGCATGGGGATGAAAGTGTCTCTCACACAGGGGCTGTGGGCCCCACTCCCCTCTAATCTAACTCACCAGGGAAAAACCTGACCCAATGCAGAAACGCTGGCCCCAGGGCTTTGTTAGCTGAGGCACAGGAATCCTTACCCAGCAAGGCCACAGTCTTGTAGTTCTCCTGCATGACGTCCCTGTAGAGGGCTCTCTGAGCAGGGCCCAGCAGTGCCCCCTGCCCTGCGGTGAAATACACAGCCACCTCCTCGAAGGTCACCGGCATCTGAAAAAACAGGGCCCCCCCCCTCAGCCCCTGCTGCCCCAGCCACAGCCCCACTAGTCATGATGGAGGAGGCCCCAGGGGCAGAATCCCAACCCGCCCTACCCAGAGGTCAGAAGGCTCCAGGGAGAGAGAGGGGTGAGCTCCTTGTGCCCCCCAGCAGATGGAGCAGGGCAGGGTCTTCTCAGTCACCCCTGGCCAGCCACAGGCTGAGGTGGGAGCAGAGCTCTGCACAGGCCACAGGGGCAGAATCCCAGCCCCTTCCTAGTTCATGGCAGCCTTTCGCTAGTGAGCTCTGTCTCCAGCATGAGAAACAGCAAGAGGAACGACCAGGCTGGGTCAGAGCAAAGGCTCCTCTAGCCCAGTGTTCTGTCTGCCCATAGCAGCCAGTGCAGGTGCCCTGAGGGAATGAACAGAACAGGGAATCACCCAGTGATCCACCCCGTCGCCCTTTCCCAGCATCTGGCAAACAGAAACTTGGGACACCCTCCCTGCCCATCCTGGCTAAAAGACATTCATGAACCAATGGAGTCTCTGGTCAGTTTTCCCAGCCCTGTCAATGGAGAGTTTCCTCTTTCAGAAATGGGGGAATATTCCCCATGGGCCTGTTCAGACCATCAGGCCCTAGGCTGAGCAAGTCCCAGCAGGTTTATCCCATCCTGACCTACCTTGTGTATTTCCTGCCCCATCTCCTCTACAATAGCCCCCCTTCAGCTCTCCACACAATCCCCTACCTGAGTCGGCTCCACCACAGCCATTTCCCTGCGCTGCCTCCTGAAAGACGAGACAATCTGGAGCAAAGTGTGGATGTGAGTCTTCAGTCTGTCAGGGCGAGAGGAGCGTCACAGAGAGGAGGGGGAAAACTATTCTTGGCTTCTGAGGATAGGACAAGAAGCAATGGGCTTAAACTGAAGCAAGGGGGGTTTAGGTTGGACATTAAGAAAAACGTCCTGCCTGTCTGGCAGGTGAAACACTGGAATAAATTGCCTAGGGAGGTTGTGGAATCTCCATCCCTGGAGATATTTGAGAGCAGGTGAGACAGACACCTGTCAGGGATGGTCCAGATGGTGCTTTGTCTTGTTGTGAGGGCAGGGGACTGGACTTGAGGATCTCTTGGGGTCCTTTTCAGTTCTAACATTACATGATTCTATGATTGGGGAGGTTTCCCAAGGAGCTTTGGTCCATTGCACAGTGGGGCCAGACTTCGTTTTTAAATAATATATTTCCAGCACAAATGTTTCAGCATTGTCTTTATTTATGGGAAGAGCAGGGAAACTGTTTTGGGTCAGGGGTCACTAATCCCCAGAAAAATCAATCAGGGACCACACAAGTGAGATGCAAAAAACCCCCAAACCCTCCTAGCCCCCCCAAACCCCACTGATGTGGCCGCAACTGAGACACCTCCCTCCCCTGGCACCCCAGCCCCATGCGGGGAGGGTAGGTAGGACTGAGGTTCAAGAGCTCAGGCCAGATTAATTTTTCTGGCGTTCCAGGGTTAGTGGAATTTGTGGGCCCCTCTACACTCTGAGGTGGGGCCAAAAATGAGGGATCCAGTGTGCGGGACAGGGCTGCCAGTCAGTGAGATAGGGATGGGGTGCAGAATCTGGGTGGAAAATAGGCTACAGGAGCAAGCTGGGGGTAGGTGTCTGGCCAGGAGGCAGGGGACAGGAGGAGGGTCCTGGTGGGGCCCTGAGCAAGGGACAGAAGGGGCCCTGGGCAATGTACTTGTGGACGTTTGAGCAGGGGGGACATGGTACTCATGGAGATTTGGGGTCTGGACAGGGGCAGGGTACTTGTGGTGATCTTGGCGGGGGCAAGGTACTTGTGGGGGTTTGGGGTCTGGACGGGGGCAGGGTACTCATGGGGTTTGGAGTCTGGGCAGGGTACCTGTGAGGGTCTCGGCATGGGGGCATGGTACTCGTGGGGTTTGGGCAGGGACAGGGTACTCATGGGGGTTTGGGTGGGAGGGCAGGGTACTTGTGGAGGTTTGGGGTCTGGATGGGGTAGGATATTTGTGGGGTTCTTGGCGAGGGGCAGGGTACTCGTGGGGGTCTGGATGGGGGGAAGAGGACAGCTAAGCTGGTACCTGGGGGTCTGGTAACCAAGTCCGGGGTCTCAGAAAGCACGTGTGCCGCTTATTCCCTGTGCTGCTTCCTGACTTTGAGCTAGCAGCTGTTTAAAATTCTGCCCCCATTCCAGCATTTATTCAATGATTATTCAAGGAGCAGAGCTCACTCACAGCCCCGATTGTCTGGGGGGGGGGGAAATCAGCACCTTTTCAAAGTAAGCTCCAAATTAGCTCCTTTTCAAAGTGTCTCTCGGAAGTATCTATAGCCCCGGGAGGAGAGAGACAGACCTCGGGAAGTCACCAAGCAAAAGATGAACTTTGGGTGAGGTAACGCCAGCGCAGGCTCTTTCTTGGGGGGGGGGGGGGGAACTGGGTCACTGGGTCACCTTGTGCCCCCCTGGAATTTCTTCATGCCCCCCACAGGGGGGCGCACCCCCCCCCAGTTTGGGAACCTATGTTCTAAGGTCTCTTCCAGCTCTATGGTTCTATGATTCTGTCTCACAGAATCTTCCAGCATCAACACAGAGTACATATTTATAACTCCACATACAGATGTCACACAAGTACATGAATAACATACCTAGAATCAGAAGAACATAAGTTTTCATTTGACATCTCACATGGCCCCTTTGTACAGACTGTAGGGCGGGAATTCTGCCCCCATTAGCACCTTTTCAAAGTGGTCTGTCTGATCTCCTTAAAATCCAGTAATTTGACAACAAGTGAGAACCCAAATCCATACTCATTACTCTCAACACCTGGCTTGAGTTTCAACATTACTGCATCTGCAACAATGGAATTCAGTTCTCAGTGCCCAGTGTTTCTGATTTAAAAAAAAAAAAAAAAAAAAGCTGCAGATTCACCTGCCTGAATAGGGGTTTAGGTACAAGAGCTCTGATGCCAACTCAGGAAATCTGTCACCTTCATACCAGGGGATCCAAAAGAATAAAATTCCATAGGAAATGCAAGTACAAAAGTGTAGCATGAAAAACTGCAGTACAGACAGGAAATACTGCGATGGGACATGGACCAAGGGATGCAGAAACTGCAAGCACAGAATACCCTCTGGTACCCCTGACTTTTTGCACAATGGTACCTAGACCAGCTCCATGCACATAGATCATGTGGTCAGTGGTGAACACCCCCAGACAGACAGACACACACACACACACACACACCCCTTCTACACAGGTGAGGTGCCGGATTGACCCGCCCCTCTCTGACTGGCCTGAGGACACTCCCTTCTCCTGGCACCCAGCATCACATCTCCCTGGGGCAGTGAAGAGCCAAAATCCCAATAATATGTATGTAAAATCTTGACCACACTGTCTGTTAAGAATCTTTCACATATGCCCAAACTGGAGGGGCCTGGTCTGAGGCCCAGCTAACAATGGACAATACATGGCTAAAGAAAAGTTGAGATAAGCAGGAATCAACCTTGTTTGTTTAACAGGCATAAACAAGCCAAGACTGCACAACCCCAGGAGGAGAGCAGTAATTCAGGACTTATCACAAGTTTTGGCACATAACTCACCAAGAGGAGTCTCGAAGTCTGCTCCCTGGTTGAGGAAAAGATAACAGTACATCCTCCCCATACGCCAACCAGGGTTCTAGGAGAAGGCTAACAAGTCAACATGAGTTATGGCATCCGTCCCCCACAGATGCCAAGCCAAGCTCAAGGGGACACATTGATAAACTACACACAGTTGCCATTGTTGTGTTGTTTACTGTTCTCTGTACTTTAAGACCATCTAGGAATGTACCTGCAGGCAAACATGTCCGCAAAGTGCCACCCATCATTCCCATGGACCTGAAATCTGGACTTAACTTATACATTGCAAAAGGAGGATTTTGAGGGATAACACCTGTGTAGTAGCAACACGTAACCCTGAGCGGAACACTCATATAACCTTTTAGATAATCGGTTTTATGTGCTCATTATGCCTTGCCGTTGGGACCGATCCAGGTGCTTGGGATCTCCCACCCCATTGCTTCTCTCTGCTCATTGGCGTCCTCTAATCTATTGGAATCCATTGCTGGGCAGCATCTCACTGAGCCTGACATGCCAAGTGATCCCCCCCTCCGCCTCCCCAAGCACAGGGCATAACAAACCCTCCTGCTTGGATCCACACGGCATCAAACTTCTGTTCCTTCAGGAAGCACACAGGCCAGGCCTCCCTGCAGGAAAAGAGGGAAGAGCGTGGAGGGGGCAGCAAGGGGGAGGGAAATGGCAGATGGGGGCAGCAGAGGGAACAACTCACTGGCTCCTTCCCCCCCCAACCGCTTTGTTACATGCACTGCAAATACCCCCCGTTAGTTTTATCCTGGGTGTCAGTTTTATCCTGGGTGTCGGTGTCCCATGATCCCCCTCCCCCCTGCCACGGCTACGCGCAGCCCCTGGTTTGGGTCCCAGAGAAAAACCTCCCCACTGCCCCCAAGCGATTTATCAGCCGCCCCCGACACGTCACTAGCTCCGCCCACACTGTCCCCCCCAGTCACCTCGCGCCTCCCCTCAATTCCTCCGATTCCTGCCCCACCCCCACCAAGCGCTTCCCGAAGCAGAAGCAGAAGCAGAAGCAGCGGCGCAGCGAGTAACGGCTCCAACAGCTCCCTCGGAACTCGCGCCTTTCTGCGCGCGGCGCATGCGCAGTGACAACGGGAAGGCTGCTGCCTCCCTCTGCTCGCGCGCTGGCTCAGGTCCTGCTGCGGGCTCCGCCCAGGGGCCAATCGTAGCGGGGCGGGCGGGGCCTGAGCAGGGTCAGGGAGAGACTGACAAAGGCGGGACGCACTGAAAACCCGGCCGGGGCGATGCGGATGGGGGTTAGAGCGCGCGTGCGCAGCAGGTCAGTGACTCCGGTTCGGATCCACCGCCAGGGCTTAGTGCAAACCCGGAGCTGCCCGGTCAGGCCCCGCCCCGTGTGGTTCGGTCCCTGCGATTCTCCGGGCCCTGGAGCCAGGCCGGGCCACGGCGGGTTTGCAGGGGCTGCAGCTAAAACGTTTCCCTGCGTCACGGCCACGCGCACAGGCAAGCGCCCCGGCCCCGGCAGAGAAGCGCCGCCCCGGCCACGTGGTGCCCGTCAGACCCCAGCCCTGGGAAGGGCCCCGAGATCCCCCCCCGCGGGCCGGTTTGCAAACACCGCAGAGGGGTCCCCTCTGCCCCGCGGGACCCCGCACCAGCGCTGTCTGGGCCCCGAACAGCCCCCTCCAGCCCTAAGCCCCCGGCCCGCACGCACCGGGCTAGAGCGGCACGAGCAGCTGATCTCAAAGTTCGCGCCTTATGACGCGCTGCGCAGGCGCCCCCGAGCGGAGCATGCGCAGTAGCAGCGGCTGAGGCTGCCGCCCTCACTTTGCGCGCAGGCGCAGGCCCGCAGGAGCTGGAACGGTGGGGTCAGCTGGCCCCGCACACGCGGCTCCGCGCGCTGCTGCCCCGGGCTCGGTTCGGCTCCGGCAGAGGCAGGGCAGGGTCCGGCGCCTCACGAAGACGGCAGCAGCGGGCGGAGAGACGAAGCTTCCAGCCCCGCCCTACAGCAAGGCCGGCCAGAGCAGCAGAGGGCCAGGCCCCGCCTCCCGCTGCCCCTATTGGCTGGTTGCTGTAGGGCGGGGCTGGAAGCTCCGTCTCTCCGCCCGCACCCCGCAGCTGGAGCCCTGGCCAGGGAGGAGAAGCTCTGGGGTGCCAATGCAGCTGGGGGCAGGCACAGACTCACCTGCCTGGGAAGGCTGCCCAGACAGCTCTTACTGTGATGTTAATGGGGTAAGAACCTCAGATCTCCACCTGCCCTGGGTGGGGCTGGGGACAAGGACTAGGGCTGCTCATGGGCCCCCCACCAGTGTTCCCTGTAAGCTGAGCAGTTGGGCAGCCACTCAGGAGAGAGTCAGGTGCTGCCCAGCTGATTAGCAGAGCCCCCACAGTTGGCAGCCTGTGTTTCTATGTCTGGTGCACATCTGCACCTGCCCTGGGGCACAGAATGACATTTATTCTACATATAGATGGAAACAAATTTGAGGGAACTCTGCCCTGGCAGGACAGCCTGGGTGACAGACAGCCTGCTCCCTCCCCAAGCCCCACAATGCTCTGGTTTCTGCCTGACCGAAAGGAGCGTTTGCCCCAAGTCACTGGCACCTCCCGGCTGAAAGCAAACCCAGCACCTGCAGCCAGTCCTATGGCACCATCATGAATGATTTACTGGCCCAGAGAAGGGGATGAGAGTTACTCACAGGGTGAACGCAGCAGCCGGACACGCGCGTGCGCGCGCATGCACGCACACACGCACACAGTGCGCGCCTGCCTGGCCCAGGGAATAGAGGCGCCTCTGGTGAGCCAGCTCCCTGTGTCCTGTAGCACCAGCCTGCCCAGGGCCACTGCAGATCCCTCAGTTTGTGCCTAAACCTCCCCCCCCACCACCATCCCCATCCCTCCCTGCCCCATCACGTGTCTAAGCCTGGGAGACAGAAAGTTCTTTCTGCCCTGGCTCATCCTTCCTTACCCCAGAGCTCACACTGATAAGAGGAATGTTTGGGGCCCAGCTCCTCTTCAAGGGCACATGGAGGAGGGAGCAACCGAGTCATTTACCCACAATGCTCCATCATGGATTGTCTGGTGTCTGGAGCTTCCTGTGCCAGGCAGGAGATGCCCCCCACTCCCACACCAGGGTTTCACACTTGGCTCTGCCCCCTCTCCTGGCCTTGGGCTGCTCCCGGTGTCACAA
Organism: Rafetus swinhoei; assembly: GCA_019425775.1. Classification (NCBI taxonomy): domain Eukaryota; kingdom Metazoa; phylum Chordata; order Testudines; family Trionychidae; genus Rafetus; species Rafetus swinhoei. Next base: position 32,834,709 of record CM033444.1, on the reverse strand, counting down.
CAAACCCTTGTAAAGCCCTTGAGAAACACCGAACTCTCGCCTAGCGCCACAGGCACAGCCAGTCCCAGGGGGTCAGCACCCCCCTGCATTTCCCACAGCCCAGCCCCTGCCTCCATCTCTGCCAATCCAATGCCTGTTTTAACTGCACAGACACCCCGGGAGGTCTGGGGCCTGGGTATGAGCTGGCACCATGCTGGGCAGCATCACAAAGGCCCCGCATATCTGTGGTGAGCAGCCGTGCGACACACACAGCACACTGACAGTCACGGGGAGCCATGTCACAGTGCTGGATGAGCTGACGAATCCCTTCCCAACACAGGCTCTTGGGCAGAAAATCTCCCCTTGCTCCTCACACTGACCCGCCCCATTGCCAGGACTACGCCCACTGACACCCCCGCAGCACAAAGTGTCTGTGCACTGGCCCCACACCTGAGCCCCCTGCCTGCTGCTCTTACTTCAGTCACATCCCTGCCCGCCTTTTCACTATGTCTGTGCCAGAGTCGCACCAGCACTGGGCTCCCCAGAGGCTGCAGAAGGGAAATAAACCCCCGTGTGCAGCCAGGAGGAAACGCCTGGTGGCCACATTCACGAGCCCTGAGGTGCTGAGGCCGATCGCCAGGCACGTCACTGACCAGCGCCTGCACAGTCACAGGACGCGCCGAGATTCGATGCATGTAATGTATGATACTTTAACAACCTTATTCTCATGCTTTCCTTTCTCTTAGTAATAAACCTGGTGGCTGTGTCTACATTGGCAAGATTTTGCACAAAAGCGACTGCTTTTGCACAAAATCTTGCCACCTGTCTTCACTGACGTTCTAATGTATGAAATCAGGGCTTCTTGCACCAGAACTCTGACGCTCCCGCTCAGGAATAAGCCCTCTTGCACAACTGTTCTTGCGCAAGAGGCCAGTGTAGACAGGCAACATGAATTTCTTGCACAAGAAAGCCCTATGGCTAAAATGGCCATCAGAGCTTTCTTGCGCAAGAGAGCATCTACACTGGCACGGATGCTCTTGCGCAAAAGCACATGGAAGAGTTTTTGCAGAAGAACTCTTCCGCAAAAGAGTTTTTGCATGAGAACGCGCCAGTGTAGACGTAGCCGTTCCAGTATTAACACAGAGTACATATTCATAACTCCACACACAGGCATTATACAGATATATGAAAAGCATATACAGAATCAATAGAAGGCAAGCTTTCCTTTGACACCTTACATGGCCCCCTTTGTACCACTTTTGGGGCAAACACACCTCCTTCCCCATGGGTAGAGCAGTAATCTGGCTGCTTCCCTAAAATCCAGTAACATCCCAGGAGTGAAGGGGGGCAGCAGCAGTGAGGGATAGGGAAATGGGCAAGGCCATGTCTAGCTTGGGGGGCAGTGGAGTTACAGCATCCCCCAGGCTTCCCACACACCTCAGCTCATTGGTTGGGAGGCAGTGACCTCACAGAGGGGCCATGACACCAGCCAGGTGGGACAGGCTGCAGGGCTGGGGCCATCTCAGAGCCCCTCCCATGGCCTGGCTGCCTGGAATCACCTTTGTGATTGAGGGTCACATCTGGGAGTGTCTCTGTGGAAATTTCCACCTTTTGCCAGGCTGCAGGGGGGGTAGACAGGCAGGGTTGCAGGAAGGGCTAGCACTCAACTCAAGGGAGGCAAGAGAGAGAGTTGCAAACACCCAACAACAATGAGATTTGAACCCCTGCACGCAGAGCACAATTGAGTAACAGTCCATCACCTTAACCATTCAGCCACCTCATCTGAGCTGGTCAATGTTTTTTCAAACTACCCAAAGCCAGTGCTGTTGGGAACCTTTGTGCCACTCGGCTGGCCAGAGACTCCCAGGGTGGGAAGGTTTTGGCTTTTCACAATGTTCCCTGGGCTATTGTACAAAGCTCAGGGCTGGTAACAAACCCAAACACCCCCTGGGCTCCCAGAGACGGGCTGGCTAGTCACAATCTGGCTCGGAGTGCTCTCTGCAGTAGGAAGATGCCCATGGAGCTGTCACACGACAGCGGCACATGGCTCAGTTCACTCTGCTATGTTGCATGTGATTCCTGCTGTCCTGTGGTAACTCTCTGTGTGTGCCTCAGTTTCCCTGGGAATGACACCGCTATCTAGATGGGGATGGGAATTTTGGGTGTAACTCACTGCTACTCTCTGTAGTAGGCTGGGCACGTCACCTTAAGGGACATAAAATGCCGACCTGTCAGGGAAGCCGAATCCAGCTACACATTGTGCATCTCTGGTCCCAGGGCTAACAAGTCTGTTCTACGCTGTCCCCCTGCGATGTAACAAACCTTCCGTTCTACCTGCCGGCTGAGAGTCACGTCCAGCTGTGGAGGGGGGTGCAGGGACTGGTGACTCCCCACTCCTCAGTGACACCTGGTGACTTACTTGTGTTTCTCAATTGATGCTTAAACCTGCATTAATGGCATCTCAGCCTGGGAGCCTTTGCCTGAGCCTCTTCCTGCTCTTCAGCATCGTTCTTGATCCAAGGCTCATGCCAGGGCAGGAACCCTCATCAGTCCCATTTGCCGATGGGAGAAGGGAGGCCCACAAGAGGTGGCGACATGCCCGGAGTTGGCCAGGAGAAGTTCTGTGGAGGGGAGGGGCAGAGGGGACAGATGCTTTTTCTTAGGGAGAGGGAGGGCGTGTGTGTTCCTGCTCCTCCCCATGCCCCCTTTCAAGCTGGCTTGTGGAGGGCTCCTGCCTCCCCTCACTTCCTTCTTGCACCTTCCCTGCTCTGGCTGCTGAGGGGCTGCTGGGCCCAGGTCAAGAGGGAGATGTGCCCGGCTGGGCTGATGGGGGTGAGACTGGTGGCCACATTGCCTGGTGCCTCCTGAATGGTAGCCCCTGACAGAGCCAGGCCCTTCTCAGTGTGGGCTGCAGCTGGGCAGAGCGAGCACTCGTGGGGTCGGAGGTCATGGTGCTGGGGAGCAGCCAGGCTCTAAACAGTGGCTCAGGAGGCAGCTCTTGCTGGAGTGGGGTGGGGCCGGGAGAGCCCGTATGCAGATGTTGTCACGAGCAGAGCCCTGTGAGAGTGGGAGTGGTCTGCTGAGCTGGACCTAAATTTGGTAAGTGGGGTCCAGCTGCGGCATCAGGGCAGCATCAGGGTGGGCGTAGGCAGGAGGGACGTGTAGGATGGTCATGTGGGGTTGTGAGGCCATGACCACCCTGAGGTGAGTGTATTTGGGAGCTTAAGGGCAGGCAGTGATTGTGGCTGGGGATGTCATACTTACCTGGCAGGGGAAATACCATGATCATGAAGATGGTTTTCTTGGGTTGAGGCTCATCCATTGCACTTTGGCTATGCTGGTTCCTGTGATTTTTCCAAAATGGGGAGACTTGACTGCACAATTTATGGTAGTGGGGGGACTGCATTTGTGCTTTCCCCTGGTATTTGCTGTGAAAGAAAGAAATAGCTGCTCTCTGCCTAGGTTTTTGTTACTGCTGTTTACAGCATTTATTTTTTCTTTCTGTTTATTTCTGTGGGCAGGAGCTCTGTGCTCAGGGGCTATGTCTACACTCGCGGCTTCTTGTGCAAGAATCTGCAGAGCATCCACACTGCTTGCCACTCTTGCGCAAGGAAATTTACAGTACGGCGTGGTAAGAGAGGGCTTCTTGCGCAAGCACTACACTCTTTTTTTTTAACAGGTGTAAGCCCTCTTGTGCAGGAGCTCTTGCGCAAGAGGGCAGTGTGGACGCTCGGCAGGGATTTCTTGCGCAAGAAAGCCCCATGGCTAAAATGGCCATCAGAGCTTTCTTGCACAAGAGCGCGTCCACACTGCCATGGGAGCTCTTGCGCAAAAGCACAGCTCACACATGGCACTGTGGGGCTGCGTCTAGACTGGCATGATTTTGCGAAAATACTTTCAACGGAAAAGTTTTTCCGTTAAAAGTATTTGCTCAAAAGAGCGTCTACACTGGCACGGATGCTTTGCGCAAAAGACACCTTTGCGCAAAGCATCCATGCGCCTTCTGCGCAAGAAAGCTCCGTGGCCATTTTAGCCATCAGGCTTTCTTGCGCAAGAAATTAACACGGCTGTCTACACTGGCCCTCTTGTGCAAGAATACTTGTGCAAGAGGGCTTATCCCTGAGCGGGAGCGTCAGAGTATTTGTGCAAGAACCACTGATTTCATACATTAGAACGTCTGTGTTCTTGCGCAAGATTTTGCACAAAATCTTGCCAATGTAGACACAGCCTGGATGTTTTCTTATGCAAGACTTCTTGCAGAAGAACCCTTGTGCAAGATGTTCTTGCGCAAGAAGCCGCCAGTGTAAACATAGTCCTACTTGTTCACAGGGAACTATGAGGCTATGTCTACACTGGCAGCTTCTTGCACAAGAACCCTTTTGTGGAAGAGTTCTTGTGGAAAAACACTTCCACAAGAGAGCGTCTACACTGGCATGTGCTTTTGCGCAAGAGCATCCATGGCAGTGTAGACACTCTCTTCCTCAAGTAAGCTCTGATGGCCATTTTAACCATAGGGGCTTCTTGCGCAAGAAATTCATGTTGCCTGTCTACACTGGCCTCTTCTGGAAGAGTTCTTGCATAAGAGAGCTTATTGCTGAGAGGGAGCATCAGAGTTCTCGTGCAAGAAGCCCTGATTTTTTACAGTAAAACGTCAGTTTACTTGCGCAAGAATGCGCGGCCAGTGTAGACAGGCGGCATGTTTTTGCACAAAAGTGGCCGTTTTCGCAGAAGAACGCACCAGTGTAGACATAGCCTGAGGGTACTGCTACACTGGCTTCTTGTGCAAGAACTCTTTTGCAGAAGAATCCTTGTGCAAAAACTCTTCCGCAAGAGAGCGCCCACACTGCTATGTTCTTTTGCGCAAGAGATGTGCTTTTGCATAAGAGCATCCATGGCAATGTGGATGCTCTCTTGTGCAAGAAAGCTCTGATGGCCATTTTAATCATAGGGGCTTCTTGTGCAAGAAATTCATGCTACCTTTCTACACTGCCCTCTTGTGGAAGAACTGTTGCGCAAGAGGGCTTATTCCTCATGGGGAGAGGAATAACTCTTCTGGAAGAAGCTCTGTTTTCCAACACTGTACTGTAAATTTACTTATGCAAGAATGCTTGTGTAGTGTAGATGCTCTGCACATTTTTGTGCAAGAACAGTCGTTCTTGCTCAAAAAGCCTGCAGTGTAGCTGTAGCCTAAGGAGTTCACATACAGTGGAAATCCTGGAAAGGTGAACATCTCTATTAAGTAGACACTTTCACAGGGGGCACTTGGATTTGAGCTAGGGATCACTTGATCTGCAGTCAAACACTCTACCACTGAGCTACACCTCCATACAAAACAGGGCTCTGCAGCCAGTATTGAGAAGTGGGTAGGGAACAGGAGGCTTTTGTAGAACACACATCTCAGGTGGGATGGACCCTCACTGACCCCAGATTGTGACTGGTCCTAACAAGGAATTTGTCCTGAAGCAGCAGAGCTGGGGCAGGACAGAGGTTATGTCTGCACAGAAACGTTCTTTTGGAACAATGGCCGTTATTCCAAAATAACAATGCAAGAGTCTACACAGCAATTCCGTTATTTTGAAATAACTCTGAAATAACGGACGGCTTATTCTGACTTCTGTAAACCTCATTGTACGAAGAATAACGCCTATTCTGAAATAGCTATTTCAAAATGAGGCCTGTGTAGATGCTCCACTTCTGCTATTTCGAAATAGCCCCTCCCCAGGGCCATTCTAAGTTATTCAAGCTGGAGCTCTAAATCAAGGTAGCACATCTACATTAGGGAAGCCTCCTCCTACTCATTTTGAGGTTTCCCTGCAATGTAGACGTGCTATTTTGAAATAAACTATTCCAGAATAGCTTATTCCAAAATAAATGTGCAGTGTAGACGTAGCCAGAGAGTCCTGAGAGATGAAGCAGCTGGAGGGAAGCCAAGGAGTGCAGAGGCCAGTCTGAGACCTGAGTGTCCCAGGTGTCTACACCAGCCCCCTTATCCAGGTCCCATGGTGTAAGGAGCAGCACTCAGGACTCTGAATCCTGCAATCAGTTCAAATCTTAGTGGGACTTAGAGGGGCTGGACTGGTTGGTGGGAGGTCTTTGTGCTTTTTGGCGCAGTAGAACCTGGGGTGGTTGCTGGGAGGTCCTCATGCTCCATGCTTTTTGGCTTCCTTGTCCTGAGGTTCACTAAGGGCAGTTTTGCTTGTCTGATGCCCATTAGAGCTTCGTCACCAGACTGAGCAGACTTGTGGTTGGGTACCTGATGCCATCACAGCTGCAGGGCAGGTCGCCCATCCGACCCCTGAGCTCAGCCCATGCTGGAGGCAGCCAGAGAGTGTGAGCAGAACAGAGGAGGGGAGGGAGGATTTGTATATTTTGGGAAGGGTCCTGGCTCCCAGCCACACGCCTTGGAACAAAGACCAATGGCCCCTGCACAAAGTGCATTGTGGGAATAAGAGTTGGGCAGCAGGAAAAGGGCCGGCCCCTCAGCACCAGCGAGCAGGTGGGAGAAGATGGGAGTGAATCCTGCTACCTCTCACATTCAAAGGGAGCACTAACCCATTTGCAACTCATCTCTAGTGCTCTTGCCTCCACCAGCACCAGGAGCTTTGTGCCCCACTAGGGTGGGTTTTTTTCAGAGACCAGAGAGGAAGAGGGAGGGGTCTCTGGATGCATGGAGCCCCCTGGCTCTGCCTATGAAAAGAAGGAACAAGGGCCCAAGCAGAAACTTCAATTCCATTTTGTGCAGCTTGACGTTTTCAAGCTAAAGACATAGAAGAAACACTTTAAATGTCTGCTCCAGTGGTGCAATGGGTCAGCAGACAATACTCCCAGGAAGTATGCTGAAGTTGTGAGTTCAAACCTTCCCCTCGAGCAGTGGTTTTAGTCCCTGTTGGGTTGTCCCCTTGCAGTGGTTCCCAAACTTTTTGGCAGCAGGCCCCCCTTTTTGATTTTTGAAAAACCCTCATGCCCCCCTCCAAAATAGTAAAACTTGTGGAGCAAACAAAAAAACCTCACCCCCACCTGGAATTTCTTCACGCCCCCCGCCCGAGGGGCACAACCCCCAGCTTGGGAACCCATGCCTTGCAGTGTATGCTGGGAGAGCTGGGATTCCATCCCAGAGGATAGGATCAGTGAAAATTCCCCCTTCACATGTTATGGCCTCATTGCAGTGAATGCTGGGTGGCCAGGATCTGAGGCCAAGTGGCAGAGAGAGGGTTAGACCCTTCACCCTCTTTCTGCCAGGGTCTTGTTGCACATCTTCCCCATCCCCCGTCAGCAGCCGCAGCCCCTTTCAGCCACTGGGTCAGCCCAGGAAAAGAAGTGGGAAATGGGACAAAGTTGCCTGTCTCTGTTCATGAGCTTCTCCAGTGGCTGAAAGGGACGGTGGCAGGGAGAAGAAAATGGGCCACAAAGACTCTCCTCTGAGCTGGAATCCCAGCTCCCCCCAGCATTCACTGGAAGGGGCCAGACCAGCAGGGACTGAAAACCCCTGCTCTAGGTGAGGTTTGAACTCACAACTTCAGCATGTATCCCACAAGCACTGCTTTACAAGTACTGTGCACTGACCCATTGCGCCACTGGAGCAGCTCCTGCAAATGTTTCTTCAAAGTCCTTAGATTGAAAAAGTCAAGAAGCACAAAGTGGAATTGAACAAGAAGATCAGTTCTGAAGGGTTTGCGCAAATCAACACCTCACCAGAAGGTCTCACTGAGATTTGAACTCAGCTTGCAGGAGTCAAAGTTCCGCTATGTGCCTGAGGCTCTCAGCTAGTTGATACTCTTTTCTCCTTGCTTGTTCTAATCAACTGCTTTGCCTTTCCAGACGTTGCCCCATCTGCATGTGGCTGCAGGGGAATGATCTGGCTCCCTCTCTGGCAGAGGAAGGAGAAACATTGCCATGTCTTACACACGTTGGCACCGCAGAGACTCCGGCCCTGTGTCTCCCTGCCCTGGGTCAGGAAGAAGCTCCAGGAGATGGTTCCCCTGGGATCATGTCTCACATGGATCCAAAGGCTGCGGGGACCCAGACCCAACCTGTAGCCAGGAATGCCGGTTCCTAGAAGCTCCCACCTAGCGAGGACGCGACTGAGGGTCAGGAAGAAGCTGGGGAGAGATGAGGCCAGAGGTTTCTGGGTGGGAGAGTGCAGCTTCTCAGCGCTTGGGTTAAGTTCCAGAGCGGCAAACAGGGAAGTGGCTATTTGACGCTCTGCGTGGCCATTCCTCCCCAGCTGGACGTGGTTCTTGCATGGCAGAGCCAATGGAGACCAGGGACTTGCCAATGGACATCCAGATCACACTCTCCTTGAACTGATGAGAATGGAAATCAGACACACAGGTTTGAACTGGTTTCAGCTGAGGGACGGGTTTGTCTGGTTTATGTGCATTGGCACAGGAAAGCATTATGGGTCTGTAGTCATTTTAAGAATCCCTGTGTGATGTAGTGGGGGTGCTGTCTGTTCTGTGACCTGGGATCCCCCTGCACTTTGATGGGAGATTCTCACTGACTCTCCCAAATGTGTATTAACCCAGACACCCAGGCTCAGCCTCCCAGGGAGAGAGACAAAGGGAGGAAGGCGGAGACCAGCACCTGGCTGGGGGGCAGGGCTGGAAGAGAGTTTTTTAGTTTCTTTCTGGAATCATGCAGGAAGCAGCCTAAGCAAGGGGCTGGGATTTAGGGGCCCAGTCTCCCCCATCTCAAGGGGGGCTGAGGCATCCTAGGCCTGCCCTGTAACCAGATTACATCTATGCTGTGCTGCATCCTGGAGAAGCAATAAACTCCCTCTATTCTACTGGCTGGTAGAGTCTGTTCTTTGCATTACAGGGGTGCAGGAGTCGGGGGAACCCCGACGAGCTGCCACACCCTGTACAACAGAAATCCAAACTGTGCCACCCTTTGAGATGCAATTGTTCCAGTTAAGATAATCAGCTTTTTAAGGGGCACTTGGAGTTGAAGCAAGGACCACTTGAGCTGCAGTGAAACACTCTACCACTGAGCTACACCTCCATAGCAATCATGCCTTTGCATCCAGTGGTGGGAAATTAGCACCTGGCTGCACAAGCAGGGGGTGCTTCGCACACATGGCGGGGAGAGGACGGCGCTCCCTGGGGTTGGATATATATGGTGCCCGTCCAGGCTGTGATTGGCTCTCAGGAGCTGAGATCGTGGGGCCGCCCAGGAGGCAGAGCCCGGTGGGACATGTGACTGAAGCTGATGTTATAACCCCGCAGCTGGCCCCACCCCCATGGCCTTTTTCTCACTGGCGCACACAAGCCAAAGCGCAGGAGCTGCTCCCAAGGGGCCTGGGCGGGGCCGGGAGCTGCGGGCCGAGGCCCAGACATCCAGCGGGTGAGAAAAGCACTTCCCCTGGCTCCGGCCCGGGGCCGGAGAGTCATGTGGTGCGGGGCCCTGGGAGTGTCTGAGGGGCGTTTCCTCCGCCCCGCCCCGCCCGGCCTGCGGCTCCTACCTGGGGCAGCTGGAGCTGGGGCCTGAGGCTGGGGCCTGCTCCCTCCGCTCTCGCGGGGTGAGGGGGGAGCCAGGGTGGCGGCAGGGATCTGGCTGCGGGCTCCGGGGGTGCCCGGGGGTAGCGAGGGCTTCTTGCTCCCGCCAGAGCTGGGCTGGCTCCCCGCTGCCCGGGGGGAAGGGGGACACAGTGAATTAGCCTTGTGCTGTGGCGGCGGGTCCGTATCGGGTGTTGTACCCAGTGGGGGTGGGGCTGGAATGCGCTGTCCAGGCTCGGGGCCATTTCACGTTGCCTGGGGGTGGCCGTGCGATCCCGAATAGGGCCAGCCAGAGATGCACGCTAGGACCGAGGAGGCTTCTCCCCTCAGCAGGCACAGTCTGTTTCGGGAGCACAACCAGGCCCCTGTGCTCTTCGGTGGCTTGCTCTGCAGTGAGAGCGGAGCAGCTTTTGCTTCTGTTTTATCCAACACTGGACTTGCTGGAACCCCCTTGTCCTGGGGGAACAGATTCTCCCAGGGCAGAGGGACTGAGAAGAACCAGAGGGTTTATTTTTTTCCTAAGTCTGGTTCCAGTTGAGATAAAAGTCCTGGTTCTCTGGGCCTGGTTCAGTTCTGGCGAGTCCAGCTGGGCCAATGGAATCCACATCTGCTGAGCTGTCCTTGGGGGCTGTGGGGCAACCTGGGGTGGCTTGTGAATAAGGCCTGACTTCTCTCTGAATCTTTTCTCACAGTCTGAGCATTCGGAGGGTTTCTTTCCATTGAGATTCATCTGCTGGGCTGGAGCTTCCTTAGGATCCAGGGATCCTCCTCTACATTCGCTGGATTCTTCCACTTTCCTGCTTGGATTGTTCTCCAGCTGCCTCTCTGCCCCGTGTGGATTCTCCCAGGCTTTCTCCTGCTCTACACGTGGGGGAAAATCCCCTTCAACAAATGTTCCCTGTGAGTCTACAGTTCCAGGACCTTCCTGCTGTCTATTTTCCTGAGTGTTCTCCCTCACTGACAAAGGACGGACATGGGACTGGCAAAGACCGAAAACAACACAATAATAGTTTGGGAAACTGAGACATTGGATTCTGCCTTCACACCCCACCCAAACACTCCCAAGGAAGGAAATGTAAAGAGGAAACTCCTAACAGCTAACAGGATGGCTGGGGAGTTGTGACAGGTATTTGCCAGGATAATACCTGCAGCCCTACATGGGGCAGAAGTGAGGGCTCGCTCTCCCCCTCCCTCCCTATTCATTTTTGGGAGCCTCAGCTTTTTCCTACATGCTCTGGATAGCTTGTGTCAGTTTCCCTGACTCCTTACCTGTGTGGGTGCCTCTCCGGAGCTCCATTTCTTTGGAGGGCTGGAGATCTGGGACCCACGGCTCTTCCCCTCATTCCAGCTGGGTGATCAGGTCAGGTTTGGGAATGAGGAATCCTGCACAAGGGTGAGATCAGGCAAGGTGAAGGCACATGGAGTCTGGGCAGAGTGTGTGTCAGAAGGCACATTCCCTGAGCTCAATCTCATCCTACAAGGGACTGGGGTAACTCAGACAGCTTGAGAGCAGCAGACTTCTGGGGTGCAATGGGGGGAGGTGTGACAATGCCACAATTGTATTCACTCTGTTTGCTTTCTAGTGTTGTATGTGACTTCTACTGTCCTATAATAACCCCATGTGGGTGCCTCAGTTTCCCTGGGCACTGTACCACTGCCCAGATAGGGATGGGAATTTGGGGGTGACTCATTGAGGGAAGATGCCCAGGCCAGCACATTCACAATGACCCAGGCTCATGGGCAATCGAAGCCTGGGAGGGTTGTGTGACCCAGAGACACATTTTGCCCAGGAAGCTGGGGAAAGGCTTGAGACCTGGATGGCTGACACCAGGGATGAGCTTTGGAGGGTGGAAGTGAGTCTCACTTGCTTAGGGGGAAGAGATTGGGTGCGGGGGAAGGCTCTGGGCCCCCTTCTCCCTGAGATGGATTGTACTGATTGCTCCTGGTTCCTGTGCTAAGAAGTATTTTTTTTTTCTGTGTTGTATCCCTGTGAGTTAATAAACCTTCTGTTCTACCTGCCATCTGAGAGTTGTCTGGCTGCTGATGGGGTTGCAGGGCCTGATGACTTCACACCCCTCGGTGACAGAGGGTGTTGTCATGCCTCTCTAGGAGTTGTAATGATCTGAGGGCTTGGGGACTACGTCTACACTGCAGGCTTTTTGTGCAAGAACAGCTGTTCTTACGCAAAAACTTGCAGAGCATCTACACTGCACGCATGTTCCTGCGCAAGTAAATTTACAGTAAAGCGTCAGAAAACAGGGCTTCTTGTGCAAGAGTTATTCCTCTCCTGAGGAATAAGCCCTCTTGTGCAAGAACTCTTCCACAAGGAGGCAGTGTGGACAGGCAACAGGGCTTTCTTGCGCAAGAGAGTGTCCACACTGCCATGGATGCTTTTGTGCAAAAGCACATGGCGCTGTGGATGCACTCTTATACAAGAACGCATGCACAAAACAGTTCTTGCACAAGAAGCCTGCAGTGTAGATGTAGCCTGGGGGACTTGCTGACACACACATAGCTCTGGGGTTAAACTTCTGCTTATTTCCAAGCCTGCAGAACCTAGAGCCCTCCCCACAGCAGAAATAGTCCCAAGGTGGCATGTGAATGGTGTATGTAGGAGAAATAATGTAGGCAGGACAGTTCCCTGCTTCTGGCCCCTGAAAGCTGGGGAAATGAGGATGACTTAGCATATCCCTTAGGTGAATCCTCTGCTTCTGAGGAGATATTGTGAGGAGAGTCTCTCACACAGGGGCTTTGGGCCCCACTTCACTTTAATCTAGGGTTGAGCAAAGGAGATCCAGTGTCTAGCCACCATGCTGCTCCCCTGCTTGCAGATCCATTGAGATCTGGAGACAGGGAGCACACACAATCTCTCTCCCCTCCAAGGGCATGCAGCAGAGAGAAATGCTGGGGCTACGTCTACACTGGAGGCTTCTTGCGCAAGAACTCTTTTGCGGAAGAGTTCTTGTGCAAAAAATCTTGCACTGCCATGTGCTTTTGCGCAAGAGCATCCATGGCAGTGTAGACGCTTTCTTGTGCAAGAAAGCTCTGATGGCCATTTTAACCATAGGGGCTTCTTGCACAAGAAATTCATCTTGCCTGTCTACACTTGCCTCTTGTGGAAGAGCTCTTGCACAAGAGGGCTTATTCCTTGTGGGGAGAGGAATAACTCTTCCGGAAGAAGCCCTGTTTTCTGATGCTATAATGTAAATTTACTCGCGCAAGAATGCTCATGCAGTGTAGACACCCAGCAAGTTTTTGTGCAAGAAGCTGCCAGTGTAGACGTAGTCTGGCTGTTTTAAAACTGTCTAGCCACTGCATGCTCCTGGCAGAGGGGGGCAGGCGACTCCAGGCCTGATTGGTCCCTCTTACTTTTAAAAGAGTTGGTGATTCTCTCTAGGCATTGAGGGAGTGGGGCGAGAGTAGGGGAGGGAACTACCCCAGCTGCCACTCTCCCAGGCCAATCAGGGTCTCCTGTGTGGGGGAGCTCGAGAAGTCTCCTGGCCCCGTCCATTCCACTAGAGATCACGCTACTTCTAGGGTGGGCTGGGACCACTTCAAAAATCTGTGCAGTGGCCCCCTTTAAAAACCTCTGCTCTAATCCAACTGGCCAGATAGTGATGCTCTAGGCTGCGCCATGCTGGGAAACCCTCAATTGTGCTACAACAATACACAGGGCTTGCCGTGCAGCGGCGAGCCCTGCTCGCCAGCCGCATGGTTCTGTGCTCTGCACGTGCACAGATCGCTCCGTGCTGGCTCTTTTGGGATGTAATCTACTTGCCAGGGGCGAGTAGATTACACTATTTGTCGAGCCCTGACAATACAGACCTGACACCTTCCACCAGGCTCTTTTACACCCTCCCTGGGACAGAGTGTGAGACACAAATGCTAGAAAAGGGCAGAAGTTCCAAACCTGCCTCTCTGAGGGGATTCCCCGATATTGTCCCTGAGGACAGGAAACCCCCCAATCCTGGTCACAAGAGGACAGGGAGGGGCAGGAACTGGCTTTTGCTTTCCTGCCCGTTGCTCCCTGGAGGAGCCAATGAATGGGTCTGGGCAGTTTGGGGGCTGGGAACCTCTCTCCCTATTTCCTGCACCTGCTGCCCCTACTGCTCTCCCCAGTCTCCCTCCTGCCCTCTCCCCTCTGCTGGGAGTACTGGTGCCTATCCTGCGTCCATCAGCAATTGCTCTCCAGTGGGAGCCTGGCTTTGTCACTGAGGCAGCAGCTCTGGGACCCACAGACACACAGGGACTCCTCCTCTTTAACCCAAACTCAGGCTGGAAGAGGTTGGTTTGGCTGAGTCACTTTCCTGCCCCTCCCAAGCTTTGACCCCCATGTCTATCCATCACCTCGAGCTGATGCCAGCAGAGACTGTAGCTGCCTCAAAGGGTGAGTAACAGGCATCAGGGAGGCTATGTCTACACTGGTGGATTCTTGCGCAAGAACAGTTGTTCTTGCGCAAGAATCCACAGAGCGTCCACACTGCCTGCCCACTCTTGCGCAATAAGTTTTACAGTAAAGCGTGGTAAGAGAGCTTTTTGCATAAGAGCTAAGCTCTTTTCTTACAAGTATAAGCTCTCTTGCACAAGCGCTGTGCGCAAGAGGGCAGCGTGGACTCCTGGCAGGGGTTTCTCGAGCAAGAAAGCCCTATGGCTAAAATGGCCATCAGAGCTCTCTTGTGCAAGAGAGCATCAACACTACTATGGGCGCTCTTGTTCAAAAGCACATCTAGCACATGGCAGTGTGGACGTGTTCTTGCGCAAGACTTCTTGTACAGGAAGCCTTGCACAAGATGTTCTTGTGCAAGAAGCCACCAGTGTAGACATAGCCAGAATGTCCCCAGCCAGGGTGGGCACAGAGGGACCACACTGAACATTTCCCTGCTAAAGACCCACTGCTCAGACTGGGCTTCTAGATCACGATGGTGGGAGGCAGCAGCGTCTGACCCAGCAAGCTCAGCAAGCTCTAGGGCTCTGTACCCTGAGCAGACAGACACCAGCCTCCTCTGCCTGCGCAGTATCCAGGGTCCTCTCCCCAAATACCTGAGCTGCCTCTAGGCTGCCCCCACAGCCCCCAAGGACAGCTCAGCAGATGCGGCTTCCATTGCCCCCAGCTGGAATCCCTAGACCTGAACCAGGCTTAGAGAACCAGGGGCGGGGGCGGGGGCGTGGCCAGGCAGCTCCCGGTCTGAGCTACCACCCGGCTCCGGCCCGGAGTCACTGACCCGCTGCGCACGCGCGGCCTGACGCCCCTCTCCCCATTCAATGCGCCCGCCCGCCCGTCACTCCCCGCCCCTGCTCCGGCCCCGCCCATCCCCGCACGCGGCAGGGGGAGGCCGCGGGCGCTGCACCGCACCGAGGGAGCCGTTGGGTCCGTTACTCGCGGCGCTGCTGCTGCTTCCACTTCCGGGCAGAGGCGCCGCCGAGCGCGGGGCGGCGCTGGAGGAATCGGAGGAGCCGAGGTGGGGGCGGGGTAGCTGATGTGTGAGGTGGGGGGGAGGCTCGGAGGCCGGGGCAGATAAATCGGCGGGTGGGCGGTTTTGCCCAGAGAAGGCTCCAAGATCACGTGACACCGACCCCACCTGTAAACCGTTTCCAAGGGATCATGGCGGGGGGCATCCCAGTGCGCATGCGTAATGTAAGACGGGGGCGGTTGGAGACGTTGGGCGATGACGCGGGTCTCGCACTGGTCCCGCGCTGGGGTTGAGTCTTGGGAGTCTGGTGCCCGCTGTCCCCCCCCCCCCCCCCCAAGAGCCAGCCCGGGAACGAGATTTCCTAGAGCGGGGGGGGGCAAAAGGGTCCCCGCGGGCGGATCCAATCAGGGCCTGGGGCGGGGGGAGCGCGGGAAGTTTCCTCTGACTTCCCACCCCCGCAGCACATGGCGCTTCCGAGTACGCTATGCTCGTGCAGGGCGAGGGAAGCTTCACGCAGCTCCCCGGACCCCAGGCCGGTCAGGACTTGCGCGTGCGAGCAGTGGGCGGCACTTTGAAGCCTCTTCCCGCCCTGCCAGGGGCACGGTGCCTAGTGGGAAGGGGGGGGGCAAAGGGAGTCCCCTCCAAGCCAATTGTGGTCTGGGGATGGGAAAGCCCAGAAGCTTAATGGCCCTGCCCAGTCCGGATTAGGCCCTGCCCCTTCTGGATCACTGTAAGAAATTTTCGAGGTGGCTTGGGGCCAAAAATTGTTGCCCACCCCGTCCTAGATGTCTCATGTGCATCGGTTCCTGCTGGCTGACAGCGATATTGCTCCATCGCAGTGTGGGGCGCTGCTAGAAGGATCCTCGGTGCTCTTCACTGCAAAGCTTGTGGCAATGAGAACCCCTTAGTCCATGTATCTGTTGAAACAGCTTACCCCATAGCATGTAAACTCACGGGTGTAGGACAGTGGTTCCCAACCTGTGGTCAGCAGCCTCCTAGTGCTCTACAATGGTGCTGTACGGGGTCTGTGAAAAGTTTAAAATACAAATTAAAGTAAATGTGCAGCGTACAAAACACTTATGTATTTGAATTAACAGGGCTCGACAATCTATGTAATCTACTCGTCCGTGGCGCAGATCGCCGCGGCTCGGCGAGCCCTGTGAATTAATAATATTGTACATTGTGTAATTATAAATATATATTAAATATTTTATTTCCGTGATCATCTTTTCAAGTAATGGAGTGTTTGAAAACAGTTATTTTGTTTGTGGGGGTCCGTACAATTTTAATAGATTGAAAAGGGATCCATGTGCTCAAAGAAGTTGGGAGCCACTGGTGTCTGAGCTTGTCTTTTGCTTCTGTTTTTGTCCAGGGCCTAGTGCAGGGTTCCCAACCTTTTTTGGTCCCCGTACCCCCTTGGCTTTTAGTAAATCTTCCCGTACCCCCTATTCAATATGAAAGGAAATAAATTCTAGACTCTAGAATCCACAACTTTTTTCACTAACACTACTACTTTTGGAATATTTCAATTAGGATAATCTAGTTATTTACCAAGTATTCCTCATACCCCCTTGACAGGCTTCTCGTGCCCCCTGTGGGTACACTTACCCTAGGTTGGGAACCCCTGGCCTAGTGGAATGGGACCCCTTGCGCTATGCTTACGTCTATTAGATGCTGTTGAAGTACATGTGACTACTCATTTTCTTTTAATGCTTGTTTGGTTTAAATGATTTCTGGTTTTATATCTTGTGTCATATTTGGCAGAGACCCTCTGACAGGTTGCAGGAGTTGTCTTGGTCAAGAGCTTGGCTGTGCCAGCTAGTGTCCTGCTCCACCTCTCGTGCGATGGCCCAGGCTCTAAGTGAAGTGAAATATGGACCATCCCACACTTGTCAGCTGGAGCATGTGTAAAGCTGACAGGTGGAACTGAACCTGGGACTGCATTAGTCCCTTGCATGGCCTGGACTTCCAGGATCCACGCTTGGCTCTGAGCCTGGATCTGCTTTAACGGGTATGTCAAAGTGTCTCAATTTATCCAGGTATCGCTTTAGTTCAATCAGTGGGCACCATTAGATGTCTGATTAAATACATGAAAGAATGATCCTGCCTGATGGTGTGAATCTCTGACCGTTGGAATCTCATCCTGCAGACATTCAGCAGCTGCATTTAATTTTAAGCATCTGAATGTTTCACTTCTGCCAATTGAGTCCTGACGAGAGCACCTAGGTCTCTGCTGCAAATAAATGGATGAAGACTAGGGGTTTGAAATATAGGAGCCTCAATGTAGACACCTACATCCATGTTCAGGCAGTTGAATATGAGGCTTGTTTTTCAGAACTCCTGGGTGCTCAGAACCAAATCCCATTGCTGCAGGTGCAGGAATGTTGAAACTCAAACCATGTATTGAAAGAAGTGCATATGGCTTTTGGGCTCTAACTTGTGCTGTTGCTTATAGAATGTCTAGACTCAAGCTTTTGTCCAAAATGGCCGTATCTGGCATGTGTGTCACCAGGGATAGAGTCTGGAGAGAATGGGGGTGTGGAAAGGGTTGCAGCCCCTTCTGAAATGTCTCCAATTTTCCTCCTCCCCCTGCCAGGCTGCAGAACACCCATGTCTGTCTCCAGCTCAGCCCCTGGCCTGCAGAGCCAGGGACAGGAAATGGCCATGGCGGAGCCGGTGAGCTTCAAGGAGGTGGCTGTGTATTTCTCTGAGGAGGAATGGGCTCTGCTGGACCCGGGCCAGAGAGCCCTCTACTGGGATGTGATGCAGGAAAATTATGTGGCTGTGAGCTGGCTGGGTAAGGAGCCCTAATAAAATGTTAAGTAGCATGTTTATTTGCATTTTGTTCACCCCTTCTGCAATATACATGGTATACATTACAGAAAAATATGCACATTCCTTTTAGAGTTTAATGTTATGAAAGTTAGCCATATACATTTTTGCATAAAATGGAACTATTTCCTTTGTGCTCACAGAGTTTTCATATACTGTTATCAAAATAATAGTCTGGTTATCAGCCACCTTACGGCTCAGTGTTTCTAACATTGCTGTTTTTCTTTGATTCTTTTACTATGGCTCTTATTTGCGATCTTACCAAGAAATGCAGAATCTCTTCCATTCTCCTGGATCTGGCTGCCCCATGTAACAGCCACAACTTGGCTTACAAAAAGATATGAACTTCATACCTTTAAGATTAAATGCGAAATACCAAAAGCCAAGCAACACTAGTTACCTGTGTATGGCAAGAAAGTGTCTTGTCAGTTTTACAATTTGAGATGAAATGGTGTTATTAAAAAACAATTCATTTCAAGCTTTCAGAACAGAATTTCACAAATCATGATTGTTGGTTAAATTCTAAAACCCTTACATATGTATACTACGTTATTTTGTGTGTGTGTGTACACGTGATATATACTTAGACACCCACACACATGTATGCACCTCAGATTGTCTCCTTGCCTGGATTATTTACAGACATTTCTTTGGGAAGGGCCCATTTTTCCATCAGAATAGCTGCAAAGAAACTAAGACTTCTTTTCCTATAACAATTTAACTCAATAGCATTTACACAACATTCAACTGCTCAGTTCCTCCCCACGCTCTGCAGACTTAACTTCTCACTTGCTTTTTCCTTAAATTGCTTGCTTTATCTCCCAAAATGACACTTCCAATAGTTCCCACGATAACCATACCAAGTTCCCACCATTCACAGGGATTTCAGATTTCCCTGGGCTTGTACACTTTTCCATACTCCTCTCACTATGCTTCCCCCTGTCTGCCAGTTTTTAAAGTTTACCTGTTGTGTGCCAACTTGTCTGGGCCTCAGTCGTATTTCTTGTGCTGAATGATACCCTTCCGTGGACACAGGCTTGTTTCAATACCCATTTAGCAAGGAGAATGGCCCTCTCAACTAGCCTCCACATCTCCTGGCCCTTAAGAAATTTTTAAATGCCCTGTTTTTGTATACCTCTGTTGGGGGAAGGAAGTGGAAAGGCATTTTTCTTTAATGTGCCTGCTTGACCCTTCAGAGGCAGATTCTCTGACTTAAGGCGATTAAAAATCCATACACTTCTCGGTCATTCTGGCTGCCAACACACACTGATGGGTAACAGCGTGCTGCTTTTCTTCAGCAATTTGCTGCATAATTTCTATTTTACTTCTAAGGTTAGTAACTTCCTCCCGCAAGCCTGCCAGGCCCTCACACAGAGCCTGTATCAGCACAGCCACTTTCTTCTCCTGGGAAATTGTGAATGAAAGAGAACATTCTACCCATCCCTGAATAGCCAGCCAATCCTGACATTCCCCAGAGGAACACTCAAAAGGTCCCCCTGTTTTCCCATTAACTTTATGATAAAATTCTTAACAGTTGTTGCAGGCTTACCCAAGCAATCCGTCAAGATGTGATCAGGCATGACTCTCCCCTATAATCCTGTTTGTAATGCCAGATGTTAAAGAAGAAACAGGATACTCGGGAGTGGATTGGGTATACACCTCTTTATTGCAGATACTCATTCCCCTCAGGCAGCCAACACGCTGTTGTGAGTGAGCAATGTTTTGGCACCAGTTACACTCCTTTATCCATTTTAGTATTGTAGAAACTGTAGAAACCATTTCATATTTAGCTAGAAGCCACTTCATATAACAGAAGCCATTTAAGTTTCTCGCTTCTGCACGTACACTAGAAAGTTAACTGACCTTCACCAATGTGAGAAAGGCCAGGAGGATGGGCTGTTGGAATGTGTTAATGAACTATTTTGAGCTGAAGCTCAAACTCCCTTAAAACCTGTTTCTGTGCTGATAACAATTTCTCTTTGAAGTTTGTTTTGATGGAATGCCCTGGCATCAGACTTGTTTGGTTAAGGGTATAAAATACTAGGATTGATTGTATTAGCCAGCCTTACTGGGCCCTGCTCTGCTGGGACCACGTTTGGCTCACTTTGCTTTACTGATCAATAAAGCTGTCTGTTAGCCGCCTAAAACTGAGTGAAGCCTTTGCTTCGACAGTATGTTAATTCACATGTTTATCACTACTTCCCCATAGACCTTATTCAGTAATGTTAACTCCCATATGATGAATATTAATAGGCAGGTGATATATATTATTATACCTGCCCCTGTTTACAGGATTTTCAGTTAGATCAGCACTTTTCTGCATTACAGACTTCCCATGTCAGAAGGTTACAGAGGTTACAAAGGATGTGACCCTGAAGGTATTTTTAAGTAAAAATAAGCAAGAGATAAAACAAGACACTGTTCAGTACAACTGTCTTTCTAGGCTGCAAGAACGACAGGAAAGATCCAGTTTATAACATCAGAAAGGACAATGCCTACTCTGGCCAGACCCCTACCAGTGTTGTATTCTTTCCTGGGCCCCTATTAATTCCTACATATTCCAACAACTTTCAGCAGCATGCTGTCTTCTGGGGCATAGGGGAGTCAGACTCTTAAGGGCCATGCTAATTCATCCCCATCTCTCCAGCTTTCAGGGTTCAGAACCAGGATATTGTCCAGCCTACATTATTTCTCATTCACAAACCATTCACCTGCCTTCCTTGGATTAGTTCCATCTGTTGGGAGGGCTCTAGGTTCTGCAGGCTTGGAAATATGCAGGAGTTTAGCTCCAGAGCTTTCTGTGTGTCGGCAAGCCCCTCAGAGCCCATAGATCATTACAACTCCTAGTGAAGGCAAGACAGCAGCCTCTGTCATTGAGATGTGGGGAGTCAATGGGCCCTGCCCCCTTCCCCTTCTTCCCCCCAGCCAGAGTGATTCTCAGAACAGTAGGTTCATTAGGTCATAGAGATACTACATAGAATAGTCTAGGGATGTAAATGGGTATTGGACTGATTAACTACCACTAAGTCTAGGCTTGTGTTTTGGAAACAGCAAAGGGGGGAGGGGCAGGAGCCGGTGCTGTCAGAGGCAGCTGAGTGGGTGGGGGCACCAGCGGAGGCTGCTTCAAAGCATCTCTGCCTACGGCAGATCTCTGGGACTGCCCCGCAGAGAAGCGCTGCTGAACCCAGCAAAAGGCAGGACTGAGTAAGTCCAGCTCAGCTCAGCCCAACTTCTACAACATTTAATCTGCAGCGGGGGTAGCTCCTGAACACGATGTGAGCTGAGACTGAGTGCATCTTCCCTTATCGACTAATTGTGTACTCGATAAAAATTCTGTCAACTACACTAAGTTAAATACCCACTTCTTAACATCCCTAGAACAGACTTGTTAGCACAGGACCCAAGAACAGTCGGTACAATCCATGTTAGGGAGAAGGGGGCCCAGAGCCAAAGACCCTGCCCCTCATCTCTGACCACAAGTAAGGGCAACTCACTTCCAGCTGCCACTGCTCATCCCTGGCTGCAGCCAGCCCTGTCTCAAGCCTTTCTCCAGCTTCACAAAGGTGTCGTCTGGTCACACCCCGCACCCAGGCTCAGATTACCTTGAGCCTTGGGCAGTTGTGAATATGCTGGCTTGGGTATCCTCCCACAGTGAGTCAGCCCCATCTAGATAGAGATGCAGTGCCCAGGGAAACTGAGGCACACAGAGGGTTACCATAGTACAGTAGAAATCACATGCAACATAACTCTCACAGTCCTCACCCAATTCTGCCCGACAAGTCTGTTGCTCTCAAGTTGTCTGAGTTACCACAGTTCTCTGTAGACTCGGTTTGAGCACAGGGAATCTTCCTTGTGACACATACTCTACCCAGATTCCGTGTGTCTTCACCTTGCCTGATTTCTCCCCTATGCAGGATTCTCCATTCTCAAACCTGACCTGATTCTTTGGCTGGAACGAGGGGAAGTGCCATGGGCCCTGAATCTCCAGCCCATCAAAGAAACAGAGCACCTGAGACAAACTTGTGCAGTTGAGGAATCAGGGAAACTGAGCCAGAAACTATCCGGTGAGTGCAGGAAGAAGCTGGGTTTCCCCAAAATGAGCAGTGAGTGAGAGACCTGACTTCCACACCATGTCTCCCAGGTAGGGCTGCAGGTGTTATCCTGGCAATCACCTGTCACAGCTCCCCAACCATCATGTTAGCTGTCAGTTTCCTCCCTACGTTTGCTCCATTGGGGATGTTTGGGTGGGGTGTGGAAGCAGAATCCAATGTCTCACTTTTCCAAACTATTATTGTTTTGTGCTTTCTGTCTTTGCCATTCCCCTGTGGGTCCTTTCTCCCCAGTACAGACAGTGAGTCCTGCCTCGATTCCCTCTCCCCTTGCAGGTGCTAGGACAGTGAGGGAGAACAATGAGAATCAACAGCAGGACGGTCCTGGCACCATAGAATCACAGGGAATGTTTCTGGAAGGAGATGAAGGATTCTTCCCAGTGTG
Organism: Rafetus swinhoei; assembly: GCA_019425775.1. NCBI lineage: Eukaryota > Metazoa > Chordata > Testudines > Trionychidae > Rafetus > Rafetus swinhoei. The sequence goes on along the minus strand of CM033444.1, from coordinate 32,812,499 downwards.
TGGAACAGAGAAACCTGGGAAATCAACACAGGGCAGAAAGGCAATTGGAGAACAATCCAAGCAGGAAAGCAGAGGAATCCATTGAATGTGGAGGAGGATCCAAGGATCCCAAGGAAATTTTAGCCCAGCAGACAAATCACAATGGAAAGAAACGCTGTGATGAATGCTCAGATTGTGAGAAAATATTAAGTGAGAAGTCAGGCCTTATTCTGCCCCAGAGAGGGCACACAGGAGAGAGACTCTGCAAATGCCTGGAGTGTGGAAAAGTTTGATTGATCTGTCATCCCGTATTGAACCTGAGGTTACCCCCATGGGAGAGAAATCCCTTAAATGCTCTGAGTGTGGGAAAAGTTTCACTTTCAGATCACACCTTAGTAGCCATCAGAAAACCCACATTGGAGAGAGACCATATAGATGCTTGCAATGTGGGAAAAGCTTCAAACAGAAGTCAAGCCTTATTGTACATCAGAGAATCCACACAGGGAGAGACCATATAAATGCCCTGAGTGTGGAAAGATTTCACTGAACGATCAGCCCTCAGTAGGCATGAGAGAACCCACACAGGAGAGAGACCATATAAGTGTTTCCATTGTGGGAAAAGTTTCCGATTCAGTTCAAACCTTTTTATCCATCAGAGAGTGCACACGGGAGAGAGGCCGTATAAATGCCAGGAGTGTGGGAAAGGTTTCACTGTACACGCATGCCTCCTTAACCACAAGAGAACCCATACAGGAGAGAGACCATATAAATGCCACGAATGTGGGAAAGGATTCACTGAACGATCAGCTCACTATAGACATGAGAGAACCCACATCAGAGTGAGACCGTATAAATGCCATGAGTGTGGGAAATGTTTCATTTCCCAATCAGATCTTATTAAACATAAGAGAACCCATAGGGGAGAGTCACCGTATAAATGCCATGAGTGTGGGAAAGGTTTCACTATACAATCAGCCCTCAGTAGACATGAGAGAACCCACACGGGAGAGAGACCATATAAATGCCACGAATGTGGAAAAGGTTTCGCTGAACAATCAGCTCTCATTAGACATGAGAGAACCCACACAGGGGAGAGACCATATAAATGCCATGAGTGTGGGAAAGGTTTCACTGTACGATCAGACCTCATTAGACATGAAAGAACCCACACAGGAGAGAGACCATATAAGTGCTTCCATTGTGGGAAAAGCTTCAGTGTGAGTTCATACCTTTTTATCCATCAGAGTGTACACACGGGAGAGAGACCATATAAATGCAATGAGTGTGGAAAAGATTTCACTTTTCAATCAGCCCTGAGTAAGCATGAAAACCCACACAGGAGAGAGACCATTTAAGTGCTTTGACTGTGGAAAAAGGTTCAAAGAGAGGACACACCTTGTAAGCCATCAGAAAATGCACAGGCAGAGAGAGACCCTATAAATGTCAGAAGCTTCAGGGGGTAGCTGAATTAGTCTGTACAGCAGGGGTGACCAACCCATTAGAGACAAAAAGCCAAAATAGAGGTGATGGTGGTGGGGCATTGTTGAGCAAAAGACCCCAAAGACCTGCGCTGGGAGAAAATAGGTGCGACGCTGTCCTGTGGCATGCCATCACAAAGCACTGGGAAGGGGTGAGAGGGGCAAGCTCTGGGAGGGAATTTAGGTGCAGGAGGAAGTAGAGAGGATTCTGGGTCAGGAGAGTGCTCCAGGCTGGAGTGTGTTGGGGTCAGGTGGAGGTTGGGTTTCTGAGCAAACTGCAGGCTTGTGGCGGTGAGGGTGCAGGAGTTTGGGCTGGGGTGCATGAGGGCTCAGGGCAAGGAGGCTGGGAGTATGATGGGCTCAGGGACAGGTTTGCAGTGTGTGGGTGGTGCAGGAGTGTTGTGGCAGAAGATTGGGGAGGTGGGGTGCGGGAGTTTGGGGATGTGGGAGGCTCAGGACGGGGACTTCCAGTGTATGAGAGGCTCAGGTTTGGGATCTGGGAGGTTGCAGGAGTGTTATGATGCTGTGACCAGATGGGGGCTTGGTGGCCAGGCTTCATTTTTAAATAAAACATGTCAAACACAAAAGGTTTCAGTGTTGTCTTTATTTATGAGGGGCCGGGGAACCTCTCTTGAGTCAGGGGTCACTGACCCACAGAAAAGTCAGTCAGGGCCACAAAAGTGAGATGCAAAAAAAACACCCCTCCGAAAAAGCCCTAAGCCTCACTAATGTCGCCCCAACTGTGTTGGTAGGGGCAGGGGGACAGGTTGCTGGGGCACAGTGCTGTGGGGTGCTGTGGCAGGAAGCTGGGACAGGATGCTGGTGGGTACTGGGGCAGGGTACTTGGTGGGGGTCTGGCCAGGGGAAAGGGACAGAGACAGCTGGGGCCAATACCTGGGGATCCTGGGTCTCAGTAAAGCACATGGGCTGTTCTTCCCCTCCCCTCCATTCCCTTCTCCTAAACAACTGGTGCACTTCCTGAAATGCTCGGTCTGTTGCTCCGCCAGGATCTTCCTTCCTGCTGCCTCCCTGCCTCTGTTTCCCATGACAGCCGTATGCTTCCTGAGAAGTTGGAGCTGGCATGCAGTCCTGGGATTCCTATTCCTTCCCCCTGCACAGGCAGGCAGGCAACAGGGGAAAAGTCCACGTAGTATGACAGCAACGTCATTTCAGGAAGTGTGCCAGCTGTTTGGGGAGGGGAAGAGCAGCCTGCGCTCTTCTTGAGACACAGGACCTAGTTTGTAGCTGTGGGACTTCTCCCCACACGCCACAGGAAGCCACTGGTGGTAGCATCAGCATGGGCTTTTTGGGCATGGGAGGGAATGAGAGGGGTCTGGAACACCTCACAATCAACTGGTCATGCCCCTGCAATTGACAAGTTGATCGCGATTGACAGGCTGGTGACCGCGGCTCTTAACTCAATCCCTCTCCTTTCCCCTAGAGCCAGGCCCACCGCTCTAATCCAATCCCCCTCCCCTTTCTCAGAGCCAGGCACAACCCCCCCCCGCTCTAACTCAATCCCCTTCCCCAGAGCCAGGTACCCCCCACCACTCTAACCCAATTCTCCTGCCCTCTCCCCCGGCTCTAACCTAATTCTCAGGTCCTGGAGCCTTAGCCACCAGTACAGCTGCGCGTCTCCTTCACGGTGCTCGGGCACATGCACTGAGCAGCCGGTCTTAAGACATGCTGGCTGGGACGCCATGTGCACATCCCCATACACCCTCTCCTTCCCCAGAGTCAGGCAACCCTGTTCCCCCGCTCCGGCTGTAACCTAATTCTCAGGTCCTGGAGCCGCTGCCACTACAGCTGCGCATCTTCCTCCAGGTGCTGGGGCATGTGCACTGAGTGGCCAGGTTTGAACATGAGCTGGCCAGGACACCATGAACATCCCCCCCCAACCCAATCCCCCTTCCGCTCCCCTTCCCCAGAGCCAGACACCTCCCCTCCCTGCTCTAACCGACTCCTCTCCACACACCCCCGACCTTATGCCTGGGTCCTGGAGCCACTGCCACCACGTGCATCCAGGATGCCATGTGCACCCCCCCCACACACATGTGATCCCCCCTCCCTTCTCCAGAGCCAGGCATCTCCCCCCGCTCTAACCCAGTTCCCCTCCCTCACAACCTTACGCTCAGGTCCCAGAGCCGCCACCACACCTGAAGCCCTCGCCACTGCCAGAGCCGCTGTCAGAGCCACTGCCTGTGCTCAGCAGCTAGCATGTGCAGACTGGGATGCTGTGTGCAGCCCAGCCTGCATGTGCAGGATATGATGCAGTGCACTGTGAGCAGAACAGCATGGGCCATGAGCATAGATGTGGCTCAGAGCGTCCCAACTGTGAGTGTGGTTAACCTGAGCAGTTCTGGGTTCTGACCTGGTTCTATCAGGAGCTGCGATTTCTTTTCTCATGAGCCATGGGTTGGCCACCGCTGCTGTACAGGATAAACGAAAAACAACCACAAGCAGTCTGGTAGCACTTTATAGACTAAGGCTACATCTATGCTGCAGCCTTCTTCTGCAAAAAGCTTATGCGTGAAGTGTGGAGTAGAATATTGCTTTGTTTCATTTGCATAATTAATTAGCAGCTGTTTTTGTACAAGAGGCTTTCGTAGATGGCTCCTTTTTGCACAAAACCCCCTCTTGTGCATGCATCCTCATTTTTTCAGGAAGAATGGCTCTTGCAGCTTCAGGATGACAACCCTGATGACCAGCAGCTCCAGGATGAGGAGGAGGATTCCAGGAATGTTGTGACCCTCACCCTGGAACCAGTTCCCTAGATGCAGGAGGCCTCCCAAACGTCTTCGAGAACCTAGGAGGGAACATCAGGTGAGTGCTGTGAGGTTGCAACACACACAGGGCAGGGGAGCACAGGGGATGATGCGCTATCGTGAAGCATCATGCGGATCGTAGGTTGAGGGACACCACACATGTCCGACCCCATAGAGGGCCGTCCTCCCCCCACCATGTGTGCAAGGCACCACTTGCTCCTGCAGACAGTACTGCCAGAGCCTAATTTCCCAACACTGGAGGTGACACCATAAGGGAAATGGGGGTGTAGCTCAGTGGTAGAGTGTTTGACTGCAGCTCAAGTGGTCCTTCGTTCAACTACAAAAGCCCTCTTAAAAGACTGATCAAATTCATTAAAATCTTTGCATTTCCAGGTGTGTCACATTTTGGATTTCTATTGTACAGGGATTCTTAAAATGACTACAAACCCCTAACGTGTTCCTGCATCAATGCATGTAAACCAGGCAAACCCATCTCTCAACTGAAACAAGTTCAAATCTGCTGTGTGTCTGGTTTCTATTCCCATCAATTCAACAAGGGTGTGATCTGAATGCCCATTGGCAGGTCCTTGGTCTCCATGGGCTGTGCTGTGCAGAAGAACAAGAATCACACCCAGCGGGGAGGAATGGCAATCAATCTTACGGAGTTTTATTTAGCAAGTCCAACTAAGACTCACTAAATCAAATTCAGAAGTTACCCCACCAGCGTCAGTACTTCTGCTATTTGCTCCCTTTGGGTTCCGCAGTAGGGACATAACCAGGCTCAACTGAAGGAAGCCAACTCTAGCTACGTAGGGTATGTTTACACCTGCACCCTCTTTCCAAAAAGGGATGCAAATGTAAAGATTGAAAACTGTAAATGAAGCCACCAGGGACACATACAATGGGCCTGCAAAAAAATGAAACAGCTGAGCACTTTGCAGAGAACAGGCCATAGCCCTGCCTGGCACTTGTGGCTTGGCCTCCCCTACCCTTGGAGGCTGGCGTATGGGGCTGGCTGTTCTTGCTGCCTCCCTTGTTTGACTGGCCCAAGGAGGGCATGAGGCAGGAGTGGGGCAGAGGAGGGGAAGCCAAGCTGAGGGGCGTAGGGCAGAAGCTCAGTGCCTCTGTGGGATTCAGTGAGGTGAGCAGAGCCTCTCCCCTCCCCCTCCGTTCTGCCAAAGCCTATGGGGTGCGGCTGGCTGTGGGGAGGCAGAGTCCTGTGCCTGTCTCAGGGAGTCCCAGGGTTGATGCTCCTTGCAGCCCAGGAGAAGAAGGGGGCTCTGGCTGGAAGGACACCAAGTAAAGCAGGTCCCAGTGGGCATGAACTGGGGCACCAGTTTGGCCCAGTTGAGTGAGGGGTGGTTGGTTCAGGTCCCATGGTGTCAAGGGCAGCGCTCAGGACTCTGAATCCTGCAATCTGAGGCCCCATTCCTGCCTCCCTTCCTGGGCTGACCCAGTGGCTGAAAGGGGCTGCGGCTGCTGCTGACAGGGAAGAAGCTGGGAGGCAAGGTGCTGGCAGCAAGAGATTCTGGCTGCCTCTTTGCCCTGGGTCTGCCGGCCACCAGTCACCTTGATCAACCCTCAAACCAGCTGGACTAGCCAGCCCACATCACAGTGAGTCGCTAGTGGCCCTGTCAGAGAAGAGCCATTGGCAGCTTCAGAGATGTCCCTGCAGCTGCCTGAGGCACCTTTCTTGAAAGGGCCACTGGTGAACTGGCCTTTTGTAGGCCAGCTAGCTCAGTTGGTTAGAGCGTGGTGCTAATAACGCCAAGGTCATGGGTTCAAGCCCCATGCTGGCCAGAGGGTGTTTCATTTGGTAACTTCCCTTCCTTTAGCTGGACAGGAAGCAGAAACAAGCAAAAATGTGAGCTTTGCAGGAAGCAGGGCAGAGATCTGGTAGGGGAGGTTCCAGCCTGCACAGCCCCAGTGGCTAAAGGGCCTTGGCCTGACTTCCTAGGGGACCTGATGCCAAATTCCTGCTGCTGCAGTGGCTACCTCAAGACACCACCTGGGGGACAGGATCTGGAGCCCAAGCCACACGGGAGACTCAATATGACCGGGAGGCCTGGAGCGTGTGTGCCCTGCACAGAGGGCTGCTGCTGGTGGCCTGATTCAGTGGCCCAGCAGTTCAAGTTTCCCTGAACCAGCTTCTCCCTCTGGAGCCACCCCAGGGTGGCTGAGGCCCCCTAACATGAGGCAGTGGGATCACCAGAGGAAGGTGCCAGCCTTAGCCCTTCCTCCCAGCCTCCTCCCCCTCCCAGGTCCTTTCCCCAGCCCCTCTCCAGTTCTACTTTCCCCAACCAGAGAGTTTGTCTTTCAACAGGGAAAAGTCCTGTTTGTGTTACCAGCAGGGGAAGGGGGAGAGGAAAGTGGGAAGGGAGTGTGTTGGGGGGGGGATTCGTGTGTGTTGGGGGGGAAGGCACAGAGGGCAAAAAATGACGAGTAACATTAGATAGAACCAAGGGGCTTGATTTGAACTAATCCAGCAGCCCCAGAGCGCCCTTTCACTTTCAAAACAGCGCATGGGTGAGAGTATGCAAATGAAGTGTGTACTATTTAAATCCCTGCTTCATGTGCAACTCTGGTGTGTCTACTTTGCTAGAAATAAGAACCCAGTGTAGACGTACCCACACAAGGGCTCAGCCACAGGAGCAAAGATTTCCACCAAGGACTGGGATTGAATCAGGGGGCCCTTAACTTTTCACACTAATGCACTCCCCACTAAGCTACTTCAGCAGCTATGGGGGCTGCTCTGACATCACCACTTCTCCCTCAGGGAGGCTTTACTCCACAGCCGTGCACAAGAGATGCTGTTGCTGGTGGCCCTGCAAGGCAAGATGAGCTTTGCCTGCCCCTCACACCCTAACTCGCTACTTGGCCCCATTTCCTGCCCCCCTTCCCGGGCTGACCCAGTGGCTGAAAGGGGCTGTGGCGGCCGACTGCGGGAAGAAGATGGGTGGTGAGACCCTGGTGCCAAGAAGGCCCACCCGCCTCTTTCCTGCTTGGGCCTGGCTCTCAGCACGGGGCAGGCGGGGGCACCCTGAGAGGCTATGCTGGCCACAGGGGTGTCTGGTTTGGTGACTTCCCTTTGTTTAGATGCCTGCTATGGACAGGGAAGGAGAAAGAAGCCCTGAGAGGTGAAGCAGTGGAAGGGAAGCAAGGAGCAGAGTGTCAGCTGCCAGCCGAGAGTCACAGGTGCTCCTCTGCCTCCTGGGACCGCCCCTCCCTGAGAAACCAGCCGCCTGTCTCTCACCGTGTGCCCCTTGGGGAGTCCACTTGCTCTGGGCACCTCCCGTTCCCATAGGGAATGACACAGCCCTGTTTTCTAGCCCAGAGCAACCCTCAGCCAGTGTGAAACAGGAGGGTTTATTGAGCATCTGACACAGCACAGGGACCCAGGCAGGTAACAGGGGCTGCAGGTGAGGAGTGAGGGCACCAGAGGGTGGCAGGGAAACAAGTAGCACCAAGACTCTTGCCACCAGGGTCTGCCCACCTGACTTCCTGCCCAGGCTGCTGGGCCCCCGACCACTTCAGCTGCCGGGTCAGCCAAGGAGCTAAGGCAGGAATGGGGGGGGGGAGGAGCAAGTCAAACTGTAGGTGGCAGGAAACACCAGTCTCGCCTTCCTGGGCCGTGCATGACGGCATCATGTTTGTGACACGGCTGCCAAACATCCCGGACAGTTAATAATGAGCCAGACGGGTTTATTGGTAGCTCAGTGTGAGGGAGCCTTAGATGAAACATTTCAAGGTCCATGGCTCAATCCCAGGCTTTACCATGTCTCTCAGTACAGCAGGGCCCTCTCTGCTCCCCTTGCCATGCTAGTGCCATGACATCCCCTCATCCATCTTGGCCACAGCCCAGCACTGGAAACTCATGTCCATCTGATTAACCCACTTTGCTTCCAACCCTCCCTCAGAGTCGATGCTTCCTTGGCAAAAGTCCCCTTCCCCTGTGTGTGTGGCTGGCAGGGTTGCTAGATGGATCCATTCACATGTAGCTTCTGACGGAGAATTTTAATCCGAGGGTTCGGATGGGGGCCCAAAACCCCTACCAAATCAATTCCAGACACCCTTCTTAAGCAACCAGCTTTATTCAGGAATGCATTCCAGGGCAAAAATCTCCAGGATACTCTCAGGAAAAGTTTCTGCAACTTCCCAAACAAAAGGCAAGGTCTTTTGTACCACCTTACATCATAATTACCTTTTTCTCACTGACCACTTACAGTTGCATGCATATACAGGTCATGCCCCTTTGCACCAAATTCCCTCCAATCATTATCTGTCCCCTCACAATCCCTTTGCAGGCCTTACAACAAGTTCAAACCAGTTTTACCTACCCCCCCCCTTTGCTCACCTGAGTTCAAGCACGTACCTCTTTACAAAGACCAGACTTAACATCCAGGTCACACAGAGGTCATACTGACAACAAATTAAGTTTATCCTTCATTCCCCCCCTTTGATCCACTTGTGGATCACAATTAATCTTAAGCATCCTTTCCCATTCATCCTCAAACGTGCAAGTGTCTTTGTAGTCTTTCTCGGGAGGGTTCTGTACATTTAGCAGAAGCATCTGTTGTACCTTGTTTTCTGCTACATTCTCTATCTTTTGTAAGCACCCTTTAATACAGCATAAGGCTAGCTGTATCATTATGTATATAGAGCATATTAAGACAAGGAACATCAATATTCCTGCCACCACCTTCTTCATGAGTTCGCTTAACCCTATTCCCAACCAATTTAAAGGATTCCAGTCTTGCAACCGCTCTCTAAATGTTTTTGTCTGGACGGACAATGTTTGGATTTCTTTTATCCTTGTGGTTAGGTTTGAACTCACATCAGAAACTTTAACACAACATTCTGGGCCTATTAATCCACATACCCCTCCCTGAGCTGCTAGTAGATAGTCAAGAGCCAGTCTGTTTTGCTGGGTAAAGATTCGCAATTCATTTAAATTTCCTTGTACCACACCTAGTGCCCCCTCTGTGGTATTCATGAATTTCTCCATAAGCAGGGACATTGTTTTCAAATCATGATTGGTTTTTGCCTGCCCTACCCATGGAATGGTAGTTTCAGCTACTGCAAGGGCAGTTTGTTCTATCCAGTTCCATGCTTTTTCCCAAGACCCATCCTGCTTGTTCCTGATATGCCCTGGTGGCAAAGTGTCAACAATCCTCATAGCTGGTGCCACGAGACCGAGGTAACAAAACCCTGATGCATTTTGCGGAAGCCTTTTATAGGCAAATTTACCGCATATCCACCAATAATTGTACATGTTCCACGAGTCAGACTGATATATCATCATGGCTCGGTTTGCAAAGGTCGTGTTACCTTCCTTGCAAAGGTCTGTACTAGTGGTCCCTCCCCATATGGTTGTTATTTCTGGTTTGAATAGAGTACACCAAAGGTTTGTGGTAGACACAGTGGAACCATTATGCCATACATGTGTCCCATCCACCTTTGTTATAATGTGTGTACAGCTTGATTTCCCTACAAAGGTGGTACCTGTAAGATTCCTACATAGGGGACTTGTACCACTAAATGATAATTGGATGCACCCAGTCTGGTTGAACCACACAGTTTGGTCATTTTGTTCCAGTAATGCATCACTTACTAGTCCAGTTTTGTTTAACGGAAGGGCACCTATTGGGTATCCACTGTGCGCTTTGTGGTGCCCAGGCACACACCCAACAGTTAGTTTTGTTTGTGGCTCGTGCCATACCTTCTGCCAGCTGCAGAAAGGTATTAGTCCCAATACCATTCCCCTTTGGAGCCAAATAAGGCCTATACAAAGGAGGAACAAGAGTTTAGCCATTGTGCAGAGATTGTAATCCTTTCAGCACTTGCGCGGAGGTTATAAGGAAGTGTGGAGGAAGGAAAACAGCTTTCAGAAAACCCACCGTCCTCTGACAAAGTGCCGGTAGGGTCAATGGCAAGGTTGGGTGTAGATTCGTGTGAAATGTCAATGTGACTAGTAGGACCAGAAGGGATCTGGCCTGTAGTGAGAGCGTAGTGAGAGGTCCCGGTCTCTGATTTCCGATGATGTATATCCCTTGTCCAGGAGAAGTGATTCAATTTCTCTCTCAGAAAGCGGTAGAAAGTCGTTTTCTTCTGGCTCTGGGCTGACAGGTTCAGTAGGAGGCGATATGTCGGGAGAGGCAAGTTCACACAACTTATGAGGGTCAATGGTGCGGCGCACGTGGCTTGCGTGTATCCAAGAATCTCGCTCGGCTACCTTCACAGCCGTGTTGGTAGTCAGCAGGACCTGGAAGGACCATTCCACCTTGGAGATAGGCAGTCTTTCCTCCGGAATTCTTTTATCAGGACCCAATTTCCTGGCTGCACGTCATGGCAAGGCACATCAGTTGGGACAGGTAAGGCTTCTGCAACCTGAGAAGAGAGACTGAAAGCAATTTTAGACAGATGTATACAGTATTGAAGTAGTTCGTCATAACATTCAGACAAGTGGGAAGGATTAATTTTTCCAGGAGGCTCAAATCCAAGTAAAATCGGCCTCCCAAATAGAATTTCATGAGGGGTGAGACCATGTTTGCGGTTCGGGGTATTTCGGATATGCATGAGGGCAAGGGGCAATGCCTGTGGCCACTTTAATCCAGTGTCAGAGATAATCTTGCTTAACTTCCTTTTGATATCGAGGTGTTTTCTTTCAACATGCCTGAACTTTGGGGATGATATGGGGTATGGAACCGTTGTTCTATGTGGAGGGCTCTACACAGATCTTGCAGGATTTTGGCCGTGAAATGGGTTCCTTTATCCGAGTCAATTTTTAAAGGGATTCCAAATCTGGGAACCACCTCAGTAACTAATTTCTTTACCACAGTAGTGGCGTCCGCTCGGCGGCAAGGGAAAGCTTCCACCCAACCACTGAACACACATACAATAACCAGACAATACTTAAACCCACAGGAAAGGGTTAACTCTCTAAAATCGATCTGCAAATATTGGAAGGGTCCATAGGCCCAAGTATGAGCACTCAGAGTAGTCTTTTCTCCACCCTGGGTAGAGAACTTTTGGCAAGTAGCACAATTGCTGGTGATTTTAGCAGCAGTTTGGTGAATCCTAGGCGCATACCAATGCTTCAGAATCTGGTCCGCTACCCCCCTTTTGTTCATATGTCCTAATCCATGGGTAATGGTAGCCAATTGGGACACCACAGTAGAAGGAGCCACAGGTCGTCCATCTGGTGAAAGCCAAATGTTATTATCTTGAATACGACACCCAGCTTTGTACCAATTGTGTTGTTCCTTCTCAGGTGCCCTAGATTGCAACAGGGATAAATCATTTAGAGTCAGGGGAACAGAAACAGCGACCAGGATTTGAAACGGAGCTGGTGGTCCACAGGCAGCTGCATTCCTGGCTGCAAAACGTCTGTTTCCTACTGATACAGTATCAGTTTTATCAGGATGAGCACTGCAATGCATAATAGAAATAGCAAAAGGTAATTGAGTAGCAAGCAAGAGGTCATTAACAAGGGATCCATTAGAAATGGCACTTCCCGAGGACGTTAAGAATCCTCGATGTTTCCAAATCTGACCTACAGAATGACAGATATTAAAAGCATACATTGAGTCAGTATAAATGTTAACAGATTGATCAGTAGCTAAAATACAGGCACGAGTGAGAGCAATAAGTGCTTTACATGCTTCCCGATCAGGTGAGGCTATCAATAAATCATCAACATACTGAACAAGGGTAGACTCTTTTGGCAAAGAAATTGAATCAAGGTCCCTTTTTAACAAGTGTGAGAAAAGGGTAGGACTTTCAGTATATCCTTGAGGAAGTCTGGTCCAAGTCAGCTGCTCCCCTTTATAGGAAAAAGCAAACAAAAACTGTGAATCCTTATCAATGGGAATGGAGAAGAAAGCTGAACATAAATCTATGACAGAAAAACATTTAGCACCTGCAGGATAGAGGACAATATTGTAGCTGGATTAGGAACCACAGGAAATCTGAGGATAACAAACTGATTTACAGCTCTTAGGTCCTGCACAAATCTATATATCTGTCTCCCTTGATCATCAAATTTCCCCTCCTTTTTGACCGGAAGTATTGGAGTATTACACACAGACTGTGTTCTTATGAGCACTCCTTGTTCCAACAGGGAGGAGATTACAGGCGCTATGCCCTCCTCCGCTTCCTGGGACAAGGGTACTGAGACACTCGAGGGTAAGGTCGGCCGTGTTTATACCTGATCTTTACAGGCTCTGCTGTTAACAGTTTCCCAACTTCATTGGAGTGAGAAGCCCACAAAGACGTTGGTACCTGATCCAGCTCCACACTCTCCAGTTTGGAGTCTGGGTCTATACCTTGTCCGTCTGTTGTTAACATCATGAGGAAATTTGTTGCCTGATTATGGGGTATATCAACAAAGACCCCTTCAGAGGAACAATAAATTGTAGCATTCAATTTACACAGCAGATCTCTACCCATCAAGTTTACAGGTGTACTGGGGGATAACAAAAGGCATGTTCCTCTGTCAAAGGCCCAATGGTTAAGGAACATGGTTCACTCATTGCATGGGGTATAGTTACTCCCCACCCCTACAGCATTTACTATTTCTCCAGTTCTGGCCAGATTGGGAGCTTCATCCTCTCGTATTGTGCAAAGAGAGGCACCAGTATCAATTAGAAATTCATGTTTGTTTCCATTAACGGAAAATGAAACTAAGGCATCAGGTGTAGCAGAAAGAGAGACCAAAGGTAACAGAGAGCATTGCAATGTTTTATCAATAACCTCTTGACATAGTCAGTAAGGATTACTCCTTTGTCGGTCCTCCGGAGGGTAGCCTCTGTTGGGTGCACCTGCTGAAAAGGGGTTAGTATTGGGCCACCTCTGTCCTTGTGATGGTCCGGACTGTCTGTTGGGGCCCTGGTTAAATCTATTTTGTCGTTGTCTTTTCGACATTCAATTTTCCAATGGCCAAACCCACCACAGTAATTACACACATCATTAGGTTGGGGGCCCCTGGGTCTGTTTGGACCTTCCCTCTGACCTTGTGGTTGCCCGTGGCCTTGTAAATCTTGTATTTGGAGTGCCATTAGGGTATTTTTAAGTTCCTTTTTCTTTTTTTCTACTTGCAAGTTTTCAAAAAAACTGAGTTGCAGCTTCCAAAATTTTCTCAGTAGTTTCCATTTTCCATCCAATCATATTATTAATAATCTTGTCCCCAATTTCTGGTCTTAAATTCTGCACAAAGGTGGTTACTACCATAGTGCGCATATTGGCATCATTTGGGTTAAAGGTGCTATACTTCCGTATGGCTGCAAAGAGCCTTGCCTGAAAATCAATAGGGCTTTCATCTGGCTTCTGTTTGCAGTTATATACTTTAGACCAATCGGTTTGCACTGGAACCATTTCGGTAATTGCATTCAGGAGACCTGTACGGTCATTTGCTAGCTCGGTACGTTCTGCAGCAGTAGTAGGAATTCCTGGCAAATCTTGGGGCCATTGCTCACCCAGGTGGGCAGGAGTATCCCCAGGACCTCGCCTTGCTTGGGTGTAAAGAGCTTGCTTCTCATGGGGTTCCATTATTCCCGAGTAGCATGTCAATGTCTCTGTGGGCAGGCTGATAAACTTCAAAAATCTGACACAACTCCTTTGCAAGCCCACAGGATCCTTCTCTTATTTTGGGAGAGTAAGTCTGAAATTCATGATGTCATTAGGTGTCCAGGGACGTGGACAAGTGCTGGGGCGCCCCTGCTGGATTAGGAAATTGTCTTAGTGGGAGAAGTTTAATATTCTCTTTAAACAGTCCAGGAAAACTTTTAGGTCCAACTTCAATAATCACAGCCTTGTTTACGTCATTACCTATAGTCACTGAGTTATTTTCGGATCTATTTTAGTTATAACAAACCCCAGGTCCTTTAAGTCTTTGTAATGTTCGCTGCAACATTTGTGTGGGGACTTCTGACAGCTTTAAATTACTGGACTCTGAGTATGCTCAGAATCCGAAGTTTTATTGGCCAGGTTGGCATTCCCTACCGCCCCTTCAGAACTGTGAGTATGTGCGGGGGATTCAAATTGGGCTGGTGCAGCTGAATGATCGGTAAGCAATATTTGCTGATGCTGGGGCAGGTTGGTGGGAAGGGGAGCTGGGAAATTGGGGACCCACAGGTTCAATAAATCTTCAGATGGGTCTGGCAGCGGAGTTGGTGGTTTCAAGATGGATGGGTAGATTCCGCTGGGCGCGCTTGGTGTAGGAACGTGGTTGTATGGAGGGGGACAAACTTTAGAGGAGTCAGATTTCTCCTTTATTTCTGCCAATTGTTTTTCAGTTTTCATTTGAGTCCTTTAGGCTAGCCATTATGGATTTATCTCTTAATTTAGAGGCCTGATCATCCCAGAGGTGCCAATAATTCATCTGGGAGGGTGACTGGACTCTAAGACACCCTTTAAATAATTTAATTTGTCTAATTGAAAGGTACCTTGAACTGGGAATTGTAATTCTGATTCTACATAAGTATATTCATTCCACGCGTGTGTGAGCTTTACCAGCCTCCTGAGTTTAAGACCTGCTGGCAATTTCCTGGCTGACTATAAATCTGCAGCATTTTACCCAATGGGGTTTTGGATCTATCTTAGATCCCTTATTCCCCATAATCCCTGTCCTATTACCTATAAGACAGTTCCAATCCGGCACTAACCTGCCTTCCTCTCAGCTTCAAGCCTGAGCTGACCCTGTTTCAGTGTCTTCCCACTGTCCCTCTTAACAAACTTATTCAAAAAAAAGAAAATAAAAATAAAAGAGAAGGGAAAAGACTTACAGTTGCTTGGGAAGGATGTTCTTAACGTAGGGTGGACGCTTACCGCCAGTGAAAGCAGCCGTTCAGGACAAGGAGAGAGCGGAACAGTGAGATTTTGTAACACGGATCTCTTACCGATTTGTATGGCGCCTTTCTGTTCAGTCTCTCCAGTCCGGCCCGTCTCAATCACCTGGTGTCCCGATCCATCCCGCTTCTGACACCATAAATGAGGAGAATTTTAATCCGAGGGTTCGGATGGGGCCCAAAACCCCTACCAAATCAATTCCAGACACCCTTCTTAAGCAACCAGCTTTATTCAGGAATGCATTCCAGGGCAAAAATCTCCAGGATACTCTCAGGAAAAGTTTCTGCAACTTCCCAAACAAAAGGCAAGGTCTTTTGTACCACCTTACATCATAATTACCTTTTTCTCACTGACCACTTACAGTTGCATGCATATACAGGTCATGCCCCTTTGCACCAAATTCCCTCCAATCATTATCTGTCCTCACAATCCCTTTGCAGGCCTTACAACAAGTTCAAACCAGTTTTACCTACCCTCCCCCTTTGCTCACCTGAGTTCAAGCACGTACCTCTTTACAAAGACCAGACTTAACATCCAGGTCACACAGAGGTCATACTGACAACAAATTAAGTTTATCCTTCACTTCACTGAAACCCCCCTCATTGGCCTGCGCCCAGGTCAGTCCATGTCACTGGCTCAGGGGTTTCTCTCCCCAGCGCGCTGCAGGGAAAGCCCTTGTGTGTTAAAGGGCCCCAGGGAGCCCAGAGCAGAGGGATCCCCTCAAACATACACACACAGTCCCAGACCCAAGCCTCCCCTATATCCCTAGTCCTATGCCCTGATTTCTCTCCCCTTCCACATTCTCACCCCTGCCTGAGCCCCCCACCACACTCCCCAAATCCCTGCCCTGAGTCGCCCACACTCCACATTTTAATTTCTTACAGGTACTTTCCTATCACAACTCCCCCCCCTTCAACTTTCTGCCTTGAGCCTCCCCTCGCCCAAGGGGTGGTGCCCAACAGAACAGTCCCTGTAAGAAATGTGTCACTTTCACCCCTGGGAGCAGCTCAGCCAGGCAAAGGGGCTGCCTGGGGCAGGACATTAGCCCTGGAGGGCAGGGGTGGGTGTGGCAGTGACATCACAAGGGCCTTTTGCAGCCACTCAGCTTATTGGCTAAAGGAGGTTGGGAGGTGATGACCTCACAGAGAGTCCATGACAATGGCCAGGTGGGACAGGCTGCAGAGCAGGGGCCATCTCAGAGACCCCCCATGGCTTTGCTGCAGGGAGTCTCCTTGAGAGTTGCCCTTGAGGCCTTTTTGGAGCCTTCTCCTTTCCCACGACTAACTGACCTAGATGACAGACGTCTCTGTGGAGAAGGGAAGAGCCTCCAAGAAGGCCCTTGCTAACCCAGCAGGGGAATTAGCTCAAGTGGTAGAGCGCCAGCTTCACATGTGAGAGGTAGTGGGATCGATGTCCACATTCTCCAATGAGGAGGGGAGATTCCAATTTTTCTTTTTACCAGCAGAGCCAGCCAGTGAGCTAATTGGCTCCAGTAGCTCCCCGCCCCGGCCCCCACTTCCTACTTGCTGTCCCCAAAAAGCCACGTTGGGGCAGAGAGCTGCTGGACACCAGCCCTCCTGGGCCAGACAGTGACAGGAGCACTGGAGACAGGTTGCAGGTGGGGCAGAATTAGCTTCATTGGAAAAGTGCTGCCTTTGCGCATGAGAGGAAGCAGGATTCACTCCCATCTTCTCCCACCTACTCGCTGGTGCTGAGGGGCCGGCCCCTTTCCTGCCGCCCCATCTCTTATTCCCACAGTGCACTTTGTGCAGGGGCCATTGGGCTTTCTGCCAAGGCATGTGGCTGGGATCAGGACTCAGGACCCTTCCTAAAATATACAAATCCCCTCCCCAACCCTCTGTTCCACTCACACTGTCTGGCTGCCGCCCACATGGAGCTCAGGGGCCAGGTGGGTGACTTGCCTTGTATATGTGACAGCATCAGACCCCTGCCACCCGCCTGCTCAGTGTGGAGACCAAGCCCAAGGGTGGCACCTGGGATGTGTGTTACACAAAAGCCTCTTGTTCCCTGCCCAGTCCCCAGCATTGGCTGCAGATGCTAATTTTCATGGGGTGTAGCTCAGTGGTAGAGTGTTTGACTGCAGATCAAGTGGTCCTTGGTTCAACTCCAAGTGCCCCCTTGAAAATTTCCTTCCAGTAGAAATATTTTCCTTTCCAGTTCCATCACACTCTGGCTTTACATTTCTTGAGGTTCTTGACATTAATAAGAACCCTTAATGCAGAGATACTCAACTTTGGAAGCCCCAGGGGCCACAATGAATGGCATTTAACCAGGATGGACAGGGCAGGTGTCCCTAGCTGGTGTATTCCAGAAGCTGGCAATGGGTGACGGGAGGGATCACTTAACAATTGTCTGTCCTGAGGGTTCCCTCGGGACAACTGTCATGAGACAGGATCCAGGGGCAGTTGGACGACTGGCATGGCCCAGTCTGGCTGCTTTGATGTTCTGTTTGGCTGTTCTTGTCCCCTCTGGACAAGGGAGAATGGACCCCCATCCTGAAGTGGATGGAAAATGGCCTGCGAAAGGCTAGGGTAGGTGAGCAAAGAAGCAGCTTTGATGTGTCTCTAGTGGTTAGGATTCAGCCCCCTTACTGCTTTGGCCTGGGATCAATTCCCAATCAATAAAACCAACCCCATCTTTAACGTGACAACTGCCTAGTCATCATTGTCACATATTATATCAGCTGTGACCCAAGAGGTTCGCTCCAGGCTCCTTCCCATCTCTCCCTCACTGCTAAAACAACACTTGCCTTTTCCAAATGGGGCAGAGCTGGGTGACTCAAACTGCCCTCCCTCTTCTGCATGGGCAGTGCTACAGGAAGCTCTGTGGCACGCCCAGCACAGTGTCAGGTGGGTGCAAAATTCATTGGCTCAGTTTTGTTGTTGAAGGAGACAACACAGAACTGGCTCCAGCCCCACTCAGTAACCTGGGGAAATGACCCACCAGGCCTGGACCCCTTGGAGCCTCCCTCTTACACAGTAATGGAGCCTTCTCCCCCTGGTCCTGCCTCCCCCTTCACTGAGCTCTCACTGCTTGGTGCTGCCAGGGAGGGGCCTCACTGCGAGAGCCGCCTGGGCAGGTTCCTGCCACAGAAACACGTCCCAGAGCAGGACGGATGCTCAGACCGACACTGAGTGTTGCTCAGCGCTGGGGTGAGACAGGGAAGGACAAAAGGGTCTAACAGTGCCTGCAGCCTTTCAGGACAGCACCCAGCCCCACCCCCACGTCCCAGCTCTTCCCTCCGCCCTCGCTGGGTTCTGCTGGGCACTGTCTGGACTCAGGCCTCCCGGGTGCCAGCCTAAGGGCTCTGGAGAGGACATGGCAGCTCCATGGGCAGAGTCCTGAGCCCCTAACTGGGCAGGGCTCATTAAGCAGCTGTGGGGCTGGGTGGGAAAGCGCTGTGGGCTGGCGGCGAATGGAGTCGTGGTTCGCATGGCAGCCGGCCAAGGAGTTAGGTTGGGTTTGTGGATGTTCTTTACTGCTCCCCTGTCTCTGTTCTCTGACTCGCCCCTTTCCCATCCCTGGTCCTGCCCGGCTCTGACTCCTGCCTGGCTGCCTCCCTCATGGACTGAGCTGGTGACCTGCTCCAGCTGCTCCACCAACACCTCCCATCCGTCTGCTCCATCACTCAGTGCATGCCAGGAGCCAAGCGATTGTGCCGTTGAGTGGCATTCTCAGCCAGCCAATCAGCTTTGTGAGGAGGTTCGTGGAGGCGGGGCAAAGAGCTCTCTTGTTAGGTCAGCAGGGAAGCATGGGAGAGGGGAGGGGCAGTTTGACTCACCCAGCTCAGCCCCTTCTGAAGGGCTTGTGAAAATGGCAGGTGCTCTCTTGGCAGTCAGGGAGAGGTGGGAAAGGGGCCCTGAGTGAACCTCTTGGGTCACAGCTGCTGTAACAATGAGGTAAGATGAATGAGTAGGCAGTTGTCATGTGAAATCTGAGGCTCATTTCCCTGACTGGGAATTGAACCAAGATCTCAGGCGTAAAAGTCTTGAGGCTTAGCCACTAGACCATCAAGGACACAAAAATAGACTTCTTTCCTCACGTACACTAGCCTTTCACAGGCCACTTTCTGTCCCCTTCAGGATGGGGGTCCATTTTCCATTGCCCAGAGGCGACAAGAACAGAAACCAAACAGAACATCAGAACAGAACAGCCAGACTGGGCCATGCCAGTTGTCCAACTAGCCCAGGATCCTGGCTCACGACAGCAGACAATTTCATTGCCCAGTGGGAATCCTCAGGACAGACAATTGTTAAGTGATCCCTCCTGTCGCCCATTCCCAGCTTCTAGAATACACCAGCTAGGGACACCTGCCCTGTCTATCCTGGTTAAATGCCATTGATTGACCTTTCTTGCATTAAATTATCCAGTTCTTTTTTGGACCTTCTTGTAGATTTCACCTTCACAACGTCCTCTGGCAAGGAGTTCCACTGGGCGCAAAAATGCTTCCTTTTGGTTTATTTTTAATTTGGTTACTTACCAGTTTCATTCTGTCACCCAAGATCTTGAGTACGGGAAAAAAAATTCTTATTGCTTTCTGCACCCATGTCATCATTACATAAAACTCTGTCCCATCGCCCCTTAGTCGTCCCTTTCCCAAGCTGAGAAGAAGTTCCATGAACTCCTGGGAGCTGCTGTTCCAAAGAAGAGGCATTTCCCGTGGAAAAGATGGCCAAGCCCAACCCCTACACAGAGAAAATACCAATGGACACTGGGCACTTGTAAAGCTCCCTCTCGCGCAGCGCTACCGAATGGATCCAGCTGGCCATCGGGCTGACTAACGCCATCAACAGACGAGTCCCCGTGAGACTTCTCAGCCCAAGTCTCCCACTCCCAGCCCAGTGGCAGAGGGGCAGCGCCCTGAGGAGGCAGGTCCCGAGGCAGCGGAGACCTTTGAAGGGAACGGAGACGTAAGGTAAGAAGGAAGGAGAACAAGTCACCTCTTCTCAGGTGAGACGTGGTGGGAAACTACCAGATCCGGTGCAAGCCGAGCTCCAAGGGCTGGTTCCTGCCTGGTGGCTCCTTGCAGGGCCTGGCTTGAGAAGCGACAAGGGGTGCCATGTGTGGCCAGGAGAAAGGGTGCAGAAGGAATGTGGATGAAGGAGCAGGAACAAGGGAGGGTGTCAGAGGAAGCTGGGGGTGCTGGGTGGGAAGAAAGTGAGGGGAACGGGGTGGCTGGGGTCTGGGCATGAGGCAGAACATGATGTGTCTTTGTGTCTCCTTCCAGCAAAGGCAACAGCCACACTGCCCTGAAGGTGCACAGCTAAAGCAGTGGCACTTCCAGGGTGGGTCTTGGTCTCTGTGGCTGCAACGACCGGGTCCCAGGCAAGGCACGCTGAGAAGTCTCAGCCCCAGCCCTGCCTCCTCTAATCTCAGCCTAACCTGTTTAGCTGTCTCCCAAGTGTTCCTGAAAGCCAGCACATGCTGCCCAATCTTGCACCAGCTGGCAGGCCCTGGAACTGCTTTGTGGGCATCAAGGGAACTGGAATAGAGAAGACACTGGCTACGCCTAGACTGGCATGATTTTTCACAAATGCTTTTAACGGAAAAGTTTTTCCGTTAAAAGCATTTATGAAAGAGCGTCTAGATTGGCACGGACGCTTTTCCGCAAAAGCACTTTTTGCGGAAAAGCGTCCATGCCAATCTAGATGCGGTTTTGTGCAAGAAAGCCCCGATCACCATTTTTTTGCGCAAAACACTTTTTACCTGTCTACACTGGCACTCTTGCGCAAAAACATTTCCGGAAAAGGGCTTTTGCCCGAACAGGAACGTCAAAGCATTTGCGCAAGAAGCACTGATTTCGGACAGTAGATCGCCAGTGCTTTGGCGCAAAATCAAGCGCCAGTGTAGACAGCTGCGTTTTTGGCGCAAGAACTTGCCACTCTAGATGCAGCTAACCTGTTTCTGCCTGGCTTTGAACCAGGAGCCTTTTGCATGTTAGGCAAATGTGATAACCACTACACCACAGATTTTGTTTTTTGCTGCTGTGGCACTTAAACTTGGGCACATATTTGGTTGCTAACCCTTTGGTCAACAGAGATTGCTGCAGGGCAAAGGAATTCTCTGTTGTCAGTTTTGTGGCCTCAGGAAGGGACCAAACTGAAGGAGGCCGGGCCCCACCTGGGGACTCCAACCTAAACCCTGAGAGGCTTCTGTGACTGGCACTGTCAAGGCAGGGCTCTGACTGCAATTGCTGGGACAGGAGAGCCAGCACCACACGCCCTTGTGATTCCCTGGGGGTGTCAGTGCCCAGAGACCCTGCAAGTGCAACCTCTGCAGCTCCTGCAACCGTGGAGAGTGACTCTCGTCCCCCCTCCCTTGGGATGGGCAATGGCAACAGGTGGAGGAGCTGGGAGAGAAGTCCCAGAGAGCAGCCCCATGACTAAGCTGGCCAAGCACCTGCTGGGTATGGGGGAGATGAGGGAGGCAGCCCCCAGTGGTGCCTGGCCACTGTGTCTGCTATTCCTGCCATCCCTCCCTACGTAGCTGGAGTTGGCCATGTCCCCACAGCAGGAAGTCAAAGGGGGCAAAGAGCAGAAGTGCTGGAAGCTGGTGGGGGTGGCCTCTGGGTTTGATTTAGTGAGTCTTAGTTGGACTTGCTAAATCAAACGGTGTAAGATGGATTGTGACCATTCATCCCCAGCTGGACGTGGTCCTTGTTCTTCTGCAGGACACAGCCAAAGGAGAGTAAGGACGAGCCAATGGGCATCCAGATCAGATCACACCCTTGTTGAATGGATGGAAACAGAAACCAGACACACACACAGAGCGGGTTTGAATTGGTTCCAGCTGAGGGACAGGTTTGTCTGGTTTATGTGCATTGGCACTAGAGCACGTTAGGGTTTGTGGTCATTTGAAGAATCCCTGTTCAATAGAAATCCAAAGTGTGACACACCTGGAGATGTAAAAGTTTCATTTAAATTGATGAGCTTTCTAAGGGGGCACTTGTTACACCCCCATAGCAACCATGTGTTTGCATCCAGCGTTGGGAACTGAGCAGGAAACGAGGCTTTTGTGTAACACACATCTCAGGTGGGAGGGACCCTCACTGACCCCAGATTGTGACTGGTCCTAACAAGGAATTTTCCCTGAAAGCAGCAGAGCTGGGGCAGGACAGAGAGTCCTGAGAGATAAAGCAGCTGGAGCGAAGCCAGGAGAGCAGAGGCCAGCCTGAGAGCTGAGAATCAGAGATCCCCACTCCACTTGCACACCCCATGGTGTAAGGGGCAGCACTCAGGACTCTGAATCCTGCAAGCTAAGTTCAAATCTCAGTGGGACCTGCTGGGGCTCAGCTGGTTGTTACAAGATTCAGCTGCTTTGGCTTCCATGCACTGAGGTTCAACAAAGAGAGTTTTGTTCCTCTTGCTGGGTGTCTGAGGCCCCCTGGAGCTCCATCTCCAGACTGAGCAGGTGGGCGGGAAGGGCCTGATGCCATCAGAGCTGCAGGGCAGGTCACCCACCTGGCCCTGAGCTCAGCCTGTGCTGGAGGCAGCCAGACAGTGTGAGCGGGTCAGAGGGGGTGGATTGGGGGCAAGGTCCTGAGTCCTTGCTCCCAGCCACGCACCTTGGCACAAAGACCAATGGCCCCTGCACAAAGTGCATTGTGGGAATAAGAGTTGGGGCAGCAGGAAATGGGCTGGCCCCTCAGCACCAGGGCACAGGCAGGAGAAGATGGGAGTGAATCTTGCTCCCTCTGCCATGGCTTGGCCCAGGAGGGCTGGGGTCTAGCAATTTTTCACCCCAGCTTTGTGGGAGGCCAAGTAGGAAGGGGCCACTGCAGGTGCACAACCCCCTGGCCTGCTCTGTCTGTGGAAAGGGGGAGAGGACACACACTTGTCACTGGGGAACAGGGCACATGGATCCCACTCGTTCCTGCAGAAAATGAAACAGGCTGAGCATTTTGCAGAGAACAGGCCAGAGCCCTTCCCCTGTCCCTGGAGAGATGGAAATGGGACTGTTCCTTGTGGGGAAAGAAGTGGGTGTGTTGGGAGTGGGGTTCGAGTTCAAACCTCTCCACAGACCAGAACCCCACATTAGGGGCAAGAAAGAGGCTTGAGTCAGGCAGTGGAAAACACTTGGCTCCTGTTATGCTGTGATGGGATATTAGGAACCCTTTTGCACCCAGCCTGGCTAGCTCAGTTGGTAGAGCATGAGACTCTTAATCTCAGGGTCATAGATTCAAGCCCTATGCTGGGCGATGCCCTTGTTTAACTCACATTCTCAGCCTACAAGCAATTGGCTCTCAGTTTCACCAGGGTTTTAGAAAGAAAAGTCTAGTCCTGGGGTCCAGCTTTAGTAGAACCAGAGAGAACCAACTGCAATTTCCATCTTCTGAGGAGAAGGAAAGAGGATTTTCTTCTCCTCTGTTCTGTCCACATCAGCCCAGGGAGGAGAAAAAATAACCCTCCAGCCGCTGATTGTCCCCTGTCAGCTTCTGTAGCTTCACCTCCTTCCACAGCAGCTCCAGCTTTGAGCTACAAATCTCAAGGGGCTGGTGAGGAAATGAGGAGCTGGCAGCTCGGGTTAGTCGCTTCCATGAGAACAAGAGGTGGAGTGTTCACAAGGTGCATTCCCTCCCTGCAGAGCAGGGTGTTAGAAAGAGCTAGGAACAGAACAGTCAGCCAAGTTCCATCCCTGAAGTGTGTTTCTGTGGTGTATTGGTAAGTACATTTGCCTGATATGCAAAAGGTCCCTAGTTCAAAGTGAGGTGGAAACAGAGGGTTTTCTCTTATTGCTGCTCCCCTTGGTGCCCGGGTAAGTGCAGCTCCTCCTGCCTGGGATGAGCCCAACTCCCATGCGATGCGGGGGTGTGACATCAGCTGAGAATGCCCCTTGGTGCCAGCCTGGGGATGCCAGATGGGTCAGGCCAGCCACCTGATGGACACTTGTGTCTCAGCCTCCTGCCCTCGGAAGCTGGCGTATGGGGCCGGCTCCTCCTGCTGCTTCCTTGAGTGACTTGCCCAAGGAAGCAGTGAGGCAGGAATGGGGCAGAGGAGGGCCAAGCTGAGGGGGCAGGACAAAAGCTCAACATCTCAGTGGGACTCAGTAGGGTGAGCAGAGACCCCCCTTGTTCTGCCAAATCCTGGGGGTGGGGCTGGCTGTGGGGAGGCAGAGTCCTGTGCCTGTCTCAGGGCATCCCAGGGAGGCTCCTTGCAGCCCAGGAGAAGAAGGGGGCTCTGGGTGGAAGGAAAACAAGCAAAGCTGGTCCCAGTGGGCCTGGGCCAGGGCTCCAGTTTGGCCCAGCTGAGTCACAGGTGTCTTGTGTAGGTCCCATGGCCTAAGAGGCATATGTCAACCCTCTATCTATGCTGCACCTAAACTTGAAAGATAAGATATTACATCAGGGCTCTGTCTACACTACAGAGACAACGCTTTAGTCCAGAGAACACATCTGCCGAATTTTTTAGGAAGAGCAGACATGCGTTTTTGGTGCCTCTGTGAACCTCATTTTATGAAGAAGAAGGGATGTTACAAAAAGGTTTTTTCCCACATTTGGCCCAGTGTAAACAGGCCAAATGTTGGAAAAGCTTCTTCCAGAAAAAGCTATGCAAACTAGGGTTCACAATTTATCTAGCTTTTTCAGAAGAACAGTGTGTGTAGACATAGCTTGAGTGATGCACAGCACTGGTAGGAGACATGGAGGGACAAAAGGGTCTTTGGGCACCTGCCCCCTTTCAGAGCAGCCCTTGCCTCCACCCTCGCTGGGGTCTCCTAGGAACTGTCTGGACTAAAGCCCATCCTGGTGTCAGCTTAAAGGATTGCCTGTTCTGTAAAAGATGCTCTGGAAATGAGGAAGCAGCTAAAGTGACTCTGGTGGGATTTGAACCCACAACCTTTGAATACCTGACCTGGCTCATACTGAGCACCAAACCTTAGAAGTCCAACACGCTATCCCTTGCACCACAGAGCCTTGTGGATTAGTGGCTTTGCTGTCTCTGATATCTGCTTTGCAGCATGGCAATTGCTGGGGGAAAAGAAAGGGGAGCCAGGTCTGTCTCTTTTGGGAGAGCAAGTAGGAAGAGGGAGGGGCCACTGAGCCCCCTGACAGTGAAAACAATTGGGCTATGTCTACGCTGGCAGGTTCTTGCACCAGAAATATGCAAATGAGGCTAAGCGTAGCGGCATTGCGCAAGAGGGTTTTTCTTGCACAAGAAGGGGCTGTGTAGATGCTTCTTCTGGCACAAGAGCCTCTTCCACAACAATGGTGGCTCATTAGATATGCAAATGAGGCTCACCCACCTGCTGGCCACTTGCCACTGCTCCTACCGGCCGCCCGCCAGCCACTCCTCCAGCCACCCCACCATCCGTGCTGCTGTGGGTGCCAGTGTCTCCCACCTGTGAAATCAGACCAGAGATGGACACTGTCAGTAAACACTCATATCGGAAACGCTCCTCTGGATGCTGGGCCCACCAGAGCCGTGTGCTGCTGCCATCTGCCTGCTCCGTGGACATCTTCCCATTGCAGAGAGTGCACCGAGCCAGACTTTGACTAGACAGCCTGTCTCTGGGCACCCAGGGGCTACCTCTACACTGCAGGCTTCTTGCTCAAGAATGGCCATTCTTGCGCATAAACTTGAGGAGCATCTACACTGCATGCGCTTTCTTGAGCAACTAAATTTACGGTAAAACGTAGAAAAAGAGGGCTTCTTGGGCAAGAGTTATTTCTCTTCCCATGAGGAGTAACCCTCTTGTGCAAGAGCTCTGCACAAGAAGGTAGTATGAATGGGCAACAGGGTTTTTGTGCAAGAAATCCCTATGGCTAAAATGGCCATCAGAGCTTTCTTGCACAAGAAAGTGTGCACACTGCCACAGGACATTCTTGCTCAAAAGCACATGGGAGTGTGGATGTGCTCTTTCACAAGACATTTTGCGCAAGAACTCTTGCACAAAACAGTTCTTGTGTAAGAAGCCTGCAGGGCAGATGTAGCCAAGGGGTGTTTGGGTTTGTTACGAGCACTGAGCTTTGTACAACAGCCCAGGGAACATTGTGAAAAGGCAAAACCTTCCAGCCCTGGGTGTCCCCGGCCAGCCAGCGAGTGGCACAAAGGTTCCTGGCAGTGCTGACTTCATGTGGTTTGAAACAAACCCTTACAGCTCAGATGAGGTGGCTGAGTGGTTAAGATGATGAACTGCTAATCCATTGTGCTCTACATGCATGGGTTCCCATCCCATCCCATCCTCTTCTCCCAGTTTGGTGCTAGCCCCTCCCACTGCAGCCCCGGGGAAATCTCCAGATGGGACCCTCAATCCCTTCTGCCCTCAAGGGGAAACCTCACAAAGGAGATTCCAGGCAGCCAGGCCATGGGGGGTCTCTGAGATGCTGCAGCCTGTCTCACTGGCTGTTGTCATGGGCCCTCTGTGAGGTCACTGCCTCCCAGCCAATGAGCTGAGGTGCTGTAAAAGGTCCTTGTGATGTCACTGCTGCCTTGCAGGCTCATGTCCTGCTCCTGGCCAGCCTCTTGGCATGTGTGAGCCCCTGTCACTCAGGGCTGGTTCTGGGGCTCACACAGAGAATGTCAGAGGCTGCTCAGGGTGCCCCAAGGTCACCTTTCAAATGTCAGGGCAAGCCAGGAGCTATCCTGTCCCTTCTGCAAGACCCCACCCCCCTTTGCTGAGCCCCTGCCCTCCCCAAACTTTTCCATGGACTCTTGGTTACTAATGGACACTAGCCACTAATGACATAATTACACCCCAGCCATTTTGCTAGGCTGCAGGTGGGGAGAACAGTTTCATTTAAATCATTAAACAGATTAAGCCTTTGACCTGTCTCATTTTAGTTGATCAAACTTAATTTTGAATAAAGGAAAACATTACGGCCAGAACACAAGGTTTCAATGTTGCTTTATTTATGGCAGGGGTGGGGAACCTTTTTTGGGTCGGGGGCCACTGATCCACAGAAAAATTGGGAGCCACAAAAGTGAGAAACAAAAAAACTCTTCCAAAGACCCCGCGCCCTCTCTGATGTGGCCCCCAACTAAGACACCTCACTCCTCTGGCGTTCCAGCCCCATGGCATGAGGGGAAGGGACAGGGAGGACTGAGGTTCACATTTACTTTTCTGGGGCTGCAGAACTAGTGGATTTTGTGGCCCTGCTTAGGCTATTGTTTTCTAATCGAAAACCTGAACCACTCAGCCGCCTCAGCTCTGATCTTAGCAGTGTCAGAGGGCTGGGGAAACTGGTAACTAATCCGAGTGCCCAGGCCTGATGGTACCTGGCCCCACAGAATTCACACAGCAAACCTGGCTCCCGGAGCACAGGGGGAGTTGGGGGGCGCATTGCTGGGCCGTGGGGTGAAGCATCAAACCAGCCACCTACTGTGGGCCTGTGAGTGTTGCTGTCCCTGCTGTACAGACAGGGCCATAGAGACAGGGAGAGATTTGCTGAACCGGCCAAGATCACTCAGTGAGTTAGAGCCAAGATCTGCCCCCAGCTCCCTGCCCCACCCACCGACGTGCTGACTCCCTCGCTGCCATGGGGCTGTTTGCATTGGCCTCTTCTTTCTGGAACCAGGTTTAAGCCACAGCTGAGGCTCTGAGCAGGGGGCTGGGTATGGGGGGGAAGGGTCTGAGTGTGGGAGGGGGTGCGTGTGTTCCTCTGGCTCAGCTTTTCCCTTTCTTCTACCCCAGCAATTGCCCTGCTGCAAAGCAAAGAGAGGAGATGAGGGATGCTGTGAGCTGAGGTGGAACAGCAAGGGTCTTAGACTTCTAAGCTGTAGCAATTTGTGTGAGCTAAACTAGTTATTCCAAGGTTGTGGGTTCAACTCCCACCAGAGTCACTTTAGCTGCTCTCTGATTTCCAGAGCAGCTTTTACAGGCCAGAGACCTGCTCCATGGTCATCTGGAGACGTGCCTGAGACTCCTGGTTGCCCTGCCCTGTAAGAGACGGGACAAACACAGGGCTGGTTGACAGGGCTCTGACACTCCAGCAGAGCCTTTCAGCTGGATTCAGACCAGGCTGGTCGGAGCCTATTCTGCACTTGCTGCCTGTGAGACTCCCCCAGGGCAGGTTTGTGTCACACCTCACAGGGAGAGGTTTGGTCCCTTCCTGAGGTACAGAATTAACAAGGCCAGAGAATTCCTGCTCCATGGTCAATCTGGGTGCGAGAGAGTTAGTAGACTCCTGGTGGATTTGCCCAAGTTTAAGAGAGGGACAAAGCCTCTGTGGTGTAGTGGTCATTGTGTTTATTTAACATACAGCAGCTCCAGTTTCAAAGCTGGATTCAGAAACACAGGCTCTTGAGTGTCCTCTCTGATGGGACAGGGGATTCTGCACTGGCTGCCTTGGGAGCCAGGGTCACATTGCAGAGCTTGTTGCCCTACTCAGGGCAGGGTTTGGGTCTCAGGGTTCCTGGGTTGGAAGGCTCTTTCACAGGGGAGTTCTTCCCTTCCTGAGGCACAGTTTATATAGTGAAGAATTGAGTCCTGCTTAGCAATATCTTAACCAATTATTTTAGTATAGAGTTAGTAACCAGTCATAAGATACTATTGTGTTTACCTAGGACCAAAAGCCTCCACCACCTTAGTTGATAGTGGTACATCTGTGCAAAATTAATTATACAGCAGACAGAAACAGATCCAAACCAGACAGTTCAAAGACAAACAATAGAAAGGGAGGACACAGAATCATAGAATGCCCATTGCACAACCACAGGGCTATTGATAAGCAGTTTCTTGCCAGTCGGTGTTTAACTAAGTTTTCTCTACCCGTCTTGAGATCTGTCCTGGTACCAGTAGGTGCCATTAGACAGGATCTCTTTCACAGCTGAGTTCACTATTTCAGCTGGTCATTTAGCTTCTTGTGACCCCAGGCTTTACAGTGAAAATTGAGTCCTGCTTTGAGTCTGGCTGCAGAAGAAGGCTATTAGTCTAGACCTACTGAATTTTACTAACCAGTTCCAATAAGATACAGAGAAACCACATTGTTACAGATGACCTTTCCAGGCCACAGATAGGGTGCCATTAGGACAGGTGTTTCTAGACCAAGGTTCATTCACAGCCTAGTGTGACACTATTTCACCGCAACCCTAGAGACTCTGGAACAAAGAAGACACATGAGAAGAACCCAGCTTTCTTCCTTTTGCTGTGACATGGATGGATCTAGCTCAGGTTTCACTCAGGGGGTCTGTCTGCATGTGAAGTACCTGTGACAGCCCCTGTGCACCTCTGCCCCTCATCAGCAATGTCATCCACTTGGGGGAACAGTTGTCCTGAGACTTGCAGAAGGGACAACCTGGACAAAGAAGCATTGTTTAGGCTCCCTTTGATAGCTCAGCTGGCAGAGCGGAGGATTGTAGTGTGTGTTTGGCAAGTGGTCCTTAGGTTGCTGGTTCAACACTGGCTCAAAGGAGCCATTCTTTTCCCTCCAGCGTGGCCTTAGCAGAAAGCAACCAAAGTGGTTGCCTTGGGTCCATGTCTTCAGAACCCTGCACTGCAATTGACAAAACAATGGTGGGGATGAGCTGCCAATCACATTTCTTGGGCTGTTCAGGTTCTGTCCACACACAAAAGTTCTCTTGGAACAATGGCCGTTATTGCACAATAACAATGCAAGAGTCTACACAGCAATTCCGTTATTTTGAAATAATTCTGAAGTAACAGACGGCTTATTCCGACTTCTGCAAACCTCATTCTACAAAGAATAACACCTGTTCCAAATTAGCTGTTTCAAAATAAGGTCTGTGTAGATGCGCCACTGCTGCTAGTTTGAACTAGCCCCTTCCTGGGGACATTCTAACTTATTCTTCTGAGACAGCTCGTCTACACTGGGGAGCCTGCCTCAGACTATTCTGAGGTTTCCCTGCAGTGTAGACGTGCTCGTTCGAAATAAACTATTTTGGAATCACTATTCGAGACCAGCTTATTCCAAAATAAATGTGCCGTGTAGTCGTAGCCAGAGGGACGAAGCAGCAGGAGGGAAGCCAGGAGTGCAGAGGCCAGCCAGAAAACTGAGTGTCCCCAATGTCCAGACACAGAGCAGTGGGTAGGTCCCATGGTGTAAGGGGCAGCACTCACGGCTTTGAATTTGCAATCTGACTTCAAATCTCAGTAGGACCTGCTGATTTGAGCTTGTTTTTGTGAGGTTTTTCACACTGCACAGCTGTGTCTATGCTGCAGGCTTTTTGCACAAGAATGGCCATTCTTGTGCAAAAACTATCGGAGTGCTTACTCTGCATGTGCATTCTTGCGCAAGAAAATGTACAGTAAACCATTGGAAAAGAGGGCTTCTTGCACAAGAAGGCAGTGTGCCCAGGCAAGAGGGATTTCTTGTGCCTAAAACAGCCATTAGAGCTTTCTTGCACAAGAGAGTGCCCACAAATGCTCTTTATAAGGAGATATACCATTTCATAGAGCTGAAAGGAACTTTGAGAGGTCATCTAGTCCAGTCCCCATGCTCATGGCAGGTAACATGCATCCCTGACAGATTTGCTTCAGATGTCTCTAAATGGCTCCTTCAAGGATTAAACTCATAATCCTAGGTTTAGCAGGCCAAGTCTCAAACCACTGAGCTCTTCCTCCTCTTGAGCCCAACTGCATGGCAGTGTGGATGTGCTCTTGAGCAAGAACTCGGGCCGAGAACAGTGCTCCATGTGTGCTGGCCTTTTGCCTGGGTGCTGGCAGGGGGGTGAGAGGTGGTGGGTACCAATGGGTAACAGGTGCCAAGGCGCATACAGAGAAGCCAGCGACTGCATCTCTGCAAGTGACCTCACTGTGCACACCTCAGCTTTTCAGAAACACTCTCCTCCTGTCTGCGCCTAAGACCAGTGTTAGTGTTTGCTACTGAGGGTTCCTGTCTGGGGGGAAATGGCAGTTCCAGGGGACTCTTGTCCAGTGTTCAAACATCTCACAGATAACATGGCGAAAAGGAAGCCAAAGAGACTTGCACCTACAAGGAAATATCACAACTATCACCTCAGATGGGACTTGAACCCACAATCCCTGGATGAAAAGACTAACGCTTTGTCCATTAGGTCACAGTAGTGATACAGAAAAGACAGAAATTCCCTCTTCCAAATACACATTCCTCAACTTTTAGATGACAGAGTCAAGCTGTTGGAAGGAGCCAGAAACACAGGAAGGGCTGAAAATCAGCTCTCAGGAGGCACCTCCAGCTGTCCCCAGAGTGTGGGTCACCCCACACTAGCCATGGGCGAAACTCAACACCTTGACATCTCATCTCCCACCCAAAGCCAGGGGCTTGTCTCCCACAGCCGCAGCCTCAGCAGGGGAGCCGCACTGGCACTCACGCTGCTCCTGGGGAAAGGAACGGGTCCCACAGGGGCTGGGGCTGGTGGGGAATGGGCAGTTGTCACTGAAGGGGAAGGATAAAATGCAGCCACATTGCCGAGGGCAGGGAGAGTAGCTGGTGCTGGGCTGGTGGCTCCGTGGGACATCCCTGGGGGAGCTCTGCAATGTGACCCTGGCTCCCAAGACAGCAAGTGCAGAATCCCCCTCGGTGAGCGCGAGAGGCTCCGACCAGTCTGGTCTGAATTTGGCTGAAGGGCTCAAATGCCCCACTGCTGGAGTGTCAGAGCCCCTGTCAACCAGCCCATGTTTGTCCCCTCCCCTCCCCTACCAGGCAGGGCAAGGCCCATGCTTCCACTAGGAGTCCCAGGAGGGAGTTACAGGCACGTCGCTTGCACCCAGAGCACTGGGACGACCATGGAGCAGGACTCACTGGCCAGTGTGTGGTATCCAGGGGCTCATAGTGGGAGTCAGAGCCCTGGCCTGGCCTGTGCCAGTCACCTCTGCACCAGCTCCAGGCTTGTGGGTTTCCTTCTTCCCAATGCTTCTCCCCAATCAGCCTTTTCCTGAACCAGCAGTTCCATGGGTGGCCAGGGGAGGCCAGAAAGACATAAGAAAAAGTAAACAAAATCCACAGCAAGGCACCACTGGGAGTTGAACCCAGGATCTCTTGTTTACTAGACAGGGGCTTTAGCCAGCTAAGCCATGGTGCCTGCCTCAAAAAATTTAGTGAAACTGTTCTATTCTATGGTCCCAGACAACACCTTTGACTCCCAAAGTGCAGCCATTTCCCATTTCCTTCCAGCCGTGGGGGTGTCTGGCTCCCTGGGCACAGAAGGCTACAGCTCAGTGGGCAGAGGCTCTGAGATGCACATCTCCCCCCCAGCCACTGGGACTGTGGAGTTGGCCTTGAGATTTAGCAGTGCTGAGGGGAGGGAGCAGTACAGCAAACATTGATTGTCTGGCTTGTAAACTCCTTGCTCTCAGGGTTTGGGTTGGAGGCCCAGGTGGGGGCCCAGCCTCCTTTGGGTTGGTCCCTTCCTGAGGGCACAGAATTAAGAGCGAATTCTTTTACCCTGTAGGAATCTGAGTTGGCCAAAGAGTAAGTAACAAAATTTTTGTTCACATACAAGTACAGGAGATCGGTCTCCCACAGTAGTGATGGCCAAGCGGTTAAGGAGTTTGATTAGAAACCCCTTGTAACCTCACTCAGAAGCTCCCGACTAGTCTGTCTCCTGTGTCCCTCTCCACCTCAGTCCCAGTGTGTGCATGATTTCATATCTGAGGAAACTCCTCCTCCCCTTTCCCCTGCCAATCCTTCCTGAGCAAGCTGTACCCTTCTGTGCCAATATTCCAGTCGTGTATTATCCCACCAAGTCCCTGTGATACCAACTTCTTCCTGCTTATTACCCATAATCCTGTGTGTCTATACCAGCATCTAAGACACTGATTAGAGTTTGCTTCCCAGTGGTCCCGTGTTGCTCCTTTATCTCTGCAGTTACAGCCTGTGCTCTCTCCCATTTCTGGCCCATCTCCCAGGTGTCCATGCTGTTCACTTACCTGTGGGCTTTGGGCACCTGCCCCCATCAAACCTACTTCAAAGTGTCCTCACTAGGTTAGCCAGTCTGCATCCAAATACTCTTCCCTTCCTCCACAGGTGAACCCCACCCTGCTGAGCAGCCCTTCCTGCAACAGCATCCCATGGGCAAGGAAGCCAAAGCCCTGCCCACTGAGCTGTAGCTTTCTGTGCCCAGGAGCCAGACACTGCCAGGGCGGGAAGGCTGGAGGAAATGGCTGCATGTTGGGAGTCAAACGTTTTGTCTGGAACCTTAAAGTAGAACAATTTTCCCCTCTTCCGCTTCTTGTCAACTCCCTGCAAAACACCTCGCAACTTGGCTGAGTGTGGATAAACCCAGCTGTGCTGTAGAGCAGCTGTTAGGTGTGGAAATTGATGGGCTCCTTTGGCCTCCCTGAGCAACTCACACATGTAAGAAAACTGCAGCTGAAGACGTTTGTACAGGTGTCAGGATGGCCGAGTGGCCTAAAGTGCCAAACGCAAGGTTCTGTCTTTCTCTCAGTGGGGTGTTCTGGTCTCTGAAAGGAGATGTGTGTTCAAATCTCACTCCTGACACATCCTCCATTTTGTATCTAGAGAAGTGAACTCATTTCCCTCTCTCCCATGACATTGTAGAAGCGCTTGCTCAGCATTTCTCTTAGGCTGCATCTACACAGCAGCGTTACCTGGGAATAACGGCCATTACACTCCAATAACAATGTGAGCGTCTACACAGCAATTCCATTATTGCGACTTCTGTAACGCTCCATCCACACCAGTGGTCTGAGAAGCCAGGAGGTTTCCAGGCTGCAGACAGACAAGCCCACAGGCAAAGACAAAGCAAAGTCCCAGCCACTTCCTGCTCAGCCCATCGGGGGTCTCTGTGTGGCCCCCAGACCTTTTGTTTGCCATTGCCCATGCACAGGGGGCCCAGATTCTACAACACTCACAGGCCCCACAGGAGGCGGCTGGTTTGATGCTTCACTCCATGGCCCAGCAACGAGCCCAAAAACTTCCTCTGTGCTCTGAGAGCCCAGTTTGCTGAGAGTCCCCCCACCTGAGACTCTGTTTGCTTGAGACCCCAGAGCCCTCCCTCGGGCGGCCTGGCATGTGGGGATTTAGGTCTAGTGGTGGATTTGCAGAGTTCCACAACAGCTGCTGCCAGCGTGCGGATGTGCACGTCTGTCTGGGGTTACTGGGCACCAGGCCTGATTTGGTGAGTCCTGGATTCTGTTCCTGCCATGATGGATAAAGCAGCAGTGAGACAGGAGCTTCAATAGCTCAGCTGGCAGAGCAAGGGCAGGTGTTCTTAGGGGGCTGGCTGGATGCTGCTCTAAGGAGAGCTCCTTTTCCCTTCTCCAGCAGAGAAGGGGCAGGACTTGCTGGCTCCTAGGTGGAACAGCAGGGCAGACAAGGTCCTTCCAGGATGCACACTTGGGCTTTTCACAGAGGAGCCAAAGAAGGGACAAGCCTCAAGAACAAAGGCTTTTGCCAAATCTTGGGATTGAACCAGGGCCCTTGAAAACTTCACTCTAATGCTCTCCCCACAGAGCTACTTTGGCACTTGATGTGCTTGTCTTCCTGCCCACCTTTCAGCTCGCATGTCCCCCACCCCGGTATGTCTCCACTGCATGTTGTGCTTGCACAAAAACCTCCCCCTGTGCGTGTGGCTGGCAGGGGTTGCTAGATGGATCCATTCACATGTAGCTTTACTGAAACCCCCCTCGTTTCTGCCTTGAACCTCCCCCCGTCCAAGGGATGGTGCCCAATAGAACAGTCCCTGTAAGAAATGTGTCACTTTCACCCCTGGGAGCAGCTCAGCCATGCAAAGGGGCTGCCTGGGGCAGGACATGAGCCCTGGAGGGCAGGGGTGGGTGTGGCAGTGACATCACAAGGGCCTTTTGCAGCCCCTCAGCTTATTGGCTAATGGAGGTTGGGAGGTGATGACCTCACAGAGAGTCCATGACAATGGCCAGGTGGGACAGGCTGCAGGGCAGGGGCCATTTCAGAGCCCCCCCATGGCTTTGCTGCAGGGAGTCTCCTTGAGATCTGCTCCTGAGGCCAGAGAGAGAAGGGGAGTCACAAGAATGAGTGTGAGGAGGAGGCCTTGTTGGAGCCTTCTCCTCCCCCACCAACTAACTGACCTAGAAGACAGACGTCCCTGTGGCGAAGGGAAGAGTCACCAAAAGGTTCATTGACTTGACAGCAGCGGGCTTAGCTCAAGTGATAGCGCCCTTGCTTTGCATGTGAGAGGTAGTGGGACTGACACCCACATTCTCCAGTGAGCAGGAGGTTTCCTCTTATTTTGTTTTTGCAAGCAGAAGGGCAACTGGCTGCAGTGACCCCTCCCTCTTCCTACTCACTCACCCCAAAAGCCACCACAGCTTAGTTCCAAATCCTCTTCTGAAATAGCTATTTTCAATAGCGTAGTGTGGATGCTCCACCGCAGCTATTTCAAAATAGCTCCTGCTCAGGGCCAGTCAAAGTAATCACTGCCCAGTGCCTCCTGGGAATCTAAGTCGAGGCTTCCCTGCAGTGTGGATCTGCTACTTTGAATCAAGCTATTGAAAAAGAAGCTCACTGTGTAGACCAACCCTGAGAGCTGAGTGAAGCTGTTAGTGTCCCTGCTCCTGGCACAATCCCATTGGCTGGTTTCTGGCCGTGTGAAGCACCATCCCCCCTCCACTCAGGCTCTTATTCACTGACCCACATGGCCCCTGCAGCCTGTGTGGGGCAGGGCAGGCTGCCTGAGAAATGTGCTGGGCTGCTGCCCGGGAGTGAGCCAGGTAAGTCTCCCAGCCAGATCCTGCCTCTGGCACCGCAGCCCCTCCCTTCCCTCAACCCACTGGTACCCCACGTAAACCAAACTCTCTGCCTCCCTGAACCCACGCCCCTCCCAGATCCGGCACCCCAATCCTCTGTCCCAAGCTCCTGTCTGCACCAACCTGCATTCCAGACCCCCACCTCCTCCGTTAATAGCATGGAAAAGTGCAGCCCTGGGAGTGGTTCCCAGTTCTTGCCCACCCCTGCTCTGTGCAGCAGCCCAGCCCTACAGCTGCTTAATGAGCCCTGCCCAGCCAGGGCTCAGGACTCTGCCCACAGAGCTGCCATGTCTTCTCCAGAGCCCTTAGGCTGGCACCAGGGAGACCTGAGTCAAGATAGTGCCCAGTGGAGCCCAGCTGGTGCAGAGGACTGGTACTTGGGGGTGGGGGCGGGGGCTGTTCTGAAAGGCTGCAGGCGCCATTAGACCCTTTTGTCCTTCCCTGTCTCACCCCAGCGCTGAGCAACACTCAGTGTCGGTCTGAGCATCCGTCCTGCTCTGGGACGTGTCTCTGTGGCAGGAACCTGCCCAGGCGGCTCTCGCAGTGAGGCCCCTTCCTGGCAGCACCGAGCAGTGAGAGCTGAGTGAAGGGGGAGGCAGGACCAGGGAGAGAAGGCTCCATGACTGTGGCAGAGGGAGGCTCCAAGGTGCCCAGGCCTGGTGGGTCATTTCCCTGGGTTACTGCGTGGGGGCTGGAGCCAGTTCTGTGTTGTCTCCTTCAACAGCGAAAGTGAACCAATGGATCTTGTGCCGACCTGACACTGCGCTGGGCTAGTGCTGTGTGTGCCACGGAGCTTCCTGTAGCGCTGCCCATGCAGGAGAGAGGAGGGGCAGTTTGAGTCACCAGCTCTGCCCCTTCTAAAATGGCAGGTGTTGTTTTAGCAGTGCGGGAGAGGGGGGAAGGAGCCTGAAGTAACATCGTAGGTCTCAGCTACTGTAAGATGTGACAATGACGTGAGAAAAATGACTAGGTAGCTGTCATGGGAAGGTTGATGCTGGTTTTCCTGACATGGGAATCAAACCCAAGCCATAGCAATGAGAATGCTGGATCCTAACCACTAGACCATCAGGGACACCTGTAAGGGAGTTTTTTGCTCACCTACACTAGCCTTTCACAGGCCATTTTCTGTCCACTTCAGGATGGGGGGGGTCCATTGTCCCTTGCCCAGAGGGGACAAGAACAGCCAAACAGAGCATCAAAGCAGCCAGACTGGGCCATGCCAGTTGCCCAACATCCTGTCGCGTGACAGCAGCCGATTTCATTGCCCGTTGAGAATCCTCAGGGCAGACAATTGTTAAGGCACCACCCCTTCGGCGGGGGGAGGCTCGAGGCAGGAAGTTGAAGGGGGCAGTTGTGATAGGACAGTACCTGTAAGAAATTAAAGTGTGGAGTGTGGGTGGCTCAGGGCAGGGATTTGGGGAGTGTGTGGGGGGAAGGGCTCAGGGCAGGTGTGAGGATGTGGAAGGGTGGAGAAGTCAGGGCACAGGATTAGGGATGTGGGGGAGGCCTGGGGCTGGGACTGTGTGTTAAGGGGATCTCTCTGCTCTGGGCTCCCTGAGGTCCTTTAACATGCAAGGGCTTTCTCTGCAGCGCACTTGAGCTACATCTACATTGGCATGATATTGTGCAAATACTCTTTAATGCAAGAGAGGGTCTACAATGGCATGTGCCTTTGCACAAGAGCTTCCATGCCCACTGTAGACGCTCTCTTGCCCAAGAAAGATCTGATGGCCATTTTAACCATCGGGCTTTCTTGTGGAAGAAATGCATGTTGCCTGTCTACACTGGCCTCTTGTGCAAGAACAGTTGCGCAAGAGGGTTATTCCTGAGCGGGAGCATCATAGTTCTTGCTCAAGAAGCCCTGATTTCACACATTATTACGTCAGTGTTCTTGCGCAAGAACTCCCCGCCAGTGTAGACAGGAAGCAAGTTTTTGCGCAAAATCATGCCAGTGTAGACGTAGCCATGGTGCCATGAGAACGAACCTTGCAAAGGGGGTTGATTTTCCTCCTTCTCCCCTTGCTGCTGCGCTAAAAGAAATCCTGAAATGGGCCCCTTCGCCTGTCACAGGAGAGATGGCCTTGTGATGGGGGACAACATAGCATGTGGGCTGGCTAGCTCAGTGGATGGAACATGACATTTTTTTAATGCCAGTCTAATGGGTTCAAGACCCATACTGGGCAATGCTCTTCTTTAACTCACATTCTCAGCCTACAAGCAATTCACTCTCAGCTTTTGCCAGGGTTTTAGAAAGAAAAAGTCTAGTCCTGGGGTCCAGCTTTAGCAGAACCAGAGAGAGAACAAACTGCAATTTCCATCTTCTGAGGAGAAGGGAAGAGGATTTTCTTCTCCTCAGTTCTAGCCACATCAGCCCAGGGAGGAGAAAAAATAACCCTCTGCCCTCTGATTGTCCCCCCGTCAGCTTCTGTAGCTTCACCTCCTTCCACAGCAGCTCCAGCTTTGAGCTACAAATATGAAGGGGCTGGTGAGGAAATGAGGAGCTGGCAGCTTGGGTTAGTCACGTCCATGAGAACAAGAGGTGGAGTGTTCACAGGGTGCATTCCCCTCCTCCCCCGCAGAGCAGGGTGTTAGAAAGAGCTAGGAACAGAACAGTCAGCCAAATTCCACCACCACCAAAGTGTGTTTCTGTGGTGTAGTGGTTATCACATTTGCCTAACACAAGAAAGTTCTCTGGTTCAAAGCCAGACAGAAACATAGCTGCTGTTCTACTGGGTGCCCTGTTAAGCCCAGCTGCTGCTGATGTGTGTGTACCTGGGATGAGTACAACTCCTGTGAGAGAGAAGGGTGACATCAGCTGATAATACTCCTGGGTGCCAGCCTGGGGAAGGGAGATGAATCAGGCCAGGCATGGGCTTGGTCTCCCCTGTGCTGGGAGGCTGGTGCATTGGGCTGCCTCTGTCTGCTGCCTCCCTTGTGTGATTTGCCCAGTGTACACAGGCCAAATGTTGGAAAAGCCTCCTCTGAGAAAGCTATGCAAGTTGGCTAAGTCTAGACTGGCATGGTTTTCTGGAAATGCTTTTAACGGAAAAGTTTTCTGTTAAATGCATTTTCGGAAAAGCGCATCTAGATTGGCAGGGCTTTTTTGCAGAAGACAAATCTCTGCTGTCTACACTGGCCCTTTTGCGCAAAAGTTTTTCGGAAAAAGACTTTTGCCCGAACGGGAGCAGCATAGTATTTCCACAAAAACACTGACAATCTTACATGAGATCGTCAGTGCTTTTGCGGAAATTCAAGCAGCCAGTGTAGACAGCTGGCAAGTTTTTCCGGAAAAGCGGCTGCTTTTCCGGAAAAAGTGGCCAGTCTAGACACAGCCGTTGAGTTTCAAAATTTGCGTAGCTTTTTCCCGAAGAGCAGTGCAGTGTAGACATAGCCTGAGTGTTGCTCAGCACTAGTAGGAGACAGGAAGGGACAAAAGGGTCTAATGGCACCTGCAGCCTTTCAGAACAACCCCCAGCCCCTCCGGCCACCCTCACTGGGGTCTGCTGGGAAGTGTCTGGACTCAAGCCCACCCCAGTGCCAGCCTAAGGATTGCCTGGTCTGTAAGAGCTGCAGCCTGGAAATGAGAAAGCCGCTAAAGTGACTTTGGTGAAACTTAAACCCACAACCTCTGAATGTCAAGCTGGGCTCACACTAACTCCGGCAGCTTAGAAATCCAACCGGCTTTTCATTGTGCCTGATGGACTGCTGAGCTTGATATCTCCACTTTCTGCTTTGCAGCATGGCAATTGCTGGGGGAAAAGAAAGGGGAGCCAGGTCTGTCTCTTTTGGGAGACCAGGTAGGAAGAGGGAAGGGGCCACTGAGCCCCTGACAGTAAAAATAAGGGATGAGAACAGAGCTGCAGTTGAGCACCACCTCATGCACTTTGTTCCAGAGCCAAAGGCTCCCTTGTGCTGCCCGAGGCTCTCCTGTTCTGGCCCCACCAGCGTGTGTGACGCACTGTGCCAGGCTAGCTGTTCTGTCACACAGACGATCTTAATTACACACAGACGCATCTAATCTGCAGCCCTTGTTGCTGTAGGGGTGTTTGGGCTCGCACCATGGCACGAGGAGTGAGGGCGTTTTGCAGGTGTATTTTTTTTTGAAAAATTGTGTGGCATTTACTGCAAGCCTCTGTGCGCGAGAACAAAATTAGCAGTGTGGACAGGCAACAGTGGCGTGACAGGCAATAGGGTTTTTGCACAAGAAATCCCTTGGCAAAAATGGCCATCAGCTTGGCAGGAGGCTCAACATTTTTGCTGCAAAAGAGCACTTGGTAAAACACACTGTTGTGCAAGGCACACTGCACAGCAGAACCTGTGCAAAAGACCTGGCAGCACAAAACAGTTCTTGCAAGAAGCCTGCAGGGTAGATGTAGCCTGGGGGTGTTTGGGTTTGTTTGCAAAAGGTCTGGGGGCCACATAGTCCCTTCCTTCAGAGGGGGGCCCTGCTAGTCTGTAGCTGTGACAGGTTAAAAACCAACCAATGGTCCTAGAACCAGAGAACCCTGCCTTGTGTCTGGCGCAGACCATCTTGGTGCTGTTCAGAGACTTGTAGCTCCTGGGGCAGCCCTGTGTCTTTTCCCAGGCCCCTTTGAAGAGGTGGCCTGTTCTGGTATAAAAGCTGCCCTGGAAATCATCAGCTCGAGGATTTGACACACAAGCCTGAACAGCTGGCCTGGATCACACAGAGCACCACACCTTGTGCAACTGACTGACTTCCATTGCACCACCACCAGAGCCCTGTAGGTACTCCCACATCTCCTCTCTCTGCTTTACAGTGTGGCCATTGCTGGCGTAGAAGGGAGGGCAGAGCTGGGCCAGCGCCTGGGTTGGCTGGGGGCCAAGTCAATGAGGGTTTTGTTTTGTTTTTCCACTTCTCACCTGTGTTCAGCCCCCAACTGATTTCTCGGTGGGTCTGCATCCGCCCAGCTGAGAAAAGGTTCCCACCCCTGAGCTGGACCCCAGAGCTGCAGGGAAGCCAGGAGCGCAGAGTGTCAGCTGCCAGCCCAGAGTCCCAGGTGCCCTGAGAGCAGCCTCCCTGCAGGTCCCATGGTGCGTGCTCTGTGGCCAGCATCACAAGCTGCCTGACAATCAGGGCCAATCCCCAGTGGGGTCTCTGCCCATGGCCACACGAGGGCTCCTTTGGGGGGTGGGGCAGCACAACCTACCCCCTGGGTGGGGCCGAGGCTGGGGGTGAGAGGGTTGCGATAAAACAGCATCTGTAAGAAAGCTACGTGTTGGGGATGCAGGGTGGGAGGCTCAGTGCAGTGTGTGGGGATGACAGAGGAGGGCAGGGGGCTGGGGACGCAGAACCCGGGGGGTGGTGTGTGGATACATCTCTGTTTTGGGCAGGTTCCTCACTCCCAAGTCCCAGACACATAATGTGGCACAAAGACCAGCAACGGTCCCTGCACAAAGTGTGTCCCAGGGATAAGCGTTAGCCCCGGGAACAAGCATCACCCTGCAGAGGACACACCCCTGGTCTGGAGCCAACAAGCCCAGGAGCCACCCAGCTCAAGATCCCCAGGCTCACTGACACAGACTCCCTGCCACAGGAGAGTCCCAAGCCTCAGTTCTGCCGGCCAGCGGTTTCCCTCTTCCGCTTCTTGTCAGCTCCCTGCAAAACACCCTACAAGGGTGAGTGGGGATAAACCCAGCTGTGCTGTAGAGCGGCTGTTAGATGGGGAAAGAGAGGGCCCCTCGTCCTCCCTGAGCAACACAGACATGTAAGAAAACTGCACTTGAAGGTAGCAACACAGGTGTCAGGGTGGCCGAGTGGTCTAAGGTGCCAGACGCAAAGTCCTGTCTTTCCCTCAGTTGGGTGTTCTGGTCTCTGAATGGAAGCGTGTGTTCAAATCCCACTCCTGACATGTCCTCTTTTTGATAGCTAGAGAAGTGACCTCATTTCCCTGTCTCCCCTGCCATTGTAAAAGCACTTGCTCAGCATTTCTCTGAGGCTGCATCTACACGGCAGCGTTCCTTGGCAATAACGGCCATTATACTGCAATAACAATGGGAGCATCGACACAGCAATTCCATTATTCCGACTTCGGTAACGCTCCATCCAGACCAGTGGTCTGAGGAGCCAGGAGGTTTCCAGGCTGCAGACAGACAAGCCCACAGGCACAAACAAAGTGAAGTCCCAGCCACTTCCTGCTCAGCCCAGCGGGGTCTCTGTGTGGCCCCCAGACCTTTTGCTTGC
Organism: Rafetus swinhoei; assembly: GCA_019425775.1. Lineage (NCBI taxonomy): Eukaryota > Metazoa > Chordata > Testudines > Trionychidae > Rafetus > Rafetus swinhoei. Next base: position 32,770,590 of record CM033444.1, on the reverse strand, counting down.
CATTCCCCAGGCGCAGGGGCCCAGATTCAGCAACACTCACAGGAACCACAGGAGGGGGCTGGTTTGATGCTTCACCCCACGGCCCAGCAACGAGCCCCCAAATTCCCCCTGTGTTCTGAGAGCCCAGTTTGCTGTGTGAATTCTGTGGGGCAGGTTATGTCAGGCCTGGGCACAAGCAGGGTTCAGAACCAACCCACAGGTAAGTCCCGCTCAAGGATTGAGCAATGTCCTTTGCCAGCAATGTAAGTCCAGCCATGTAAGTGTCCCACTCACGTGCCCAAACTATCTCCGAACCCCACTCACAGTTGCTGCCCTTGCTCAGGGCAGATAAGAGCTCACAGGTGGTTTTCAGAGCTCACCTCCCACTCTTGGGGGGGTGGGGATAGGAGGCATCTCACCTGTTGGCCACTTGCCACTGCTCCTACCAGCCGCCCGCCAGCCACTCCTCCAGCCACCCCATCCATGCTGCTGTGGGTGCCAGTGTCTCACCACACGGTAAAATCAGACCAGAGACAGACACTGTCAGTAAACGCTTCTCTTGGAAACGCTCCTCCGGATGCTGGGCCTCCTCCCAGCCCACCAGAGCCGTGTGCCGCTGTCATACGCCTGCTCCATGGACATCTTCCCATTGCAGAAAGCGCTCCGAGCCAGACTGTGACTAGCCAGCCCCTCTCTGGGCACCCAGGGCTACGTCTACACTGCAGGCTTCTTATGCAAAACTTGAGGAGCGTCTATAATAAACGTGCATTCTTGCGTAAGTAAATTTATGGCAAAATGTAGGAAAGGAGGGCTTCTTGCGCAAGAGTTATTCCTCTCCCATGAGAATAAGCCCTCTTGTGCAAGAGCTCTTGTACAAGAAGGCAATATGGATGGGCAACAGGGTTTCTTGCACAAGAGAGCGTTCACACTACAATGGACGTTCTTGCGCAAAAGTACATGGCAGTGTGGACGTGCTGTTGCACCTAACAGTTCTTGCGCAAGAAGCCTGCAGGGTAGATGTAGCCAGCGGGTGTTTGGGTTTGTTACCAGCACTGAGCTTTGTAGAACAGCCCAGGGAACATTGTGAAAAGTCAAAACCTTCCTACCCTGGGTAGCCCTGGCCAGCCAGAAAGAAAGGGAATTTCTGTCTCTGTAGCATCACTCATACGCCCCAGTGGCCTAATGGACAAGGCGTTGGTTTCCGAAGCCAGGGAGTGTGGGTTCAAGTCCGATCTGGGGTGACACTTGTGATGTTTCCTAGTGGAGTTGCTTTGGCTTCATCCTTGCCATGTTAGCTGTGAGGGTCCCCTGAATTGCCATTTTCCCCAGACAGGACCCTCAGTAGTAGACACTGACACTGGTGTTAGGCGCAGACAGGAGGAGAGTGTTTCCTAAAAGCTGAGGTGTGCACAGTGAGGTCACTTGCAGAGATGCAGGCGCTGGCTTCTCTGCATGCACCGTGGCACCTGTTACCCATTGGTACCCACCACCTCTCACCGCCCTGCCTGCACCCAGACAGAAGGCCAGTGCACATGGAGCCAGCGACCGTAGCGAGGGAGGCGGCTGCAGCACACCCCAGGCCTGGGGCACATTGAACAACTGTTTGAAATATTTTTAAAACAAAAATATGAAAACTTTAGGCTCCATCTACACTGCAGGCTTCTTGCCCAAGAACTGTTTTGGGCAAGAGTTCTTGTGCAAGAGCACATCCACACGGCCATGTGCTTTGGCACAAGAGGGAGGGAGAGCTGAGTGGTTTGAGTATTAACTTGCTAAACCCAGGATTCTGAATTCAATTCTTGAGGTGGCTATTTAGAGATCCGGGGCAAATCTGTCAGGGAGGGTTCTTGTCCTTGCTATGAGGGCAGGGGGCTGGACTAGCTGACCTCTCAAAGTCCCTTCCAGCTCTATGAGATGGTTTATCTCCTCATAAGGCGCATCTACAGCAGCATAGATGCTCTCTTGTGCAAGAAAGCTCTAATGGCCATTTTAGCCTTAGGGTTTCTGGTGCAAGAAATCCTCTTGCCTGTGCACACTGCCTTCTTGTGCAAGAGGGCTTATTCGTTATGGGGAGAGGAATAACTCTTGCACAAGAAGCCCTTTTCTAATGGTTTACTGTACATTTCCTTGCACAAGAATGCACATGCAGGGTAGACACTGCGCTAGTTTTTGCACAAGAACTGCCGTTCTTGTGCAAGAAGCCTGCAGTGTAGCCATGCAGTGTGAAAAACCTCACAACAACAAGCCCAATCCAGCAGGTCCTACTGAGATTTGAACTCAGATTGCAGGATTCAAAGTCCTGAGTGCTGCTGCCCCTTACACGATGGGACTTACACAGAAGATTGTGTGTAGCCATATGGAATACTGAGCTTTCAGGCTGGCCTCTGGACTCCTGGCTTCCCTCCTGCTGCTTCATCTCTCTGGGTACCACTACACGGCACATTTATTTTGGAATAAGCTGTTCTTGAATAGTTATTCCAAAATAGCTTATTTCGAACTAGCACGTCTACACTGCAGGGAAACCTCAGAAGAGTCCGAGGCAGGCTCCCCAATGTAGACGGGCTATCGATTTAAATCCCCGGGAAGAATAACTTAGAATAGCCCCGGGGAGGGGCTATTTCAAACTAGCAGAAGTGGCGCATCTACACAGGCCTTTTTTAAAAATAGCTAATTGGAATAGGCGTTATTCTTCATAGAATGAGGTCTGCAGAAGTCGGAATAAGCCGTCTGTTACTTCAGAATTATTTCAAAATAACGGAATTGCTGGGTAGACTCTTGCATTGTTGTTGTGGAATAACGGCCATTGTTCCAAAAGAACTTTTGTGTGTGGAGAGAACCTGCGCAGCCCAAGGAATGTGATTGGCTGCTCGTACCCACAGTCTTTCTGTCAATTGCAGTGCAGGGCTCTGAAGACATGGACCCAAGGCAACCACCTTGGTTGCCTTCTGCTAAGGCCAGGCCGGAGGAAGAAGAATTGCTCCTTCAAGCCAAAGTCGAACCAGCAACTTAAGGATTACTTGCTAAGCACACACTACAGTCCTCCGCTCTGCCAGCTGAGTTATTGAAGGGAGCCTGATTAATGGTGGCTGGTCTAGGTTGTCCCTTCTACAAGTCTCAGGGCACATGCTCCCCCCAAGTATATGGCATTGCTGATGAGGGGCAGAGGAGCATAGGGGCTGTCACAGGTACTTAACATGCAGACGGACCCTTGAGTGAAACCTGAGCTAGATCCATCCATGTCACAGCAAAAGGAAGAAAGTTGGGTTCTTCTCATGTGTCTTCTTTGTTTCAGAGTCTCTAGGGGTGCGGTCGTGGCAGGTCCACAAAAAAACAAACCACTTGAATGAACCTCGGTCTAGAAACACACAGAAACACCCCTGAGGGTTTCCTTGCCTGTACTTAAATGTTGACGCTAACTCCTTGGCCAACTCAGATTGCTGGGGGGTTAAGAAATTCTCTCTCCTTAATTCTGTGCCCTCAGGAAGGGAGCAAATTGAAGAAGACCAGGTCCCCTCCTGGGGACTCCAACCCAAACCCTAGGACCAAAGGATTTACAAGCCAGATGATCAATGTTTGCTGCATTTCTCCCTCCCCTCAACTATGCCAAACCTCAAAGGCAACTCTACAGCCCCAGCGGCTGGGGGAGATGTGCATGTTAGAGTCTGCCCACTGAGCTGTAGCCTTCTGTGCCCAGGGAGCCAGACACTGCCAGGGCGGGAGGGAAATGGGGAATGGCTGCACTTTGGGAGTCAAAGTTGTTGTCTGGGACCATAGAGTAGAACAGTTTTACAATAGAACAGTTTCACCAAACTTCTTCAGCAGGGCACTATGGCTCAGTTGGCTAAAGCACCTGTCTAGTAAACAGGCGATCCTGGATTCAACTCCCAGTGGTGCCCTTGGATCACATTTTCCTATGGCTGCGTCTAGACTGGCAAGTTTTTCCGCAAAAGCTAAAAACTGTTTAGTGCAAAAAAGCCTCTGCATCAGCTCCAGGCTTGTGGTTTGCTTCTTCCCAACACCCCTCCCCAATCAGCCTTTTCCTGAACCAGCAGTTCCATGGGTGGCCAGGGGAGGCCTCTTCTGTGTCCCAGAAGGACCTAGGAAAATGTGAGCTGCCACCGCACATGAAGCCCTCGCTGCTGCCGGAGCCACTCCCTGTGCTCAGCAGCCGGCTGCTAGCATGTGCAGGCTGGGATGCTGTGTGCAGGCAGCCTGCACGTGCAGGATATGATGTAGTGCGCTGTGAGCGGAATGGCGTGGCCCCATTCCCGCCTCCCTTCCCGCTCTGATCCAGTGGCCGAAAGGGGCTGCGGCTGCTGCTGACTGGGCAGAAGATGGGCGGCAATAGCAGGGAAAACTCTTCTCTTCCCTCCATTGTCCCCAGTGGGGTGACCTGATGCCCAAATTCCTGCTGCTGCAGTGGCTGGCCCAAGGCTCCCTGCGAGGGGCAGGCTCCCAACACAAGCCACAGAGGGAGGCTCAATATGTCCAGGAGACTTAGAGCGTGTGCCCAGCCCACAGCCCTGGGGCCAACCACCTGGTTGCCTGCTTCAGTAGCCCGGCAGCTCCCCCCAACCCAAACCCAAATTCTCTCCTGTTCAAGTCCCCTCCTGAACCCACACCTGCCCCTCCTCCTCCAGCTTCTCCCCCTGGAGCCACCCCATGGCTGCCCAGCTCCCTGCGTATGAGGCAGTGGGACCACCCGAGGCAGTGGCTAGTCCCAGCCCAATCCCTGAGCCCCACCTCCCCCTTCCTCCCCTTTCCACCAGCCTCCTCCTGTTTTCCAGGTTCTTTCCCCAGCCCCTCCCCAGTTCTACATTCTCCACATAAAATCCAGAGAGTTTGTTCTTTCAGCAGGGTAAAGTCCTGTTCGTTTTAGCAGCAGAGGAGGCGGGAACAGAAAGTGGGAAGGGCGGGCAGGGGAAGGGTGTGTGTGGGGGGCACAGAGGGGCAATACAGAAGCCCCTTGTGGGGGCACCCAGGGGAGAGTCTCACAGGTGTCCTTGTCTGGAACTCTCCCTCAGGGCCTCTCAGATGCACAAGCCCCCGGATGGGCTGCTGGATGGCAGCCGTGTGCTGCTGCTGAAGGGCCCTTGCGAGCCGCTCAGCTTCTGGCCCCCACCCTGGCAGGAACGTCTCCCCCTTGTGCTCACAACTATTCTGGAGGACACCGCAGGCCACCACCACTTGGGAGACATTCGACTCGCCAAGGTCCAGCCAGGGGAGCAGACAGCGGAACCTCCCTTTGAGGGGCCCGAAGGCGCCTCCACACCAATGCGGGCCCAGCTGAGCCTGCCTGGGAAACGTTCCTGGCTTTAGGCAACGTGTCCTGTCTAGGGCTTCATCAGCCCGGGAGCAAAGGGCAGGCAGCATCCCCCACAATGCACAGGGGCAGGTCCACATCTCCAGCCCTGAGGGTGCAGCCAGGGGAGAAGTGCTGGGGAGCATCTTCTGGTAGAGCCTGGAGCTACAAAATATGGCGGCATCATGCGCCTTCTCCGAGAATGGACCCACATCCTGAAAGGGACAGAAAGTGGCCTGGGAATGACTAGTGTAGCTGAGCAAACACTGCAGGTTTGTGTCTGTCTAGTGGCTAGGATTGAGCACTTCGCTGCTGCGGCCGGGTTGGGCTCCCAGTCAGGGAAAATAGCCTCCTCTATATTCATTAATTCTGCCAAGTCTTTGCTCTTTCATCATGGGAAGGGGCAACGGATTGAGGGAAGGGAGGGGCTGGGGTGCCAGAGGCAGGCTCTGGCTGGGAGACTCACCTGGCTGAGCCCTGGCCAGCAGCCCAGCACATTTCCCAGGCAGCTCCTTCCCTGCACAGGCTGCAGGTGTCAGGTGCCTGGGGAATAAGAGCCTGAGTGGAGGGGGAGGGCTTCAGGCAGGCAGCTGCCATTGGCATTGGAAACAGGCCAGAAAAGCACAAAAAATGATGAAAGGTTTGGATCAGCTGCCATATGAGGAGAGATTGGGACTTTTCACCTTAGAAAAGTGGAGGCTGCTGGCTAACCTCATAATCGTGACACACGAAAATGCGATCGGGCTTTTTGTGAAAAGTGCATCTAGATTGGCCACGGATGCTTTTCTGCAAAAGTGCGCTTGCAGAAAGCGTCCTCCCACACCCAGACGCACTTTTCCGAAAATGCTGCCAGTGTAGATGAAGCCCATGGCTGTTGTTGAGACTGTAAATAAGGAAAGGTATTTTTCTTGTTCCCATAATAGAAGAACTAAGGGTGCGCCATGATATTAGCAGGTTGAAAACAAACAAAAGGAAGTATTTCTTCACACAACGCACAGTCAACCTGTGGAACTCCTTGCCAGAGGATGTTGTGAAGACCAGGACTATAAGGGCATGTCTATACTTGGAAACTATTTTGAAATTGCTTAAATCAACTTAATAACTTACAGTCTAAAAAAATAGAAATAGCATGTCCTCAGTATGGGGAAGCCTCAGAATTAGTACGAGGCAGGCTCTGTTAATGTTCCTTCCTGGGGGCATGAAATTAAAAACAGAGAAGCAAGGCTGGGAGCAGCTTAAGCGAAGAGCCCTGTTCGACTGTGTCAACAATCTCTGAGGTGGCATGAAATCCCTCTCCAGTTTCTAACCCTGAAATATCATCATCTTTATGACATCATTCCTGGCCTCTTGGTACAGATGTTTGCTTCCCAGAGATGCCAAAACAGACTAAGCCATACTGGCAAAGGCTTTCTGCCAAAGCCCGGATTGAACCAGGGACCTTTAGATCTTCAGTCTAACGCTCCCCAACTGAGCTACTTCGGCAACTGTCTCAAGGTTTTGGAGGCCGACACTTTTCTCAGGCATGTTTTTCTCTGCAGCAGTATACAAGAGAGATGCTGCTGCCAGTGGCCCTGCAAGGCAAGATGAGCTTTGCCTGCCCCCTCAGTTTGACTTGCACTTGGCCCCACTCCTGACTCTCTTCCCGGGTGTCCTAGTGGCTGAAAGGGACTGTAGTTGCCAATGGGGAAGAAGATGGGCGGGGGCCGTGTTCCTGTGAAATTTTTCCATCCATGGGCGGAGTGAGTTTCATAATGTGCACCACTAGTGAGGTCGTTTGGGCTTGTGTGTGTGCTACTGTGGTACCTCCAGTTACTCACAAACAGCTTAGCTAAATATAGTTTTATAATTTTATAGAAGAAAAATACTGAAACAAGGGATAATTAACAAGATACGTGACTTTATGTATTTAATATGAAATCAAATACAAAGAACATTAACACTGCAACACATTCCGTAGCCATTCGGTATCTTACAGGATCTGTTCCTTTGAGGCATAAAATAAAATTGTCCATCTTCTTGATTTAGCAAACAAGCTATGATGATTCATATCGCTACATGAAATTAAATAGTTGTTACACTTTATGATGGAACTTAAATATTCTGTTATTTAATGGGCTCAGTTCGAGTGCTGTTTGTGTACGTCTGCATTTGCTCCTAGTTCGGACTAGGGATGCAAATGTAGGCGATCAAATTGCTAATGAAGCAGGATTTAAATATCCAGTGCTTCATTAGCAGGATCTCGCTGCACGCTAGTCCGAATCACACCTGATTCGAACCAGGAAGTGCGCAGGACGCGTAGTTCAACCAAAGCCCTTGGTTCAAACTAACGTTACGCCTCATTTTTTGAGTCAAAGGTGTTGTCCTGGACCATAAACGAGAGCAACCCTGTCTGGGGAGGGCACCATGGCTTAGCTGGCTAAAGCACCTGCCTTGTGAACAGGAGATCCTGGGTGCAACTCGCTGTGGTGCCTTGTTGTAGCCTTTGCTCACATTTTCCTAGGTCCATCTGGGACACAGAAGAGGCATCCCCTGGCCACCCATGGAGCTGCTGATTCAGGAAAAGGCTGATTGGGGAGGAGTCAACCAGAAGCCTGGAGTGGTTGCAGAGGCCACTGTGACTGGCAAGGCTGTGGGAGAGTTTGAACTCCCTGGATTTCCTACTGGAGCTCTGCTTAAAGCTGCAGGATCTGACTCCAGAGGCTGCTCTTAAATGCAACAGAGTTTGAGCTGCTTGCAGCTCTGCCTTTGGGAGGGAGTTTGTACTAGAAAGAGGCAGGCTGGGTGACTAAGAACAAGAGGCTGGGCATTCCCGTCATTGAAGGGTTGTTAGATCATCATGAGAACGTTGCCCGGCACGCCACTTAAAAGATGGGGCGGCAGGGAAGAGTAGGAATGAGACTGGCAGGGGACTGAAGCAGCAGGGTTGGAGTGACCAGGCCAGCTGTGCCGGGGCAGGAATGTCTCCGCCTTGTTCTCACAATTATTCTGGAGGACACTTGGGTGGCGTCGACTCACCAAGGTCCAGACAGGGGAGCAGACAGCGGAACCTCCTTTAAGGGGCCCGAAGGCGCCTCCACATCCAATGCAGGCTCTGCTGAGCCTGCCTGGGAAACGTTCCTTGCTTTAGGGCTGCCCTGTGTAGGGCTTCATCAGCCCAGGAGCAAAGGGCAGGCACATCCCCACGGTGCACAGGGGCAGGACCACGTCTCCGACCCTGAGAGTGCGGTCGGGGAAAGAGCTGGGAGGCATCTTCCGGTAGAGTCTGGAGCTACAAAATATGCAGCATCGCGCGCTTCTCCAAGAATGGACCCATGTCCTGAAGGAGACAGAAAGTGGCCTGAGAAGAGTTAGTGTAGCTGAGCAAAGAGCTCAGATTCTCGTATCCCTGGTGGTCTAGTGGCTAGGATTCAGCACTCTCACTGCTGTTGCCAGGCTTCAATTCTCAGTGAGGGAAACCAGCTGCCTCTGTATTCATGAAATCTTTCAAGTCTTTGCCCTTTTCCATCATGGGGAGTGCCAGCAGGCTGAGGGAAGGGAGTTGCTGGGTTGCCAGAGGCAGGCTCTGGCTGGGAGACACTCCCAGCAGCCAAGCACATTTCTCAGGCATCTCCTTCCCTGGGCAGGTGGCACAGGTCATACGTCTGGGTGAATAAGAGCTTGTGGAGATGGGCCAGGGCTTCAAGCAGGCAGCTCCCACTGGCCACAAACAAGCTTGGAGCAGGGACCAGGCATGAAGCCTTTTCCTCTACAGCTGAGAGACACAAAGGGCCCAGCAGCCCCTTCTCTCAGCTGTGCCTGGGGGCAGGGCAAGCAGGGAATCTGCCTGAGGCTTCTTGCTGCCATGTTGGGTGGCTTCATGGGCTGGATCCAGCCCACTGGCCTGTATTGCCCAGGCCTGGCGTAGAGGGAACCTTGGCTCTGGGCTGTGAGGGAGGGGCGCTGTGGAAAGGCCAGTCTTGCCTTCCTGGGCAGGGCATGATGACGTCCACTTTGTGCAGCACGACTGCCAAACATCCAGACAGAGAATTACAGGCCAGAGAGCTGTATAACCAGCAGCCAAAGTAGCTCAGTGGGGCGAGTGTTAGACTGAAGATCTAAAGGTCCCTGGTTCAATCCCAGGCTTTGGCAGGTGCCAGCATGTGGCAGGTTACTCCTGTGTTTGATTCATACCTCACCCTTTTTGGCCACAGCTTGGCATTGACAAATCAAAATCATCTCATTAGCCCCTCCCCTGACTTCTTCCTGTGAGTCGCTGCCTCCTTGACTACTGCCCACCCAGTGCTGGCCCTAGATAGGGAACAGGGCTGTGGGCTGATGGGGATGTGTTTGGATAATCTCATGTGACCTTACCTGGGGCCAGCCAGCTAAGCAGGAGGGACATGGCAACGTTTCTGCCGGAGAGGGAGCCAGCTCATTCCCCTGAGCCCACATACAGATGGGGCAGGGTCTGGAGAGGTGACGCAGCTGAATGGAAAAAGCAAGGTGATCAGCATATCAGCTACCAGCTGAGACCCTCAAGCACAGAGCCGTGTGATGGTCCCATAGTGTAAGGGGAAGGGGTCAGGCATTTGAATCTTACAAGCTGAGTTCAAATCTCAGTGGGACCTGCTGGGGAATTGTTGGTTTGTGTAAATCCTTGAGAATTGATCTTCTTGCCCTCTCTCAATTCTACTTTGTGCTTCTTCACTTTCTCAATGTAAGGACTTTGGAGAAAACTCTCAAACATCTGCTCCAGTGGTGCAATGGGTCAGTGCACAGTACTTTATAAAGCAGTGCATATAGGAGACATGCTGAGGTTGTGAATTCAAACCTCACCTAGAGCAGTGGCTTTTCAGTCCCTACTGGGCTGCCCTTTCCACTGATTGCTGTGGGAGCTGGAATTCCAGCTCAGAGGAGTCTGTCAGTCAAAATTCCCCCTTCACATATTATGGCCTCATCAGACTGAATGGTGGGTGGCCAATATCTAAGGCCAAGTGGGGTCCAGGGTCTTGATGCCCATCTTCCTGCCTTACCCAGCAGCAGCTGCTGTCCCATTGGGTCAGCTCTGGCAGGGAGGCAGGAAATGGGGCAAAGGAGCCACACAAGCTGAGGGAGGCAGGAAAATGCTCATCTTTGCATCTCCCCTATGTAAGAGGGTATGTCTACAGGTCCTTCCTCTTTCAAGACAGAAATGCAAATTCAGCTGAGTGAAAGTGCAAATGAAGCGGAGATTTGCATAATCACATCTGGCTGCTATTTCGAAATAACCTATTTTGAAATAACAGGCGCTGTCTAGACACAGTTCTTTCAAAAGAAAACCCTTCATTCTAAATAACCCTTACTCCTTATGAAATGAGGTTTAAGGGTTATTTCTGAAGAAGGGTTTTCTCCCAAATAAGCGTATCTAAACAGCGCTTTTGTATTTCAAAATAAAGTATTTCGAAATAGCACTGATCTGTGAATATGCAAATGAAGTGCAGGATATTTAAATCCCAGCTTCATTTACAATTTTGAGTGTCTACATTTGCATCCTCAGGTTCTCTGGGCACTGACACTCCCAGGGAATCACAAGGGCGCTTGCCGCTGGCTCTGCTGTCCTAGTATATTGCAGTCAGAGCCCTGCCTTGCCAGTGCCAGTCACAGCAGCCTCTGCACCAGCTCCAGGATTGTGGTTTCCTTCTTCTCAACACTCCTCCCCAATCAGCCTTTTCCTGAACCAGCAGTTCCATGGGTGGCCAGGGGAGGCCTCTTCTGTGTCCCAGAAGGGGACAGGAAAACATGAGCAAAGGCTACAGCAAGGCACCACTAGGATTTGAACCCAGGATCCCCTGCTTATAAGGCAGGCCCTTTAGGCAGCTAAGCCATGGTCCCTTTCTGCCTACAGCCCTAAAATAGAGCTTTTCCAGGATAACTTTTGTATCTGGGAAAAACTCTGCCCCGTCCACAGAACAGGTCAACTTTTTGAGAGCAGTTTCCAAAAAGTGGGCGTTTTCTTTTGGAAGGCCTGTATTCCTCATTTTAGTAGGAATAACGACTCTTCTGAAAGAGGAGGTTTTCCCCACATTTGGGCCTCTGTAGATGTGCTAAAAGTCAAAAAAAAAAAAAGTCTTGAAAACTGTTCTAATTTATGGTCCCAGACAACACATTTGAATTCCAAAGTGCAGCCATTCCCCATTTCCCTCCAGCCTTAGTGGGGTCTCAAGGCCTGTGCAGCCCAAGAAATGTGGTTAACAGCTCATTCCCACAATCTTTTTGTCAATTGCAGGGCAGCCTAAGGGTCACTTACCAAACACACACTACAGTCCACCACCTGAGCTATCGAAGGGTGCCTGAGTGCTGCTGGTTTGTCCATGTTGGCCCGTCTACAAGTGTCAGGGCATGTGCTCCCCCAAGTGAGTGGCATCGCAGAAGAACCCAGGAGCACAGGGGTGCTTCCCATGCAGAAGGACCCCTGAGCTAGATCCATTCATGTCACAGCAAAAGAAAAATAGCTGGGTTCTTCTCATGGGTCTTTTTTTGTTTCAATGTCTCTAGGGGTGCAGGAGGGGCAGATCCAAAAGAACCAAACCGGTTGAGTGCATCTTGGTCCAGCCTCTCACTTGTGCTGCTCGCTCTCCCATACTGTTCCTATGCCCAAGGCAATAGCTCCACACCCAATGGATGGGTTAGCAGAGGCCAGGGGGCAACAGGCAGAGCCAGGCAGCTGCTGGGACCGGACCTGAGGGCATCAGGGGAAGCAGCAAGAAACACAAACTCAGCGCCCTGCATCTCTAGCCAGGCTGGTAGGTTTCATGGCCCCAGCTCCTCTAAGCCTGCCGGATGAAAGACCGAGCACCAGTGGGCATTAGACACCCAGCGGAAGGCACAAAAATCTCTTCTCACCAGCCTGAGAACAAGAAACCTAAAGCAGGAGGGCTTTGAAACAACCAGCCTAGGAAAATCCCACTGACAGTTGAACTCAGGTTGCAAAGTTTGGAGCCCTGAGTGCTGCCCCTTGCAGCATGGGACAAACAGCTGATGTTATTGGTGGGCACCTGGGGCTCTCCGCTCTCAGGCTGCCTCTGCTCTCCCGGCCCCTCCAGCTGCCCCATCCCAGCTGCTTGTTTAAGTTTTGTTTTTACTTAAGTACCAGTAGAAGCCGTGTGACACTCTCCCCTTCCCCATCACGGCATGGACTGGTCGCAGCCCCCAACCAGACTCTGAAATGGCCCCCTGCATTTCCCCTGGCCCCATGGTGCTGGCAGTAAAGAGGCCCAGGCCCAGGCTAGAACCAGGGGAAGCAGGAGGCAGGGAGATCCCTAATCTACACAGCTCCTTTTTTTGCAAAAGCCTCTTGAGTAAAAACGGACCCCAATTAATTATGCAAATGAGTATGGCAATATGCTAATCTGTGCTACATTTGCATGAGCTTTTGGGGAAGAGAGATGCAGTATGGAGATAGCCTAGGTGGTAGAGAGCCATGAAGTGAACATAGACTCAGGAAAATCCCTGGGCTGCAATCCTTAGTTACACAAAATAAGAATAATTCACCAGCTCAGACGTGATTTCTAAACCCCCAAACAAGGAAAATAATAAAACCTGATGGACTAGGGCTGTTGTCCCCAACGTGGTGCCACGGGCACCACGGCGCCCGCTGGGCCATTTATGTGTGCCTGTGGAGCAATCTGGGCTGGCCCCACCCCCGGGCGTGCAGCAAGGTGCCAGCCCCGGGGGCATGGGCGGGCCCTGCCCCGGGGTCGCAGCACATGCTGGCCCCAGGCCCACGGCGCCTGGAAAGCCCCTGCCTGGGGCTGGTGCCGGCCCTGGCTCCGGGGTCCTGGCACAATCCGGTGCCAGCCCTGGGCGCGTGGCGCATTCTTGGCCCCACCCCCAGGCACGTGGCCCATGAGCGGCCCTGCCCCTGGACGCACGGTGCGTGAGCGGCCCGGCCCCCAGGCACCCGGCAGCCCCAAAACGTTGGGGACCGCTGGACTAGGGAGACTTTTCTCTACCCACACATTGCAAGAAGTCCAATTCTCTGCAAGTCAAGACTGTGTGGCCTAAAGGATAGGGTGTCTGACTTCCCATCAGAAGAGTGAGGGTTTGAGTCCCTTCACAGTTGCATTTACCTTCCTCTGTCTGTGCTCATGGATCCTGTTGTTGCTGCCCTGGAAAGGTCCTATGTAACAATGTGGTTTTTCTATAACCCCATTGGAAGGCCTGTAACTGTTCAGTAGGTCTAAACTATGGGGGATATTGCTGGGGGCGTTACTGGCTGGTGAAAGCAGGGGCTGCTGGTGGCAGTAGGGCTTGCCAGGAGAGAAGCGGCATACTGGGCTGGCCTACGGGGGGGAGAGAATCAGCCAGCAGGGAGTGGAACTGATCAGGGTGCGCACAGATCCTGAATACAAATGTAAAAGCAGTGCCTTTAAATATCCCCACTGCTGACAGTGCCAGTGAGGTTTAAAGGCACTGCCATGTGTCGGAATGGAGAGAGCCTGGTGCATTCACCATCCGGAATGAGAATACAGATAAAAAATTCCAAAGATGGTGTCGGCTTTCTGAAAATAAATGAGCCCCTTTTCAGTACACGATGTGGTGGTGCAGGGTTTATTGGATTATTCTGGTTCTGCTGGCGGAAGTAGGGCTGGCTGGGGGGAGGGGGGAGCAGTGGGGCTGGCCGGGAAAGATAGGGGGTGGGAGAACTGATGGGAGGAAGCAGGGCTGGTGTGGGCAGCAGGGCTGGCGGGGGTAGATCAGGAGGAGAAGTGGGGGAGAACCGCCAGGCTGACAGAGGGTGGGGGTGAGTGGGGAAGTCCAGGGGGGAAGCAGGGGAAGAGAATCGGCCGGCGGGGTGTGGGACTGATCCGGGCGCATGCAGATCCTGGGGCGCTGCCCGTCCCGTGCATGGTCCTGGTGAAGCACGAAGGAGTCTGGCCTCCTAGATTCCATTTTGCCACCCCCTCGGCTAGTGTTGTTTGTCCGTGTGATAGTCTGGTTTGGATCTGTTTCTGTCTGCTGTATAATTGATTTTGCTAGGTGTAAATCAGCTAAGGCGGTGGGGTTTGATTGGTTAGGTCATTCTGTTACAGTATGTTCTGATTGGTTAGTGAAATTATACTAAAATAATTGGTTAAGGAAGAACTAAGCAGTATTGAGTTTCTCTGTATAAACTGGGGTCCAAGAAGGAGACCAGCAAGAAGAAGGAAAAGGGGAGAAGAGAAGAGGAAGGAAAAGGGAAAGGAAGAGCAAGAAGGAGGAGAGAAGACCTTGAAGCAGAACTCACCTTAGGATTTCTCTGAGGCTGCATCTACACAGCAGCGGTCCTTGGGAATAATGGCCATTATATTGCAATAACAATGGGAGCATCTACACAGCAATTCCATTATTCCGACTTCTGTAACGCTCCATCCGGACCAGTGGTCTGAGGAGCCAGGAGGTTTCCAGGCTGCAGACAGACAAGCCCACAGGCAAAGACAAAGCAAAATCTCAGCCACTTCCTGCTCAGCCCAGCAGGGTCTCTGTGTGGCCCCCAGACCTTTTGTTTGCTGTTGCCAAGTCGCAGGGGCCCAGATTCTACAACACTCACAGCCCCACAGGAGGGGGCTGGTTTGATGCTTCACTCCTCTGGAGACCGCAAACTCCCCCTGTGCTCCAAGAGCCCAGTTAGCTAAGACCCTCCCCACCTGAGACTCTGTTTGCTTGAGACCCCAGAGCCCTCCCTTGGGCTGCCTGGAACATGGGGAGTTAGGGCTAGTGGTGGATTTGCAGAGTCCCACAACAGCTGCTGCCAGCGTGCGGATGTGCACATCTGTCTGGGGTTACTGGGCACCCGGCCTGATTGGGTGAGTCCCAGATTCTGTTCCTGCCAAGATGGACAAAGCAGCAGTGAGACAGGAGCTTCAAGAGCTCAGCTGGCAGAGCAAGGGCTGTATTGCTGTTCAGCGGGGGCTGGTTTGTTGCTGCTCTAGGAGGGCTCCTTTTTCCTTCTCTGGCAGAGGAGGGGCAGGATTTGCTGGCTCCTAAGTGGAGCAGCAGGGCAAACAAGGCCCTTCCAGGAGGCACAGCTGGGCTCTTCACAGAGGAGCCAAAGAAGGGACAAGCCTCAAGAACAAAGACTTTTGGCAAAACCTGGGATTGAACCCAGAACCTTTAAAACTTCAGACTAACACTCTCCCACTGAGCTACTTTGGCACAGGACACAGTAGCTTTTCTGAGCCTGCCACTTCTCTCCCAGTATGTCTCTGCTGCATGTTGTGCTTGCACAAAAACCTCCCCCTGTGCGTGTGGCTGGCAGTGGTTGCTAGATGGATCCATTCACATGTAGCTTTACTGAAACCCCCCTCGTTTCTGCCTTGAACCTCCCCAGCCCAAAGGGAGGTGCCCAATAGAACAGTCCCTGTAAGAAATGTGTTACTTTTGCCTCTGGGAGCAGCTCAGCCATGCAAAGGGGCTGCCTGGGGCAGGATATGAGCCCTGGAGGGCAGGGGTGGGTGTGGCAGTGACATCACAAGGGCCTTTTGCAGCCTCAGCTTATTGGCTAACGGAGGTTGGGAGCCTGTGCGGGGGCAGGGCAGGCTGCCTGAGAAATGTGCTGGGCTGCTGGCCGGGAGTGAGCCAGGTAAGTCTCCCAGCCAGAGCCTGCCTCTCGCACCCCAGCCCCTCCTTCCTCAACCCACTGGTACCCCACGTAAAACGCAAGCCTCTGCCCCCTCCTGAAACCGCACCTCCCAGATCCTGCACCCCAATCCTCTGCCTCAGGTCACAACCCAACCCCTGCAACCGTTCCTGCACCCCAGTCCTCTGCCCCAAGCTCCTGTCTGCACCAACCTGCATTCCCAGACCCCACCTCCTAATAGCATGGAAAAGTGCAGCCCTGGGAGCAGTTCCCATCAAAAGTCATTGCCCACCCCTGCTCTAAGCTGTGCAGCAGCCCAGCCCCACAGCTGCTTAATGAGCCCTGCCCAGCCAGGGCTCAGGACTCTGCCCATGGAGCTGCCATGTCCTCTCCAGAGCCCTTAGGCTGGCACCGGGGAGGCCTGAGTCCAGGCAGTGCCCAGTGGAGTCCAGCGAGGGCAGAGGGAAGAGCTGGGATGTGGTGGTGGGGCCGGTGGCTGTTCTGAAAGGCTGCAGTCACCGTTAGACCCTTTTGTCGCTCCCTGTCTCACCCCAGCACTGAGCAACATTCAGTGTCGGTCTGAGCATCCGTCCACCCTGCTCTGGGACATGTCTCTGTGGCAGGAACCTGCCCAGGTGGCTCTCAAAGTGAGGCCCCTTCCTGGTACCACCAACAAGTACTGAGAGTTGAGTGAAAAGGGGGGAGGCAGGACCAGGGGGAGAAGGCTCCATGCCTGGTGAGAGGTCGGCGAGAGGTTGGCTCTGCCCTGGCCAGTGGGGAATCGTTGCCTCTCCGAGAGGCCTAGGCCTGGTGCATCATTTCCCCAGGTTACTGAGTGGGGGTTGGAGCCAGTTCTGTGTTGTAACCTTCAACAACCAAAGCGAACCAATGGATCTTGTGCTGACCTGACTGTGCACTGGGCTATTGCTGTGTGTGCCACAGAGCTTCCTGCAGGGCTGCCCACATGGGAGAGGAGAGGGGCAGTTTGAGTCACCCAGCTCTGCCTCTTCTGAAAACAGGAGGTGCTGTCTTGGCCGTGAGGGAGAGGTGGGAAAAGGGCCTGGAGTGAACCTCTTGGGTCACAGCTGCGGTAACAAGAATGAGTGGGCAGTTGTCTGTGAAAACTGGGGTTGGTTTCCCTGACTGGGAATTGAACCCAGGCCTTAGCAACAAAAGTGCTGAATCCTAGCCACTAGACCACCAGGGACACATACAGATGTCTTTTTCCTTACCTACACTAGCCTTTCACAGGCCATTTTCTGTCCCCTTCAGGACGGGGGTCCATTTTGCATTGCCCAGAGGGGGGACAAGAACAGAAACCAAACAGAACATCAGAACAGCCAGACTGGGCCATGCCAGTTGCCCAACTAGCCCAGGATCCTGTCTCACAAAAGCAGCCAATTTCATTCCCCAGTGGGAATCCTCGGGACAGACAATTGTTAAGTGATCCCTCCTGTCGCCCATTCCTAGCTTCTAGAATACACCAGCTAGGGACACTTGCCCTGTCCATCCTGGTTAAATGCCATTGATTGACCTTTCCTGCATTAAATTATCCAGTTCTTTTTTGGACCTTTTTGTAGATTTCACCTTCACAACATCCACTGGCAAGAAGTTCCACTGGGTGCAAAAATGCTTCCTTTTGGTTTATTTTTAATTTGGTTACTTACCAGTTTCATTCTGTCACCCGGGATCTTGAGTAGGAGAAAAAAATTCTTATTGCTTTCTGCACCCCTGTCATCATTACATAAAACTCTGTGCCATCGCCCCTGAGTCGTCCCTTTCCCAAGCTGAGAAGAAGAAGTTCCATGAACTCCTGGGAGCTGCTGTTCCAAAGAAGAGGCATTTCCCGTGGAAAAGATGGCCAAGCCCAATCCCCTACACAGAGCCCCAGAAAATACCAATCGACACTGGGCATTTGTAAAGCTCCCTCTCGGGCAGCGCTACCCGAATGGATCCGGCTGGCCATCGGGCTGACTAACGCCATCAACAGATGAGTCCCAGGGAGACTTCTCAGCCCAAGTGCAGAGACTGTAGAGTCTCCCGCTCCCAGCCCAGTGGCAGAGGGGCAGCGCCCTGAGAAGGCGGGTTCCGAGGCAGCGGAGACCTTTGAAGGGGAACGGAGATGTAAGGTAAGAAGGAAGGAGAACAAGTCACCTCTTCTCAGGTGAGACGTGGTGGGAAACTACCAGATCCGGTGCAAGTCGAACTCCAAGGGCTGGTTCCTGTCCTGGTGGCTCCTTGCAGGGCCTGGCTTGAGAAGCGCCAAGGAGTGCAGTGTGTGGCCAGGAGAAAGGGTGCAGAAGGAACGTGGATGAAGGAGCAGGGTGGGGGAGCAGGAACAAGGGAGGGAGTCAAAGGAAGCTGGGGGTGCTGGGTGGGAAGAAAGCGAGGGGAATGGGGTGGCTGGAGTCTGGGCATGAGGTGGGACATTATGTAGTTTTCTGTCCCCATGCTGCAAAAGCACCAGCCATACTGCCCTGAAGGTGAACAGCCACAGTAGTGGCACTTCCAGGGTGGGCCCTAGACTGTGTGGCTGCAACAACCTGGTCTCAGGCAAGGCACCACTGAGCAGTCTCAGCCTCAGCCCTGCCTCCTTCAATGTCAGCCTAACCTGTTTAGCTGCCTCCCACATGCTCCTGAAAACCAGCGCACTAGCAGCCCATCCCTGCATCAGAGGGCAGATCCTGAAACTGCCTTGGGGGCACCCAGGGAACCGCAACAAGAGACCACCCTGTGTTTCTGCCTGGCTTTGAACCAGGGACTTTTGTGTGTTAGGTAAATGTGATAACCACTACACCACAGAAACACACCTAACCGTGTTTTCTGTTGCTGCACTTAAACTTGGGCAAATATTCAGTTGCTAACCCTTTGGCCAACAGAGATTGCTGCAGGGGAAAGGAATTCTCTGTTGTCAGTTTTGTGGCCTCAGGAAGGGACCAAACTGAAGGAGGCCAGGCCCCCACCTGGGGACTCCAACCTAAACCCTGAGAGGCTGCTGTGCCTGGCACTGGCAAGGCAGGGCTCTGACTGCAATTGCTGGGACAGGTGAGCCAGCGCCAAGTGCCCTTGTGATTCCCTGGGTGTGTCAGTGCCCAGAGACCCTGGAAGTGCAACCTCTGCAGCTCCTGCAACCGTGAAGAGTGACTCTCGTCCCCCCTCCCTTGGGATGGGCAATGGAAACAGGTGGAGGAGCTGGGAGTGAAGTCCCAGAGAGCAGCCCCATGACTAAGCTGGCCAAGCAGCTGCTGGGTATCTGGGAGGTGAGGGAGGCAGCCCCCCAGTGGTGCCTGGCCAATATGTCTGCTATCCCTGCCATCCCTCCCTACGTAGCTGGAGTTGGCCATGTCCCCACTGCAGGAAGCCGAAGGGGGCAAAGAGCAGAAGTGCTGGAAGCTGGTGGGGGTGGCCTCTGGGTTTGATTTAGTGAGTCTTAGTTGGACTTGCTTAATCAAAGGCTGTAAGATCGATTGTGGCCATTCATCCCCAGCTGGACGTGGTCCTTGTTCTTCTGCAGGACACAGCCAAAGGAGAGTAAGGACGAGCTATGGGCATCCAGATCAGATCATACCCTTGTTGAATGAATGGAAACAGAAACCAGAGACACACACAGAGCCGGTTTGAATTGGTTCCAGCTGAGGGACGGGTTTGTCTGGTTTATGTGCATTGACTCAGGAACACGTTAGGGGTTTGTGGTCATTTGAAGAATCCCTGTTCAATAGAAATCCAAAGTGTGACACACCTGGAGATGTAAAAGTTTCATTTCAATTGATGAGCTTTTAAAGGGGGCACTTGTTACACCCCCATAGCAACCATGTGTTTGCATCCAGTGTTGGGAACGGAGGAGGAAACGAGGCTTTTGTGTAACACACATCTCAGGTGGGAGGGACCCTCACAGACCCCAGATTGTGACTGGTCCTAACGAGGAATTTGTCCTGAAAGCAACAGAGCTTGGGCAGGTCAGAGAGTCCTGGGAGATGAAGCAGCTGGAGGAAGCCAGGAGAGCAGAGGCCAGCCTGAGAGCTGAGAGTCAGAGGTGCCCACTCCACTTTCACACCACAGGTCCCATGGTGTAAGGGGCAGCACTTAGGACTCTGAATCCTGCAATCTGAGTTCAAATCTCAGTGGGACCTGCTGGGGCTCAGCTGGTTACTACAAGGTCCTTGTACTTTGGGTGCTTTGGCTTCCATGCACTGAGGTTTAACAAGGGGAGTTTTGCCCCTCTTGCTGGGTGTCCAAGGCCCCCTTGAGCTCCATCTCCAGACTGAGCAGGCAGGCAGGAAGGGCCTGATGCTATCACAGCTGCAGGGCCTGTCACCCACCTGGCAGCTGAGCTGAGCCCATACTGGCAGCAGCCAGACAGTGTGAGGGGGGATTTGGGGAAGGGCCCTGAGTCCTGGCTCCCGGCCATGTACTTTGGCACAAAGACCAATGGCCCCTGCACAAAGTGCATTGTGGGAATAAGAGTTGGGGCAGCAGGAAAGGGGCTAACCCCTGAGCACCAGGGTGTAGGCAGATGAAGATGGGAGTGAATCCTGCTACCTCTGGCATGCAAAGGCAGCTCTTCTCCAGTTGAGCTAATTCTGCTCCACCTGTAACCTTCTTCCAGTCAGTGCTCCTGACACCGCCTGGCCCAGGAGGGCTGGGGCCCAGCTGCTTTTCACCCTGGCTCTGTGGAAGGTCAAGTAGGAAGGGGCCACGGGAGGTGCATAGCCCCCTGGCCTGCTGTGTCTGTGGAAAGGGGGGGAGAGGACACACACTTGTCACTGGGGAACAGGGCGCATGGATCCCACTCGTTCCTGCAGAAAATGAAACAGGCTGGACATTTTGCAGAGAACAGGCCAGAGCCCTGCTGGGAGACTCTGGGGCCCTTCTCCTCTCACTGGAGAGATGAACACGGGGCTGTTCCTTGTGGGGAAAGAAGTGGGTGTGTCAGGAGTGGGGTTTGAGCTCAAACCTCCCCACAAAGCAGAACCCCAAATTATGAGCAAGAAAGAGCTTTGAGTCAGGCAGTTGAGAACACTTGGTTCCTGCTATGCTGTGAAAGGGTGCAAGAAGGTTTGTGGTACACAGCCTGGTTAGCTCAGGTGGTAGAGTATAAGACTCTTAATTTCAGGGTCATGTGTTCAAGCCCTATGCTGGGCAATGCCCTTTTTCAACTCACACTTTCAGTCTACAAGCAATTCACTCTCAACTTTCATCAGGGTTTTAGAAAGAAAAAGTCTAGTCCTGGGGTCCAGCTTTAGTAGAGCCAAAGAGAGAACCAACTGCAATTTCCATCTTCTGAGGAGAAGGAAAGAGGATTTTCTTCTCCTCAGTTGTAGCCACATCAGCCAGGGAGAAGAAAAAATAACCCTGCGCTGGCTGATTGTCCCCTGTCAGCTTCTGTAGCTTCACCTCCTTCCACAGCAGCTCCAGTTTTCAGCTACAAATCTCAAGGGGCTGGTGAGGAAATGAGGAGCTGGCAGCTCGGGTTAGTCGCTTCCATGAGAACAAGAGGTGGAGTGTTCGCAATGTGCATTCCCCTTCCCTGCAGAGCAGGGTGTTAGAAAGAGCTAGGAACAGAATAGTCAGCCAAGTTGTACCACTAAAGTGTGGTATAGGGGTTATCGTTTTTGTCTCGCATGCAAAAGGTTGCTGGTTTAAAGCCAGATAGGAACACAGGGGCTGCGTCTAGACTGGCAAGTTTTTCCACAAAAGCAGGCGCTTTTGCAGAAAAACTTGCCAGCTGTCTACACTGGCCACTTGAATTTGCACAAGAACACTGACGATCTAATGTAAGATTGTCAGTGTTCTTGCACAAATACTATGCTGCTCCCGTTCAGGAAAGCCTCTGCGCAAAATGTATTTGCGCAAGAGGGCCAGTGTAGACAGTTGTGTGTTTTATAAAAAGCCCGATTGCATAAAATGGCGATCGGGCTTTCGAAAAATCGAGTCTAGATTGGCACGACGCTTTTCCGCAAAAGTGCTTTTGCGCAAAGCGCCCGTGTTAATCTAGACGCTTTTTCAAGAATGCTTTTAACGGAAAAACTTTTCCGTTAAAAGCATTTGCAGAAAATCGTGCCAGTCTAGACGTTGCCAGGGTCTTTTCTAATTGCAGCTCCCCTTGGTGCCCAAGTAAGCACAGTTTCTGCTGCCTGGCCTGTGCCTGGGATAAGCCCAACTCTCATATGACGTGGGAGGGGTGGCTTGGCCTCCTCTGCCCTGGGAGGTTGGTGCATGGGGCTGACTCCTTCTGCTGCGTCCCTTTTGTGACTTGCCCAAGGAAGAAGTGAGGCAGGAATGGGGCAGAGAAGGGAACCCAAGCTGAGGGGGGCAGAACAAAAGCTCAACATCTCAGTGGGACTCAGTCGGGTGAGCAGAGCCTCCCCCCTTGTTGTGCCAAATCCTGTGTGGTGAGGTGGGGCTGGCTGTGGGGAGGCAGAGTCCTGTGTCTGTCTCAGGGCACCCCCCGGGAGGCTCCTTGCAGCCGAGGAGAAGAAGGGGGCTCTGGGTGGAAGGAAAACAAGCAAAGCTGGTCCCAGTGGGCCTGGGCCAGGGCTCCAGTTTGGCCCAGCTGAGTCAGAGGCGTCTTGTGTAGGTCACATGGTGTAAGAGGTAGCACTCAAGACTCTGAGCCGTGTCATTTGAGTTCAAATCTCAGTGGGACCTGCTGGGTTGGTTGCTACAAACCTCTCACAATCCATCTTCTTTGGCCTCCTTTCTTGCAGGCTCCCTAGAGAGGAATTTGTGCCCCCTGCTGCGAGTCTGAAAATACCAGTCCCCCTGGCAGCTCTGTCTCTTGTCTGGCAGTCTGCGAGGGGTGGGGCCCTGGAGATGCCCATGGCTGCAGACAGCAACAGAGAATCCCAAGAGCAGAAGGCTGAAAATTCAGTATCAAACCTGCCCCCTGCTGTGGGCCTGTAAGGCAACCTCAACACTGCAGCACTATTTTGGGGTATGGAGGCACCTGTAATATCTATCCTGCGTGTTAACAGTCCCCCCTTATTTTGAAATACAATGGACTCGCTAGTCCAATGTCCCTGAGCTAATTCCCCTGCCTGTGAGCAGTGCCTCTGCCCCACCCCACCCCCCTTGATCCAGAACCCACAACATCCCTGCGGCTGTCCCAGGCTCTTTTCTGAAAGGGCCACTTGTGAGACTGACACCCGAGGGCCGGCTAACTCGGAGGTTTAGAACGTGGTGCTCATATCACACAGACGCATCTTAAGAGCAAGCCCCTTGTTTCAAACCGTAACAGGTTTGCTATTCCGAACTCCCTGTAAACCTCATGGCGCGAGGAGTGAGGGGCATTTTGGAATAGCGATTTATTTTGAAATAAGTGCAGAATAAGCTTTTTCAAAATTGACTCGAAATAAGCTACACAATTGCATCGCTTATTCTAAGGTGTGGGATGCATCCGTAGTGAGTTAGAGCCCAGCTCCGTCCCCAGCTCCCACGTCACATCCCCAGTATTTCTCCCCTTCAGGGATGGACCTTTGGGGACAGGCCCAGACTTCCCAGCCTCTCACCCAGCTTCTGTAACACTCTAGAGCAGAGCAGCCCCCAGGGGTAGGGCTGAGCCATGGGACACTGGGTGAGGGGCAGGGGATGTGGGAGCTGAGTGTTTTCCTGGGACCTCAGGGACCCATCCTAGGCATCTCTCTGACAGGAGCAGAATGGGATTGATGGGGGAGAGGGAGTGTGGGGAGAGTATCTCAAGGGTTGTGTAGCTTGTTGCCCTGGTTAGGGGGGTGACCAAAACACTGTGAGCAGGATTTAAATCTGTGCAGGGAAACCCTATTGGATTTTGACTCCAACACCTTAACCACTCGGGCATCACAGCTGTGAGAGAGTCTTCTCCTGTACTTATATTCCTGCCTTGCTTCCTCCTTGGGCAAGTCATACGGTTATTACAAAAGAAAACCCTTCTTCCAAAATAACCGTTAAACCTCATTTTATAAGGGATAAGTCACACAAGGGAGGCAGCAGGAAGAGCCAGCCCCATACATCAGCCTCCAAGGGCAGGAGAGTCCAAGCCACAAGCCTGGCCTCACTCATCTCCCTTCCCCAGGCTGGCACCAAGAGGCATTCTCAGCTCATGTCACCCCCTTCTGTCACATGGCAGTTGGGCTCATCCCAGGCACAAAGAAATGCAGCTACTTGGGCACCAAGGGGATGGGCAATCAGAGAAGACACCGTGTTTCTGCTTGGCTTTGAACCAGAGATGATGTGCAGGGTGGGCAAACGTGATAACCTCTACACCACAGAAACAAACTTCAAGGTGATTTTCACCTGTAGTTAAACATGGACAAAAATGTTGTTACTGTTTGGCCAACTCAGATTGCTACAGGGGAAATGAATTCTCTCTTGTTCAGGAACCAAACTGAAGGAGGTAGGCCCCCACGTAGGGACTC
Source organism: Rafetus swinhoei (assembly GCA_019425775.1). Taxonomy (NCBI): domain Eukaryota; kingdom Metazoa; phylum Chordata; order Testudines; family Trionychidae; genus Rafetus; species Rafetus swinhoei. The sequence goes on along the minus strand of CM033444.1, from coordinate 32,746,340 downwards.
CAACCCAAACCCTGAAACCCAGGGGTTTACAATCTAGATGATCAATGTTTGCTGCATGTCTCCCTCCTCCCAACCCCGCCAAACCTCAAGGCCAACTCTACAGTCTCAGCGGCTGGGGGAGATGTGCATGTCAGAGCCTCTGCCCACTGAGCTGTAGCTTTCTGTGCCCAGGGAGCCAAATACCGCCAGGGCTGGAGGAAAATGGGGAGTGGCTGCACCTTGGGAGTCAAAGGTGTTGTCTGGGACCATAGAGTAGAACAGTTTTAGTAAACTGCCTGGGGTGGGTACGATGGTTTAGCTGGCTAAAGTGCCTGTTTCATAAACAGGTGATTCTGGGTTCAATTCCCAGTGGTTCCTGGTTGTGGCCTTTGCTCACATTTTCCTATGTCCTTCTGGGACACAGAAGAGGCCTCTGCTGGCCACCCATAGAACTGCTGGTTCAGGAAAAGGCTGATTGGGGAGGAGCATTGGGAAGAAGGAAACCAAACACCTGGAGCTGGTGCAGAGGTTGCTGTGACTGGCACTGGCAAGGAAGGGCCCTGACTCCCATTCAGAGCACCTGGGTACCACACCCTGGCCACTGAGCCCTGCTCCATGGTCATCCCAGTGCTCTGGGAGCAAGCAAAGTGTCTGTAACTCATGGTGAGAGCATGGGCCCTGCCCTGACTGGTGGGGAGGGGACAAACACAGGGCCAGTTGACAGGGGCTCTGACACTCCAGCAGCAGGGCCGTCCAGCCCTCCATCTGGATTCAGACCAGGCCTGTAAGAGCCTCTCGTGTTCGCTGAGTGGGATTCTGCACTTGCTGCCTTGGGAGCCACAGTCACATTACAGAGCCTACCCACGGCACCGCCATGCCAGCCCCAGATGCTCTCCCACACCCTCGGCAACATGGCTGCTTTTTATCCTTCCCCTTCAGTAACAACCAGCCATTCCTGGGGAAGGGAGTGCGTCACACAGTGGCCACTCATAAAACTGCTGGTGCAAGAAAAGGCTGATTGGGGAGGAGCATTGGAAAGAAGGAAACCACAAGCCTGGAGCAAGTGCAGAGGCTGCTGTGACTGGCACTGGCAAGGCAGGGCTCTGACTGCAGTTGCTGCAACAGGTAAGCCAGCACCACACGCCCTTGTGATTCCCTGGGGGGTGTCACAGCCCAGAGCTCCTGAGAGTGCAACCTCTGCAGCTCCTGCAGCCATGGAAAGTGACTATCCTCTCCACTCCCTTGGGATGGGCAATGGCAACTTGTTCAGCAGCTGGGAGAAAAGTCCCAGAGAGTGGCCCCATAGCTAAGCTGGCCCAGGCACCTGCCAGGTACGGGGGAGGTGAGAGAGGCAGTCCCCAATGGTGCCTAGCCAATGTGTCTGCTCTTCCCACCATAGAATCATAGAATCGTGGAATACAAGGACTGGAAGGGATCTCGAGAGGCCCTCATGGCAGGACCAAATACTGTCTAGACCATCCCTGATAGACATTTATCTAACCTACTCTTAAATATCTCCACAGATAGAGATTCCACAACCTCCCTGGGCAATTTATTCCAGTGTTTGACTACCCTGACAGTTAGGAACATTTTCCTAATGTCCAACCTAAACCTCCCTTACTGCAGTTTAACCCCATTGCTTCTTGTTCTATCCTCAGAGGCCAAGATGAACAAGTTTTCTCCCTCCTCCTTATGACACCCTTTTAGATACCTGAAAACTGCTATCATGTCCCCCCTCAATCTTCTCTTTCCTAAACTAAACAAACCCAATTCTTTCAGCCTTCCTTCATAGGTCATGTTCTCTAGACCTTTAATCATTCTTGCTGCTCTTCTCTGGACCCTCTCCAATTTCTCCATATCTTTCTTGAAATGAGGTGCCCAGAACTGGACACAATACTCCTACTGAGGCCTAACTAGCTCAGAGTAGAGCAGAAGAATGATTTGTCCTGTCTTGCTCACAACACACCTGTTAATGCATCCCAGAATCATATTCGCTTTTTTTGCAACAGCATCACCCTGCTGACTCATATTCAGCTTGTGGTCCACTATAACCCCTAGATCCCTTTCTGCCGAACTCCTTTCTAGACAGTCACTTCCCATTCTGTATGTGTGAAACTGATTGTTCCTTCCTAAGTGGGCACTTTGCATTTGTCTTTATTAAACTTCATCCTGTTTACCTCAGACCATTTCTCCAATTTGTCCAGGTCATTTTGAATTATGACCCTATCCTCCAGATTAGTCGCAACCCCTCCCAGCTTGGTATCATGTGCAAACTTAATAAGCGTACATTCTATACCAATATCTAAATAGTTGATGAAGATATTGAACAGAGCCGATCCCAAAACAGACCCTTGCGGAACCCCACTTGTTATTCCTTTCCAGCAGGATTGGGAACCATTAATAACTACTCTCTGAGTATGGTTATCCAGCCAGTTATGCACCCACATTACAGTAGCCCCATCTAAGTTGTATTTGCCTAGTTTATTGATAAGAATATCATGCAAGACCGTATCAAACGCCTTACTAAAATCTAGGTATACCACATCCACCGCTTCTCCCTTATCCACAAGACTCGTTATCCTATCAAAGAAAGCTATCAGGTTGGTTTGACATGATTTGTTTTTTACAAATCCATGCTGGCTGTTCCCTATCACCTTGCCACCTTCCAAGCATTTACAGATGATTTCCTTAATTACTTGCTCCATTATCTTCCCTGGCACAGAAGTTAAACTAACTGGTCTGTAGTTTCCTGGGTTGTTCTTATTTCCCTTTTTATAAATGGGCACTATATTTGCCCTTTCCAGTCTTCTGGAATCTCTCCTGTCTCCCATGATTTTCCAAAGATGATAGCTAGAGGCTCAGATACCTCCTCTATCAGCTCCTTGAGTATTCGCATTTTCATCAGGCCCTGGTGACTTGCAGGCATCTAACTTTTCTAGATGATTTTTAACTTGTTCTTTTTTTATTTTGTCTTCTAAACCTACCCCCTTCCCACTAGCATTCACTATGTTAGGCATTCCTTCAGACTTCTCGGTGAAGACCGAAACAAAGAAGTCATTAAGCATCTCTGCCATCCCTCTGTACGTAGCTGGAGTTGGCTCCCTTCAGTCAAGTTTGGCAGTGTCCCCACAGTGGGAAGCCAAAGGTAGCAAAGAGCAGAAGTGCTAGAAGTGGAGCCCTCTGAGTTTGATTTAGGAAGTCTTAGTTGGACTCGCTAAATCAAACTCTGGAAGATCAATAGCCACCATTTGTCCCCAGCTGGACGTGGTTCTTGTTCTTCTGCTCAGCACAGCCCATGGAAAAAAGGCAGCACTTTTCCAGTGGGGCTTATGCTGCTCCACCTGCAACCTGCCTCCAGTCAGTGCTATTGCCATGGCCTGGCCCTGGAGGGCTGGAGTCCAGAAGCTTTCAGCCCTGGCCTTGTGGGAGGTCAAGTGGGAAGGGGCCACTGGAGGTGCTTAGCCCCCTGGCCTGCTCTGTCTGTGGAAAGTGGGGAAGAGGACACACACTTGTCACTGGGGAACAGGGAGAACCTGGAGGGTGCAAGAGAACTGAGATTAGGTTGAGGACCTAATTAGACACTGAAGCTGGAACAACATGCCACTTTCAGTACAACAAGAATGCCCCAAGAAACTGGAACAGTCCTAAAACCCCCAAACTTTTGGTTCTCTTACCCATCTACTAGAGGTTGATACAATATGTGTCTGCAAGCCAGGTTAAAAGCAAAAAAGACAGAGCATGCAGATTTTTATTATTTGGCACAATACATTTATACAGGGAGAAATGAAAATGCCCTAGGAACTTGTTATAATTTGAGCAGTAAAAAAACCAGTGCCATAATGTGATTATGCAAATGAAGCATGGGAAATTCAAATCTCTGTTTTATTTGCAATTTCGCTCATCTGCATTTGCATTCATCCCTCGAAGGAGGAATAGAATATAGACATACCCTGTGTGAAAAAAAGGGAAAGGACACTGCTGTCAGTGAGGAACAGGGGGCATGGATCCCACTCTGCCCTGCAAAAAATGAAACAGCTGAGCACTTTGCAGAGAACAGGCCAGAGTCCTGCTGGGAAAGGCTCCATCATGCACAGACTCTGCGCAGGACCAGCCTGCTGGGAGGAGGCTCTGGCCATGGACTTTCCTCCCTCTCTGTTACCTCCTGTGCCTGGGGCTGAAAGGGATGTGGGCTGCCTGACAGTCCTGCCCAGCTGCCTTCCCCAGTGGAAGGAGGAAATGCTTATGGAAGGGCTCACACATTGTCCCCAATGCACTGGCCTGAGGGCCTGAATTCTTGCTGCCCCTGGGTGTACCCAAATGCCCCTTCTGGGGGGCAGGCTCCCCTGCTCACACCCCTCTTGTCACACTTGGTGCTGTGAGAACAAAGCTTCCAAAGGGGTTTGAATTTCCTCCATCTCCCCTTGCTGCTGTGCTAAAAGAAATCCTGAAACCGGACCCTTCTCCTGTCACTGGAGAGATGGAAATGGGGCCGTTCCTTGTGGGGAAAGAAGTGGGTGTGTTGGGAGGGGGATTGAGCTCAAACCTCCACACAGAGACCAGAACACCCCACTGGGGGCAAAAAAAAAAACTTGTCAGGCAGTGGAGAACACTTGGCTCCTGATACCCTGTGCTAGGACGTGAGAAGGTTTGTTGCACCCAGCCTGGCTAGCTCAGTTGGTAGAGCATGAGACTCTTAATCTCAGGGTCATGGGCTCAAGCCCCATGCTGGGTGATGCCCTTCCTTAACTCACATTCTCAGTTTGCAAGCAATTCACTCAGCTTTCACCAGGGTTTTAGAAAGAAAAAGTCTAGTTCTGGGGTCCAGCTTTAGTAGAACCAGAGAGAGAACAAACTGCAATTTCCATCTTCTGAGGAGAAGGGAAGTTCTAATGTATGAAATCAGGGCTTCTTGCATGAGAACTCTGACACTCCTGCTCAGGAATAAGCCCTTTTGCACAAGAGCAAATTCCCATTGGTCACGCCCAAAATTCCCATCTCAATCTAGATAGCAGTGCAGTGCCCAGGGAAACTGAGGCACACTCTGCCCCCATCCCCTCACTGCTTCCTTCTCCCACCCTCATAACTTCTGCCCCTCAGCTAGGGAGACCCTGGCTCAGTTCCCTCTGGCAGAGACAGGAGGGGATGAGGACCCTATGTCCCAAGGGCTAACCTGGGGGCCAAAAGCTCTCACATGGGCTCCACCCCTCCTCTGCCCACTCTGGGTGCTTGAGGTCCTGGCCTGGCTCCTTGGCCCAGGGTGCAGTGAGGGTGCCTGGGCCGCCTGGCCCCAGGAGAGGGGTTCCTAGGCCGAGCTTGGCACCTGTCTACTGCAGCAGGGAATTAGTCACCAAACTCCATGAGAGATGGGGCTTAGGTCACACACTCTGTAGGGCGCTCCCATTGGCTGGCTCCAGCGGCTCCCTGCTCGCATGCTGGCATGTGTGGGGCCCATTCCGAGGGCACGTCTCTTCTCTTTCCTTACCCAGGAAGCCCACGGGCTCAGCTCAGGCTGGGTGGGTCCCGGCGCGTCCTGTGACTGGTCAGTGAGGTGCCTGGAGATCGGTCTCAGCACCTCAAGGCTGGTGAATGTAGCCCCCAGGCCTTTCCTCCCAGCTGCGCACGGGGGTTTATTTCCCTTCTGCAGCCTCTGGGGAGCCCAGCACCGGCGCGACTCTGGCGCAGACACAGCAAGGGGAAGGCGGGTGGGGATGTGACTGAAATAAGAGCAGTGGGCAGGGGGCTCAGGCGTGGGGCCAGCGCACAGACACTTTGTGCTGCGGGGGTGTCCGTGGGCATAGCCCTGGCAACAGGGCGGGTTGGTGTGAGAAGCAAGGGGGGATTTTCTGCCCAAGAGCCTGTGTTGCGAAGGGATTTGTCAGCCTGTCCAGCGCTGTGACACGGCTCCCTGTGATGGTCAGGATGCTGTGTGTGTTGCACGGCTGCTCACCACAGACATGAAAGGCCTGTGTGACACTTCCCACCCCGGTGCCAGTTCATGCCCAGGCCCAGGCCCAGACCTCTCCGAGCAGTGGCACAAGCCAGACTGGCAGCCAGCTGGCTCCCCTGGGTGCCTGTGTGGTTAAAACAGGCATTGGACTGGCAGAGACGGGGGCAGGGGCTGGACTCTGGGAAATGCTGGGGGGTGGCTGCGGGTGCTGACCCCCAGGGACTGGCTGTGCCTGTGGCGCTGGGGGAGAGTTCGGTGTTTCTCAGGGTTTGGACAAGAGTTTGTTGTGACACAGCCCAAGGCCAGGAGAGGAGCAGAGCCAAGTGTGAGACCCTGGTGTGTCCGGGGGGGCATCTCCTGTCTGGCACAGGAAGCTCCAGACACCAGACAAGCCACAGTGGAGCATTGTGACCTAAAGCCTCTGTTGCTTGCTCCCTTCCTCCATGTGGCCTTGAAGAGGAGCAGGCCCCAAACCCTCTTATCAGTGTGAGCTTTGGGGAGGGAAGGACGAGCCAGTGCAGAAAGAACTTAGATGCTGGGGGTGGGGCTGGGAGGAGGGTTAGGCACAAACTGATGTTTCTGCAGCTGGTGCTGCAGGACACACCGAGCTGGCTCACCAGAAGTGCCTCTATTCCCTTGAGCCAGGCAGGAGCAAGAGGTAGGTAGGTTGGGGGTGGTGGTGTGTGTGTGTCTGTCTGTCTGCTGCGTTTGCCCTGTGAGTAACTCTCATCCCCTTCTCTGGGCCAGTAAATCGTTCGTGATGGTGCCATAGGACTGGCTGCAGGCGCTGGGTTTGCTTTCAGCCCAGAGGTGCCAGTGACTTGGGGCAAACGCTCCTTTGGGTCAGGCAGAAACCAGAGTGTTGTGGGGCTTGGGGAGGGAGCAGGCTGTCTGCCACTCAGGCTGTCCTGACAGGGCACAATTCCCTCAAATTTGTTTCCATCTATGTGTAGAATAAATGTACCAAGGCAGGTGCACATGTGCACCACCCATAGAAATACAGGCTGCCGGCTGTGGGGCTCTGCTAATCAGCTGGACGGCACCTGAATCTCTCCTGAGTGGCTGCCCAACTGCTCAGCTTACAGGGAACACTGGTGGGGGGCCCATGAGCAGCCCTAGTCCATGTCCCCACCCCCACCCAGGGCAGGTGGAGAGTCTGAGGTTCTTACCCCATTAACATCACAGTAAGAGCTGTCTGGGCAGCTTTCCCAGGCAGGTGAGTCTGTGACTGCCCCCCAGCAGCATTGGCACCGCAGAACTCCTCCTCTCTGGGCAGGACTCCAGCTTCTGGCCAGGGTGGGGGGCAGAGCCCAGGGGAATGGGGAGGGGCTGGGGCTCTGGGGAGAAAGAGGCCAGGCCAGACCTGCCCACATTCAACACTGGGGGCTTGGCCTCCTGTTCTGGTGCCCCTGAGGGGGATGGACAAAGGTCCTGGTCACTCATTGTGACAGGCATATCCCGTACCCATGGCAACATTGCACCCCTGCCCTAGGGGCTGGTGACAGGCAGGGGCTGGGGGGAGCAGAGTGGGGCAGCAACACATGGGGCTGGGAATGTCCCAGCCCTAGAGGAAAGGGAGAGGCAGGAGGGGAAACTGACAGACACCCCCCCTCCCAGCCTGTACCCCTGGGCCAGTCGGTGGGGAGAGGGGCCCCACTGGGGTGGGAATGTCAGGGGGTTGTAGGGTGGGGACCGGCAGAAGCAGCAAAGGGAGGGGGCAGGTGTGATACCAGCCACACCCCAGAAGCAGGGAGTCCTGGGGGAAGGGGGGCAGAGGAACTGGGGGGGCGGTTCCTACAGCCGGGGGCGGGTCAATCCGACTCCACAAGAACCCAGGGGAGCTGGAGCCATCGCCCCGCAGCTCCATGGCCCGCGGGGAGGAGAAGCCCGGCAGCCAGGGACACACTGGGACAAAGAGCCCGAGATGGGCTCATTCTTCCTGCTTCAGCAGCCTGGCCGCGGGCAGGGACCTGCGGGCGCTGCAGGGATTCGAGCCGGAGCGCCCCTCGCTCCTTGCCCGCCCCGCGGGGAGAAGGGGAACCGTCGGGGGGGAGGGGCTGTGGGAGCCAGGGGGCAGTGATAAGGGAGCAGGGATGTAGGGTAGGGGCTGTGGGGCGCTGGAGGGGGCCGGGGGATAATTCTGGGATGGTGGGCAGAGCTGGGACGGGGCGGGGGAGGCAGACTGAGCCGCGGAGGGAGGGAGGGAGCCTGGGAACTGGGGTGTGAAATGGACCCAGCCACCTTTGGAAACCCCCGCCCATCTCCCCTCTCACCCGGACAGGGACTGCAGCAAGAAGAGCGGTGAACCAGGAAAGTGCCCTCCTCCCTCTCCCCTCCCGCCCAAAGCCTGCTCCCCCAACCCCACCCCGTCACACAGTCTACACCCCGGCACCTCCCACACCCACATTCCCTCCCAGAGCTCAACCCCCGCCCCTCCTGCACCCAAACGCCTCCCAGAGCCCGCCCCCTTGCACCCCGATCTCCTAACGCCAACACTGCGGGAGGAGTCGCGGAGAGAAGGGGAGCCGGCTGGGGGGAGGGGAGTTGAAGGGGCAGTGAGAGCGGAGCAGAAATGTGTGGGAGAGGTTGTGGGGAGTTGGAGGGGGCAGAGCTAGGGCCTACGGGGGGGGGGGGGCAAACTGAGCAGCCTAGCTCAGACCGTCTGTCTGCAGGAAGGGAGCCGGGGAACCCAGGTGTGAAACGGACCCAGCCCCCTTTGGAAGCCCCGTAATCGCCCCCAACAAGGACTGCGGCCGGCGGACACACTCCGGCAGGGGGCAATGGAGCGGTCAGCCGGAGACGACTCTCCCCGGGGCTCCTCCGGGGCGGGGCGCCCCGGGCAGCCGGGCAGCTGCAATGTCCCGCCAGCCACCCGGCTGCCCGGCCCCCGGGGGGGGGGGGGGGCTGCGCGGCCCGGCCGTTTGGGGAGAAATGTCCCGCCAGGGCTTCTGGCTCCCGTGCTGGGCTCCGGTTCCACCCCCCGCCCCGGGTCCCTGCAGCAGCGCGGGAGAAAGGGCAGCTGGGCCCCGCCCCTCCCGGAGACGCACGTGGGCACGGACCCGCCTACAGATCCGCCCGCTGCTCTGCAACCAGCCAATAGGGAGGCGGGGCCTGGCCCCGGAGTCACTGAACCACTGCGCACGAGCGGTATGGCCCCGCCCCCCATTCCTCCTCCCGGCCCTTCCTCGTCCCGCGCCTCCTCCCACTTCGCTCCCCGATCCAGTCCTGAAGGTCCCGCGCCTTCCCGCCCGTCCGCTGTCAGTGCGCATGCGCAGCGAATTCTGAGGGGCCCGTTGGCGCTGTTGGTCGTTCTTCAGAAGCGCGGGGCTGGGGGCGGAGGGCTGAGGGGGCTGGAGGGGGCCTGGTCGGAGGGGGGAGGCGGGCTGGCCGGGGGGCTGGGCAGGGAGGGAGGCGGGTAGGCAGGCAGGGAAGGCGGAGGAGGTGAGGGGCTGTGCCCAGGCGCAGGGCAGTGGGGTGAGGGGGGCTGTGCCCAGGCGCAGGGCAGTGGGGTGAGGGGGCTGTGCCCAGGCGCAGGGTGGGGGGTGAGGGGGCTGTGCCCAGGCGCAGGGCAGTGGGGTGAGGGGGGGGTGAGGCTGTGTCCAGGCGCAGGCAGTGGGGTGAGGGGGCTGTGCCCAGGCGCAGGGCAGTGGGGTGCAGGGGGCTGTGCCCAGGCTCAGGGCAGTGGGGTGCAGGGGGTGAGGGGCTATGCCCAGGCGCAGGGCAGAGGGGTGAGGGGGCTGTGCCCAGGCGCAGGGCAGTGGGGTGCAGGAGGAGGTGAGGGGGCTGTGCCCAGGCGCAGGGCAGTGGGGTGCGGAGGAGGGTGAGGGGCTGTGCCCAGGCGCGGGCAGTGGGGTGCGGGGGTGAGGGGCTGTGCCCAGGCACGGGGCAGTGGGGTGCGGGGTGAGGGGGCTGTGCCCAGGCGCAGGGCAGTGGGGTGCGGGGTGAGGGGGCTGTGCCCAGGCGCGGGGCAGTGGAGTGCGGGGGGGGGGCACATCTTGTTCATCTCTTTCTTGTGATTTTTGATCCTCATGCACCTGTCCCAAATTCTCATGGGCCTCACACTGAAACTGGGATTGGTCCTGCTTTGGGCAGGGGTTTGGACTTGATGACCCCCTGAGGTCTCTTCCACCTCTATGATTCTATGAAACTTGTCAGTCGTTTTCTTTCCATCGTTGGGTTTTCTTTATATGCCCAGGAATGCTAATCAGTGGAATGCATAATGATTTTTTTTTGTTAGCTACGTTCCCATAGATACCACTGGATAGATATTAATAGTTAGGCTAGGGAAGGGTGGGGAACCTGGAGGCTGGATGTGGCACCCAAAGCTCATGCCCCCCCCTCCAAGCATTGGGGAGCCTTCACTGGAGCTCTGGCTTCCCTGCTGCCCCACCACAGAACTGGAGTACGCAATCTATTAGTCTGGGCCCATGTTGGCTGTGGTGTGTGAGGGGAATGTGAGGAGTGACTTGTCAGTGAGGTGGTTCTTTTTGTGTCTTTTTGTTGTTGTTGTTTGGTTTTTTGCTTCTCACTTTTGTGCAGCCTCTGACTGTGGGTCAGCAGCCCCCAGCCACAGAAAGGTTCTCCAACCCTGTGCTGGGGCATACACTGCTACATATGCTATGGGGGTGTTAGTGGGCGTAGCTCTGGCAACGGGGCGGGTTGGTATAAGGAGCAAGGAGAGATTTTTCTGCCTAAGAGCCTGTGTTGGGAAAGGATTCGTCAGCCTGTCCAACGCTGTGAGACAGCTCCCCGTGATGGTCAGTATGCTGTGTGTGTCGCATGGCTGCTCACCACAGACATGCGGGCCTGTGTGACGCTGCTCCCCCTTCCCACCGGGTGCCAGCTCATGTCTCCATGGTCCCTGGCACATGTGGGGGGCAGCCAGCTTGCTCCCTGGGGTGTCCGTGCAGTTAAAACAGGCATTGGACTGGCAGAGATGGGGGAGTAGGGGCTGGACTCTGGGAAATGCTGGGGGGGCTGCTGCAGGTGCTGACCCCCTGGGACTGGCTGTGCCTGTGACACTGGTCGAGAGTTTGGTGTTTCTCAGGGGCTGGATGAGGGTTTGTTGTGATGCTGGGACCAGCCCAAGGTCAGGAGAGATGCAGAGCCAAGTGTGAGACCCTGGTATGTCAGGTGTGTGTGGGAAGGCATTTCCTGCCTGGTACAGGAAGCTCCAGACACCAGACAAGCCATGATGGAGCAAAAGGCTTTGTTGGTTGCTCCCCTCCTCCAACTGCCCATGAAGAGGAGCCAGACCCCAGACCCTCTTATCAGTGTGAGCTCTGGGGGAAGGAAGGACAAGCCAGGGCAGAAAGAACTTTCTCTCTCCCAGGCTTAGACAGGGGGGCAGGGCAGGAAGGGTGGGGGATGGCAGTGGGGGGAGAGTTAGGCACAAACTGAGGAATCTGCAGCTGGTGGGCTGGTGCTACAGGACACGTCGAGCTGGCTCACCAGAGGCGCCTCTATTCCCTTGGGCCAGGCAGGAGCGCACCGTGTTGCGTGTGTATCCAGCTGGTGTGTTCGCCCTATGAGTAACTCATATTCCCTTCTCTTGGCCAGTAAATCGTTTGTGACGGTGCCATAGGACTGGCTGCAGGCGCTGGGTTTGCTTTCAGCTGTGAGGTGCCAGTGACTTGGGGCAAATGCTTCTTTGGGACGGGCAGAAACCAGAGTGTTGTGGAGCTTGGGGAGGGAGCAGGCTGTCTGTCACTCAGGCTGTCCTGCCGGGGCTGGGGGGGGGAGCAGGGTTCCCTCAAATTTGTTTCCATTTATGTGTGAAATAAATGTGATTGTGTGCACCAAGGCAGGTGCAGATGTGCACCACCCATAGAAACTCCGGCTGCTGGCTGTGGGGGTCTCCTAATCAGCTGGGTGGCACCTTAATCTTTCCTGGGTAGCTGCCCAAGTGCTCAGCTTACAGGGAACACTGGTGGGGGGGGCCAGAAGCAGCCCCAGCCCATGTCCCCATCTCTGCCCAGGGCAGGTGGAGAGTCTGAGGCTCCCCACAACTGCTCCTGTGGTTCTCACCCATTAATATCTCAATAAGAGCTGTCTGGGCGGGGCGGGGCGGGGGGAATCCATGGACCCTCCGTCTACCCTGGGCAGGGGTGCTAGGGCCAGCCCATCAGCCAGGGGCAGCTTTCAAGCCTCCCACCCCAGGTAGGTGAGTCTGTGACTGCCCCCAGCTGTATTGGCACCCCAGGGCTTCTCCTTTCTGGGCAGGGCTCCAGCTTCTGGCCAGGGTTGGGGGCAGTGTGCAGGGGGAATGGGGACGGGCAGGGAGGTCTGGGGAGAAAGAGACCAAGCCAGACCAGGCCACATTCAACAGTGGGAGGGGCCTTTGGCCTCGTGTTTTGGGGCCCCCGAGGGGGATGGGCAAAGATAGAGGTTGTTCATTGTGACAGGCGTATCCCATATCCATGGCAACATTGCACTCCTGCCTTAGGGGCTGGTGACAGGCGGGGGGCAGAGAGGGGCGGCAACAAATGGAGCTGGGAATGTCTCAGCCACCAGCACCTCCCAACCCTTGTCAGCCGATGGTCAGGGCAGTGTGTGTGTGTATGTTACACCCGAGTCTTCAACTGCTGGGACACAAGGTCCCGTCATAGTGGGCAGCCTAGGGAGGCTGACGGGCACCCCCCGAGAAGTTTAACGTCTGTGTCTTTGACCGCTAGGACCAGGTCCCCTTCGTGGTGGGCAGCCAACAGGCTGACAGACGCCCCAGAGTTTACAGGGAAAGCTTATTACACCTCAGATTTTGACTGCTAGGATACATGATCCCTTCGCAGTGGGCAGCCTGGAAGGCTGAGAGATGCCCCAAGGATCTGTCCTCTGGAAGCGACACGATCCAAATGCCCAGCTCTGCCTGTATCTGTTCCTTATGACCGGCTGGAGTTCTTTTAAATTGTGCTTGGTTCTATTACAGCAACTGAAGGAGTCAGGTTAAGCTTAAACAGTTACAGGTTTATTAAAGAAGCTTATAAATCATATGGTTACAATGGCTATTGCTCTATTTCTTAACTGTTAGCAAATATAGATCTTAAAAATGGTTACAAAGAAAATAAAGATAGAAAATAGAAATAATGGTACCAAGTGACAGCTTAATCTTTAAAGAGCTCTAAATCTATGTGTACACTTAAGACAAAGGACCACATCCAGGTACAATTTTTACCCCCTTCTGTGCCTCTCAACTCCAGCGTATCAGGCCAGGGCCGGTCCCTTAATTCCTAGGAAAGACGAATACGAGGTGGGTGTCCCCGTGGAACCTCGGGAGGCCAATCACCTAACCCGACCAGCAGATAGATGGTAGATTGACGCTCAGAGTAAGTGTGCTGCTGGACCCATCTTTATACCCATAGGGGCCCGTATCCTTTCTTATCTAAGATGCCAAATTGCGTTGGTCCGTCTTTGTGATGCCAGTTCTTACAAGGGAGTTTCAAGTTAATTTACACTTGCAAGAGAGATAACTAAATTGTGAGTACTGGACATTCTTTACTGGGCGGGGAGATTCCTTCCCCCCGCGGACGGCTGTGTGTTCGTATCAATATGGGTTTCAGTCAAGGGTACTCCTCTGCAGCCTCTTGGTCAGCAATTGGCGTATCTTTGTTTACAGCCATCCAGGGTCACAGCAGCCAGCATATCTGGGCCTTTTGTCAAGGCATCAAAGACTATGCTGATTTTACTGCTCTGTGTGCCCTGTATGCTTCAGGCAAGCAAAAATGGATGTTACAGGGGGGTTCCTGTCTGGCTACGACCCTGGAGCAGAGGCTGGAGAGAGGCAGGAGGGGACACTGACAGACACCCCCCTCTCATCCCAGCCTGTGTCCCTGGACCAGTCAGTGGGGAGAATGTCCCAGCTCCCAGCGCACTGTCAGGGGGTTGCAGGGTGGGGACTGGCAGAAGCAGCAAAGGGGGGCAGGTGTGATACCAGCCCCCAGCAGCAACCCTGGAAGCAGGGACTCTTGGGGGGAATAGTAGCTGGAGGGGGAGGGGACGGTTCAATCCAACTCCAGAAGAACCCAAAGGAGCTGGAGCCATCGCCCTGGCAGCTCCATGGCCTGCAGGGGGGAGCAGCCCACGCAGACAGGGACATGCGTGGGGCAAAAAGCCCCAGAGACGGCAGCGCGCTAGGACCCAGGGGGCACCGGGCGGGGCAGCTCTGGTCCCGCAGCCAGGAGGTAGGCAGGGACTTGCAGGCGCTGCAGGGACTTGACTGGTCTCTCCTTGCAACCCCCGCGCCCTGCCTCGCGGGGAGAAAGGGAGCTGGGGGGGGCGAGTTGAAGGGGGCTGTGTGAGGGAGCCAGGGGGCAGTGAGGGGAGAGTAGGGATGTGGGGGAAGGGCTGCACCCACAGCCCCTCCCACACCCATATTCCCTTCCAGAGTTCAACCCCTTCCCCTTCGATGCTCGAACCCCTCCCAGAGCCTGCCCGCCGCCCCCCTGCACCCCGATCTCCTAACCCTGCCCATCCGAGCAGGCTGCAGGTGGGGTTGCGGGGGCAGCAGCACCACGGGGGCCACGCGCCCCGGTTTCCAGCGGCTGCTGCGGGGGTCCCTCTGCAGAAATAGGGCCCGCAGGCTTTGATCACCAGGCCGGGACACACTCCGGGCAGAGGGGCACGTGGCTTCCTGCTGGAGACTTTCCCCGGGCTCACTCCAGGCCGGGAGCTCCCAGGAGCAGCTTCAATGTCCCACCTGCCCCCAGCCACACGCAGTTACTCCCGGCCTGGGGCGGGCTCCGGCTGCTTGGGACGGGGCCACTGGGAATTGCAGACCAGGAGGGTTTGGGTTGAAATGTCCCACCAGGGCTCTAGCCCCGATTTCAACCCCCCGCCATGAGCGCAGACAGTGTCCCAGCAACAGCAGCAGTAGAAAGTGCTGCGGTGCCCCTACCTGTCCTACAGATCCCCCTGCTGCTCTGCAACCAGCCAATAAGGGCAGCGGAAGCTGTGGCTGGCCTTGCTGTGGGGCAGGGTTGGAGGTTCCATCTCTCCACCCGCACCCCGGGGTGGGGCTGCTGCCTCCGTGGGGCCCTGGGCCCCACCCTGCCGCAGCCAGACTGAGTCCAGGGCAGCAGCGCATGGAGCCGCGTGTGCGGAGCCAGCTGCCCCCAGCGTTCCACCCCCTACCCGCCTGCGCGCAGAGTGAGGGTAGTAGGCTCAGCTACTGCTCATGCTCCGCTCGGGTGGCGCCTGCGCAGCACATCCTAAGGTGCGAACTTTGAAATCAGCTGCTGTTGCCGCCGTAACCTGATGCGTGTGGGGCGGGAGCTTAGAGCTGGAGGGGGCTTTCAGGGCCCAGACTGCGCAGATGCGGGGTCCCGCGAGGCAGAGGGGAGCCCGGGCTGGGGCGGGGGGCAGAGGGGGATGGAAGTGATGGGGGGGACCCATCCGTGGTGTTTGCAAACCGGCCCGTGGGGCCGGGACAGGACATCTCGGGACTAGGACACACGTTATTTTTTGGACCAGCAAAAAAAAAGGAAGGTAGGATAAGCAGCGATTGCAACCCCGCCTCCCAGCTGGAACTCCCAGGCTGGGAGGCAGGGCCACAATCGGCGCTGGGAGCCTGTGATGGCGCAGAAGCCTGGCGGGGGTGGACTCCCAGCCACTCTCCCCTTCCCCGCCAGGCTTCTGCACCATCACAGGCTCCTAGTGCTGATCATGGCCCCGCCTTCCAGCCGCTCCCCCCGCCCACGCCAGGCTTCCGTCCGGTGCACAGCCTGAAAAATCAGAGAATACCGGACTTTGCATGAGGAGTAACGGTAGTTAAGATCTTTAATTCGAATTACCTAGTCCGTGCCGTGCTGTAGCCGCGGGCACGGAGTTCGGACTAAGGGGGATTTAAAAATGGCGGCGCCCGGGAACATGTAAATGAAGCCCGGGATATTTAAATCCCAGGCTTCATTTGCAACTCCGGTTGCCCTCATTACCCTACCTAGCTCGAACTAACGAGCTAGTGTAGCCGTACCCTGAGAGACAGAATCATAGAACCATAGAGCTGGAAGAGACCTTAGAAGGTCATCAAGTCCAGCCTCCTGCTCTAGGCAGGACCAATCCCAACTAAATCAACCCAGTCAGGGATTTGTCAAGCGAAGACTTAAAAACCTCTAGGGATGGAGACTCCACTACACCCCTAGATAACCCATTCCAGTCCTTCACCACCCTCCTAGTGAAATAGTTTTTCCTAATATCCAACTTAGACCTCTCCCACTGCAACTTGAGACCATTGTTCCTTGTTCTGCCATTCGTCACTACTGAGAACAGTCTTTCTCCAGCCTCTTTGGAACCTCCTTTCAGGAAGTTGAAGACTGCTATCAAATCCCCCCTCACTCTTCTCTTCTGCAGACTAAATAGACCCAAATCCCTCAGCCTCTCCTCGTAGGTCATATGCTCCAGCTCCCTAATAATTTTGGTCACCATCCGTTGGACCCTCTCCAATGCTTCCACATCCTTTTTATAGTGAGGGTGGGGGAGGACCAGAACTGGACAGAATACTCCAGATGTGGCCTCACCAGAGCTGAATAAAAGGGAATAATCACATGTCTGAATCTGCTGGCAATGCTCCTCTTAATGCAACCTAATATGCCATTAGCCTTCTTGGCTACAAGGGCACACTGTTGACTCATATCCAACTTCTTGTTCACTATAAACCCAGGTCCTTTTCTGCAGAACTACTGCTTAGCAAGTCGGTCCCCAGCCTGTAGCAATGCTTGGGATTCTTCCATCCCAAGTACAGGACTCTGTACTTGTCCTTGTTGAACCTCATCAGAATTCTTTTGGCCCAATCCTCCAATTGGTCTAAGTCACTTTGGACCCTATCCCTGCCCTTGAGCGTATCTACCTCTCCCCCAGCTTAGTGTCATCCGCAAACTTGCTGAGGGTACAATCTATCTCCTCATCCATATCATTAATAAAGATGTTGAACAAAACCGGTCCTAGAACTGAACCTTGGGGCACTGTGCTAGAAACCGACCTCCATCCTGACATCGAGCCATTGATCGCTACCCACTGGGCTCGACCTCTAGCCAGCTTTCTATCCATTTTACCATCCATTTATCCAATCCACATTCCCTTAACTTGCTAGCAAGTATATTGTGGGAGACAATATCAAAAGCTTTGCTAAAGTCAAGGTATATCACATCCACTGACTTTCCCATATCCACAGAGCCAGTTACCTCACCATGGAAGTTGATCAGATTGGTCAGGCACGACTTGCCCTTCGTGAATCCATGCTGACTATTCCTGATCACTTTCCCTTCTTCCAAGTACCTCAAAATGGGTTCCTTAAAGATCCCTTCCATGATTTTTCCAGGCACTGAGGTAAGACGGACCGGCCTATAGTTCCCTGGATCATCCTTCTTCCCTTTTTTTAAAGATGGGCACTACATTTGCCTTTTTCCAATCATCCTGGATCTCTCCTGATCTCCATGACTTCTCAAAGATAATGGCCAAAGGCTCCTCAATGACATTTGCCAACTCCCCTCAGTACCCTCGGGTGCATTAAGTCCGGACCCATGGATTTATATACGTTTAGCTTTTTTAAATAGTTCCTAACCTGTTTTTACCCACCAAAGGATGTCCATCTTCATCCCTTCTTGCGTCACTTAGCACATTAGTCTGGGAGCTGACCTTGTCTGTGAAGATAGAG
>CM033444.1:32589685-32728670 GCA_019425775.1 Rafetus swinhoei | reverse complement strand
CAAGAAGCCCTGATTTCATACATTAGAATGTCAGTTTAGTTGCACAAGAACACGCAGCCAGTGTAGACAGGCAGCAAGTTTTTGTGCAA
Organism: Rafetus swinhoei; assembly: GCA_019425775.1. NCBI lineage: Eukaryota > Metazoa > Chordata > Testudines > Trionychidae > Rafetus > Rafetus swinhoei. The sequence goes on along the minus strand of CM033444.1, from coordinate 32,728,581 downwards.
GAGCAGTCGCTTTTGCTCAAGATCATGCCAGTGTAGACACAGCCTCAGGATCTCTGGGCGCTGACACTTCCAGGGAATCACAAGGGCATGTGGTAGCAGCCTCTGCACCTGCTCCAGGCTTGTGGTTTCCTTCTTCCCAATGCTCCTCCCCAATCAGCCTTTTCCTGAACCAGCAGTTCCATGGGTGGCCAGGGGAGGCCTCTTCTGTGTCCCAGAAGGGGATAGAAAAATGGGAAATGAAAGCTACAGCAAGGCACCACTGGGACCAAAACACAGGATTTCTTGCTTGCTAGACAGGTGTTTCAGCCAACTAAGCCATGGTGCCCTCCTCAACCAGGCTTGTAAAACAGTTCTACTCTATGATCCCAGATAAGCCACAGTGCCCACCTCCAAAGCCTCTTTAAAACTGTTCTAATTTATGGCCCCAGACGACACCTTTGACTCTCAAAGAGCGACCAGTCCCCATTTCCTCCAGCTTTCCCACTGTGGTGGTGTCTGGCTCCTGGGCACAGAAGGCTACAGCTCAGAGGGCAGAAGCTCTAACAGGCACATCTCCCCAGCCGCTGGGACTGTAGAGTTGCCTTGAGGTTGGGCAGGGTTGAAGGAAAGAAGTGCAATAAACATTGCTCGTCTGGATTGTAAACCCCTTCATCTCAGGGGTTGGATTGGAGTCCGCAGGTGGGGGGCCCAACCTTCTTCAATTTGCTCCCTTCCTGAGCGCACAGAATTAACGAGAGAGAATTTCTTAACCCCACAGCAATCGGAGTTGGACAAGGAGTTAGTAACAAAATTTTTGTCAACATTTAAGTAGAGGTAAGGAAACCCTCAGGAGTGTTTCTGTGTGTTTCTAGACTGAGGTTCATTCAAGTGGTTTGTTTTTTTGTGGATCTTCCCCTACTGCACCGTTAGAGACTCTGGAACAAAGAAGACACATGAGAAGAACCCAACTTTCTTCCTTTTGCTGTGAAATGGATGGATCTAGCTCACGTTTCACTCAAGGGGTCCATCTGCATGTGAAGTACCTGTGACAACCCCTGTGCTCCTCTGCCCCTCATCAGCAATGCCATCTACTTGGGGGGGGAGCATGCGCCCTGAGACTTGTAGAAGGGACAACCTGGACAAACAATTGTTACTCAAGGAACCTTCGATAGCTCAGCTGGTAGAGCGGAGGACTGTGTGTGCTTAGCAAGTGATCCTTACGTTGCTGGTTCAACTCCGGCTTGAAGGAGCAATTCTTTTTCCCTCCGGCCTGGCCTTAGCAAAAGGCAACCAAGGTGGTTGCCTTGGGTCCATGTCTTCAGTTGACTTCAGCACTGCAATTGACAGAAAGATTGTGGGTACAAGCTGCCAATCACATTCCTTGGGCTGTGCAGGTTCTGTCCACACACAAAAGTTCTTTTGGAACAATGGCCGTTATTCCACAACAACAATGCAAGAGTCTACACAGCAATTCCGTTATTTTGAAATAATTTTGAAGTAACAGACGGCTTATTCCGACTTCTGCAAACCTCATTCTACGAAGAATAACACCTATTCCAAATTAACTATTTCAAAATAAGGCCTGTGTAGATGCCACTGCTGCTAGTTTGAACTAGCCCCTCCCCAGGGCCATTCTAAGTTATTTTTCCTGGGGCTCTAAATCGAGATAGCTCGTCTACATTGGGGAGCCTGCTTCGGACTATTCTGAGGTTTCCCTGCAGCGTAGCGGTGCGATTTCGAAATAAGCTATTTTGGAATAACTATTCAAGAACAGCTTATTCCAAAATAAATGGGCAGTGTAGTCGTAGTCAGAGAGATGAAGCAGCAGGAGGGAAGCCAGGAGTGCAGAGGCCATCCTGAGAGCTGAATATCCCAGGTGCCCCACGCACAGTCCACTCTATGGGTCCCATGGTGTAAGGGCAGCACACAGGACTTTGAATCCTGCAATCTGAGTTCAAATTTCAGTGGGTTCTGCTGGTGGTGGGGCTTGTTGTTATGAAGTTTTTCACACTGTATGGCTATGTCTATGCTGCAGGCTTTTTGCACAAGAACCGCTGTTCTTGTGCAAAAACTTGCGGAGTGTCTACCCTGCATGTGCATTCTTGTGCAAGAAAATGTAGAGTAAACCACTGGGAAAGAGGGCTTCTTGCACAAGAGTTATTCCTCTCCCCATAATGAACAAGCCCTTTTGCACAAGAAGGCCAGGCAGTGTGGACAGGCAACAGGGATTTCTTACACCAAAACCCCTATGGCTAAAATGGCCTTGAGAGGTTTCTTGCACAGAGAGCATCCACACTGCCTTGGATGCTCTTTATAAGGAGACAGACCATCTCACAAAGCTGGAGGGGACCTCAAGGGGTCATCTAGTCCAGCCCCCCTGCATTCATGGCAGGGCTAAGGCCCCTTCCGGACAAATTTGCCCCACATTCTTTAATGGCCCCCTCAAGAATTGAGCTCACAATCCTGGGTTTAAGAAACTAATACTCAAACCACTCAGCTACCCCTCCCTCTTGGGGGAAAGTATATGGCCGTGTGGACCTGCTCTTGCACAAGAACTCTTGCCCAAAACAGTTCTTGGGCAAGAAGCCTGCAGTGTTGATGGAGCCTAAAGTTTTTCACATTTTTTGTTTTAAAAATATTTCAAACAGTTGTTCAATGTGCCCCAGGCCTGGAATTGTGCTGCAGCCGCCTCCCTCGCTACGGTCACTGGCTCCGTGTGCACTGGCCTTCTGTCTGGGTGCTGCCAGGGGGGTGAGAGGTGGCAGGTACCAATGGGTAACAGGTGCCAAGGCGCATACAGAGAAGCCAGTGCCTGCCTCTCTGCAAGTGACCTCACTTTGCACACCTCAGCTTTTAGGAAACACTCTCCTCCTGTCTGCACCTAACACCAGTGTCACTGTCTGCTCCTGAGGGGTCCTGTCTGGGGGAAAATGGCAATTCCAGGGGACACTTGCCCAGTGTTCAAACATCTCACAGATGCCATGGCAAAAAGGAAGCCAAAGAGACTTTGCATCTGCTAGGGAACATGACAACTGCCACCCCAGATGGAACTTGAACCCACAATCACTGGCTTAGAAAGCCAATGCATTGTACATTAGGCCACTGGGGCACCCTAGTGAGAGGAAAGAGTCAGAAATTCCCTCTTCCAAATGCACATTCCTCAACTTTTAGGTGTCAGATTCGAGCCCTAGGATGGCGCCAGAAACACAGGAAGGGCTGATCACACCCCTCTGAAAATCAGCTCTAGGAGGCACCTCCAGCTGCACCCAGAGTGTGGGTCACCCCACACTAGCCATGGGCGAAACTCAACACCTGGACATCTCGTCTCCCTCCCGAAGCCAGGGGCTTGTCTCCCACAGCTGCAACCTCAGCACTCTGGTGCTCACGCTGCTCCTGGGGAAGGGAGCAGGTCCCACAGGGGATGGGGTTGGGTGGGGAATGGCCAGTTGTTACTGAAGGGGAAGGATAAAATGCAGCCACATTGCCGAGGGCAGGAGAGCGGCTGGGACTGGCCTGGTGGCGCCGTGGGATGGCCATGGGGAGCTCTGCAATGTGACCCTGGCTCCCAAGGCAGCAAGTGCAGAATCCCCCTTGGCGAGCGCGAGAGGCTGCAACTGCGCTGGTCTGAATCCGGGTGAGGGGCGCAAGTGCCCTACTGCTGGAGTGTCAGAGCCCCTGTCAATCGGCCTGTGTTAGTCCCCTCCCCCACCAGGCAGGGCAGGGCCTACGCTCCCACCACGGAGTTACAGGCACATCTCACGCACCCAGAGCACTGGGATGATCCTCGAGCAGGACTCAGTGGCCAGTGTGTGGTACCCAGGTACTTAGAGCGGGTGTCAGAACCTTGCCTTGCTGGTGGCAGTCACAGCAGCCTCTGCACCCGCTTCTGGTTTCCTTCTCCCAAATGAGCCTCCCCAATCAGCCTTTTCCTGAACCAGCAGGGTCAAGAGAGGCCTCTTCTGTGTGCCACAAGGGCATAGGAAAATGTGAGCCAAGGCCACAGCAAGGCACCACTAGGAGTTGTACCGAGGATCTCTTGTTTGTGAGGGAAAGAAGGGGCTGGGTTGCTAGAGGCAGGCTCTGACTGAGAGACACTCCCAGCAGCCAAGCACATTTCTCAGGCAGCTCCTTCCCTGTGCAGGCGGCACAGGTCATACACCTGGGTGAATAAGAGCTTGTGTGGACTGGCCAGGGCTTCAAGCAGGCAGCTCCCATTGGCCACAAACAAGCTTGGAGCAGGGACCAGGCATGAAGCCTTTTCCTCTACAGCTGAGAGACACAAAGGGCCCAGCAGCCCCTTCTCTCAGCTGTGCGTGGGGGCAGGGCAAGCAGGGAATCTGCCTGAGGCTTCATGCTGCCATGTTGGGTGGCTTCATGGGCTGGATCCAGCCCGCTGGCCTGTATTGCCCAGGCCTGGCTTAGAGGGAACCTTGGCTCTGGGCTGTGGGGGAGGGACGCTGTGGAAAGGCCAGTCTCACCTTCGTGGGCAGGGCATGACGACATCCACTTTGTGCAGCATGGCTGCCAAACATCCCAGACAGAGAATTACAGGCAAGAGAGATGTGCACCTAGCAGCCAAAGTAGCTCAATGGGGAGAGCGTTAGACTGAAAATTTAATGGTACCTGGTTCAATCCGAGGCTTTGGTATGTGACAACATCTGGCAGGATCCTTTCTGCTAACCTGGTGTTACTCCTGTGTTTGATCATTACCTCACAGCTTGGTGTTGATCAATAACCATCATCTGATTAGCCCTGCCCCTGACTTTTTCCTGTGAGTCACTGTCTCCTTGACTACTGCCCAGCCAGTGCTGGCCCTAGATATGGAACAGGGCTGTGGGCTGATGGGGATGTATTTGTATAATCTAATGTGACCTTACCTGGGGCTAAGCAGGAAGGACATAGCAACGTTTCTCCTTCCTCTGCTGGAGAGGGAGCCAGCTCATTCCCATGAGCCCACATACAGATGGGGCAGAGTCTGGAGAGGTGACGCAGCTGAATGGAAAAAAGCAAGGAGAGCAGCGTATCAGCTACCGGCTGAGACCCTCAAGCACAGAGCCGTGTGATGGTCCCATAGTGTAAGGGGAAGGGGTCAGGAGTTTGAATCTTGCAAGCTGAGTTCAAATCTCAGTGGGACCTGCTGGGGAATTGTTGGTTTGTGTAAATCCTTGAATATTGATCTTCTTGCCCATCTGGCTCAATTCTACTTTGTGCTTCTTCACTTTCTCAATGTAAGGACTTTGGAGAAAACTCTCAAATATCTGCTCCCTTGGTGCAATGGGTCAGTACACAGTACTTATAAAGCAGTGCATATAGGAGACATGCTGAGGTTGTGAATTCAAACCTCACCTAGAGCAGTGGTTTCTAGTCCCTACTGGACTGCCCTTTTCCACTGATTGCTGTGGGAGCTGGAATTCCAGCTCAGAGGAGTCTGTCAGTCAAAATTCCCCCTTCACATATTATGGCCTCATCAGAGTGAATGGTGGGTGGCCAATATCTAAGGCCAAGTGGGGTCCAGGGTCTTGATGCCCATCTTCCTGCCTTACCCAGCAGCAGCTGCTGTCCCCTTGGGTCATTGGGTCAGCTCTGGCAGGGGAGGCAGGAAATGGGGCAAAGGAGCCACACAAGCTGAGGGAGGCAGGAAAATGCTCATCTTTGCATCTCCCCTATGTAAGGGTATGTCTACAGGTCCTTCCTCTTTCAAGACAGAAATGCAAATTCAGCTGAGTGAAAGTGCAAATGAAGCGGGGGATTTGCATAATCACATCTGGCCGCTATTTCGAAATAACCTATTTTGAAATAACAGGCGCTGTCTAGACACAGTTCTTTCAAAAGAAAACCCTTCATTCTAAATAACCCTTACTCCTTATGAAATGAGGTTTAAGGGTTATTTCTGAAGAAGGGTTTCCTCCCGCAATAAGCGTATCTAAACAGCGTTTTGTATTTCAAAATAAAGTATTTCGAAATAGCACTGGTCTGTGAATATGCAAATGAAGTGCAGGATATTTAAATCCCAGCTTCATTTCCAATTTTGAGTGTCTACATTTGCATCCCCTCGCAGGTTCTCTGGGCACTGACACTCCCAGGGAATCACAAGGGCACTTGCCGCTGGCTCTGCTGTCCTAGTATATTGCAGTCAGAGCCCTGCCTTGCCAGTGCCAGTCACAGCAGCCTCTGCACCAGCTCCAGGATTGTGGTTTCCTTCTTCTCAACATTCCTCCCCAATCAGCCTTTTCCGGAACCAGCAGTTCCATGGGTGGCCAGGGGACGCCTCTTCTGTGTCCCAGAAGGGGGCAGGAAAACTTGAGCAAAGGCTACAGCAAGACACCACTGGGATTTGAACCCAGGAACTCCTGCTTTCAAGGCAGGCGCTTTAGCCAGCTAAGCCATGGGGCCCTTTTTAGCTACATACCCACTACAGAGCTTTTCCCAGATAACTTTTCTATCTGGGAAAAACTTTGCCTCATCCATGGAACAGGTCAACTTTTTTAGATCAGTTTCCAAAAAAGTGGGCGTGTTCTTTTGGAAGTCCTGTATTCCTCCTTTTAGTAGGAATAAGGACTCTTCTGAAAGAGGAGGTTTTCCCCACATTTGGGCCCGTGTAGATGGGCCAAATGTCAGAAGAGCCTCTTCTGAAAAAAAAGTGTCTCTAAAACTGTTCTAATTTATGGTCCCAGACAACACATTTGAATTCCAAAGTGCATCCATTCCCCATTTCCCCCTCCAGCCTTGGAGGAGTCTCAAGGCTTGTGCAGCCCAAGAAACGTGATTAGCAGCTCATACCCACAATCTTTTTATCAATTGCAGTGCAGCCTAAGGGTCACTTACCAAACACGCACTACAGTCCACCACTCTACCAGCTGAGCTATCGAAGGGTGCCTGAGTACTACTGGTTTGTCCGTGTTGGCCCATCTACAAGTGTCAGGGCATGTGGTCCCCCAAGTGAGTGGCATCGCAGAAGAACCCAGGAGCACAGGGGTGCTTCCCATGCAGAAGGACCCCTGAGCTAGATCCATTCACGTCACAGCAAAAGAAAAATAGCTGGGTTCTTCTCATGGGTCTTTTTTTGTTTCAATGTCTCTAGGGGTGCAGAAGGGGCAGATCCAAAAGAACCAAACCGGTTGAGTGCATCTTGGTCCAGCCTCTCACTTGTGCTGCTCGCTCTCCCAGACTGTTCCTATGCCCAAGGCAATAGCTCCACACCCAATGGATGGGTTAGCAGAGGCCAGGGGGCAATAGGCAGAGCCTGGCAGCTGCTGGGACCGGACCTGAGGGCATCAGGGGAAGCAGCGAGAAACACAAACTCAGCCCCCCTGCGTCTCTAGCCAGGCTGGTAGGTTTCATGGCTCCAGCTCTTCTGAGCCAGCCGGATGAGAGACCGAGCGCCAGTGAGCATTAGACACCCAGCAGAAGGCACAAAAATCTCTTCTCGCCAGCCTGAGAACAAGAAACCTAAAGCAGGAGGGCTTTGCAACAACCAGCCTAGGAAAATCCCACTGACAATTGAACTCAGGTCGCAAAGTTCAGAGCCCTGAGTGCTGCCCCTTGCAGCATGGGACAAACAGCTGATGTTTTTGGTGGGCACCTGGGGCTCTCAGCTCTCAGGCTGCCTCTGCTCTCCTGGCTCCTCCAGCTGCCCCATCCCAGCTGCTTGTTTAATTTTTTGTTTTTACTTCAGTACCAGCTCTAGTGGAAGCCGTGTGACACTCTCCCCTCCCCCATCACGGCATGGACAGGTCGCCGCCCCCAACCAGACTCTGAAATGGCCCCCTGCATTTCCCCTGGACCCATGTGGCTGGCAGGAAAGAGGCCCAGGGCCAGGCTAGAGCCAGGGGAAGCAGAAGGCAGGGAGATCCCCAGTCTACACAGCTCCTTTTTGTGCAAAAATCTCTTGTGCAAAAACAGACCCCAATTAATTATGCCAATGAGCATGGCAATATGCTAATCTGTGCTACATTTGCATGAGCTTTTGGGGAAGAGAGATGCAGTATGGAGATAGCCTAGGTGGTAGATAGCCATGAAGTAACATAGACTGAGGAAAAATCCCTGGGCTGCAATCCTTAGTTACACACAATAAGAATAATTCACCAGCTCAGACGTGATTTCTAAACCCCAAACAAGGAAAATAATAAAACCTGATGGACTAGGGCAGTGGTCCCCAGTGTGGTGCCCACGGGCACCATGGCACCCGGTGGGCCATTTATGTGCGCCCGTGGAGCAATCTGGGCTGGCCCCGCCCCCGGGCGTGCGGCAGGTGCCAGCCCCGGGAGCATGGGCGGCCCCTACCCCGGGGTCACGGCACATGCCAGTGCCGGCCCCAGGCACACGGCGCCAGGAAAGCCCCTGCCTGGGGTCACGGCACATGCTGGTGCCGGCCCTGGCTCCGGGGTCGTGGCACAATCCGGTGCCGGCCCCGGGCACGTGGTGCATGCTTGGCCCCGCCCCCAGGCATGTGGCCCATGAGCGGCCCTGCCCCTGGACGTGTGGTACGTGAGCGGCCCCGCCCCCAGGCTCCTGGCAGCCCCAAAACGTTGGGGACCACTGGACTAGGGAGACTTTTCCCTATCCACACATTGCAAGAAGTCCAATTCTTTGCAAATCAAGACTGTGTGGCCTAATGGATAAGGTGTCTGACTTCGGATCAGAAGACTGAGGGTTTAAGTCCCTTCACAGTTGCATTTACCTTCCTTTGTCTGTGCTCATGGAGCCTGATGTTGCTGCCCTGGAAAGGTCCTATGTGACAATGCGGTTTTTCTATAACCCCATTGGAAGGCCTGTAGCTGTTCAGTAGCTCTAAACTATGGGGGATATTGCGGGTGTGGGGGGTTACTGGCTTGTGAAAGCAGGGCTGGTGGTGCCAGGAGAGAAGAGGCATGTTGGCCTGCCTTCGGGGGAGAGAATCAGCCATCAGGAGTGGGACTGATCAGGTGTGCACAGATCCTGAATAAACATTGAAAAGCAGTGCCTTTAAATATCCCTGCTGCTGACAGTGAGGTTTGAAGGCACTGCCATGTGTCAGAATGGAGAGAGCCTGGTGCATTCACCATCCGGAATGAGAATATGGATAAAAAAATTCCAAAGATGGTGTCGGCTTTCTGAAAATAAATGATCCCTTTTCAGTACACGATGTGGTGGTGCAGGGTTTGGTTGGATTACTCTGGTTCTGCTGGCGGAAGCAGGGCTGGCTGGGGGGAGAGGGAGCAGTGGGGCTGGCCTGGAAAGATGTGGGGGGGAGAACTGATGGGAGGAAGCAGGGTTGGTGTGGCAGCAGGGCTGCCGGGGTAGATCAGGAAGAGAAGTGGGGGAGAACCTCCAGGCCGGCAGAGGGTGGGGGTGAGCTGGGATGTCCAGGGGGGAAGCAGAGGGAAGAGAATCGGACGGCGGGGAGTGGGACTGATCCGGGCACACGCAGATCCTGGGGCGCTGCCCGTCCCGTGCATGGTCCTGGTGAAGCACGAAGGAGTCTGGCCTCCTAGATTCCATTTTGCCACCCCCTCGAGTAGTATTGTTTGTCCGTGTGATAGTCTGGTTTGGATCTGTTTCTGTCTGCTGTATAATTGATTTTGCTAGGTGTAAATCAGCTAAGGCGGTGGGGTCTGATTGGTTAGGTCATTCTGTTACAGTATGTTCTGATTGGTTAGTGAAATTCTACTAAAATAATTGGTTAAGATAGAACTAAGCAGTATTGAGTTTCTCTATATAACCTGGGGTCCAAGAAGGAGACCAGCAAGAAGGAAAAGGGGAGAAGAGAAGAGGAAGGAAAAGGGAAAGGAAGACCAAGAAGGAGGAGAGAAGACCTTGAAGCAGAACTCACCTCCAAGGCAGCCTAAGAGCAGAACAGCCGGGACTCCTCTGCACAGCTGTTGAAATGGTTTGCTGTGTGAATTCTATGGCAGGTGACATTAGGCCTGCGCATTGGGATTATTTACCAGTTTCCTGGCCTACTACTGACTGTAGCTGTGATGGCCGAGTGGTTAAGGTGTTGGACTTGAAATCCATTAGGGTTTCCTGTGCAGGTTCAAATCCTGCTCGCAGTGAAGCCTGTGTTTTGGACACACCCCTTTCTAGGGCAACAAGGGTCTCTGTGAGTTACTAGCAGTGGGGCTGTTAGTATTGGCATCTAATTAATTGCACCATTAGGCCATGTCTTCACTCAGGTGGAGATTTCTGCTGCAATCCATCTCCGGGGATATGTCTACGCTGCAGGCTTTTTGCGCAAAAACTTACAGAGTGTCTACACTGCACGCACGTTCTTGAGCAAGTACATTTACAATACAGTGTCAGAAAACAGGGCTTCTTCCAGAAGAGTTAATTCTCTCCCCACGAGGAATAAACCCTCTTGCACAAGAGGGCAGTGCAGACAGGCAACATGAATTTCTTGCTCAAGAAGCCCCTATGGTTAAAAGAGCCATCAGAGCTCTCTTGTGCAAGGGAGTGTGCACACTGCCATAGATGCTCTTGTGCAAAAAGAACATCTCTTGCACAAAAGCACATGGCTGTGTGGACGTGCTCTTGTGCAAGACCTTTTGCACAAGAACTCTTCTGCAAAAGAGTTGTTGCACAAGAAGCTGCCAGTGGACGCTCTACCTTGACTTAGAGTCACCAAAAGGTTGATTTTACAGACAGCAGAAGAACTAGCTCCAGTAGTAGAACGTTTATTTAATATGTGAGAGATAGTGAGATTGATACCCCAGTAACCTGTAGGTTACTTTTTTTTTTTTGGTGCAAGCAGAGGACCAAGGTCCTTCAGTGCCCCTCCCTCTTCCTACTCACTCACCTCAAAAACCAGCTCCGGCTTAGCTCCAAATCTGTAAACCCCATTGCCCGAGGGATAACGCCTCTTCCGAAATAGCTATTTTGCAATAGCCGGAGTGTGGATGCTCCACTGCAGCTATTTCAAAATAGCTCCTCCCCAGGGCCATTCAAAGTAATCACTGCCCAGTGCCTCCTGGGGCTCTAAGTCGAGGCTTCCTGCAGTGTGGATGTGCTACTTTGAAACAAGCTATTGCAAAACAAGCGCACTGTGTAGACCAGTGGTCTCCAACCTTTTTACACGCAAGATCACTTTTTAAATCTCAGAACAGGCGAAGATCTACCGCCCCGCCCCTTCCTTGAAGCCCCGCCCTCTCTATTCTCCTCCTGTCCATCACTTGCTATCCCCAGCTCTTACTTACACAGTCTGATAAACAGTTTATTTTTAAATTATGTGATACATAAAATTAAAATCATGTGTTTATAGTTATGAAATAAATGGTCTGGTTTTTATTCATGCTATTTAAATCTAAAATGAAGCATTTATAATTATACATTTTGTGGGGACAGAGTTCTGCGGCTGGGGGCAGGGGAGAGGGAACAGGGTGCTGGGAGGGAAGAGGACAGGGTTCTGCAGCAGGGGACAGAGTGCCAGTGGGGACAGGTTTCTGCAGCTGGGGACAGGGTGCCAGTGGGGACAGAGTTCGGGGAGTGGGGACGGGAATAGGGACAGTGTTCAGTAGCTGGGGACAGGAGAGTGGGGACAGAGTTCTGTAGCTGGGGAGTGGGGGTTGGGGAGTGGAGGCAGAGAGTCCCCTGCATCTCCCTCCTCCCAGGATTCTCCCCCCCACCCCCAGGGAAACCAGCGCGTGCCTGCCCCGGGGCCGACCCCACATGGCGCAGGGAAGCCCTGCACGCGCGCGCCTGCCCAGGGGGGCTGACCCCTCCCCCACGCAGGGAAGCCCTGTGCGCACGCCTGCCCCGGGGCCAACCCCCCTGCGTGTGCCGGGAAACCCCCTGCGTGCCTCCCGCGGGCTGACTCATCCCTCCTGTGCGGTTCAGGGAGCCGATGCTCCCTCCCGCAGTACACCCGGCAGAGCAGCTAGCGCACTTCTGGAATCCCTGGAAGTGGTGCTAAGCTGCGGGACTTCTGTCCATCCCCAGGAAGCCGACACTACCTCCATTTTCACTTGAGGTAAGTAGTGGGGCTTCTCGGGGGTGGGAGGGAAATGGGGGCAGGGCAGACAGGACGCCTCGCGAGCGACTGGTCGAGGCCACGCGATCGACCAGTAGATCGCGATCGACCTGTTGGTGACCACGGGTGTAGACGAACCCTGAGAGCTGAGTGAAGCTGTTAGTGTCCCTGCTCCTGGCACAATCCCATTGGCTGGTTTCTGGCCATGTGAAGCACCATCCCCCCTCCACTCAGGCTCTTATTCACCAACCCACATGGCCCCTGCAGCCTGTGCGGGGGTGGGGCAGGCTGCCTGAGAAATGTGCTGGGCTGCTGGCCGGGAGTGAGCCAGGTAAGTTTCCCAGCTAGAGCCTGTCTCTGGTACCCCAGCCCCTCCCTTCCCTCAACCCACTGATACCGCACGTAAACCAAACCCTCTGCCCCCCTCCTGAAACCACACCCCTCCCAGATTCTGCATCCCAATCCTCTGCCCCAGGTCACAACCCAACCCCCTGCAACCGTTCCTGCACCCCAGTCCTCTGCCCCAAGCTCCTGTCAACACCCACCTCCATCCCAGACGTCCACCTCCTCCGTTAAAAGCATGGAAAAGTGCAGCCCTGGGAGCGGTTCCCAGATCTTGCCCACCCCTGCTCTAAGCTTGCAATAGCCCAGCCCCACAGCTGCTTAATGAGCCCTGCCCTGCCAGGGGCTCAGGACTCTGCCCACGGAGCTGCCATGTCTTCTCCAGAGCCCTTAGGCTGGCACCAGGGAGGCCTGAGTCCAGGCAGTGCCCAGAGGAGCCCAGCAGGGGCGGAGGGAAGGTTTGGAACTTGGGATGGGGCCAGGGCTGTTCTGAAAGGCTGCAGGCGCCGTTAGACCCTTTTGTCCTTCCCTGTCTCACCCCAGCGCTGAGCAACACTCAGTGCCGGTCTGAGCATCCGTCCTGCTCTGGGACGTGTCTCTATGGCAGGAACCTGCCCAGGCGGCTCCAGCAGTGAGGCCCCTCCCTGGCAGCACCGAGCAGTGAGAGCTGAGTGAAGGGGGAGGCAGGACCAGGGGGAGAAGGCTCCATGACTGTGTCAGAGGGAGGCTCTGCCCTGGCCAGTGGGGAATTTGTTGCCTCTCTGAGGGGCCCAGGCCTGGTGGGTCATTTCCCCAGGTTACTGAGTGGGGGGCTGGAGCCAGTTCTGGGTTGTCTCTTTCAACAACCAAACCGAACCAATGGATCTTGCGCTGACCTGACTGTGTGCTGGGCTAGTGCTGAGTGTGCCACAGAGCTTCCTGCAGGGCTATCCACATGGGAGGGGGAGGGGCAGTTTGAGTCACCCAGTTCTGCTCCTTCTAAAGGGCTTGCGAAAATGTCAGGTGCTGTCTTAGCAGTGAGGGAGTGGGGCCCCCTTAGTTAACCTCTTGGGTCACAGCTGCTGTAACAATGAGGTAAGATGAATTAGTAGGCAGTGCTCATGTGTAAACTGACACTGGTTTCCCTGACTGGGAATGGAACCCAGGCCTCAGCAGTGAAAGTGCTGAATCCTAACCACTAGACCATCAGGGACACAGGAATGTGTCTTTTCCTTACCTACATTAGCCTTTCACAGGCCACTTTCTGACCCCTTCAGGACAAGGGTCCATTTTCCATTGCCCAGAGGGGACAAGAACAGAAACCAAACAGAACATCAGAACAGCCAGACTGGGCCATGCCAGTTGTCCAATTAGCCCAGGATCCTGTCTCACAATAGCAGCCAATTTCATTGCCCAGTGGGAATCCTCAGGACAGACAATTGATAAGTGATCCCTCCTGTCGCCCATTCCTAGCTTATGGAATACACCAACCAGGGACACCTTTCCTGTCCATCCTGGTTAAATGCCATTGATTGACCTTTCCTGCATTAAATTATCCAGTTCTTTTTTGGACCTTTTTGTAGATTTCACCTTCACAACATCCTCTGGCAAGGAGTTCCACTGGGCGCAAAAATGCTTCCTTTTGGTTTATTTTTAACTTGGTTACTTACCAGTTTCATTCTGTCACCCGGGATCTTGAGTAGGAGAAAAAAAATTCTTATTTGCTTTCTGCACCCCTGTCATCATTACATAAACCTGTCCCATCGCCCCTTAGTCGTCCCTTTCCCAAGCTGAGAAGAAGAAGTTCCATGAACTCCTGGGAGCCCCTGTTCCAAAGAAGAGGCATTTCCGTGGAAAAGATGGCCAAGCCCAATCCCTACACGGAGCCCCAGAAAATACCAATGGACACTGGGCACTTGTAAAGCTCCTCTCGGGCAGCGCTACGGAATGGATCCGGCTGGCCATCGGGCTGACTAACGCCATCAACAGACGAGTCCCAGTGATACTTCTCAGCCCAAGTGCAGAGACTGTGGAGTCTCCCCCTCCCAGTCCAGTGGCAGAGGGGCAGCGCCCTGAGGAGGCGGGTCCCGAGGCAGCAGATACCTTTGAAGGGAACAGAGATGTAAGGTAAGAAGGCAGGAGAACAAGTCACCTCTTCCCAGGTGAGATGTGGTGGGAAACTACCAGATCCCGTGCAAGCTGAGCTCCAAGAGCTGGTTCCTGCCTGGTGGCTCCTTGCAGGGCCCGGCTTGAGAAGCACCAAGGAGTGCAGTGTGTGGCCAGGAGAAAGGGTGCAGAAGGACCGTGGATGAAGGAGCAGGGTGGGGTGTCTGGCAAGAATAGAGGGAGCAGGAACAAGGGAGGGTGTCAAAGGAAGCTGAGGGTGCTGGGTGGGAAGAAATTGAGGGGAATGGGGTGGCTGGGGTCTGGGCATGAGGCAGGACGTTATGTGGCTTTGTGTCCCCTTGCACCAAAGGTGACAGCCACACTGCCCCAAAGGTGCACAGCCGCAGTAGTGGCACTTCCAGGGTGGGCCCTGGACTGAGTGGCTGCAATGACCTGGTCCCACGTAAGGGACTGCTGAGAAGTCTCAGCCCCAGCCCTGCCTCCTCCCATCTCAGCCTAACCTGATTAGCTGTCTCCCGCATGCTCCTGAAAGCCAGCAAACAGGCCACCCAGCCCTGCACCAGGGGGCAGGCCCTGGCACTGCCTTGTGGGCACCAAGGGGAACTGCAATAAGAGAAGACCCTGTGTTTCTGCCTGGTTTTGAACCAGGGCCCTTTTGCTGCGTGTTAAGCAAATGTGATAACCACTACACCACAGAAACACATGTAACAAGGTTTTCTGCTGCTGCACTTAAACTTGGGCAAATATTCGGTTGCTAACCCTTTGGCCAACAGAGATTGCTGCAGGGCAAAGGAATTCTCTGTTGTTAATTTTGTGTCCTCAGGAAGGGGCCAAACTGAAGGAGGCCGGGCTCCCACCTGGGGACTCCAACCTAAACCCTGAGACCAAGGGGTTTACAAACCAGAAAATCAAAGTTTGCTGCATTTCTCCCTCCCACAATCCAGCAGAACCTCAAAGGCAACTCTACAGTCCCAGTCGCTGGGGGAGATGTGCACATTACAGCCTCTGCCCACTGAGCTGTAGCCTTCTGTGCCCAGGGAGCCAGACACCTCCAGGGTGGGAAGGCAGATGGGGAATGGCTGAACTTTCTGAGGCAATGGTGTTACCTGGGACCATACATAGAACGCTTTACAAGTGGGTCTGAGTAGGGCACCATGGCTTGGTAGGCTAAACCCTTGCGTAATCAACAGGGTATCCTGGGTTGAATTTCTGGAGTTGCCTTGTTACAGCCTTTGCTCACATTTTCCTACACCCCTCTGGGACACGGAAGAGGCCTCTCCAGTCACCCATGGAACTGCGGGTTCAGGAAAAGGCTGATTGAAGAGGAGTGTTGGAAAGAAGGAAACCACAGGTGAGAAGCACCTGATGCCCACATACCCTAACTCTCCATGGCTGCAGGAGCTGCAGAGCTTGCTCCTCAAGCTCTCTAGGTGCTGATCCTCTGGGAATCACAAGGGCGTGTGGTGCTGGCTCTCCTGTCCCAGCAATTGCAGTCAGAGCCCTGCCTTGCCAGTGCCTGTCACAGCAGCCTTTGCACTTGCTCCAGGCTTGTGGTTTCCTTCTTCCCAACACTCTTCCCCAAGTCAGCCTTTTCCTGAAGCAGCAGTTCCATGGGTGGCCAGGGGAGGCCGCTTCTGATGCCCCAGGAGGACATAGGAAAATGCAAGCACAGGCTGTAATAAGGCACCACTGGGAATTGAACCCAGGATCTCCTGTTTATGAGGCAGGCATGTTAGCCAGCTAAGCCATCGTGCCCTCCTCCAAAGCCTCTTTACAATGGTTCTTTATGTTTCCAGACAACACCTTTGACTCCCAAAATGCAGCCATTCCCCACTTCTCTCCTGCCTTCTAGCCCTGGTGGGGTCTGGCCCCTGGGCACAGAAAGCTACAGCTCTGTGGGGAGAGGGCTTTGGCCTCCTTGATGCTGTTGCAGGAAGGGCTGCTCAGCAGGGATGGGGCTCAAGTGTTGAGGAAGGGAAGAGTATTTGGATGCAGACTGGTGAGGAGGCTTTCAAGTAGGCTTGACGGGGGCAGGTGCCCAAAGCCCACAGGTAGGTGAACAACATGGAAACCCGGGAGATGGGTTAGAAATGGGAGAGAGCAGGGGCTGTAACAGCAGAGCTAAAGGAGGACGCGCACCACTGAGAAGTAAACTCTAATCTGTGTCTTAGACTCTGGTATAGACACACGGGAAGGATGGTTACAGCCACCTCCCGGGCAGAAGAGGTGCCTGAGGCTTTTAAACAATTAACAAAATCATCCAAAGTGCAGCTGGTTTCACACACACTCAGCCTCACCCACAGCTGGGAGGCAGTTTGCAGAGAGCTGAAAAGAAACAGAAGAGGGGAAACTGCTGCCTGGCAGAACCAAGTCTTGGGATTCTTCTGTGTCCAGATGTGCTAAGCAGCTGGCAGCCAAGCTCCCAAGTGCTGGTCTATTCCCGCCCTCCCCAGGCAGGCAAATTCCCTCCGCTGGGTGTTACAAGCTGGACTTGGCCTGCCTGACTTTTAGCCAGGGAACTGCTCCCTGTGAGGCAAACGTGACACCCCCTGCACTGCAGAAACCAGCCTGTTGCCTTATGGAAGAGAGAAGGAGGCCCTGGAAGCACTTAGCCCCTTGCTGGCTCTGCCTGTGAAAAGAGAAAGCAGCAAACATCTATCACTGGAGAACATGGGTATTGATCCCACTGCCTCTCACATGCAAAGCAAGCGCTCTACCACTTGAGCTAATTCCCCTGCCTCTGAAGAGTTTTCCTGCCCCACCCACCTTGTTCCAGAGCCCACAACATCCCTTCTGCTAAACCCTCATATAAAACTCGGCAAATATCCAGAGAAGTTGCGGTTCCCTTTACAAGACTCTGCACAGCTCAGTTCCAATCAGCCGGTCTTCCCTAGAGCCCAGAACATCGACCGCGGCAGCGTCACTCTTACACCTAGTGTAGACATGGCCTTAGAGTGTCACTAAACCAGCCCTGGGACACATTCCTGGCTAGGACCAGTCACAGTCTGGGGTCAGTGAGGATCCGTCCTACCTGAGATGTGTGTGACACAAAAGCCTCCTGTTCCCTGCCCAGTTCCCAACACTGGCTGCAGACCCAGCGATATTTGGTGCCTTGGCTGCTGTCCCTGCTGGCAGGGAGCTGTCCCGCACCTGCAGTTCATCCACCTCCCGGAGAGGGGGCAGCTCTGTGAGGGGGAGAAGCCGGGGAATTTTCCTGCATGTGTAAAAACCATCACTGCAGCACCGTGTCAGATGGTTTCTTCTTGGCCTGGTGCCTCCTGAATGCTGGGAGCAGCTGCCTGGTCCGAGGGGCTGCAGTTCCCTGGAGAGAGGGGCTGGGGCTGGTGGCGGCAGGAAAACCCTTCTGCTGTGTCTGTGGCTGAGCGGCACAAAGGAAGATACAAGATCCCTGGGGGGGTCTTTGCCAGATGAACGTGCCTGAGGAAAGACGCTGGAAGCACAACAGACACAGAAAAGGGGATGAGGGACAGTTTGAGTCACACACAGGGCAGGTGGCACAACACAGCCAGGGACCTTATCCACTCACAGAGCTTCACAGCTTCTCCACCCCCCCAAACCGCCCCATGGGCTTCACCCGCACCATGCTCAGGGCCTGGGGATTTTCTGTCAGTTTGCCAGAGCAAATAACTAGCCCCCCCCACTCCTCTGGAGTCTCTGCCTCTCATGGGCCTTCTCATCCTCAGCTTTGTCTCCAGACAGACCCTGCTCTGCTACAGGTACCTCGCTCTGTCTGTCACTCCTGGGCCTTCTAGAGCAAGAACACACCCCTTCTCTCCCACTTTAGATACCTGGGCTTTTAGCATCCAAATCTGCACCGAAACACCAGCAGTTGTTAGTAAGGGGTCTGAACAGCTTTTGTAGAGAGAGAGACAGCCACTGTGGAGTAGCCTTGCCAACTCTCCCAGAGCAAGTTAAGCTCTTTAACAGTGAAAGGAAAGTATCAACCCAGGTGGGACTTGAACCCATAATTACCTGGTTTAGAAGGCCAGTTTCTTGTCCATTAGGCCACTGGGACTTACAGAAAAGCGCTCACTTCCCCCTCCCCAAAACAGAAATTCACCCTTCTAAATGGTCCTTCTTCAACTTTTAGCTCCTGATTAAGCCCCTTTGAAGAAGCCAGATACACAGGAAGGGCTGATCACACCCCTCTGAAAATCAGCTTTCCATAGGTATCAGTAGCTGGCTCCGAGTCATGGGCCTTGACATCTCGTCTCCCTCCCCAAACCAGGGAAGTGTCTCATCAGGGAGCTACACTGGTGCTCACACTGCTCTTAGGGAAGGGAGCGGGTCCCACAGTGGCTGGGTGGGGAATGGCTGGTAGTTACTGAAGGGGAAGGATAAAACACAGCTACATTGCCAAGGGAATGGGAGGCCGGCCTGGTGACACCCTGGGACGGCCCTGGGGGAGCTCTGCAATGTGACCCTGGCTCCCAAGGCAGCAAGTGCAGAATCCCCCTCGGTGAGCGCAAGAGGCTCCGACCGGCCTGGTCTGAATCAGGCTGAACAGCCCCACTGCTGGAGTGTCAGAGCCAGACACTAGAGTTACAGGCACGTCTCTCGCACCCAGAGAAGTCCAGTCACAAGCTCCTGTCACTCCCATAATGCAACAGGGGCAGGTCCAGCCTGTTCTATAAAAGCCACTCTGGAAATCAGAGAGCAGCTGAAAATGACTGGGGGGGGGGATTTGAACCCACAGCTTTTGAGCGCTTGGCCTAACTCACTGAGCACCACTGCTTAGACAGCCAACATGCATGCACTTGTGCTGCAAGGCACCAAAGTTCAGCTAGCTCCTCATTCTCGCCCTCTGCTTTGCAACAGGGCAATTGCTGGGGTAGAAGAAAGGGAAAAGCTGAAAATAGGAACACACGCTCCCCCTCGCACAGTCAGACCCCCCGATACCCAGCCCCCTGCTTAGAGTCTCAGCTGTGGCTTAAACCTGGTTCCAGAGAGAAAAGGCCAATGCAAACAGCCCCCTGGCAGAGAGGGAGTCAGCACGTCGGTGGGTGGGGCAGGGAGCTGGGGGCAGATCTTGGCTCTAACTCACTGAGTGACCTTGGCCTGTTCAGTGAATCTCTCCCTGGCTCTATGGCCGTGTCTGTACAGCAGGGACAGCAACACTCACAGCCCCACAGGAGGGCCCCTGGCCTAGCAATGTGGCACCCTGAGCAGCCTCTGATGTTCCCTGCTTGAGCCCCAGAACCAGCCCTGAGTGACTGGGGGAGGGGGAGCAGCTCACACATGCCAAGGGGCTGGCCAGGAGCAGGACATGAGCCTGCAAGGCAGCAGTGGGTGGGTGGAGCAGGGACCTGGGGGCAGAGCTGGGCTCTAACTCACTAGGGGTGCATCCCATAGCTCAGAATAAGCAATGCAATTGTGTAGCTTATTTTGAGTCAATTTTGAAATAGCTTATTTTGTAATTTGGCGCTGGCTACACAGCACTTATTTCGAAATAAATCGCAATTCCAAAACGCCCCTCCTGCCTAGTGCCATGAGGTTTCCAGGGACGTCGGAATAGCGAGCCCATTATGGTTTGAAACAAGGGGCTTGCTCTTAAGACGCGTCTGTGTGATATGAGCACCACGTCCTAAACCTCCAAGCTAGCCGGCCCACGGGTGTCAGTCTCACAAGTGGCCCTTTGAGAAAGGAGCCCTGGGCAGCGGCAGGGATGTTGTGGGCTCTGGAACAAGGTGGGTGGGGCAGCAAAGTTTTCTGCAGGCAGGGTAATTAGCTCAAGTGGTAGAGCGCTTGTTTAGCATGCAAGAGGTAGTGGGGTCGATACCCACATTCTCCACCTACAGATCAGTTCTCATCCCTTATTTTCACTGTCAGGGGCTCAGTGGCCCCCTGACTCCTCTTTTCCCCAGCATTGCCGTGCTGCAAAGCAGAGAGTGGAGATATCAAGCTCAGCAACCTGTCAGGCTCTGTGGTGCAATGGAAAGCATGTTGGACTTTAAGCTGCAGGGATTAATATGAGCCCAGCTAGACATTCAAAGCTTGTGGGTACAAGTGTCACTTTAGCTGCTTTCTCATTTCCAGGGTGCAGCTTTTACAGACCAGGCAATCCTTAGGCTGACACTGGGGTGGGTTTGAGTCCAGACAGTTCCCAGCAGACCCCAGTGAGGGTGGAGGGAAGGGCTGGTTCTTGGGGTTGGGGCTGGGGGTGGTTCTGAAAGGCTGCAGGTGCCATTAGACCATTTTGTCCCTCCCTGTCTCTACTAGTGCTGAGCAACACTCAGGCTATGTCTACACTGCACTGTTCTTCTGGAAAAACCTACGCAAATTTTGAAACCCAATTTCTTTTTCTTCTGCTTTTTTTGGAAGGGGCTTTTCCGACATTTGGCCTGTGTACACTGGGCAAGTCACACAAGGGAGGCAGGAGGCAGAGCCAGCCCAATGCACCAGCCTCCCAGGGCAGGGGGGAGGCCAAGCCACAAGCCTCTAGCAGCTGCCTGGCCTGATTCATCTCACTTCCCCAGACTGGCACCCAAGGGGCATTCTCAGCTGATGTCACCCCCCTCTGTCACACAGGAGTTGGGCTCATCAACAGGCTGGGCAGCAGCAGCTGCACTTACCTGGGCACCCAGGGGAACAGCAATAAGAGCAGAGTCCATGTTTCCGCCTGGCTTTGAACCAGAAACCTTTTGCATGTTAGTAGAAAACTGTTTGCACACAGCCTGGCTAGCTCAGTTGGTAGAGCATGAGACTCTTAATCTCAGGGTCATGGGTTCAAGCCCCATGCTGGGCGATGCCCTTCTTTAACTCACATTCTAAGTCTACAAGCAATTCACTCTCAGCTTTCACTAGGGTTTTAGAAAGAAAAAGTCTAGTCCTGGGGTCCAGCTTTAGTAGAACCAGAGAGAGAACAAACTGCAATTTCCATCTTCTGAGGAGAAGGGAAGAGGAAGATAAACACTACACCACAGAAACACACTCCAGGGCTGAAACTTGGCTGACTGTTCTGTTACTAGCTCTTTCTAACACCCTGCTCTGCAGGGGAGGGGAATGCACCTTGTGAACACTCCACCTCTTGTTCTCATGGAAGCGACTAACCCGAGCTGCCAGCTCCTCATTTCCTCACCAGCCCCTTGAGATTTGTAGCTCAAAGCTGGAGCTGCTGTGGAAGGAGGTGAAGCTACAGAAGCTGACAGGGGACAATCAGCGGGCGGAGGGTTATTTTTTCTCCTCCCTGGGCTGATCTGACTAGAACTGAGGAGAAGAAAATCCTCTTCCCTTCTCCTCCGAAGATGGAAATTGCAGTTGGTTCTCTCTCTGCTTCTACTGGAGCTGGACACCAGGACTAGACTTTTTCTTTCTAAAACCCTGGTGAAAGCTGAGAGTGAATTGCTTGTAGACTTAGAATGTGAGTTAAAGAAGGGCACCGCCCATCTCAGGGTAACAGGAGCCAAGTGTTCTCCATTCCCTGACTCAAGGCTCTTTCTTGCCCCTCATGTGGGGTTCTGGTCTGTGGAGAGGTTTGAACTCGAACCCCACTCTCAACACACCCACTTCTTTCCCCACAAGGAACGGTCCCATTTCCATCTCTCCAGGGACAGGAGAAGGGCTCTGGCCTGTTCTCTGCAAAATGCTCAGCCTCTTTCATTTTCTGCAGGAACGAGTGGGATCCATGTGCCCTGTTCCCCAGTGACAAGTGTGTGTCCTCTCCCCCCCCTTTCCACAGACACAGCAGGCCAGGGGGCTATGAGCCTCCAGAGGCCCCTTCCTACTTGGCCTCCCACAAAGCTGGGGTGAAAAAACTGCAAGATCCCAAGCCCTCCTGGGCCAAGCCATGACAGAGGTAGCAGGATTCACTCCCATCTTCTCCTGCCTGTGCCCTGGTGCTGAGGGGCCAGCCCCTTTCCTGCTGCCCCAACTCTTATTCCCACAATGCACTTTGTGCAGGGGCCATTGGTCTTTGTGCCAAGGTGCATGGCTGGGAGCCAGGACTCAGGACTCTTCCCCAACCCCCCTTCCCCTGACCCGCTCACACTGTCTGGCTGCCTCCAGCACAGGCTGAGCTCAGGGGCCAGGTGGGTGACCTGTCCTGCAGGTGTGATGGCATCAGGCCCTTCCCACCTGCTCAGTCTGGAGATGGAGCTCCAGGGGGCCTCAGACACCCAGCAAGAGGAACAAAACTCTCTTTGCTGAACCTCAGTGCATGGAAGCTGAAGCACCTGAACCTTGTAACAACCAGCTGAGCCCCAGCAGGTCCCACTGAGATTTGAACTCAGATTGCAGGATTCAGAGTCCTGAGTGCTGCCCCCTTACACCATGGGACTTGCAGTGTGAAAGTGGAGTGGGGACCTCTGACTCTCAGCTCTCAGGCTGGCCTCTGCTCTCCTGGCTTCCCTCCAGCTACTTCATCTCCCAGGACTCCCTGTCCTGCCCCTGCTCTGCTGCTTTCAGGGCAAATTCCTTGTTAGGACCAGTCACACTCTGGGGGTCAGTGAGGGTCCCTCCCACCTGAGATGTGTGTTACACAAAAGCCTCGTTTCATGCTCAGTTCCCAACGCTGGATGCAAACACATGGTTGCTATGGGGGTGTAACAAGTGCCCCTTAAAAAGCTCATCAATTTAAATGAAACTATTACATCTCCAGCTGTGTTACGCTTTGGATTTCTATTGAACAGGGATTCTTCAAATGACCACAAACCCCTAACATGCTCTAGTGCCAATGCACATAAACCAGACAAACCCGCCCCTCAGCTGGAACCAATTCAAACCCGCTCTGTGTGTGTGTCTGGTTTCTGTTTCCATCCATTCAACAAGGGTATGATCTGATCTGGATGCCCATAGGCTCGTCCTTACTCTCCTTTGGCTGTGTCCTGCAGAAGAACAAGGACCACGTCCAGATGGGGATGAATGGCCACAATCGATCTTACAGCTTTTGATTTAGCAAGTCCAACTCACTAAATCAAACCCAGAGGCCACCCCCACCAGCTTCCAGCACTTCTGCTCTTTGCTCCCTTTGGCTTCCTGCTGTGGGGACATGGCCAACTCCAGCTACGTAGAGAGGGATGGCAGGAATAGCAGACACATTGGCCAGTCACCACTGGGGGCTGCCTCCCTCACCTCCCCCATACCCAGCAGCTGCTTGGCCAGCTTAGTCATGGGGCTGCTCTCTGGGACTTCTCTCCCAGCTCCTCCACCTGTTGCCATTGCCCATCCCAAGAGAGCGGGGACGACAGTCACTCCCCACGGTTGCAGGAGCTGCAGAGGTTGCACTTGCAGGGTCTCTGGGCACTGACACCCCAGGGAATCACAAGGGCATGTGGTGCTGGCTCACCTGTCCCAGCAATTGCAGTCAGAGCCCTGCCTTGACAGTGCCAGGCACAGCAGCCTCTCAGGGTTTAGGTTGGAGTCCCCAGGCTGCGGCCAGGCCTCCTTCAGTTTGGTCCCTTCCTGAGGCCACAAAACTGACAACAGAGAATTCCTTTGCCCTGCAGCAACCTCTGTTGGCCAAAGGGTTAGCAACCGAATATTTGCCCAAGTTTAAGTGCAGCAGCAGAAATCATTGTTAAGTGTGTTTCTGTGGTGTAGTGGTTATCACATTTGCCTAACATGCAAAAGGTCCCTGGTTCAAAACCAGGCAGAAACACAGGGTCTTCTTATTGCAGTTCCCCTGGGTGCCCACAAGGCAGTTTCAGGGTCTGCCCCCTGGTGCAGGGATGGGTGGCCTGTGTGCTGGCTTTCAGGAGCATGTGGGAGACAGCTAATCAGGTTAGGCTGAGATTGGAGGTGGCTGGGCTGGGGCTGAGACTTCTCAGCAGTCCCTTACCTGGGACCAGGTTGTTGCAGCCATTGAGTCCAGGGCCCACCCTGCAAGTGCCACTACTGTGGCTATTCACCTTTGGGGCAGTGTGGCTGGTGCTTTTGCTACAAAGGGACACAAAACTGCATAACGTCCCGCCTCATGCCCAGACCCCAGCCACCCCATTGCCCTCGCTTTCTTCCCACCCAGCACCCTCAGCTTCCTTTGACACCCTCCCATGTTCCTGCTCCCTCACCCTGCTCCTTCATCCACGTTCCTTCTGCACCCTCTCCTGGCCACACGGCTCCTTGGCGCTTCTCCAAGCCAGGCCCTGCAAGGAGCCACCAGGACAGGAACCAGCCCTTGGAGCTCAGCTTGCACCGGATCTGGTAGTTTCCCACCACATCTCACCTGAGAAGAGGTGACTTTTTCTCCTTCCTTTTTACCTTACGTCTCCATTCCCTTCAAAGGTCTCTGCTGCCTCGGGACCCACCTCCTCAGGGCGCTGCCCCTCTGCCACTGGGCTGGGAGTGGGAGACTCCACAGTCTCTGCACCTGGGCTGAGAAGTCTCACTGGGACTCGTCTGTTGATGGCGTTAGTCAGCCCGATGGCCAGCCGGACCCATTCGGTAGCACTGCCCGAGAGGGAGCTTTACAAGTGCCCAGTGTCCATTGGTATTTTCTGGGGCTCTGTGTAGGGGGTTGGGCTTGGCCATCTTTTCCACGGGAAATGCCTCTTCTTTGGAACAGCAGCTCCCAGGAGTTCATGGAACTTCTTCTTCTCAGCTTGGGAAAGGGACGACTAAGGGCGATGGGACACAGTTTTATGTAATGATGACAGGGGTGCAGAAAGCAATAATTTTTTTTCTCCTACTCAAGATCCCGGGTGACAGAATGAAAGTGGTAAGTAACCACATTAAAAATAAACCAAGAGGAAGCATTTTTGTGTCCAGTGGAACTCCTTGCCAGAGGATGTTGAGAAGGTGAAATCTACAAGAAGGTCCAAAACAGAACTGGATAATTTAATGCAGGAAGGTCAATCAATGGCATTTAACCAGGATGGACAGGAAGGTTTCCCTAGCTGGTGTATTCTAGAAGCTAGGAATGGGCAACAGGAGGGATCATTTAACAATTGTCTGTCCTGAGGATTGCCACTGGGCAATGAAATTGGCTGCTGTCGTGAGACAGCAGCCAGGGCTAGTTGGGCAACTGGCATGGCCCAGTCTGGCTGTTCTGACCTTCTGTTTGGTTTCTGTTTTTGTCCCCTCTGGGCAATGGAGAATGGATCCATGTCATGAAGGGGACAGAAACTGGTCTGTGAAAGACTAGTGTAGGTAGTGAAAAAAATCTATTCATGTGTGCCTGATGGTCTAGTGAATAGGCTTCAGCATTTTCACTGCTGAGGCCTGGATTCAGTGCTCAGTCAGAGAAACCAACCTCAGTTTTCACATCACCGCTGCCTACTCATTCATCTTACCTCATTGTTACAGCAGCTGAGACCCAAGGGCTACGTCTAGAATAGCATGATTTTCCGGAAATGCTTTTAACGGAAAAGTTTTCTGTTAAAAGCATTTTCGGAAAAGAGCATCTAGATTGGCAGGACGCTTTTCTGCAAAAGCACTTTTTGTGGAAAAGCGCCCGTGGCCAATCTAGACGCTGCTTGCAAAAAGCCCGATCGCCATTTTCGCGATTGGGGCTTTTTATGGAAAACAAATCTCAGCTGTCTACACTGGTTCTTTGCGCAAAAGTTTTTCTGAAAAGACTTTTGCCCAAACGGGAGCAGCATAGTATTTCATAAAAAACACTGACAATCTTACATGAGATTGTAAGTGTTCTTGCAGAAATTCAAGCGCCAGTGTAGACAATTGGCCAGTCTAGACACAGCCCTTAAGAGGTTTACTCAGGGCCCCTTTC
Source organism: Rafetus swinhoei (assembly GCA_019425775.1). Taxonomy (NCBI): domain Eukaryota; kingdom Metazoa; phylum Chordata; order Testudines; family Trionychidae; genus Rafetus; species Rafetus swinhoei. The sequence goes on along the minus strand of CM033444.1, from coordinate 32,702,527 downwards.
CCACCTCTCCTCCTCACTGCCAAGACAGCACCTGCCATTTTCACAAGCCCTTCAGAAGGGGCAGAGCTCGGTGACTCAAACTGCCCTTCTCCTCTCCCATGTGGGTAGCATTGCAGGAAGCTCTGTGGCACACACAGCACTAGCCCAGTGCATAGGCAGGTCAGCACAAGATCCATTGGTTCAGTTTGGTTGTTGAAGGAGACAACCCAGAACTGGCTCCAGCCCCCACTCAGTAACCTGGAGAAATGACCCACCAAGCCTGGGCCCCTTGGAGAGGCAACGATTCCCCACGGGCCAGGGCAGAGCCTCCCTCTCACACAGTCATGGAGCCTTCTTCCCCTGGTCCTGCGTCCCCCCTTCACTCAGCTCTCACTGCTCGGTGCTGCCAGGGAGGGGCCTCACTGCTAGTCAGTGTTCCTGTTCCAGGAGCAGGGTGAGTTTTGTCTTGTGAACCAATATTGAGGTCGTGTGAGTCTGTTCGGGGTTGAGCCCCCGTGGCGCCTGCCAGTTACTAACAAATATCTTAGCTACATGTTATGGGAGAAAGACACTAACCCACGGGATAATTAACACTGGGCTGCGGCTAGTCTCTGCCTCCCCCAGGGCCAATAGGAAACAGATGGGAGACAAGCCATGAGGCAGATCCAAGAGGCTGGCTAACCCCAGTGTGAGAAGCACATGGAAAAAGACCCAGAAGCAGGTGAGAGAACAGCATGAAGACATCAGGGCTACGTCTACATTTGCATGATCTTGTGCAAATACTCTTAGCGCAAAGGTTCTTGCGTTGAAGTATTTGCAAGATAGCTCTACACTGGCATGTGCCTTTGCTCAAGAGATGTGCTTTTGTGCAAGAGCATCCATGCCAGTGTAGACGCTCTGCAAGAAAGCTCTGATGGCCATTTTAACCATAGGGTTTTCTTGCACAAGAAATTCATGTTGCCTGTCTACACTGGCCTCTTGCGCAAGAACAGTTGCACAAAGGGGCTTATTCCTGAGCGGGAGCGTCAGAGTTCTGGCGCAAGAAGCCCTGATTTCAAACATTAGAACGTCAGTGTTCAAGAACTCCCGCCAGTGTAGACAGGCAGCAAGTTTTTATGGAAGAGCGCCACTTTTGCACATGATCGTGCCAATATTGACACAGCCCAGGATCAGGACCAGAGTAATACAAGTAAAACCAGGAATTCAAGAAAAGCCAGGACAATAAAGTGAAATCTCTCCTTCTCTCTACTTCAAAACTAATTTTGAACTTTTTGACAGTAGCCAACCACTCAGCCTATACGCTCTTTCTCCAGCTTCACTACAGGGAAAAAAAACAATCATTAATAGCAGACAGCAATGATATTAAAACAACACCGTCTGCTTGTTTCATGCTCAGAAAAGAACACTATTATTCATCCTCACGGTTAGCAAGACCAATCACTTTCAACTGTATTTGTCTAGTTATCAACTACAGAAATGATTCCTAAAAGTACAGTCTTAGCAGAGCCCTGCTCACACACCCACACTCATGTGCATTCACTTTCTCCTCATGAGGAATGTTTTCACACAACACTTAGAAAACTAAAGAACAGAAATAATCTCAGCAAAGTGCTTGTTCCATTCAAACACACTCCACCAGGTTTAGAAATCTGCATATTAGAATATGCTCCATGTCCCTGTTTACAGACATATGCCTCCTGATTAGCATGTGGAGCACCTGGCACCCAATCAAAATCTCTTGCTGTTTCTTCCTGAAACTGCAGTTCCTGGGGCTCCTTTAAGTCAGGGGTAACAAACTTCCAATCTGCGGACCAGCTGGGTCCAGGAACCCCTGCCTGCCAGGCAGAGGTGGAAAGTGACTAAGTAGAAATACTTGATTACACTACTCAAGACCTTTTTTGGGTATTTGTACTTTACTCAAGTAATTTATTTTTGTCACACTTTGACTTTTAATCAAGTTGGGTTTTTAGACAATATTGTACTTTTACTCCACTCCCATTTCCAGAGGCGCTGGGTTACTCACGACTCGCATCGTTCTGATTTGCTAAAGCCCAGCTGCATGTGCAAGCACCAGTCATCCAAGAAATAGGCCAATCCACAAGCACAATGCCCTGCAAGGAAGAAGCCTTTAATAACTGCTCCAACACCTTGTCATTCAAACCCAGTATCCCTGCAGGCCCTGCCAGCCTGAGACCTGAGCAGGGCGGCTGCCCAGGGCTCCGTGCTGAGGGGGTGATATGAGCAGTCTCATGTGACCTTACCTGGGGCCAGCCAGCTAAACAGGAGGGGAACCCAGCAGCCAGGGTCAGGAGGAGACAGAGGCACTTACTTGTGTCGGGTGAATCCTCTGCTCTGGTGGCAGCAGCAGGGTGGGTGGGTGCCTGGGGCAGGGGCTCCCATTCTCCCTGGGACAGAGGCCCTGTAGAAGCCCTGTGGGGAGGGTGGGGCAGGCTGTGCTGGAGGAGGCTGGGGGTGGGCGACTGAGTGGGGTGGGACTGAAGAACAGGACCCAGAAGCCTGATGCTGAAACTCCCCCTCAGTCTGGAGTTTCACACCCTGACGGATCAGAATAAAGTGTCTCAAAGGAGCTACAGCCCCACAGCCCAGCCTAGGGATGGCTCAGCCAGTGGGTTAGAAGCACCGGGACACAGAGAGACTCAGGAGCTGCTCAGAGACAACCACTGGCAAGAAGCAGAACAATTCTCCGAGCAGTCGATTGGTTCTGGCTCGTTTGCTGGGACTTAAGGAGAACAACAAAGTCCTGAGTCTCCTCCTGTGACTTCCTCCCAGCTCAGCCAATCAGAACTGGGACTAGAACTGGAAGGCTATGTCTACACTGGTGGGCTCTTGTGCAAGAAGTTTTATAGTAAAGTGTAGTAAGAAAGGGCTTCTTGCACAAGAGCTCTTCTCTTTTCTAGCAGGTGTAAGTCTTCTTGCACAAGATCTCAGGACAGGGGTTTCTTGCACAAGAGAGTGTCCACACTGCCATGGATGCTCTTGCACAAAAGCACAGCTCACACATGGATGTGTTCTTGCACAAGAACCTGCCAGTGCAGATATAGCCCAAGGGACCTTTGGAGACAAAGTCCAGTCCTCTGCCTCACAGCAGGACTAAACACCATCCAGATAAATGTCTCCCAAAGAAGGGAAGTTACCAGGAGTGGGGTTTGAACCCACGCAAACAAACACCCATTGAATCTTAAGTCCAATGCCTTAACCACTCGGCCATCCTCGTGGCGTTATGCAGGGCAGACGTGAGAAAGGTCTCTCCCCAAACAGCCCAGGGACTCGCTCTCAGAGCATCTGCCCATCCCATCTCTGTGCCATGGCTTCCCACGGCGAGGGTGAGAGCCGCCCCTCCCACTAATGAGGAGGGATGCAGGGAAAAGGGAAACCAAACGAGACAAAACCCAACGTCCCCAGGGATTCCGAGGACAAAGGCCTGGTGGGGAAAATATCCGCCCCTTCACCCAGTGTTTTCCTGCCTTGCATTTGACCAGCCCCATGGATCAGGCCAGTGTTTCCAGACTTTGTGTTTATACCATGGACAGACAAACCCATTCACAAACTTTTGCCAGACCAGTAACATTTTATTTACATATCACTGCGCACGCCAAGAGACTGCAATGAGCGCGACCGGGCTAAAATCTACTCACCACGGGCGGGTAGATTGCCCTAATTGTTGAGCCCTGCATATCTGCATACACATTATGCAAATAAGTGTAGATATCTGCAAACACTGATCTGCTCGCTCCCCCAGCCTCGCACATGCTGGGAACTGGGAGCAGTTTCCCTGGACGCAGGCTGGGATCAAAGCCGCCTCTGCTGGGAGCAGCCCTGGGCCAGATCCTCCTCCTACAGCCCAGGGGCTGCTCTGGGGAAGGGGAGGGGGTATCTCTTACTTGCCCCCACCAGAGGCAGGGACTGGGCTGGGGGCACTGCCCTGGGAGAGGTTCCTACATCGCACCGGCCCTGCGGGAGATTCTCCTCCTGGCAGGTGGCACTGGGGGAGCTCTGAGGCTCCAGGGCAAAGGCCTCCAGCCCCCCAGCCCTGGGATTAGGAGGCCCTGGAACCAAGCCCCCTGGAGTAGCATTGTGGCCAGGGGGCTCTGACCCACAAGGGGGCTGGCACCAGAGCCCAGGGCCTAAGCTTGCCTAGGCTCATGCCAAGGGGTTTCTGTGGTGCCGGGTGGGAGGGATGCCAGGCCCAGGCCGGTGGGAGAAGGTTCAGCGCCTGCCAGGGCAGCAAGGAGCTGCAGGGAGCGAGAGGCGGCGCTTTCTGCCTGGTTTCACTCAAGGGTCCTTCTGTGTATGAAGCACCTGTGACACCCTGTGCTGCTCGGTTCCTCTGCCCCTCCCCTGGGAGGCCGGCCCCTTCGGGGGGCTCTTTCCCTGGCACTCGTCCAAGGGCCACCTGGGCAAAGCAGCCTGCCCCAGACACCCTTACGTAGCTCAGCTGGCAGAGCGGAGAGCTGGGGATTGGCAAGTGTCCTTAGGTTGCTGATTTGACTCCACCTGAAAGGAGAGATTCTTCTCCCTTCCCCTGGCTGCAGGCCTGGCCTTAGGACCAGGCGGCTGCCTTGGGTCTGTCCCTTTGGGGCCTGGTGCTACAATTGACAAAAGGGTTTTGAGTACCAGCTGCCAATCTAATGTCTTGGGCTGCGCAGGCCTTGAGTCATGGCAAGAGCTGGAGGGAAATGGGGAACGGCTGCGCTTTGGAATGGGAAGAGGGTGTCTGGCCCCATTAAGTAGAACAGTTTTAGGCGTGGTTTCAAGGAGGGCACAATGGCTTAGTTGGATAAAGCACTTTCCTCATAAGTAGGAGATCCTGGGTTCGAGTCCCAGTGGTGCTTTGGTGCCAGGGCAATGGGTCTTTTCTTCTCAACATGTATCTGGAGTTGGTTTTACCTTCAGTTGAGCTTGGTGGTGGGAGTAGGATAGTAGCAAAGAGCAGAAGGTGCCCTAGGGGTTTGATTTAGTGAGGCTTAGCTAGACTTGCTAAATCAAGCTCTGGAAGATGGATTGCAGCAGCGATCTCCACCTGAGTGAAGCCATGGCCTACTGATGCAATTAATTAGATGCCGACACTAACAGCCTCACTGCTGGTAACTCACAGAGGCTACATCTACCCTAGAAGTTTTCTCCTTAAAAAAATATGTTAATGAGGGACTCAATTGCATGAGTCACCATCTCATTTGCATATTTTCTGCCAATGGGATTTTTGTGCAAAAACAAGCAGTGTGAACATTTTTTTTTGCACAAAGCCCCCATTTTCCACAAGATTCTTATGCCCCCCCAAAAAGAAGTATCCTGATCTTACAGTAAAAGGGGGTTTTCCACAAAAAGAAAACTTCCATGTTGCTTGTTTTTGCACAACAATCCCAGCGCAAAATCAGTTTGCCAAAATATATGCAAATAAGATCATGGCTCATGCAAATGAGACCCTCAGTAGCACCGTTTTTTTCTGAGAAAACTCGTAGTGTGGACATAGCCAGAGATTCTGGTGCTGATCATGCAATAGAAGCACATTATGTTTAAACAGCTGCCGTATGAATGTACCTGAAAGTCACAAGGATCAATGATCTGTGTGAAAGGCAGGTGGCCAGTAAATAGAGCCCCATGTATGTTGTGTGCACAAAGGAAGGTAGGAATGTGCACCAGGCAGTCTGATAACGGTGTTTACTGTATGTTTGTAACAGGCTCCTGCCCATCTCTGGTAGATTTGGGCACCTCCTCCACCAATTGCACACACACTAGGCCATTCCTCCCCAGCTGGGTGTGGTTCTTGTTCTTCTGCACAGCACAGCCCATGGAGACCAAGCACCTGCTATTGGGCTTCCAAATCACACCCTTGTTGAATGGATGGAAACAGAAACCAGACACACAGCGGGTTTGAGCTGGCTCCAGCTGAGGGACGGGTTTGCCTGGTTTATGTGCATTGGCACAGGACAGCAGTAAGGGTTCGTATTCATTTAAAGAACAGAAACCTAGAATGCAATGGAATTGGAGACATAAATGTTTCCATTGAATGGTCAGTTGGATTTGAAGTAACGCTCATATAATTTGCAGTCAAATACTCTACCACTGAGCTACACTCCCCAACGTTTGCATTGTTAGGAGCTGAGAAGGGAACAAGAGGCTTTTGTAGCCCACACACCTCAGGTAGGACCCTCACTGACCCCCAGATTGCGACTGGTCCTAACAAGGGATTTGCCCTGAAAGCAGCAGAGCTGGGGCAGGATGGAGAGTCCTGAGATGAAGCTGATGGAGGGAAGGCAGGAGAACAGTGTGTCCTAGTTGCGCAAGACACCAGCTGTAGGTCCCTTACAGTGGAATATGCTGCTGCCACTTTGCCACCTCTGCCTCTCACTGACATTCATGGGTGTTCCTTTGTGCTGCCCAGTCTCTGTTCCCCACATGAACAACTCAGCCCCCTGGGCCTGTCTCCATCACTTCTGCCTCTGCCAGGTGAAGGGAGGCCGCTGGGCCCAGCATCTTTCTGCCCAACCAGGGCTGGCTTTTGGGGAGAACAAGTGGGAAGGGCCACTGGAGGTGCTTGACGCCCTGGCTGTGTCCATGGGGAGGTGGCTCTGCTGAAAGCCAGACTGGTTTCCCTATTGTTAGGCAGGACCCTGCAATCCATGTTCTCTCCTGCTTCCTGAAGCCTCTGTTGCCTTCTCCACATGTCCCTTCTGCGGGGACAGGCATGTTCTTCTCAGGGTTTGGGTACCATGTTGCTCTAGGAAAGTGTGTAGCTGAAACACAGGCCTTGAACCTGCACAGGGAAACCCTATTGGATTTCAAGTCCAACGCCTTAACCACTCGGCCATCACAGCTCTAAGTAAAAGCAAGCCAGGGGAAACTGGTAAATAATCCCAGTGCCCAGGCCTGACGTCACCTGACCCACAGAATTCGCACAGCAAACCATTTCAACGGTCATGCAGAAGGGTCCTGGGCGCTCTGGTCTGAGGCTGCCCTGGAGGTGAGTTCTGCTTCCAGGTCTTCCCCTCCTTCTTCTTCCTTCCTTTCCCTTTTCCTCCTTCCTCTTCTCTTTTGCCCTTTTCCTTCTTCTTCCTGGTCTCCTTCTTGGACCTCATATTATATAGTGAAAGTTGAGTCCTGCTTAACCAATTCTTTTAATATGATTTTACTAACCAAAGATAACATACTATTATGATTTACCTAACCAATCATACTCCACCACCTTTATTGATTTTCCCCCCAGCAAAATTAATTATACAGCAGACAGAAACAGTTACAATCCAGACAGCGATCACACAGACAAACAATAGGAAAGTGAAGAGAATAATCATAGAATGCCGATTGCACAAACACAACTATCGACAAGCAGTTTTTTGCCAGACAAAATGCTGTTAACTAAGTTTTCTCTACCCATCCTGAGATCTGTTTCTTACTTGGTGACAGTGGGTGTCATTAGGGTCGGACCCCCTTCTCACGGTCTAGTGTGATGCTATTTAAATGTCATTTAGATGGAATGTGACTCTATGCTTTACAGCTCATTGCTGCCGCTCTTCAGTCTGGCTACAGAAGAAGGCTTTAGTTTAGGCCCACCAAATAGCTACAGGCCTTGCAAGAGGGCTACAGAAAAACCGCATTGTTACAGAGAAACTTTCCAGGTATAAGGTAGCAAGACCCCAAACACACTAAACACAACTGTGAAGGGGCTCAAACCCTCAGTCTTCTAACCAGAAGTCAGGCACCGTATCCATTAGGCCACACAGTCTTAGCAATGGGTATCTTTATATGTGTAAGTAGGGAGTAGTCCAGAGAGTCCACCCGATTTTATTATTTTCCTTGTGTGGGGGCTTAGAAATCATGTCTGAACTGGTGAATTATTTTTAATTTGTGTAACCAAGGATTGCAGCCCAGGGATTTTTCCTGAGTCTATGTCACATCATGGCTATCTACCACCTAGGCTATCTCTATACTGCACCTCTCTTCCGCAAAAGCATATGGAAATGAAGCGCTGATTAGCATATTGCCATGCTTTATTTGCATAATTAATTAGGGTTCATTTTTGCAGAAAGCAGTGCTGTGTAGACTGGGGCGCTTCCTGCCGCCCGCTGCCCCTAACTCCAGTTTGGCCCTGGGCCTCTTTGCTTTTAAGGCCTGTGGTTGGTCCCATGGTTTAGGGGCAGCATGCAGGACTCTGAATCCTACAAACTGAGTTTAAATTTCAGTGGGACCTTCATTACCTGGTTGCTGCAAAACCTTCCCATTCCATGTGCTTTAGCTTCCTTGTCCTCAGGCTGGTGAGAAGAGAATTTTGTGCCTCCTGCTGGGTGTCTAATGCCCAGTGGCACTTGGAGTCTTGTCTGGCTGGCTCAGCAGGAGGCTGGGATGTGCTGGGGCCATGGAACCTACCAGCCTGGCTAGAGATGCAGGGGGCTGAGTTTGTGTTTCTCGCTGATGTTCTCACGTCTGTTCCCAGCAGGTGCCAGACTCTGCTTAGTGCTCCCTGGCGCTAAAGGGAGGGAGTCTCAGGACCGGGCCTCAGAGAATGTGTGTTCCCTGCTTCTGAGAAAGGAAAAGAAACCTGTTCTACTCCCTGCGCTGGCTCTAGGCTGAGGTAAATCGACTCAACACACCTTGGTTGTGGAGCTATTGCCTTGGGCGTAGGAACTGTCTGGGAGAGCGAGCGGCACAAGTGAGAGGCTAGACCAAGGTTCACTCACGTGGTTTGTTTTTTGTGGATCTGCCCCTCAACCTCCCCTAGAGACTCTGGAACAAAAAAGACACGTGAGAAGAACCCAACTTTCTTTCCTTGTGATGTAGCTCAGTTTTCACTCAGGGTTCTTTCTGCATGAGAAGTACCTGTGACAACCCCCGAGCTGCTGGGTTCTTCTGCTCCTCATCTACGATGCCGCCCACTTGGGATAGCACGTGACCTGACAGTTGTAGAAGGACCAGTCCCAACAAACCAACATTTCTCAGACACCTTTTGCTAGCTCAGCTGGTAGTGTGGAAAGCTGTAGTGTGTGCTTGGTAAGTTATCCTTAGGTTGCTGATTTGACTCTGGCTTGAAGAAGAGAGTCTTTTCCCTAGAGCCCACCCTTAGCACAAGCTGGTTCCCTTGAGTCCATGTTTTCAGAGCCCTGCACTCAATTGACAATAAGATTGTGGATACCAGCTGCCAATCATGTTTCTTTGGCTGCACAGGCCTTGAGACCCTGGAAGGCTGAAAGGAAATAGGGAATGGCTGCACTTTGTAATTTAAAGATGTTATCTGCAACCATAAATTAGAACAGTTTTAGAGACACTTCTTTTTTTTCAGAAGAGGCTTTTCTGACATTTGGCCCATCTACACGGACCCAAATATGGGGATAACCTCCTCTTTCGGAAGAGCCCCTATTCCTAATAAAATGAAGAATACAGGCCTTCCAAAAAACATGCCCACCTTTTTGGAAAATGATCTCCTTCTTGCGCCAAGAAAAACCCTCTTGCGCAATGCCGTTCTTCCTGAAAAGTTATGTGTGTAATGGCATTGCGCAAGAGGTTTTTCTTGCGCAGAAGGCGATGTAGACGTTCCTTCTTGCGCAAGAGCCTCTTCTGAAAAAAATGGTGGCTCATTAGGTACGCAAATGAGACTTGGCAATATTCCACGCTTAGCCTCATTTGCATATTACTCGCGCAAGAAGCTGCGTGTAGACATAGCCACAGTGTCCTCCTTATTGCAGCTCCCTTGGTGCCGGGTAAGTGCAGCTCCTGCTACCTGGCCTGTGCCTGGGATAAGACCAACTCCCACATGAAAGAGGGGGGTGACATCAGCTGATAATGCCCCTTGGTGCCAGCCTGGGGAAGGGAGATGGGTCAGGCCAGGCACCCGTTGGGGGCTTGTGGCTTGGCCTCCCCTGCCCTGGGAGGTTGGTGTATGGGGCTGGCTCCTCCTGCTGCCTCCCTTGTGTGACTTGCCCAAGGAGGAAAGTGAGGCGGGAACGGGGTGGAGGAGGGAAGCCAAGTTGAGGGAGGCAGAACAAAAGCTCAACATCTCAGTAAGACTGAGTAGGGTGAGCAGAGCCCCCACCCACCCTTTCTTCTGCCAAAGCTGGTGGGGTGGGGCTGGCTGAGTGGAGGCAGAGTCCTTTGCCTGTCTCAGGGCATCTCAGGAGGCTCCTTGCATCCCAGGAGAAGAAGGGGCTCGGGTGGAAGGAAACAAGCAAAGCTGGTCCCAGTGGGCATGGGCCAGGGCTCCAGTTTGGCCCGGATGAGTCAGGTGTCTTGTGTAGGTCCCATGGTGTAAGGGGCAGCACTCAGGACTCTGATTCCTGCAAGCTGAGTGCAAATCTCAGTGAGACTTGCTGTGGCTGGGCTGGTTGCTACAAACCTCTCAAAATCCATCTTCTTTGGCTTCCTTTCCTGCAGGTTCCCTAGAGAGGAATTTGTGCCTCCTGCTGTGAGTCTGAAAACACCTGCCCCCCTGGTAGCTTTGTCTGATAGTCTGTGAGGGGCTGGGGCTCTGGAGATGCAGGATCAGGCCTACATGTGGCTGTAGACAGCAACAGAGTCCCAAGAGCAAAAGGCTGAAAATTCAGCATCAAACCTGCCCCCTGCTGTGGGCCTGTAAGGCGACCTTGACAATACAGCGCTATTGTGGGGTACTAAGGCATCTGTAATATCTATCTTTTGGGGCATGAAGGCATCTTTAACATCCATCCTGCATGTTAACAGTGTCCCATTATTTTGAAATACAATGGGCTCGCTATTCCAACATCCCTGTAAACCTCATTCCATGAGGCGTAAGGGATATTTCGGAATAGCAGGTTATTTCAAAATTTGGTGCTGTGTAGACACCAAAGCGTTTTTCAAAATAAGATCAAAATGACAATTTCTGTAGCTCAAATTGTTTACCATATGTCAACCCTATGTCTACACTGAACCCTAAACTTGAAATAAGATACTACATCAGGGCTCTGTCTACACTACAGAGACAATGCTTTAGTCAGAGAACACATCTGCTCTTCCACAAAATTTTTGGAAGAGCAGACATGCTTTTTGGCATCTCTGTGAACTTCATTTTATGAAGAAGAAGGATGTTCCAAAAAGGGTTTCCTCAAATTTGACCCAGTGTAGACAGGCCAAATGTCAGAAAAGCCTCTTCCAAAAAGAAGCAGAAAAGTGCATTTGGGGTTCACAATTTGCATAGCTTTCAGAAGAACAGTGTAGTGTTGACATAGCCTGAGTGTTGCATAGCACTGGTAGGAGACATGGAGGGACAAAAGGGTCTATCGGCACCTGCAGCCTTTCAGAACAACCCCCATCCAACCCCCAAGTACCAGCCCTTCCCTCCACCCTTACTGGGGTCTGCTGCGAATCGCCTGGATGGAAGCCCACCCCAGTGTCAGCCTAAGGATTGACTGGTCTGTAAAAGCTGCATCCTGGAAATGAAGAAGCAGCTGAAGTGACTCTGGTGGGACTTGAACCCACAACCTTTGAATGTCTAGCTGGGCTGATATTAACCACTACAGCTTAGAAGTCCAACGTGCTTTCCATTGCACCACAGAGCCTGATGAACAGGTAGGATTGATATCTCCACTCTCTGCTTTGCAGCATGGCAATTGCTGGGGGAAAAGAAAGAGGAGCCAGGTCTGTCTCTTTTGGGAGAGCAAGTAGGAAGAGGGGGGGGTCACTGAGCCCCCAAGAATGAAAACTAGGAACCAGGACAAAGCTGCAGTTGGAGAACGTGGGCATTTATCCCACTGCCTTTTGCACATAAAGCAAGGGGTCTCTCACTTGAGCTAAATCCCCTGCACGTGAGCACTTCCTCTGCCCCACCCACCTCGTTCCAGACCCCACAACGTCTCTGTGGCGGCCTGAGGCTCCTTTCTGAAAGAGCCACTTGTGGGACTGACACCCGTGGGCCGGCTAGCTCGGAGGTTTAGGACATGGTGCTCATATCACACAGACGCATCTTAAGAGCAAGCCCCTTGTTTCAAACCATAACGGGCTCGCTATTCCGACGTCCCTGTAAACCTCATGGCGCGAGGAGTGAGGGGCATTTCGGAATAGCGATTTATTTGGAAATAAGTGCTGTGTAGCCAGCGCCAAATTACAAAACAACCTATTTCAAAATTGACTTGAAATAAGCTACACAGTTTTATTGCTTATTTTGAGCTATGGAACACACCCCTAGTGAGTTAGAGCCCAGCTCTGCCCCCCAGCTCCACCCACCCACATACTGACTCCCTCGCTACCAGGGGCTGTTTGCATTGGCCTCTTCTCTCTGTAGCGAGGCTTCAGCCAGGACTGAGACTGTCAGGCAGGAGAATGTGACCCGGCTCCCTGCACCTGGGCCCTGCATTTCTCATCCCTTCAGAGACACTTGTTAGTGGAGAAATAAATCACATTCACATGAGTGTAGATTATGAAATGTTGTTGTTGCCTTGGAAACACAGACCTTCCCCTGGGGGTTCTGGGCAGCCCACTCACACTGCACAGGTTACTTCGAGGTGAGGGTGCTGTGTAGACGTACCCATACTGTTGAGGACCAGCCTGCCGGGGGGAGGTTCTGGCCACTTCCTTTCCTTGTCTGTCTCAGACTATGTCTACATTCCAGGGCTGCGTCTACACTGCAGGCTTTTGTGCAAGAGCAGATGTTCCTGCGCAAAAACTTGCAGAGCGTCTACACTGCACGTTCTTGCACATTTAAATTTATAGTACAGCATCAGAAAACAGGGCTTCTTGCACAAGACTTATTCCTCTCCCCAAGAGGAATAAGCCCTCTTGCAATAACTCATCCCAAGCAGGCAGTGTGGAGAGAGCCAACAGGGTTTCTTGCTCAAGAAAGCCCTATAGCTAAAATGGCCATCAGAGATTTCCTGCACAGGAGAATCGTCCACACTGCCATGGGCGCTCTTACAGAAAAGCAATTCTCTTGTGCAAAAGCACATGAGAGTGTGGACACACTGTTGTGCAAGACCTTTTCCACAAAACAGTTCTTGAGCAAGAAGTCTGCAGGGTAGATGTAGCCAGCCCCTCTCTCCAGGGAACTGCAGCCCCTCGGGCCAGTCAGCTCCTCCCAGCATTCAGGAGGTACCAGGCTGAGAAGAAACCGTCTCACAGACACGGTGCTGCCAGGGAGGGGCCTCACTGCTAGTGACTGTTCCTGTTCCAGGAGCGGAGCAAGTTTTGCCTTGGGCACTAATATTGAGGGCCTGTGCCCCTATTTGTGTGTGAGCCCCCATGGCGCCCATTGGCTCCTGCTGGGGGGTGGAGGGTCCCCTGGTGCCATAGCTCCTCCTGGAGAGGGGGGGAGGGACCCCTGGTCCAGTATTTCCTGCTGTGGAGAAGTAGAGGTACCCCATTCCCTATAGCTCCTGCAAGGGGGGACCCTGACCCCTTATCTCCTGATGTGGTTTCAGTTTTTCCCTGGCGGATGCTCCAGACATGAGGGATGCCAGCGCACTGGCCCAGCCCAGGCCGGAAGTGATGGTTTTTACTCATGCAGGGAAATGCCCCAGCTTCTCCCACTCACAGAGCTGCTGCCTCTCCGGGAGGTGGATGAACTGCAGGTGCGGGACAGCTCCCTGCCAGCAGCCAAGGCACCAAATATCGCTGTGTCTGCAGCCAGTGTTGGGAACTGGGCAGGGAACAGGAGGCTTTTGTGTCACACACATCTTAGGTAGGATGGACCCTCACTGAGCCCAGACTGTGACTGGTCCTAGCCAGGAATATGTCCTGGGGCTAGTTTAGTGACACTCTAAGGCCGTGTCTACACTAGGCGTAAAAGCGACGCTGCCGCGGTCGATGTTCTGGGCTCAGACCGGCTGATTGGAACTGAGCTGTGCAGAGTCTTGTAAAGGGAACAACGTCTCTGGATATTTGCCGAGTTTTATATGAGGGTTTATCAGAAGGGATGTTGTGGGATCTGGAACAAGGTGGGTGGGGCAGAAAAACTCTTCACAGGCAGGGGAATTAGCTCAAGTGGTAGAGCGCTCGCTTGGCGTGTGAGAGGCAGTGGGATCGATACCCACATTCTCCAGTGATAGATGTTTGCTGCTTTCTCTTTTCCACAGGCCGAGCCAGCCAGGGGCTAAGCACTTCCAAGGCCTCCTTCCCTCTTTCATAAGGCAGCAGGCTGGTTTCCGCAGTGCGGGGGGTGTCCCGTTTGCCTCAGAGGGAGCAGTTCCCTGCCTAAAAGTCAAGCAGGCAAAGTGCAGCCTATAACACCCAGCGGAGGGGATTTGCCTGCCTGGGGAAGGCCGGAACAGACCAGTAATTGGGAGCTTGGCTGCCAGCTGCTTAGCACATCTGGACACAGAAGAATCCCAAAACTTGGTTCTGCCAGGCAGCAGTTTCCCCTCTTCTGTTTCTTTTCAGCTCTCTGCAAACTGCCTCCCAGCTGTAGGTGAGGCTGAGTGTGTGTGAAACCAGCTGCACTTTGGATGATTTTGTTAATTGTTTAAAAAGCCTCATGCACCTCTTCTACTTGGGGCGGCTGTAACCATCCTTCCGTGTGTGTATACCAGAGTCTAAGACACAGATTAGAGTTTACTTCTCAGTGGTGCCGCGTCCTTCCTTTAGCTCTGCTGTTACAGCCCCTGCTCTCTCCCACTTCTAACCCATCTCCCGGGTTTCCATGTTGTTCACTTACCTGTGGGCTTTGGGCACCTGCCCCCGTCAAACCTACTTGAAAACCTCCTCACCAGTCTGCAGCCAAATACTCTTCCCTTCGTCAACACTTGAGCCCCACCCCTACTTGAGCCCCACCCTTCCTGCAACAGCATCCCATGGGCAAGGAGGCCAAAGTCCCCTGCCCACAGAGCTGTAGCTTTCTGTGCCAGGGGCCAGACCACCAGGGCTGGAAGGCAGGAGAGAAGTGGGGAATGGCTGCATTTTGGGAGTCAAAGGTGTTGTCTGGAAACAAAGAATCGTTGTAAAGAGGCTTTGGAGGAAGGCACCATGGCTTAGCTGGCTAAAGCACCTGCCTCATAAACAGGAGATCCTGGGTTCAATTCCCAGTGGTGCCTTATTGCAGCCTGTGCTTGCATTTTCCTATGTCCTTCTGGGGCACAGAAGAGGCCTCCCCTGGCCACCCATGGAACTGCTGGTTCAGGAAAAGGCTGACTGACTGGGGAAGAGCGTTGGGAAGAAACCACAAGCCGGAGCAAGTGCAAAGGCTGCTGTGACTGGCACTGGCAAGGCAGGGCTCTGACTGCAATTGCTGGGACTGGAGCCACTGCCAAGTGCCCTTGTGATTCCCAGAGTGTCAGTGCACAGAGAACCTGTGAGGGATGCAAATGTAGATGCTCAAAATTGGAGCGAAGCTGGGATTTAAATATCCTGCACTTCATTTGCATATTCGCAGACTGGTGCTATTTCGAAATACTTTATTTTGCAATACAAAAGCGCTGTTGAGATACGCTTATTTGGGAGAAAACCCTTCGTCAGAACTAACCCTTAAACCTCATTTCATAAGGAGTAAGGGTGATTTTGAAAGAAGGGTTTTCTTTCCAAAGAACTGTATCTAGACAGCGCCTGTTAGCTCAAAATAGCATCTTTCGAAATAGCAGCCAGACATAATTATGCAAATCTCCGCTTCATTTGCAATGTCACTGACCGGAATTTGCATTTCTGTCTGGAAAGAGGAATGACGTGTAGACAAACCCTCACATAGGGGAGATGCAGAGATCAGAATGTCCCCGCCTCCCTCAGCTTGTCTGGCTACTTTGCCCCATTTCCTGCCTCCCTCCCTGAGCTGACCGAATGGCTGAAAGGGACAGCAGCTGCTGATGGGTAGGGGTGGGGGAGAAGACCAGCAACAAGATCCTGGGAGCAAGAAGGACCCTCCCTGGCCACCCACCATTCAGTCTGATGAGGCCATAATATGTGAAGGGGGAATTTTGACTGACGGCCTCCTCTGAGCTGGAATCCCAGCTCCCACAGCAATCACTGGAAAGGGGCAGCCCAGTAGGGACTGAAAACCACTGCTCCAGGTGAGGTTTGAATTCACAACCTCAGCATGTCTCCTATATGCACTGCTTTATAAATGCTGTGCACTGACCCATTGCACCACTGGAGCAGATGTTTGAGAGTTTTCTCCAAAGTCCTTACATTGAGAAAGTGAAGAAGCACAAAGTAGAATTGAGTCAGAGGGGCAAGAAGATCAATTCTCAAGGATTTACACAAACCAACAATTCCCCAGCAGGTCCCACTGAGATTTGAACTCAGCTTCTAAAATTCAAACGCCTGACCCCTTCCCTTTACACTATGGGACCATCACACGGCTCTGTGCTTGAGGGTCTCAGCTGGTAGCTGATCACTTTGCTTTTTCCATTCAGCTGCGTCACCTCTCCAGACCATGCCCCATCTGTACGTGGGCTCAGGGGAATGAGCTGGCTCCCTCTCCGGCAGAGAAAGGAGAAACGTTGCCATGTCCCTCCTGCTTAGCTGGCTGGCCCCAGGTAAGGTCACATGAGATTATGCAAACACATCCCCATCAGCCCACAGCCCTGTTCCCTATCTAGGGCCAGCACTGGGTGGGCAGTAGTCAAGGAGGCAGCGACTCACAGGAAGAAGTCGGGGAGGGGCTAATGAGATGATTTTGATTTGTCAATGCCAAGCTGTGGCCAAAAAGGGTGAGGTAAGAATCAAACACAGGAGTAACACCAGGGAGGATCCTGCCACATGTTGGCACCTGCCAAAGCCTGGGATTGAACCAGGGACCTTTAGATCTTCAGTCTAACGCTCTCCCCACTGAGCTACTTTGGCTGCTGGATGTAAAGCTCTCTGGCCTGTAATTCTCTGTCTGGATGTTTGGCAGTCGCGCTGTACAAACTGGACGTCGTCATGCCCTGCCCAGGAAGGCAAGACTGGCCTTTCCACAGCGCCCCTCCCTCACAGCCCAGAGCCAAGGTTCCCTCTATGCCAGGCCTGGGCAATACTGGCCAGTGGGCTGGATCCAGCCCATGAAGCCACCCAACATGGCAGCAAGAAGCCTCAGGCAGATTCCTGCTTGCCCTGCCCCAGGCACAGCTGAGAGAAGGGGCTGCTGGGCCCTTTGTGTCTCTCAGCTGTAGAGGAAAAGGCTTCATGCCTGGTCCCTGCTCCAAGCTTGTTTGTGGCCAATGGGAGCTGCCTGCTTGAAGCCCTGGCCCATCTCCACAAGCTCTTATTCACCCAGACGTATGACCTGTGCCGCCTGCCCAGGAAGGAGCTGCCTGAGAAATGTGCTTGGCTCCTGGAAGTGTCTCCCAGCCAGAGCCTGCCTCTGGCACCCCAGCACCTCCCTTCCCTCAGCCTGCTGGCACTCCCCATGATGGACAAGGGCAAAGACTTGGCAGATTTCATGAATACAGAGGCGGCTGGTTTCCCTGACTGAGAATTGAAGCCTGGCAACAGCAGTGAGAGTGCTGAATCCTAGCCACTAGACCACCAGGGATACAAGAATCTGAGCTCTTTGCTCAGCTACACTAACTCTTCTCAGGCCACTTTCTGTCTCCCTCAGGACATGGGTCCATTCTTGGAGAAGCCGCGCGATGCTGGCATATTTTGTAGCTCCAGACTCTACCAGAAGATGCCTCCCAGCTCTTTCCCCCGACCGCACTCTCAGGGTCGGAGACGTGGTCCTGCCCCTGTGCACCGTGGGGGATGTGCCTGCCCTTTGCTCCCTGGGCTGATGAAGCCCTACACAGGGCAGCCCTAAAGCAAGGAACATTTCCCAGGCAGGCTCAGCAGAGCCCGCATTGGTGTGGAGGCACCTTCGGGCCCCTTAAAGGGAGGTTCCGCTGTCTGCTCCCCTGTCTGGACCTTGGTGAGTCGAACGCCACCCAAGTGTCCTCCAGAATAATTGTGAGAACAAGGCAGAGACATTCCTGCCCCCGGCACAGCTGGCCTGGTCACTCCAACCCTGCTGCTTCAGTCCCCTGCCAGTCTCATTCCTACTCTTCCCTGCCGCCCCATCTTTTAAGTGGCGTGCAGACAACGTTCTCAGGATGATCTAACAACCCTTCAATGACGGAATGCCCAGCCTCTTGTTCTTAGTCACCCAGCCTGCCTCTTTCTAGTACAAACTCCCTCTCCCAAAGGCAGAGCTGCAAGCAGCTCAAACTCTGTTGCATTTAAGAGCAGCCTCTGGAGTCAGATCCTGCAGCTTTAAGCAGAGCTTCAGTAGGAAATCCAGGGAGTTCAAACTCTCTCACAGCCTTGCCAGTCACAGTGGCCTCTGCAACCACTCCAGGCTTCTGGTTGACTCCTCCCCAATCAGCCTTTTCCTGAATCAGCAGCTCCATGGGTGGCCAGGGGAGGCCTCTTCTGTGTCCCAGATGGACCTAGGAAAATGTGAGCAAAGGCTACAACAAGGCACCACAGCGAGTTGCACCCAGGATCTCCTGTTCACAAGGCAGGTGCTTTAGCCAGCTAAGCCATGGTGCCCTCCCCAGACAGGGTTGCTCTCGTTTATGGTCCAGGACAACACCTTTGACTCAAAAATGAGGCGTAACGTTAGTTTGAACCAAGGGCTTTGGTTGAACTACGCGTCGGTGCGCCCTTCCTGGTTCGAATCAGGTGTGATTCGGACTAGCGTGCAGGCGAGATCCTGCTAATGAAGCACAGGATATTTAAATCCCTGCTTCATTAGCAATTTCGATCGCCTACATTTGCATCCCTAGTCCGAACTAGGAGCAAATGCAGGCGATACAAACAGCACTCGAACTGAGCCAATTAAATAACAGAATATTTAAGTTCCATCATAAAGTGTAACAACTATTTAATTTCATGTAGCGATATGAATCGTCATAGCTTGTTTGCTAAATCAAGAAGATGGACAATTTTGTCTTATGCCTCAAAGGAACAGATCGGTGTAAGATACCGAATGGCTACGGAATGTGTTGCAGTGTTAATGTTCTTTGTATTTGATTTCATATTAAATACATAAAGTCACGTATCTTGTTAATTATCCCTTGTTTCAGTATTTTTTCTTCTATAAAATAATAAAACTATATTTAGCTAAGCTGTTTGTGAGTAACTGGCGGGTACCACAGTAGCACACATCCGCACAAGCCCAAACGACCTCACTAGTGGTGCACATTATGAAACTCACTCCGCCCATGGATGGAAAAATTTCACAGGAACACGGCCCCCGCCCATCTTCTTCCCCATTGCAACTACAGTCCCTTTCAGCCACTAGGACACCCGGGAAGAGAGTCAGGAGTGGGGCCAAGTGCAAGTCAAACTGAGGGGGCAGGCAAAGCTCATCTTGCCTTGCAGGGCCACTGGCAGCAGCATCTCTTGTATACTGCTGCAGAGAAAAACATGCCTGAGAAAAGTGTCGGCCTCCAAACCCCTGATACAGTTGCCGAAGTAGCTCAGTTGGGGGCGCGTTAGACTGAAGGTCTAAAGGTCCCTGGTTCAATCCCGGGCTTTGGCAGAAGCCTTTGCCAGTATGGCTTAGTCTGTTTTGGCATCTCTGGTAAGCAAACATCTGTACCAAGAGCCCAGGAATGATGTCATAAAGATGATGATATTTCAGGGTTAGAAACTGGAGAGGGGATTTCATGCCACCTCAGAGATTGTTGACACAGTCGAACAGGGCTCTTTGCTTCAGCTGCTCCCAGCCTTGCTTCTCTGTTTTTAATTTCATGCCCCCAGGAAGGAACATTAACAGAGCCTGCCTCGTACTAATTCTGAGGCTTCCCCATACTGAGGACATGCTATTTCTATTTTTTTAGACTGTAAGTTATTAAGTTGATTTAAGCAATTTCAAAATAGTTTCCAAGTATAGACATGCCCTTATAGTCCTGGTCTTCACAACATCCTCTGGCAAAGGAGTTCCACAGGTTGACTGTGCATTGTGTGAAGAAATACTTCCTTTTGTTTGTTTTCAACCTGCTAATATCATGGCGCACCCTTAGTTCTTCTGTAATGGGAACAAGAAAAATACCTTTCCTTATTTACAGTCTCAATAACAGCCAAGGACTTCGTCTACACTGGCATGATTTTTCCGGAAATGCTTTTAACGGAAAAGTTTTCCGTTAAAAGCATTTTCTGAAAAGCGCGTCTAGATTGGCAGGACGCTTTTCCGCAAAAGCACTTTTTGCGGAAAAGCGTCCGTGGCCAATCTAGATGCGCTTTTCCACAAAAAAGCCCCAATCGCCATTTTGCGTGTCACAATTATGAGGTTAGCCAGCAGCCTCCACTTTTCTAAGGTGAAAAGTCCCAATCTCTCCTCATATGGCAGCTGATCCAAACCTTTCCTCATTTTTGTCGTGCTTTTCTAGCCTGTTTCCAATGCCAATGGCAGCTGCCTGCCTGAAGCCCTCCCCCCTCCACTCAGGCTCTTATTCCCCAGGCACCTGACACCTGCAGCCTGTGCAGGAAGGAGCTGCCTGGGAAATGTGCTGGGCTGCTGGCCAGGGCTCAGCCAGGTGAGTCTCCCAGCCAGAGCCTGCCTCTGGCACCCCAGCCCCTCCCTTCCCTCAATCCGTTGCCCCTTCCCATGATGAAAGAGCAAAGACTTGGCAGAATTAATGAATATAGAGGAGGCTATTCTCCCCTGACTGGGAGCCCAACCCCGGCCGCAGCAGCAGAAGTGCTCAATCCTAGCCACTAGACAGACACAAACCTGCAGTGTTTGCTCAGCTACACTAGTCATTCCCAGGCCACTTTCTGTCCCTTTCAGGACGTGGGTCCATTCTCAGAGAAGGCGCATGATGCCGGCATATTTTGTAGCTCCAGGCTCTACCAGAACATGCTCCCCAGCACTTCTCCCCTGGCTGCACCCTCAGGGCTGGAGATGTGGACCTGCCCCTGTGCATTGTGGGGGGATGCTGCCTGCCCTTTGCTCCCGGGCTGATGAAGCCCTAGACAGGACACGTTGCCTAAAGCCAGGAACGTTTCCCAGGCAGGCTCAGCTGGGCCCGCATTGGTGTGGAGGCACCTTCAGGCCCCTCAAAGGGAGGTTCCGCTGTCTGCTCCCCTGGCTGGACCTTGGCGAGTCGAGCGTCTCCCAAGTGGTGGTGGCCTGCGGTGTCCTCCAGAATAGTTGTGAGCACAAGGGAGACGTTCCTGCCAGGGTGGGGGCCAGAAGCTGAGCGGCTCGCAAGGGCCCTTCAGCAGCAGCACACGGCTGCCATCCAGCAGCCCATCCGGGGCTTGTGCATCTGAGAGGCCCTGAGGGAGAGTTCCAGACAAGGACACCTGTGAGACTCTCCCCTGGGTGCCCCCACAAGGGGCTTCTGTATTGCCCCTCTGTGCCTCCCCCCACACACCCTTCCCCTGCCCGCCCTTCCCACTTTCTGTTCCCGCCTCCTCTGCTGCTAAAACGAACAGGACTTTACCCTGCTGAAAGAACAAACTCTCTGGATTTTATGTGGAGAATGTAGAACTGGGGAGGGGCTGGGGAAAGAACCTGGAAAACGGGAGGAGGCTGGTGGAAAGGGAGGAAGGAGAGGTGGGGCTCAGGGATTGGGCTGGGACTAGCCACTGCCTCGGGTGGTCCCACTGCCTCATACGCTGGGAGCTCGGCAGCCATGGGGTGGCTCCAGGGGGAGAAGCTGGAGGAGGAGGGGCAGGTGTGGGTTCAGGAGGACTTGAACAGGAGAGAATTTGGGTTTGGGTTGGGGAGCTGCCGGGCTACTGAAGCAGGCAACCAGGTGGTTGGCCCCAGGGCTGTGGGCTGGGCACACGCTCTAAGTCTCCTGGACATATTGAGCCTCCTCTGTGGCTTGTGTTGGGAGCCTGCCCCCACAGGGAGCCTTGGGCCAGCCACTGCAGCAGCAGGAATTTGGGCATCAGGTCACCCCACTGGGGACAATGGAGGAAGAGAAGAGTTTTCCCTGCTATTGCCGCCCATCTTCTGCCCAGTCAGCAGCAGCCGCAGCCCTTTCGGCCACTGGATCAGAGCGGGAAGGGAGGCGGGAATGGGGCCACGCCATTCCACTCACAGCGCACTACATCATATCCTGCACGTGCAGGCTGCCTGCACACAGTATCCCAGCCTGCACATGCTAGCAGCCGGCTGCTGAGCACAGGGAGTGGCTCCGGCAGCAGCGAGGGCAGCTCACATTTTCCTAGGTCCTTCTGGGACACAGAAGAGGCCTCCCCTGGCCACCCATAGAACTGCTGGTTCAGGAAAAGGCTGATTGGGGAGGGGTGTTGGGAAGAAGCAAACCACAAGCCTGGAGCTGATGCAGAGGCTTTTTTGCGCTAAACAGTTTTTAGCTTTTGCGGAAAAACTTGCCAATCTAGACGCAGCCATAGGAAAATGTGATCCAAGGGTACCACTGGGAGTTGAATCCAGGATCGCGTGTTTACTAGACAAGTGCTTTAGCCAACTGAGCCATAGCGCCCTGCTGAAGAAGTTTGGTGAAACTGTTCTATTGTAAAACTGTTCTACTCTATGGTCCCAGACAACAACTTTGACTCCCAAAGTGCAGCCATTCCCCATTTCCCTCCCGCCCTGGCAGTGTCTGGCTCCCTGGGCACAGAAGGCTACAGCTCAGTGGGCAGACTCTAACATGCACATCTCCCCCAGCTGCTGGGGCTGTAGAGTTGCCTTTGAGGTTTGGCATAGTTGAGGGGAGGGAGAAATGCAGCAAACATTGATCATCTGGCTTATAAATCCTTTGGTCCTAGGGTTTGGGTTGGAGTCCCCAGGAGGGGACCCGGTCTTCTTCAATTTGCTCCCTTCCTGAGGGCACAGAATTAAGGAGAGAATTTCTTAATCCACAGCAATCTGAGTTGGCCAAGGAGTTAGCAACAACATTTTGTCAACATTTAAGTACAGGCAAGGAAACCCTCAGGGGTGTTTCTGTGTGTTTCTAGACAGGTTCATTCAAGTGGTTTGTCTTTTGTGGACCTGCCCCGACCGCACCCCTAGAGACTCTGAAACAAAGAAGACACATGAGAAGAACCCAACTTTCTTCCTTTTGCTGTGACATGGATGGATCTAGCTCAGGTTTCACTCAAGGGGTCCGTCTGCATGTGAAGTACCTGTGACAGCCCCTATGCTCCTCTGCCCCTCATCAGCAATACCATATACTTGGGGGAGCATGTGCCCTGAGACTTGTAGAAGGGACAACCTAGACCAGCCACCATTAATCAGGCTCCCTTCGATAACTCAGCTGGCAGAGCGGAGGACTGTAGCGTGTGCTTAGCAAGTAATCCTTAAGTTGCTGGTTCGACTTTGGCTTGAAGGAGCAATTCTTCTTCCTCCGGCCTGGCCTTAGCAGAAGGCAACCAAGGTGGTTGCCTTGGGTCCATGTCTTCAGAGCCCTGCACTGCAATTGACAGAAAGACTGTGGGTACGAGCAGCCAATTGCATTTCTTGGGCTCGCGAGGTTCTTCCACACACAAAAGTTCTTTTGGAACAATGGCCGTTATTCTACAACAACAATGCAAGAGTCTACCCAGCAATTCCGTTATTTTGAAATAATTCTGAAGTAACAGACGGCTTATTCCGACTTCTGCAGACCTCATTCTGAAGAATAACGCCTATTCCAATTAGCTATTTTTAAAAAGGCCTGTGTAGATGCGCCACTTCTGCTAGTTTGAAATAGCCTCCCGGGGCTATTCTAAGTTATTCTTCGGGGATTTAAATCGATAGCCCGTCTACATTGGGGCCTGCCTCGGACTCTTCTGAGGTTTCCTGCAGTGTAGACGTGCTAGTTCGAAATAAGCTATTTTGGAATAACTATTCAAGAACAGCTTATTCCAAAATAAATGTGCCGTGTAGTGGGAGAGATGAAGCAGCAGGAGAGGAAGCCAGGAGTCAGAGGCCAGCCTGAAAGCTCAGTATTCCATATGGCTACACACAATCTTCTGTGTAAGTCCCATGGTGTAAGGGGCAGCAGCACTCAGGACTTTGAATCCTGCAATCTGAGTTCAAATCTCAGTAGGACCTGCTGGATTGGGCTTGTTGTTGTGAGGTTTTTCACACTGCATGGCTACACTGCAGGCTTCTTGCACAAGAACGGCAGTTCTTGTGCAAAAACTAGCGCAGTGTCTACCCTGCATGTGCATTCTTGTGCAAGGAAATGTACAGTAAACCATTAGAAAGAGGGCTTCTTGTGCAAGAGTTATTCCTCTCCCCATAACGAATAAGCCCTCTTGCACAAGAAGGCAGTGTGCATAGGCAAGAGGGATTTCTTGCACCAGAAACCCCTAAGGCTAAAATGGCCATTAGAGCTTTCTTGCACAAGAGAGCATCTATGCTGCTGTAGATGCGCCTTATGAGGAGATAAACCATCTCATAGAGCTGGAAGGGACTTTGAGAGGTCAGCTAGTCCAGCCCCCTGCCCTCATAGCAAGGACAAGAACCCTCCCTGACAGATTTGCCCCAGATCTCTAAATAGCCCCCTCAAGGATTGAATTCAGAATCCTGGGTTTAGCAAGTTAATACTCAAACCACTGAGCTCTCCCTCCCTCTTGTACCAAAGCACATGGCCGTGTGGATGTGCTCTTGCACAAGAACTCTTGCCCAAAACAGTTCTTGGGCAAGAAGCCTGCAGTGTATGGAGCCTAAAGTTTTTCATATTTTTGTTTTAAAAATATTTCAAACAGTTGTTCAATGTGCCCCAGGCCTGGAATTGTGCTGCAGCCGCCTCCCTCGCTACGGTCGCTGGCTCCATGTGCACTGGCCTTCTGTCTGGGTGCAGGCAGGGCGGTGAGAGGTGGTGGGTACCAATGGGTAACAGGTGCCAAGGTGCATCGAGAGAAGCCAGCGCCTGCATCTCTGCAAGTGACCTCACTGTGCACACCTCAGCTGTTAGGAAACACTCTCCTCCTGTCTGCGCCTAACACCACTGTCAGTGTCTACTACTGAGGGGTCCTGTCTGGGGGAAAATGGCAATTGCAGGGGACCCTCACAGGTAACATGGCAAAGAGGAAGCCAAAGCAACTCCACTAGGAAACATCACAAGTGTCACCCCAGATGGGACTTGAACCCACAATCCCTGGCTTCAGAAGCCAATGCCTTGTCCATTAGGCCACTGGGGCATATGAGTGATGCTAAAGAGACAGAAATTCCCTTTCTTTCTGGCTGGCCAGGGCTACCCAGGGTAGGAAGGTTTTGACTTTTCACAATGTTCCCTGGGCTGTTCTACAAAGCTCAGTGCTGGTAACAAACCCAAACACCCGCTGGCTACATCTACCCTGCAGGCTTCTTGCACAAGAACTGTTAGGTGCAACAGCACATCCACACTGCCATGTGCTTTTGCGCAAGAACGTCCATGGTAGTGTGAACGCTCTCTTGTGCAAGAAACCCCTGTTGCCCATCCATATTGCCTTCTTGTACAAGAGCTCTTGCACAAGAGGGCTTATTCCTCATGGGGAGAGGAACAACTCTTGCGCAAGAAGCCCTCCTTTCCTACATTTTGCCATAAATTTACTTACGCAAGAATGCACGTTTATTATAGACGCTCCTCAAGTTTTGCATAAGAAGCCTGCAGTGTAGATGTAGCCCTGGGTGCCCAGAGAGGCTGGCTAGTCACAGTCTGGCTCGGAGAGCTTTCTGCAATGGGAAGATGTCCATGGAGCAGGCGTATGACAGCGGCACACGGCTCTGGTGGGCTGGGAGGAGGCCCAGCATCCGGAGGAGCGTTTCCAAGAGAAGCGATTGACAGTGTCTGTCTCTGGTCTGATTTTACCATGTGGTGAGACACTGGCACCCACAGCAGCATGGATGGGGTGGCTGGAGGGAGTGACTGGCAGGCGGCTGGTAGGAGCAGTGGCAAGTGGCCAACAGAGTGGGTGAGATGCCTCCTATCCCCACCCCCCCAAGAGTGGGAGGTGAGCTCTGAAAACCACCTGTGAGCTCTTATCTGCCCTGAGCAAGGGCAGCAACTGTGAGTGGGGTTCGGAGATAGTTTGGGCACGTGAGTGGGACACTTACATGGCTGGACTTACATTGCTGGCAAAGGACATTGCTCAATCCCTTGAGCGGGGACTTACCTGTGGGTTGGTTCTGAACCCTGCTTGTGCCCAGGCCTGACATAACCTGCCCCACAGAATTCACACAGCAAACGGGGCTCTCAGAGGGGGCTTGTTGCTGGGCCGTGGGTGAAGCATCAAACCAGCCCCCTCCTGTGGTTCCTGTGAGTGTTGCTGAATCTGGGCCCCTGCGCCTGGGGAATGGCAAGCAAAAGGTCTGGGGGCCACACAGAGACCCCGCTGGGCTGAGCAGGAAGTGGCTGGGACTTCGCTTTGTTTGTGCCTGTGGGCTTGTCTGTCTGCAGCCTGGACACCTCAGACCACTGGTCTGGATGGAGCATTACTGAAGTTGGAATAATGGAATTGCTGTGTCGATGCTCCCATTGTTATTGCAGTATAATGGCCGTTATTGCCAAGGAACGCTGCCGTGGAGATGCAGCCTCAGAGAAATGCTGAGCAAGTGCTTTTACAATGGCAGGGGAGACAGGGAAATGAGGTCACTTCTCTAGCTATCGAAAAGAGAACATGTCAGGAGTGGGATTTGAACCCACGCCTCCATTCAGAGACCAGAACACCCAACTGAGGGAAAGGCAAGACCTTGAGTCTGGCGTCTTAGACCACTCGGCCATCCTGACACCCATATTGGTATCTTCAAGTGCAGTTTTCTTACATGTCTGTGTTGCTCAGGGAGGACGAGGGGGCCCCTCTCTTTCCCCATCTAACAGCCACTCTACAGCACAGCTGGGTTTATCCACACTCACCCTTGTGGGGTGTTTTGCAGGGAGCTGACAAGAAGCGGAAGAGGGAAACCGCTGGCCGGCAGAACTGAGGCTTGGGATTCTCCTGTGCCAGGAGTCTGTGTCAGTGCGCCTGGGGATCCTGAGTTGTGCGGCTCCTGGGCTTGTTGGCTCCAGACCAGGGGTGTGTCCTCTGCAGGGTGATGCTTGTTCCCGGGGCTAATGCTTATCCCTGGGACACACTTTGTGCAGGGACCGTTGCTGGTCTTTGTGCCACAGTACGTGTCTGGGACTTGGGAGTGAGGAACCTGCCCAAAATAGACATGTATCCACACACCACCCCCCGGGTTCTGCGTCCCGAGCCCCCTGCCCTCCTCTGTCATCCCCACACACTGCCCTGAGCCTCCCAGCCTGCATCCCCAACACGTAGCTTTCTTACAGATGCTGTTTTATCGCAACCCTCTCACCCCCAGCCTCGGCCCCCCCCAAGGGGTAGGTTGTGCTGCCCCACCCCCCAAAGGAGCCCTCGTGTGGCCATGGGCAGAGACCCCACTGGGGGATTGGCCCTGATTGTCAGGCAGCTTGTGATGCTGGCCACAGAGCACGCACCATGGGACCTGCAGGGAGGCTGCTCTCAGGGCACCTGGGACTCTGGGCTGGCAGCTGACACTCTGCGCTGCTGGCTTCCCTGTAGCTCTGGGGTCCAGCTCAGGGGTGGGAACCTTTTCTCAGCTGGGCGGATGCAGACCCACCGAGAAATCAGTTGGGGGCTGAACACAGGTGAGAAGTGGAAAAACAAAACAAAACCCTCAATCATTGACTTGGCCCAGCCAACCCAGGCGCTGGCCCAGCTCTGCCCTCCCTTCTACCCCAGCAATGGCCACGCTGCAAAGCAGAGAGAGGAGATGTGGGCGGGCACTACCTACAGGGCTCTGTGGTGCAATGGAAAGTCAGTTGTGTGTTTAAGTTGTGGTGCTCTGTGTGATCCAGGCCAGCTGTTCAAGGCTTGTGGGTTCAAATCCTTGAGCTGGTTTCCAGCGCAGCTTTTACAGAACAGGCCACCCCTTCAAAAGGGCCCAAGAAAAAGACACAGGGCTGCCCCCAGGAGCTACAAGTCTCTGAACAGCACCAAGATGGTCAACACAAGGCAGGGATCTCTGGTTCTAGGACCATTGTTGGTTTTTAACCTGTCACAGCTACAGACTAGCAGGGCCTCTCTGAAGGAAGGGACTATGTGGCCCCAGACCTTTGCAAACAAACCCAAACACCCCCAGGCTACATCTACCCTGCAGGCTTCTTGCAAGAACTGTTTTGTGCAACTGTTCTTGTGCACAGGTCTTGCACAACAGTGTGTCCACACCGCCATGTGCTTTTGCACAAGAAAATGCTTTTCTGCAAGAGCGCCCATGGCAGTGTGGACGCTCTCCTGCCAAGAAAGCTCTGATGGCCATTTTAGCCATAGGGATTTCTTGAGCAAGAAACCCCTGTTGCCTGTCCACACTGCCTCCTTGTGGACGAGTTCCTGCGCAAAAGGGCTAATTTTGTAATTCGGCGCTGCCTACACAGCACTTTTTTAAAAATAAATCACAATTCCAAAATGCCCCTCACTCCTCGTGCCATGAGGTTTGCAGGAATGTCGGAATAGCGAGCCCGTTACGGCTTGAAACAAGGGGCTTGCTCTTAAGATGCGTCTGTGTGATACGAGAACCACGTCCTAAACCTCTGAGCTAGCCAACCCACGGGCGTCAGTCTCACAAGTGGCCCTTTCAGAACAGAGCCTCGGGCAGCTGCAGGGATGTTGTGGGCTCTGGAACAAGGTAGGTGAGGCACTTGCAAGCAGGGGAATTAGCTCAAGTGGTAGAGCGCTTGCTTAGCATGCGAGAAGCAGTGGGATCGATGCCCACATTCTCCAACTGCAGCTTAGTTCTCCTCCCTTACTTTTACTGTCAGGGGCTCAGTGACCCCCTCCCTCTTCCTACCTGGTCTCCCAAAAGAGACAGACCTGGCTCCCTTTCTTTTCCCCAGCAATTGCCATGCTGCAAAGCAGAGAGTGATATCAAGCTCAGCAGTCCATCAGGCACAATGAAAAGCCGGTTGGATTTCTAAGCTGCCGGAGTTAGTGTGAGCCCAGCTTGACATTCAGAGGTTGTGGGTTTAAGTTTCACCAAAGTCACTTTAGCGGCTTTCTCATTTCCAGGCTGCAGCTCTTACAGACCAGGCAATCCTTAGGCTGGCACTGGGGTGGGCTTGAGTCCAGACACTTCCCAGCAGACCCCAGTGAGGGTGGCCGGAGGGGCTGGGGGTTGTTCTGAAAGGCTGCAGGTGCCATTAGACCCTTTTGTCCCTTCCTGTCTCCTACTAGTGCTGAGCAACACTCAGGCTATGTCTACACTACACTGCTCTTCGGGAAAAAGCTATGCAAATTTTGAAACTCAACGGCTGTGTCTAGACTGGCCACTTTTTCCGGAAAAGCAGCTGCTTTTCCAGAAAAACTTGCCAGCTGTCTACACTGGCTGCTTGAATTTCCGCAAAAGCACTGACGATCTCATGTAAGATTGTCAGTGTTTTTATGAAATACTATGCTGCTCCGTTCGGGCAAAAGTCTTTTCCAAAAACTTTTGCAAAAAGGGCCAGTGTAGACAGCAGAGATTTGTCTTCCGCAAAAAGCCCTGCCAATCTAGGCGCTTTTTCGAAAATGCATTTAACAGAAAACTTTTCCGTTAAAAGCATTTCCAGTAAATCATGCCAGTCTAGACTTAGCCAACTTGTGTAGCTTTTTCAGAAGACGCTTTTCCAACATCTGACCTGTGTACACAGGGCAACTCACACAAGGAAGACAGCCCAGTGCACCAGCCTCCCAGCACAGGGAAGACCAAGCCCCAAGCCAGTGCCTGGCCTGATTCATCTCCCTTCCCCAGGCTGACACCCAGGGGCATTATCAGCTGATGTCACCCTTCTCTCTCACATGGGAGTTGGGCTCATCCCAGGCACACACACATCAGCAGCAGCTGATGTGCTTAACAGGGCACCCAGTAGAGCAGTAGCAGTGTTTTTGCCAGGTTTTGAAGCAGGGATCTGTTGTGTGTTAGGCAAATGTGATAACCACTACACCACAGAAACACACTTTAGCTTTGGTGGAACTTGGCTGACTGTTCTGTTCCTAGCTCTTTCTAACACCCTGCTCTGCAGGGGAGGGGAATGCACCTTGTGAACACTCCACCTCTTGCTCTCATGGAAGCCACTAACCCGAGCTGCCAGCTCCTCATTTCCTCACCAGGCCCTTGAGATTTGTAGCTCAAAGCTGGAGCCGCTGTGGCAGGAGGTGAAGCTGCAGAAGCTGACGGGGGACAATCAGAGGGCGGAGGGTTATTTTTTCTCCTCCCTGGGCTGATGTGAAAATCCTCTTCCCTTCTCCTCAGAAGATGGAAATTGCAGTTGGTTCTCTCTCTGGTTCTACTAAAGCTGGACCCCAGGACTAGACTTTTTCTTTCTAAAACCCTGGCAAAAGCTGAGAGTGAATTGCTTGTAGGCTGAGAATGTGAGTTAAAGAAGGACATTGCTTTGTATGGGTCTTGAACCCATTACACGGGCATTAAAAGTCTCATGTTCTATCCACTGAGCTAGCGAGCCCACATGCTACCTTGTCCCCCATCACAAGGCCATCTCTCCTGTGACAGGCTAAGGGGCCCGTTTCAGGATTTCTTTTAGCGCAGCAGCAAGGGGAGAAGGAGGAAAATCAACCCCTTTGCAAGGTTCGTTCTCATGGCACCATGGCTACGTCTACACTGGCATGATTTTGCGCAAAAACTTGCTTCCTGTCTACACTGGCGGGGAGTTCTTGCGCAAGAACACTGACGTTCTAATGTGTGAAATCAGGGCTTCTTGAGCAAGAACTATGATGCTCCCGCTCAGGAATAAGCCCTCTTGCGCAACTGTTCTTGCACAAGAGGCCAGTGTAGACAGGCAACATGCATTTCTTCCACAAGAAAGCCCGATGGTTAAAATGGCCATCAGATCTTTCTTGGGCAAGAGAGCGTCTACAGTGGGCATGGAAGCTCTTGTGCAAAGGCACATGCCAGTGTAGACACTCTCTGCTAAAGAGTATTTGCACAATATCATGCCAATGTAGATGTAGCTCAAGTGCAGAGAAAGCCCTTGCGTGTTAAAGGGCCTCAGGGAGCCCAGAGCAGAGAGATCCCCTTAACACACAGTCCCAGCCCCAAGCCTCCCCCACATCCCTAATCCTGTGCCCTGACTTCTCCACCCTTCCACATCCTCACCCCTGCCCTGAGCCCCTCCCCCCACACACTCCCCAAATCCCTGCCCTGAGCCACCCACACTCCACACTTTAATTTCTTACAGGTACTGTCCTATCACAACTCCCCCCCTTCAACTTCCTGCCTCGAGCCTTCCCCCGCCCAAGGGGTGGTGCCTTAACAATTGTCTGCCCTGAGGATTCCCAACGGGCAATGAAATCGGCTGCTGTCACGACAGGATCCTGGGCTAGTTGGGCAACTGGCATGGCCCAGTCTGGCTGCTTTGATGCTCTGTTTGGCTGTTCTTGTCCCCTCTGGGCAAGGGACAATGGACCCCCATCCTGAAGTGGACAGAAAATGGCCTGTGAAAGGCTAGTGTAGGTGAGCAAAAAGCTCTTACATGTGTCCCTGATGGTCTAGTGGTTAGGATCCAGCATTCTCATTGCTATGGGCTGGGTTTGATTCCCAGTCAGGAAACCAGCATCAACCTTCCCATGACAGCTACCTAGTCATTTTTCTCACCTCATTGTCACATCTTACAGCAGCTGAGACCTACAATGTTACTTCAGGCTCCTTCCCCCCTCTCCCGCACTGCTAAAACAACACCTGCCATTTTAGAAGGGGCAGAGCTGGTGACTCAAACTGCCCCTCCTCTCTCCTGCATGGGCAGCGCTACAGAAAGCTCTGTGGCACACACAGCACTAGCCCAGTGCAGTGTCAGGTCGGCACAAGATCCATTGGTTCAGTTTCGCTGTTGAAGGAGACAACACAGAACTGGCTCCAGCCCCCACGCAGTAACCCAGGGAAATGACCCACCAGGCCTGGGCACCTTGGAGCCTCCCTCTGCCACAGTCATGGAGCCTTCTCCCCCTGGTCCTGCCTCCCCCTTCACTCAGCTCTCACTGCTCGGTGCTGCCAGGGAGGGGCCTCACTGCGAGAGCCGCCTGGGCAGGTTCCTGCCACAGAGACACGTCCCAGAGCAGGACGGATGCTCAGACCGACACTGAGTGTTGCTCAGCGCTGGGGTGAGACAGGGAAGGACAAAAGGGTCTAATGGCGCCTGCAGCCTTTCAGAACAGCCCCGCCCCACCCCACCCCAAGTACCAGCCCTCTGCGCCAGCTGGGCTCCACTGGGCACTATCTTGACTCAGGCCTCCCTGGTGCCAGCCTAAGGGCTCTGGAGAAGACATGGCAGCTCTGTGGGCAGAGTCCTGAGCCCCTGGCTGGGCAGGGCTCATTAAGCAGCTGTAGGGCTGGGCTGCTGCACAGCTTAGAGCAGGGGTGGCAAGAACTGGGAACCACTCCCAGGGCTGCACTTTTCCATGCTATTAACGGAGGAGGTGGGGGTCTGGAATGCAGGTTGGTGCAGACAGGAGCTTGGGAGAGAGGATTGGGGTGCCGGATCTGGGACGGGTGTGGGTTCAGGGAGGCAGAGGGTTTGGTTTACGTGGGGTACCTGTGGTTGAGGGAAGGGAGGGGCTGGGGTGCCAGAGGCAGGCTCTGGCTGGGAGACTTACCTGGCTCACTCCCGGCCAGCAGCCCAGCACATTTCTCAGGCAGCCTGCCCTGCCCCCACACAGGCTGCAGGGGCCATGTGGGTGGGTGAATAAGAGCCTGAGTGGAGGGGGGATGGTGCTTCACACGGCCAGAAACCAGCCAATGGGATTGTGCCAGGAGCAGGGACACTAACAGCTTCACTCAGCTCTCAGGGTTGGTCTACACAGTGAGCTTGTTTTTCAATAGCTTGATTCAAAGTAGCAGATCCACACTGCAGGGAAGCCTCGACTTAGATTCCCAGGAGGCACTGACAGTGATTACTTTGACTGGCTCTGAGCAGGAGCTATTTTGAAATAGCTGTGGAGCATCCACACTACGCTATTGAAAATAGCTATTTCAGAAGAGGATTTGGAACTAAGCTGTGGTGGCTTTTGGGGTTAGTGAGTAGGAAGAGGGAGGGGTCACAGCAGCCAGTTGCCCTTCTGCTTGCAAAAACAAAAGAAGACGAAACCTCCTGCTCACTGGAGAATGTGGGTGTCAGTCCCACTACTTCTCACATGCAAAGCAAGGGCACGATCACTTGAGCTAAGCCCGCTGCTGTCAATTCAATGAACCTTTGGTGACTCTTCCTTCTCCACAGGGACGTCTGTCTTCTAGGTCAGTTAGTGGGGAGGAGAAGGCTCCAACAAGCCTCCTCCTCACACTCATTCTTGTGACTCCCTTCTCTCTCTGGCCTCAGGAGCAGATCTCAAGGAGACTCCTGCAGCAAAGCCATGGGGGCTCTGAAATGGCCCCTGCCCTGCAGCCTGTCCCACCTGGCCATTGTCATGGACTCTCTGTGAGGTCATCACCTCCCAACCTCCATTAGCCAATAAGCTGAGGGGCTGCAAAGGCCCTTGTGATGTCACTGCCACACCCACCCCTGCCCTCCAGGGCTCATGTCCTGCCCCAGGCAGTCCCTTTGCATGGCTGAGCTGCTCCCAGGTGAAAGTGACACATTTCTTACAGGGACTGTTCTATTGGGCACCATCCCTTGACGGGGAGGTTCAAGGCAGAAACGAGTGGGGTTTCAGTAAAGCTACATGTGAATGGATCCATCTAGCAACCACTGCCAGCCACACGCACAGGGGGAGGTTTTTGTGCAAGCACAACATGCAGTGGAGACATACCGGGGGGGGAAGGGGGGGAACATGCGAGCTGAAAGGTGGGCAGGAAGGCAGGTACATCAGGTGCCAAAGTAGCTCTGTGGGGAGAGCGTTAGAGTGACGTTCTCAAGGGCCCTGGTTCGATCCCAAGATTTGGCAAAAGCCTTTGTTCTTGAGGCTTGTCCCTTCTTTGGCTCCTCTGTGAAAAGCCCAAGTGTGCATCCTGGAAGGACCTTGTCTGCCCTGCTGTTCCACCTAGGAGCCAGCAAGTCCTGCCCCTTCTCTGCTGGAGAAGGGAAAAGGAGCTCCTTAGAGCAGCATCAAGCCAGCCCCCTAAGAACACCTGCCCTTGCTCTGCCAGCTGAGCTATTGAAGCTCCTGTCTCACTGCTGCTTTATCCATCATGGCAGGAACAGAATCCAGGACTCACCAAATCAGGCCTGGTGCCCAGTAACCCCAGACAGACGTGCACATCCGCACGCTGGCAGCAGCTGTTGTGGGACTCTGCAAATCCACCACTAGACCTAATTCCCCACATGCCAGGCCGCCCGAGGGAGGGCTCTGCGGTCTCAAGCAAACATAGTCTCAGGTGGGGGGACTCTCAGCAAACGGGGCTCTCAGAGCACAGAGGAAGTTTTTGGGCTCGTTGCTGGGCCATGGAGTGAAGCATCAAACCAGCCGCCTCCTGTGGGGCCTGTGAGTGTTGTAGAATCTGGGCCCCCTGTGCGTGGGCAATGGCAAACAAAAGGTCTGGGGGCCACACAGAGACCCCCGATGGGCTGAGCAGGAAGTGGCTGGGACTTTGCTTTGTCTTTGCCTGTGGGCTTGTCTGTCTGCAGCCTGGAAACCTCCTGGCTTCTCAGACCACTGGTGTGGATGGAGCGTTACAGAAGTCGCAATAATGGAATTGCTGTGTAGACACATTGTTATTGGAGTGTAATGGTTATTCCCAGGTAACGCTGCTGTGTAGATGCAGCCTAAGAGAAATGCTGAGCAAGCGCTTCTACAATGTCATGGGAGAGAGGGAAATGAGTTCACTTCTCTAGATACAAAATGGAGGACGTGTCAGGAGTGAGATTTGAACACACGTCTCCATTCAGAGACCAGAACACCCCACTGAGAGAAAGACAGAACCTTGCGTCTGGCACTTTAGGCCACTCGGCCATCCTGACACCTGTGCAACTGTCTTCAACTGCAGTTTTCTTACATGTGTGAGTTGCTCAGGGAGGCCAAAGGAGCCCATCAATTTCCACACCTAACAGCTGCTCTACAGCACAGCTGGGTTTATCCACACTCAGCCAAGTTGTGAGGTGTTTTGCAGGGAGTTGACAAGAAGCGGAAGAGGGGAAAATTGTTCTACTTTAAGGTTCCAGACAAAACGTTTGACTCCCAACATGCAGCCATTTCCCTCCAGCCTTCCCGCCCTGGCAGTGTCTGGCTCCCCTGGGCACAGAAAGCTACAGCTCAGTGGGCAGGGGGCTTTGGCTTCCTTGCCCATGGGATGCTGTTGCAGGGAGGGCTGCTCAGCAGGGGTGGGGTTCACCTGTGGAGGAAGGGAAGAGTATTTGGATGCAGACTGGCTAACCTAGTGAGGACACTTTGAAGTAGGTTTGATGGGGGCAGGTGCCCAAAGCCCACAGGTAAGTGAACAGCATGGACACCTGGGAGATGGGCCAGAAATGGGAGAGAGCACAGGCTGTAACTGCAGAGATAAAGGAGCAACACGGGACCACTGGGAAGCAAACTCTAATCAGTGTCTTAGATGCTGGTATAGACAACAGGAGCTATGGGTAATAAGCAGGAAGAAGTTGGTATCACAGGGACTTGGTGGGATAATACACGACTGGAATATTGGCACAGAAGGGTACAGCTTGCTCGGGAAGGATTGGCAGGGGAAAGGGGAGGAGGAGTTTCCTCAGATATGAAATCATGCACACACTGGGACTGAGGTGGAGAGGGACACAGGAGACAGACTTGTCGGGAGCCTCTGAGTGAGGTTACAAGGGGTTTTTAATCAAACTCCTTAACCGCTTGGCCATCACTACTGTGGGAGACCGATCTCCTGTACTTGTATGTGAACAAAAATTTTGTTACTTACTCTTTGGCCAACTCAGATTCCTACAGGGCAAAAGAATTCGCTCTTAATTCTGTGCCCTCAGGAAGGGACTAACCCAAAGGAGGCTGGGCCCCCACCTGGGCCTCCAACCCAAACCCTGAGAGCAAGGGGTTTACAAGCCAGACAATCAATGTTTGCTGCACTGCTCCCTCCCCTCAGCACTGCTAAATCTCAAGGCCAACTCCACAGTCCCAGTGGCTGGGGGAGATGTGCATCTCAGAGCCTCTGCCCACTGAGCTGTAGCCTTCTGTGCCCAGGGAGCCAGACACCCCCACGGCTGGAAGGAAATGGGAAATGGCTGCACTTTGGGAGTCAAAGGTGTTGTCTGGGACCATAGAGTAGAACAGTTTCACCAAACTTCCTGAGGTGGGCACCATGGCTTAGCTGGCTTAAAGCCCCTGTCTAGTAAACAGGAGATCCTGGGTTCAACTCCCAGTGGTGCCTTGCTGTGGATTTTGTTTACTTTTTCTTATGTCTTTCTGGCCACCCATGGAACTGCTGGTTCAGGAAAAGGCTGATTGGGGAGAAGCATTGGGAAGAAGGAAACCACAAGCCTGGAGCTGGTGCAGAGGTGACTGGCACAGGCCAGGCCAGGGCTCTGACTCCCACTATGAGCCCCTGGATACCACACACTGGCCAGTGAGTCCTGCTCCATGGTCGTCCCAGTGCTCTGGGTGCAAGCGACGTGCCTGTAACTCCCTCCTGGGACTCCTAGTGGAAGCATGGGCCTTGCCCTGCCTGGTAGGGGAGGGGACAAACATGGGCTGATTGACAGGGGCTCTGACACTCCAGCACTGGGGCACTTGAGCCCTTCAGCCGGATTCAGACCAGGCCGGTTGGAGCCTCTCGCGCTCACCGAGGGGGATTCTGCACTTGCTGTTTTGGGAGCCAGGGTCACATTGCAGAGCTCCCCCAGGGATGTGCCACCAGCCCAGCACCAGCTACTCTCCCTGCCCTCGGCAAAGTGGCTGCATTTTATCCTTCCCCTTCAGTGACAACTGCCCATTCCCCACGAGCCCCAGCCCCTGTGGGACCTGCCCTTTCCCAGGAGCAGCGTGAGTGCCAGTGCGGCTCCTGCTGAGGCTGCGGCTGTGGGAGACAAGCCCTGGCTTTGGGTGGGAGATGAGATGTCAAGGTGTTGAGTTTCGCCCATGGCTAGTGTGGGGTGACCCACACTCTGGGGGCAGCTGGAGGTGCCTCCTGAGAGCTGATTTTCAGCCCTTCCTGTGTTTCTGGCTCCTTCCAACAGCTTGACTCTGTCATCTAAAAGTTGAGGAATGTGTATTTGGAAGAGGGAATTTCTGTCTTTTCTGTATCACTACTGTGACCTAATGGACAGAGCACTAGTTTTCTAATCCAAGGATTGTGGGTTCAAGTCCCATCTGAGGTGATAGTTGTGATATTTCCTTGTAGGTGCAAGTCTCTTTGGCTTCCTTTTCGCCATGTTATCTGTGAGATGTTTGAACACTGGACAAGAGTCCCCTGGAACTGCCATTTCCCCCCAGACAGGAACCTCAGTAGCAAACACTAACACTGGTCTTAGGCGCAGACAGGAGGAGAGTGTTTCTGAAAAGCTGAGGTGTGCACAGTGAGGTCACTTGCAGAGATGCAGTCGCTGGATTCTTTGTATGCGCCTTGGCACCTGTTACCCATTGGTACCCACCACCTCTCACCCCCCTGCCAGCACCCAGGCAAAAGGCCAGCACACATGGAGCACTGTTCTCGGCCCGAGTTCTTGCTCAAGAGCACATCCACACTGCCATGCAGTTGGGCTCAAGAGGGAGGAAGAGCTCAGTGGTTTGAGACTTGGCCTGCTAAACCTAGGATTATGAGTTTAATCCTTGAAGGAACCATTTAGAGACATCTGAGCAAATCTGTCAGGGATGCATGTTACCTGCCATGAGCATGGGGACTGGACTAGATGACCTCTCAAAGTTCCTTTCAGCTCTATGAAATGGTATATCTCCTTATAAAGAGCATCTCTGGACACTCTTGTGCAAGAAAGCTCTAATGGCTGTTTTAGGCACAAGAAATCCTCTTGCCTGTGCACACTGCCTTCTTGTGCAAGAAGCCCTCTTTTCCAATGGTTTACTGTACATTTTCTTGCGCAAGAATGCACATGCAGAGTAAACACTGATAGTTTTTGCACAAGAATGGCCATTCTTGTGCAAAAGCCTGCAGCATAGACATAGCTGTGCAGTGTGAAAAACCTCACAAAACAAGCTCAAATCAGCAGGTCCCACTGAGATTTGAACTCAGATTGCAGGATTCAAAGCCTGAGTGCTGCCCTTACACCATGGGACCTACCCACTGGTCATGGGCATTGGGGACACTCAGTTTTCTGGCTGGCCTCTGCACTCCTGGCTTCCCTCCTGCTGCTTCGTCCCTCTGGCTACGACTACACGGCACATTTATTTTGGAATAAGCTGGTCTCGAATAGTGATTCCAAAATAGTTTATTTCGAACGAGCATGTCTACACTGCAGGGAAACCTCAGAATAGTCCGAGGCAGGCTCCCCAGTGTAGACGAGCTGTCTCAGAAGAATAAGTTAGAATGTCCCCAGGAAGGGGCTAGTTCAAACTAGCAGCAGTGGCGCATCTACACACCCCTTATTTTGAAATAGCTAATTTGGAATAGGTGTTATTCTTCGTAGAATGAAGTTTCCAGAAGTCGGAATAAGCCGTCTGTTACTTCAGAATTATTTCAAAATAACGGAATTGCTGTGTAGACTCTTGCGTCGTTATTGTGAAATAATGGCCATTGTTCCAAAAGAACTTTTGTGTGTGGACAGAACCTGAACAGCCCAAGAAATGTGATTGGCAGCTCATCCCCACCATTGTTTTGTCAATTGCAGTGCAGGGTTCTGAAGACATGGACCCAAGGCAACCACTTTGGTTGCTTTCTGCTAAGGCCACGCTGGAGGGAAAAGAATGGCTCCTTTGAGCCAGCAACCTAAGGATCACTTGCCAAACACACACTACAGTCCTCCGCGCTGCCAGCTGAGCTATCGAAGGGAGCCTGAACAATAGTTTTTTGTCCAGGTTGTCCCTTCTGCAAGTCTCAGGGCAACTGTTCCCCCAAGTGGATGACATTGCTGATGAGGGACAGAGGAGCACAGGGGCTGTCACAGGTACTTCACATGCAGACAGACCCCCTGAGTGAAACCTGAGCTAGATCCATCCATGTCACAGCAAAAAGAAGAAAGCTGGGTTCTTCTCATGTGTCTTCTTTGTTCCAGAGTCTCTAGGGGTGCGGTAGGGTCGGGTCCACAAAAAAACAAACCACTTGAATGAACCTTGGTCTAGAAACACCCTGAGGGTTTCCTTCTATCTTTGGCCTGGAAAGGTCATCTGTAACAATGTGGTTTCTCTGTAACCCTATTGGAAGGCCTGTAGCTATTCAGTAGGTCTAGACTAAAGCCTTCTTCTGCAGCCAGACTCAAGAGCAGCAGCAATTCGCTGTAAAGCCTGGAGTCACATACTCATATTCCAGCTAAATGACACTGAAATAGTGTCACACTAGGCTGTGAGAAGGGGATCCTGTCCTAATGGCACCTACTGGTACCAGATAAGAAACAGATCTCAAGACGGGTAGAGAAAACTTAGTTAAATACCGTTTTGACTGGCAAGAAACTGCTTATCAATAGTTGTGGTTGTGCAATGGGCATTCTATGATTCTTGTCCTCCCTTTCCTATTGTTTGTCTGTGTGGTCACTATCTGGTTTGGATCTGTTTCTGTCTGCTGTATAATTAATTTTGCTAGATGTAAATCAGCTAAGGTGGTGGAGTATGATTGGTTAGGTAACTCACAATAGTATCTTATGACTGGTTAGTAAAATTATACTAAAATAATTGGTTAAGATATTGCTAAGCAGGACTCAATTTTCACTATATAAACTGGGGTCCAAGAAGGGGTCCAGCAAGAAGAACTCACCTGTGAAAGAGCCTTCGACCAGAGCTTCCAGGACACCTCTGCACAACCCTGAGTAGGGCAACAAGCTACCCAAGCTCTGAGACCCCCAGCTCACCGTAGAACATGCCTGTCCCATCAGAGAGGACACCTCAAGAGCCTGTGTTTCTATATGGCTTTGAACTAAGGAGCTGCTGTATGTTAAATAAACACAATGACCACTACACCACAGAGGCTTTTCTTTCCTGAATTTAAACTTGGGCAAATATTCTGTTACTAACTCTTTGGCCAACTCAGATTGCTGCAGGGGAAGGAATTCTCTCTTGTTAATTCTGTGCCCTCAGGAAGGGACCAAACCCCCTCCCCATCCCAGGGACTCCAACCCAAACCCTGAGACCCAAACCCTGCCCTGGG
This sequence comes from Rafetus swinhoei, assembly GCA_019425775.1. Classification (NCBI taxonomy): domain Eukaryota; kingdom Metazoa; phylum Chordata; order Testudines; family Trionychidae; genus Rafetus; species Rafetus swinhoei. The sequence continues at coordinate 32,662,590 of CM033444.1, read as the reverse complement.
GGAGCTCTGCAATGTGACCCTGGCTCCCAAGGCAGCAAGTGCAGAATCCCCCTTGGTGAGCGCAAGAGGCTCCGACCAGCCTGGTCTGAATCCAGCTGAAAGGCTGGACGGCCCTGCTGCTGGAGTGTCAGAGCCCCTGTCAACCAGCCCTGTGTTTGTCCCGTCTCTTACAGGGAAGGGCACGGCAGGGCCCACACACCCACCAGGAGTCTCAGGCACGTCTCTCGCACCCAGATGACCATGGAGCAGGTCTCGGTGGCCAGTGGGTGGTACCCAGGGGCTCTCTCCTGTGAGCTGTGACACCCCGAGGGGAGTCTCACACAGAGGTCTTGGGACCACAAGCTCCTGTTACTCTCATCATGCAACAGGGGCAGGTCCAGCCTGTTCTGTAAAAGCTGCTCTGGAAATCAGAGAGCAGCTAAAGTGACTCTGGTGGGAGTTGAACCCACAACCTTGGAATGACTAGTTTAGCTCACACTAATTGCTACAGCTTAGAAGTCCAAGACCCTTGCTGTTCCACCTCAGCTCACAGCACCCCTCATCTCCTCTCTGTGCTTTGCAGCAGGGCAATTGCTGGGGTAGAAGAAAGGGAAAAGCTGAGCCAGAGGAACACACGCACACCCCCTCCCACACTCAGACCCTTCCCCCCCATACCCAGCCCTCTGCTCAGAGCCTCAGCTGTGGCTTAAACCTGGTTCCAGAAAGAAGAGGCCAATGCAAACAGCCCCATGGCAGCGAGGGAGTCAGCACGTCGGTGGGTGGGGCAGGGAGCTGGGGGCAGATCTTGGCTCTAACTCACTGAGTGACCTTGGCCGGTTCAGCAAATCTCTCCCTGTCTCTATGGCCCTGTCTGTACAGCAGGGACAGCAACACTCACAGGCCCACAGTAGGCAGCTGGTTTGATGCTTCACCCCACGGCCCAGCAATGAGCCCCCCAACTCCCCCTGTGCTCGGGGAGCCAGGTTTGCTGTGTGAATTCTGTGGGGCAGGTACCATCAGGCCTGGGCACTGGGATTAGTTACCAGTTTCCCCCGGCCCTCTGACCCTACTAAGATCAGAGCTGAGGCGGCTGAGTGGTTCAGGTTTTCGATTAGAAACCAATAGACTAAGCAGGGCCACAAAATCCACTAGTTCTGCAGCCCCAGAAAAGTAAATGTGAACCTCAGTCCTCCTGTCCCTTCCCTCATGCCATGGGGCTGGAATGCCAGAGGAGTGAGGTGTCTTAGTTGGGGGCCACATCAGAGAGGGCTTGGGGTCTTTGGAAGAGTTTTTTTGTTTCTCACTTTTGTGGCCCCCAATTTTTCTGTGGATCAGTGGCCCCCGACCCAAAAAAGGTTCCCCACCCCTGCCATAAATAAAGCAACATTGAAACCTTGTGTGCTGGCCGCAATGTTTTCCTTTATTTAAAATGAAGTTTGATCAACTAAAATGAGACAGGTCAAAGGCTTAATCTGTTTAATGATTTAAATGAAACTGTTCTCCCCACCTGCAGCCTAGCAAAATGGCTGGGGTGTAATTATGTCATTAGTGGCAAGTGTCCATTAGTAACCAAGAGTCCATGGAAAGGTTTGGGGAGGGCAGGGCTCAGCAAAGGGCTGGGGTCTTGGGGAAGGGACGGGATAGCTCCTGGCTTGCCCTGACATTTAAAAGGTGACCTTGGGGGCATGTGGCACCCTGAGCAGCCTCTGATGTTCCCTGTGTGAGCCCCAGAACCAGCCCTGAGTGACAGGGGCAGAGGGGGAGCAGCTCACACATGCCAAGGGGCTGGCCAGGGGCAGGACATGAGCCTGCAAGGCAGCAGCAACATCACAAGGACCTTTTACAGCACCTCAGCTCATTGGCTGGGAGGCAGTGACCTCACAGAGGGACCATGGCAACAGCCAGTGGGACAGGGGCATCTCAGAGACCCCCATGGCCTGGCTGCCTGGAATCTCCTTTGTGAGGTTCCCCCTTGAGGGCAGAAGGGATTGAGGGTCCCATCAGGGAGTGTCTCTGTGGAGATTTCCCCACGCTGCAGTGGGAGGGGCTGGGGCAGGCAGGGTTACAGGAGGGGCTGGCACTGAACTGAAGAGAAAGGGATGAAACACCTTGTAAGAATGGGATTTGAACCCATGCGTGTAGAGCACAATGGATTAGTAATCCATCACCTTAACCACTCGGCCACCTCATCTGAGCTGTAAGAATTTGTTTCAAACCACATGAAGTCAGCACTGCCAGGAACCTTTGTGCCACTCGCTGGCTGGCCGGGGACACCCAGGGCTGGAAGGTTTTGCCTTTTCACAATGTTCCCTGGGCTGTTGTACAAAGCTCAGTGCTCGTAACAAACCCAAACACCCCTTGGCTACATCTGCCCTGCAGGCTTCTTACACAAGAACTGTTTTGTGCAAGAGTTCTTGCACAAAATGTCTTGTGAAAGAGCACATCCACACTCCCATGTGCTTTTGTGCAAGAATGTCCGTGGCAGTGTGCACACTTTCTTGTGCAAGAAAGCTCTGATGACCATTTTAGCCATAGGGATTTCTTGCACAAAAAAACCCTGTTGCCCATTCATATTACCTTGCACAGGAGGGTTTACTTCTCATGGGGAGAGGAATAACTCTTGCCCAAGAAGCCCTCTTTTCCTACGTTTTACCGTAAATTTAGTTGCTCAAGAACGTGCATGCAGTGTAGATGCTCCTCAAGTTTATGCGCAAGAATGGCCATTCTTGAGCAAGAAGCCTGCAGTGTAGAGGTAGCCCCTGGGTGCCCAGAGACAGGCTGTCTAGTCAAAGTCTGGCTCAGCATGCTCTCTGCAATGGGAAGATGTCCACGGAGCAGGCAGATGGCAGCAACACATGGCTCTGGTGGGCCCAGCATCCAGAGGAGCATTTCTGATATGAGTGTTTACTGACAGTGTCCGTCTCTGGTCTGATTTCACAGAGTGGGGAGACACTGGCACCCACAGCAGCACGGATGGTGGGGTGGCTGGAGGGAGTGGCTGGCGGGCGGCCTGTAGGAGCAGTGGCAAGTGGCCAACGGAGTGGGTGAGCCTCATTTGCATATCTAATGAGCCACCATTGTTGTGGAAGAGGCTCTTGCGCCAGAAGAAGCATCTACACAGCCCCTTCTTGTGCAAGAAAACCTCTTGCACAATGCCATTACGCTAGCCTCATTTGCATATTTCTGGTGCAAGAACCCGCCAGTGTAGACATAGCCCAATTGTTTTCACTGTCAGGGGGCTCAGTGGCCCCTTCCTCTTCCTACTTGCTCTCCCAAAAGAGACAAACCTGGCTCCCCTTTCTTTTCCCCCAGCAATTGCCATGCTGCAAAGCAGATACCAGAGACAGCAAAGCTAACAATCCATGAGGCTCTGTGGCGCAATCGAAAGTGTGTTGGACTTCTAGACTGTGGTGCTCTGTGTGACCTAGGTGAATCATTCAAAGGTTGTGGGTTTAAATCCCACCAGAGTCACTTTAGCTGCTTTCTCATTTCCACAGCAGCTTTTAGAGAGCAGGAAATCCTTAGGCTGACACCAGGATGGGCTTTAGTCCAGACAGTTCCCAGCAGACCCCAGAGAGGGAGGAGGCAAGGGCTGCTCTGAAAGGCTGCAGGTGCCCACAGACCCTTTCATCTCTCCATGTCTCCTACCAGTGCTATGCATTACTCAAGCTATGTCTGCACACACTGTTCTTCTGAAAAAGCTAGGTAAATTGTGACCCCTAGTTTGCATAGCTTTTTCTGAAGAAGCTTTTCCAACATTTGGCCTGTTTACACTGGGCCAAATGTGGGAAAAACCTTTTTGTAACATCCTCCTTCTTCATGAAATGAGGTTCACAGAGACACCAAAAACGCATGTCTGCTCTTCCAAAAAAATTCGGCAGATGTGTTCTCTGGACTAAAGCGTTGTCTCTGTAGTGTAGACAGAGCCCTGATGTAACATCTTATTTCAAGTTTAGGTGCATCATAGATAGAGGGTTGACATATGCTGCCTCTTAGGCCATGGGACCTACACAAGACACCTGTGACTCAGCTGGGCCAAACTGGAGCCCTGGCCCAGGCCCACTGGGACCAGCTTTGCTTGTTTTACTTCCACCCAGAGCCCCCTTCTTCTCCCGGGCTGCAAGGAGCCTCCCTGGGATGCCCTGAGACAGGCACAGGGCTCTGCCTCCCCACAGCCAGCCCCACCCCACAGCCTTTTGCAGAACAAGGGGGGGGTCTCTGCTCACCCTACTGAGTCCCACTGAGACGTTGAGCTTTTGTCCTGCCCCCCTCAGCTTGGCCTCCCTCCTCTGCCCCATTCCTGCCTCACTGCCTCCTTGGGCAAGTCACACAAGGAAGCAGCAGGAGGAGCCGGCCCCATACACCTGCTTCCGAGGGCAGGAGAGGCTGAGACACAAGTGTCCATCAGGTGCCTGGCCTGACCCATCTGGCATCCCCAGGCTGGCACCAAGGGGCTTTCTCAGCTGATGTCACCCCCCTCTGTCGCATGGGAGTTGGGCTTATCCCAGGCAGGAGAAGCTGCACTTACCCAGGCAAGCAGCAATAAGGGAAAACCTTGTGTTTCTGCCTGGTTTTGAACCAGGGACCTTTTGTTATCAAGCAAATGTGAGAACCACTACACCACAGAAACACACTTCAGGGGATGAAACTTGGCTGACTGTTCTGTTCCTAGCTCTTTCTAACACCCTTCTCTGCAGGGGAGGGGAATGCACCTTGTGAACACTCCACCTCTTGTTCTCATGGACACGACTAACCAAAGCTGCCAGCTCCTCATTTCCTCACCAGCCCCTTGAGATTTGTAGCTCAAAGCTGGAACTGCTGTGGAAGGAGGTGAAGCTACAGAAGCTGAAGGGGGACAATCAGTGGGCAGAGGGTTATTTTTTCTCCTCCCTGGGCTGATGTGGCTAGAACTGAGAAGAAAATCCTCTTCCCTTCTCCTCAGAAGATGGAAATTGCAGTTGCTTCTCTCTCTGGTTCTACTAAAACTGGACCCCAGGACTAGACTTTTGCTTTCTAAAACACTGGTGAAAACTGATTGCTTGTAGACTTAGAAGGTGAGTTAAGGAAGGGGACTGCCCAGCATAGGGCTTGAACCTATGACTCTGAGATTAAGAGTCTCATGCTCTACCAACTGAGCTAGCCAGGCTGTGTGCAAAAGAGTTCCTAATATCCCATCACAGCATAACAGGAGCCAAGTGTTTTCCACTGCCTGACTCAAGGCTCTTTCTTGCCCCTAACGTGGGGTCCTGGTCTGTGGAGAGGTTTGAACTCGAACCCCACTCCCAACACACCCACTTCTTTCCCCACAAGGAACGGCCCCATTTCCATCTCTCCAGTGACAGGAGAAGGGCTCTGGCCTGTTCTCTGCAAAATGCTCAGCCTGTTTCATTTTCTGCAGGAACGAGTGGGATCCATGCGCCCTGTTCCCCAGTGACAAGTGTGTGTCCTCTTGCCCCCTTTCCACAGACAGAGCAGGCCAGGGGGTTGTGCACCTGCAGTGGCTTCTTCCTACTTGGCCTCCCACAAAGCTGGGGTAAAAAGCTGCTAGACCCCAGCCCTCCTGGGCCAGTCCATGGCAGAGGTAACAGGATTCACTCCCATCTTCTCCTGCCTGTGCCCTGGTGCTGAGGGGCCAGCCCCTTTCCTGCTGCCCCAACTCTTATTCCCACAATGCACTTTGTGCTTTGGGGTGTAACAAGTGCCCCCTTTAAAAGCTCATCAATTGAAATGAAACTTTTACATCTCCAGGTGTGTCACACTTTGGATTTCTATTGAACAGGGATTCTTCAAATGACCACAGACCCCTAACGTGCTCTAGTGCCAATGCACATAAACCAGACAAAACCGTCCCTCAGCTGGAACCAATTCAAACCCGCTCTGTGTGTGTGTCTGGTTTCTATTTCCATTCATTCAACAAGGGTATGATCTGATCTGGATGCCCATTGGCTCGTCCTTACTCTCCTTTGGCTGTGTCCTGCAGAAGAACAAGGACCACGTCCAGCTGGGGATGAATGGCCACAATCGATCTTACAGCGTATGATTTAGCAAGTCCAACTAAGACTCACTAAATCAAACCCAGAGGCCACCCCACCAGCTTCCAGCACTTCTGCTGTTTGCCCCCTTCGGCTTCCTGCTGTGGGGACATGGCCAACTCCAGCTACGTAGGGAGGGATGGCAGGGATAGCAGACACATTGGCCAGGCACCACTGGGGCTGCCTCCTCACCTCCCGATACCCAGCAGCTGCTTGGCCAGCTTAGTCATGGGGCTGCTCTCTGGGACTTCTCTCCCAGCTCCTCCACCTGTTGCCATTGCCCATCCCAAGGGTGGGGGGACGAGAGTCACTCTCCACGGTTGCAGGAGCTGCAGAGGTTGCACTTGCAGGGTCTCTGGGCACTGACACCCCCAGGGAATCACAAGGGCACTTGGCGCTGGCTCACCTGTCCCAGCAATTGCAGTCAGAGCCCTGCCTTGCCAGTGCCAGTCACAGCAGCCTCTCAGGGTTTAGGTTGGAGTCCCCAGGTGGGGGCCCGGCCTCCTTTAGTTTGGTCCCTTCCTGAGGCCACAAAACTGACAACAGAGAATTTCTTTGCCCTGCAGCAATCCTCTGTTGGCCAAAGGGTTAGCAACCGAATATTTGCCCAAGTTTAAGTGCAGCAGCAGAAGTCACTGTTAAGTGTGTTTCTGTGGTGTAGTGGTTATCACATTTGCCTAACACGCAAAAGGTCTGGCGTTCAAAGCCAGGCAGAAACACAGGGTCTTCTCTTATTGGCGTTCCCCTTGGTGCCCACAAGGCAGTTCCAGAGCCTGCCCCCTGGTGCAGGGCTGGGGGGCCTGTGTGCTGGCTTTCAGGAGCGTGTGGGAGACAGCTAAACAGGTTAGGCTGAGATTGGAGGAGGCAGGGCTGGGGCTGAGACTTCTCAGTGGTGCCTTGCCTGAGACCAGGTCGTTGTGGCCACACAGTCCAGGGCCCACCCTGCAAGTGCCACTACTGTGGCTGTTCACCTTCGGGGCAGTGTGGCTGGTGCTTTTGCTGGAAGGAGACACAAAGACACATCATGTTCTGCCTCATGCCCAGACCCCAGCCACCCCATTCCCCTCGCTTTCTTCCACCCAGCACCCCCAGCTTCCTTTGACACCTCCCTTGTTCCTGCTCCCCCACCCTGCTCCTTTATCCATGTTCCTTCTGCACCCTTTCCCATGGCCACACACTTCACTCCTTGGCGCTTCTCAAGCCAGGCCCTGCAAGAAGCCACCAAGACAGGAACCAGCCCTTGGAGCTCAGCTTGCACCGGATCTGGTAGTTTCCCACCACATCTCACCTGAGAAGAGGTGACTTGTTCTCCTTCCTTCTTACCTTACGTCTCCGTTCCCTTCAAAGGTCTCCGCTGCCTCGGGACCCGCCTCCTCAGGGCGCTGCCCCTCTGCCACTGGGCTGGGAGTGGGAGACTCCACAGTCTCTGCACTTGGGCTGAGAAGTCTCACTGGGACTCGTCTGTTGATGGCGTTAGTCAGCCCGATGGCCAGCCGGATCCATTCCGTAGCGCTGCCCGAGAGGGAGCTTTACAAGTGCCCAGTGTCCATTGGTATTTTCTGGGGCTCTGTGTAGGGGATTGGGCTTGGCCATCTTTTCCACAGAAAATGCCTCTTCTTTGGAACAGCAGCTCCCATGAGTTCATGGAACTTCTTCTTCTCAGCTTGGGAAAGGGACGACTAAGGGGCGATGGGACAGAGTTTTATGTAATGATGACAGGGGTGCAGAAAGCAATAAGAATTTTTTTCTCCTACTCAAGATCCTGGGTGACAGAATGAAACTGGTAAGTAACCAAATTAAAAATAAACCAAGAGGAAGCATTTTTGCACCCAGTGGAACTCCTTGCCAGTGGATGCTGCGAAGGTGAAATCTACAAGAAGGTCCAAAAAAGAACTGGATAATGTAATGCAGGAAAGGTCAATCAATGGCATTTAACCATGATGGACAGGGCAGGTGTCCCTAGCTGGTGTATTCTAGAAGCTAGGAATAGGTGACAGGAGGGATCACTTAACAGTTGTCTGTCTCAAGGATTCCCACTGGGCAATGAAATCGGCTGCTGTCATGAGACAGGATCCTGGGCTAGTTGGGCAACTGGCATGGCCCCATCTGGCTGTTCTGATGTTCTGTTTGGTTTCTGTTCTTGTCCCCTCTGGGCAATGGAAAATGGACCCATGTCCTGAAGTAGACAGAAAATGTAGGCAATGAAAAAAGGCATTTTCATGTGTCCCTGATGGTCTAGTGGTTAAGATTCAGCACTCTTACTGCTGAGGCCTCGGCTCGATTCCCGGTCAGGGAAACCAGCCCCAGTTATCACAGACAATTGCTGCGTACCTATTCATTTTACCTCACAGTTACAGCAGCTGTGGCCCAAGGGGTTCACTCAGGGCTCCTTTCTCCATCACTGCCAAGGCAGCACCTGCCATTTTCACAAGCCCTTCAGAAGGGGCAGAGCTGGGTGACTCCAACTACCCCTCCCCTCTCCCATGTGGGCAGCCCTGCAGGAAGCTCTGTGGCACACACAGCACTAGCCCAGCGCACAGTCAGCTCAGCACAAGATCCATTGGTTCAGTTTGGTTGTTGAAGGAGACAACCCAGAACTAGCTCCAGCCCCCACTCAGTAACCTGGGGAAATGACCCACCAGGCCTGGGCCCCTCAGGAGAGGCAACGATTCCCCACTGGCCAGGGCAGAGCCTCCCTCTCACACAGTCATGGAGCCTTCTCCCCCTGGTCCTGCCTCCCCCTTCACTCAGCTCTCACTGCTCGGTGCTGCCAGGAGGGGCCTCACTGCGAGAGCCGCCTGGGCAGGTTCCTGCCACAGAGACAAGTCCCAGAGCAGGACGGATGCTCAGACCGGTACTGAGTGTTGCTCAGCGCTGGGGTGAGACAGGGAAGGACAAAAGGGTCTAACGGCATCTGCAGCCTTTCAGAACGGCCCCCGGCCCCACCCCAAGTACCAGCCCTTCCCGCTGGGCTCCACTGGGCACTGCCTGGACTCAGGTCTCCCCAGTGCCAGCCTAAGGGCTCTGGAGAGGACATGGCAGCTCTGTGGGCAGAGTCCTGAGCCCCTGGCTGGGCAGGGCTCATTAAGCAGCTGTGGGGCTGGGCTGTTGCACAGGTTAGGCAGGGGTGGGCAAGAACTGGGAACCGCTCCCAGGGCTGCACTTTTCCATGCTATTAATGGAGGAGGTGGGGTCTGGGATGCAGGTTGGTGCAGAGAGGAGCTTGGGCCAGAGCACTGGGGTGCAGGAACGGTTGCAGGGGTTTGAGCTGTGACCTGGGGCAGGGGTTGGGGTGCAGGATCTGGGAGGGGTGTGGGTTCAGGGGCAGAGGGTTTGGTTTACGTGGGGTACCAGTGGGTTGAGGGAAGGGAGGGGCTGGGGTGCCAGAGGCAGGCTCTGGCTGGGAGACTTACCTGGCTCACTCCCGGCCAGCAGCCCAGCACATTTCTCAGGCAGCCTGCCCTGCCCCCGCACAGGCTGCAGGGGCCATGTGGGTCGGTGAATAAGAGCCTGAGTGGAGGGGGGATGGTGCTTCACATGGCTAGAAACCAGCCAATGGGATTGTGCCGGGAGCAGGGACACTAACAGCTTCACTCAGCTCTCAGGGTTCGTCTACACAGTGCGCTTGTTTTTCAATAGCTTGTTTCAAAGTAGCACGTCCACACTACAGAGAAGCCTCGACTTAGAGCCCCAGGAGCCACTGGACAGTGATTACTTTGACTGGCCCTGGGCAGGTGTTATTTCGAAATAGCTGCAGTGGAGCAGTCACACTCCGGCTATTGCAAAATAGCTATTTCGGACGAGACGTTATCCTCGGCAATGGGGTTTACACATTTGGAGCTAAGCTGGTGGCTTTTGAGGTGAGTGAGTAGGAAGAGGGAGGCCACTGCAGACACTTGGCCCTCTGCTTGCAAAAAAAAAAAAAAGTAACCTACAGGTTACTGGATAATGTGGGTGTCAGTCCCAGTACTTCTCACATGCTAAGCAAGCCCTCTACCAGTTGACCTAATTCCCCTACTACTTTCAGAGTTAAGCTTTTGGTGACTCTAAATCGAGGTAGAGCATCCCCTGGCAGCTTCTTGTGCCACAACTCTTTTGCAGAAGGTCTTGCACAAGAGCGAGTCCACACTGCCATGTACTTTTGTGCACGAGATGTGCTTTTTGCATAAGAGCAACTATGGCAGTGTGCACACTCCCTTGCACAAGAGAGCACTGATGGCCATTTTAACCATAGGGGCTTCTTGTGCAAGAAATTCATGTTGCCTGTCTGCACTGCCCTCTTGTGCAAGAAGCCCCTATGGGGAGAGGAATAACTCTTCTGGAAGAGGCCCTGTTTTCCGATGCTGTACTGTAAATTTACTTGCACAAGAACGTGCATGCAGTGTAGATGCTCTGTAAGTTTTTGTGCAAGAAGCCTACAGCGTAGACATAGCCCCGGAGATGGATTGCAGCAGAAATCTCCACCTGAGTGAAGACATGGCCTAATGCTGCAATTAGTTATATGCGGACGCTAACAGCCCCACTGCTGGTAACTCACAGAGGCCTTTGTTGGCCTAGACAGGGGTGTGTCCAAAACAGAAGCCTCGCTGTAAGCAGGATTTGAACCTGTCCAGAGAAACCCTATTGGATTATAAGTCCAACACCTTAACCACTCAGCCATCACATCTACAGATAATGACAAACCAGGAAAACTGGTAACTAATCCCAGTGCGCAGGCCTAACGTCAGCTGCCACAGAATTCACACAGCAAACCATTTCAACAGTTGTGCAGAGGAATCCCGGCTGTTCTGGTCTTAGGCTGCCTTGGAGGTGAGTTCTGCTTCAAGGTCTTCCTCCTCCTCCTTGGTCTTCCTTTCCTTTTCCTTCCTCTTCTCTCTTCTCCCCTTTTCCTTCTTGCTGGTCTCCTTGTTGGACCCCAGTTTATATAGAGAAACTCAATACTGCTTAGTTCTACCTTAACCAATTATTTTAGTATAATTTCACTCACCAATCAGACCATACTGTAACAGAATTACCTAACCAATCAAACCCTACCGTAGCTGATTTACACCTAGCAAAATCAATTATACAGCAGACAGAAACAGATCCAAACCAGACTATCACAGACAAACAATACTACTCGAGGGGGTGGCAAAATGGAATCTAGGAAGCCAGACTCCTAATTTGCCCGGTACTGAAGTTAGACTTACCGGTCTGTAGTTGCCCGGATCACCTCTAGAGCCCTTTTTAAATATTGGTGTCACGTTGGATACCTTCCAGTCATTAGGTACGGAAGCCGATTTAAAGGATAGGTTACAAACCACAGATAATAGTTCAGCAATTTCCCATTTGAGTTCTTTTAGAACCCTTGGATGAATGCCATCCAATCCCGGAGATTTGTTAACATTAAGTTTTTCTATTTGTTCCAAAACCTCCTCTAATGACACTTCAATCCGGGACAGTTCCTCAGATTCATCACCCACAAAGGACGGTGCAGATTTGGGAATCTCCCAACGTCCTCAGCCGTGAAGACTGAAGCAAAGAAATCATTTAGTTTCTCCGCAATGGCTTTATCGTCCTTGATTGCGCCTTTTATAGTTCGATCTTCTAGGGACCCACAGGTTTTTAGCAGGCTTCCTGCTTCTAATGTACTTAAAAACATTTTGTTATTTCTTTTGAGTTTTTGGCTAGCTGTTCCTCAAAATCTTTTTGCTTTTCTTATTACATTTTACACTTGATTTGACAGTGTTTATGTTCCTTTCTATTTATCTCACTAGGATTGGACTTCTACTTCTTAAAAGATGCCTTTTGTCCCTCACTGCTTCTTTTACATGGTGGTTAAGCCACGGTGACTCTTTTAGGTCTCTTGCTATGTTTTTTAATTTGGGGTATAAGTTGGGCCTCTATTATGGTGTCTTTAAAAGTTTCCATGCAGCTTGCAGGATTTGGCTCTAGTCACTGTGCCTTTTAATTTCTGTTTAACTAACCTCCTCATTTTTGTGTAATTCTCCTTTTTGAAATTAAATGCCAGGGTGCTGGACTGCTGAGGTGTTCTTCCCACCACAGGAATGTTGAATGTTATTATATTATGGTCACTATTCCCAAGCGGTCCTGTAACGGTTATTTCCTGGACCTGATCCTGCACTCCACTCATTACCCTGGACTATGCGTAATAAGCAGGAAGAAGTTGGTATCACAGGGACTTGGTGGGATAATACACATAACTGGAACTTTGGCACAGAAGGGTACAGCTTGCTCGGGAAGGATTGGCAGGGAAAAAGGGAGGAGGAGTTTCCTTAGCTATGAAACATGCGAACACTTGGCCTGAGGTGAAGATGGACAGAGGAGACAGACTTGCTGGGAGTCTGTGGGTGAGGTTACAAGGGGTAAAACCCAAGGGTGATGTCACACTAGGCATGTATTACAGACACCTCCCCAGGCAGAAGAGGTGCCTGAGGCTTTTTAAACAATTAACAAAATCATCCAAAGTGCAGCTGGTTTCACACACACTCAGCCTCACCCACAGCTGGGAGGCAGTTTGCAGTGAGCTGAAAAGAAACAGAAGAGGGGAAACTGGAGCCTGGCAGAACCAAGTCTTGGGATTCTTCTGTGTCCAGATGTCCTAAGCAGCTGGCAGACAAGCTCCCAACCAATGGTCTGTTTCTGGCCTCCACAGGCCAGCAAATCCCCTCCTCTGGGTGTTACAGGCTGGACTTTGCCTGCCTGACTTCTAGCCAGGGAACTGCTCCCTGTGAGGCAAACGTGACACTCCCTGGACTGCAGAAACCAGCCCCTTGCCTTTTGGGAAGAGGGAAGGAGCCCCTGGAAGCACTTAGCCCCTGGCTGGCTCTGCCTGAGAAAAAGACGAATGAACATCTACAACTGGAGAATGTGGGTATCGATCCCACTGCCTCTCGCATGCAAAGCGAGTGCTCTACCACTTGAGCTAATTCCTACCTGTGAAAAATTTTCCTGCCCCACCCACTGTGTTCCAGATCCCACAACGTCCCTTCTGATAAACCTTCATATGAAACTCAGCAAATATCCAGGAAGTTGCGGTTCCTTTACAAGACTCTGCACAGCTCAGTTCCAATCAGCCGGTCTTCCCGAGAGCCCAGAACATCGACCGCGGCAGTGTCGCTCTTACGCCTAGTGTAGACACGGCCTTAGAGTGTCACAAACCAGCCCCGGGACACATTCCTGGCTAGGACCAGTCACAGTCTGGGCTCAGTGAGGGTCCGTCCTACCTGAGATGTGTGTGACACAAAAGCCTCCTGTTCCCTTCCCAGTTCCCAACACTGGCTGCAGAGCCAGCGATATTTGGTGCCTTGGCTGCTGTCCCTGCTGGCAGGGAGCTGACCCGCACTTGCAGTTCATCCAGTTCCAGAGGTGGCAGCTCTGTGAGGGGAGAAGCGCTGTGTGTGTGTGGGGGTTTACACATTCCCTGCATGTGTTTTGCTTCCAGCTCCTTTCCTCAGGGACGTTCATCCCACAAAGACCACACCAGGGATCTTGTATCTTCCTTTGTGCAGCTCAGCCACAGACACAGCAGAAGGGTTTTCCTGCAGCCACCGGCCCCAGCCCCTCTCCAGGGAACTGCAGCCCTCGGACCAGGCAGCTGCTCCCAGCATTCAGGAGGCACCAGGCCGAGAAGAAACCATCTGACATGGTGCTGCCAGGAGGGGCCTCACTGCTAGTCACTGTTCCTGTTCTAGGAGTGGAGCGAGTTTTGTCCTGGGCACCAATATTGAGGGCGTGTGCACCTGTTTGTGTGTGAGCCCCCTGGCGCCTGCCAACTCCTGTTGGGGGGAGAAGGGTCCCCTGGCCCCATAGTTCCTGGTGGGGAGAAGTGGAGGGACCCCAAGCTCCTGCCAGGAGGGACCCTGCAGCACTCAGGCACCCTTCAATAGCTTAGCTGGTAGAGTGGTGGACTGTAGTGCGTGTTTGGTAAGTGACCCTTAGGCTGCACTGCAACTGACAAAAAGATTGTGGGTATGAGCTGCTAATCACATTTCTTGGGCTGCACAGGCCTTGAGACCCCACTAAGGCTGGAGGGAAATGGGAATGGCTGCACTTTGGAATTCAAATGTGTTGTCTGGGACCATAAATTAGAACAGTTTTCAAGACATTTTTTTTCAAGAAGCTTTTCTGACTTTTGGCACATCTACACAGGCCCAAATGTGGGGAAAACCTCCTCTTTCAGAAGAGTCCTTATTCCTACTAAAATGAGGAATACAGGGCTTCCAGAAGAACACGCCCACTTTTTTGGAAACTGATCTCAAAAAGTTGACCTGTTCCATGGACGGGGCAGAGTTTTTGAATTCAGATTGTAAGATTCAAATGCCTGACCCTTTCCCCTTACACTATGGGACCATCACACGGTGCTGTGCTTGAGGGTCTCAGCTGGTAGCTGATATGCTGATCACCTTGCTTTTTCCATTCAGCTGCGTCACCTCTCCAGACCCTGCCCCATCTGTATGTGGGCTCAGGGAATGAGCTGGCTCTCTCCGGCAGAGGAAGGAGAAACGTTGCCATGTCCCTCCTGCTTAGCTGGCTGGCCCCAGGTAAGGTCACATGAGATTATGCAAACACATCCCCATCAGCCCACAGCCCTGTTCCATATCTAGGCCAGCTGGGTGGGCAGTAGTCAAGGAGGCAGCGACTCACAGGAAGAAGTCGGGGGAGGGGCTAATGAGATGATTTTGATTTGTCAATGCCAAGCTGTGGCCAAAAAGGGTGAGGTAAGAATCAAACACAGGAGAAACACCAGGGAGGATCCTGGCACATGTTGGCACCTGCCAAAGCCTGGGATTGAACCAGGGACCTTTGGATCTTCAGTCTAACACTCTCCCCACTGAGTTACTTTGGCTGCTGGCCATAGAGCTCTCTGGCCTGTAATTCTCTGTCTGGGATGTTTGGCAGTCATGCTGCACAAAATGGACGACGTCATGCCCTGCCCAGGAAGGCAAGACTGGCCTTTCCACAGCGCCCCTCCCTCACAGCCCAGAGCCAAGGTTCCCTCTATGCCAGGCCTGGGCAATACAGGCCAGGGGGCTGGATTCAGCCCATGAAGCCACCCAACATGGCAGCAAGAAGCCTCAGGCAGATTCCTGCTTGCCCTGCAGGCACAGCTGAGAGAAGGGGCTGCTGGGCCCTTTCTGTCTCTCAGCTGTAGAGGAAAAGGCTTCATGCCTGGTCCCTGCTCCAAGCTTGTTTGTGGCCAGTGGAGCTGCCTGCTTGAAGCCCTGGCCCATCTCCACAAGCTCTTATTCACCCAGACGTATGACCTGTGCCGCCTGCCCAGGAAGGAGCTGCCTGAGAAATGTGCTTGGCTCCTGGGAGTGTCTCCCAGCCAGAGCCTGCCTCTGGCACCCCAGCACCTCCCTTCCTCAGCCTGCTGGCACTCCCCATGATGGAAAAGGGCAAAGACTTGGCAGATTTCATGAATACAGAGGCGGCTGGTTTCCCTGACTGAGAATTGAAGCCTGGCAACAGCAGTGAGAGTGCTGAATCCTAGCCACTAGACCACCAGGGATACGAGAATCTGAGCTCTTTGCTCAGCTACACTAGCTCTTCTCAGGCCACTTTCTGTCCCCTTCAGGACATGGGTCCATTCTTGGAGAAGGCGCGATGCTGGCATATTTTGTAGCTCCAGACTCTACCGGAAGATGCCTCCCAGCTCTTTCCCCCGACCGCACTCTCAGGGTCGGAGACGTGGTCCTGCCCCTGTGCACCGTGGGGGATGTGCCTGCCCTTTGCTCCCTGGGCTGATGAAGCCCTACACAGGGCAGCCCTAAAGCAAGGATCGTTTCTCAGGCAGGCTCAACAGGGCCCGTATTGGTGTGGAGGAGCCTTTGGGCCCTTTAAAGAGAGATTCCGCTGTCTGCTCCCCTGTCTGGACCTTGGTGAGTCGAACGCCACCCAAGTGTCCTCCAGAATAATTGTGAGAACAAGGCGGAGACATTCCTGCCCCCGGCACAGCTGGCCTGGTCACTCCAACCCTGCTGCTTCAGTCCCCTGCCAGTCTCATTCCTACTCTTCCCTGCCGCCCCATCTTTTAAGTGGCGACCGGGCAACGTTCTCATGATGATCTAACAACCCTTCAATGACGGGAATGCCCAGCCTCTTGTTCTTAGTCACCCAGCCTGCCTCTTTCTAGTACAAACTCCCTGTGCCAAAGGCAGAGCTGCAAGCAGCTCAAACTCTGTTGCATTTAAGAGCAGCCTCTGGAGTCAGATCCTGCAGCTTTAAGCAGAGCTCCAGTAGGAAATCCAGGGAGTTCAAACTCTCCCACAGCCTTGCCAGTCACAGTGGCCTCTGCAACCACTCCAGGCTTCTGGTTGACTTCTCCCCAATCAGCCTTTTCCTGAATCAGCAGTTACATGGGTGGCC
Source organism: Rafetus swinhoei (assembly GCA_019425775.1). Taxonomy (NCBI): domain Eukaryota; kingdom Metazoa; phylum Chordata; order Testudines; family Trionychidae; genus Rafetus; species Rafetus swinhoei. Next base: position 32,646,208 of record CM033444.1, on the reverse strand, counting down.
AGGGGAGGCCTCTTCTGTGTCCCAGATGGACCTAGGAAAATGTGAGCAAAGGCTATAACAAGGCACCACTGCGAGTTGCACCCAGGATCTCCTGTTCACAAGGCAGGTGCTTTAGCCAGCTAAGCCATGGTGCCCTCCCCAGACAGGGTTACTCTCGTTTATGGTCCAGGACAACACCTTTGACTCAAAAAATGAGGCGTAACGTTAGTTTGAACCAAGGGCTTTGGTTCGAACTACCGCGTCCCTGTGCGCACTTCCTGGTTCGAATCAGGTGTGATTCGGACTAGCATCCTGGCGAGATCCTGCTAATGAAGCGCAGGATATTTAAATCCCCGCTTCATTAGCAATTTCGGTCGCCTACATTTGCATCCCTAGTCCGAACTAGGGAGCCAATGCAGACGTACACAAACAGCACTCCGAACTGAGCCCATTAAATAACAGAATATTTAAGTTCCATCATAAAGTGTAACAACTATTTAATTTCATGTAGCGATATGAATCATCATAGCTTGTTTGCTAAATCAAGAAGATGGACAATTTTATTTTATGCCTCAAAGGAACAGATCCCTGTAAGATACCGAATGGCTACGGAATGTGTTGCAGTGTTAATGTTCTTTGTATTTGATTTCATATTAAATACATAAAGTCACGTATCTTGTTAATTATCCCTTGTTTCAGTATTTTTTCTTCTATAAAATTATAAAACTATATTTAGCTAAGCTGTTTGTGAGTAACTGGCGGGTACCATAGTAGCACACATCCGCACAAGCCCAAACGACCTCACTAGTGGTGCACATTATGAAACTCACTCCGCCCATGGATGGAAAAATTTCACAGGGAACACGGCCCCCCGCCCATCTTCTTCCCCCCCATTGGCAACTACAGTCCCTTTCAGCCACTAGGACACCCCGGGAAGAGAGTCAGGAGTGGGGCCAAGTGCAAGTCAAACTGAGGGGGGCAGGCAAAGCTCATCTTGCCTTGCAGGGCCACTGGCAGCAGCATCTCTCTTGTATACTGCTGCACAGAAAAACATGCCTGAGAAAAGTGTTGGCTTCCAAAACCCTGAGACAGTTGCCGAAGTAGCTCAGTTGGGAGAGCGTTAGACTGAAGATCTAAAGGTCCCTGGTTCAATTCCGGGCTTCGGCAGAAGCCTTTGCCAGTATGGCTTAGTCTGTTTTGGCATCTCTGGGAAGCAAACATCTGTACCACGAGGCCAGGAATGATGTCATAAAGATGATGATATTTCAGGGTTAGAAACTGGAGAGGGGATTTCATGCCACCTCAGAGATTGTTGACCCAGTAGAACGGGGCTCTTTGCTTCATCTGCTCCCAGCCTTGCTTCTCTGTTTTTAATTTCATGCCCCCAGGAAGGAACAGTAACAGAGCCTGCCTCGTACTAATTCTGAGGCTTCCCCATACTGAGGACATGCTATTTCTATTTTTTTAGACTGTAAGTTATTAAGTTGATTTAAGCAATTTCAAAATAGTTTCAAAATAGTTTCCCTTATAGTCCTGGTCTTCACAACATCCTCTGGCAAGGAGTTCCACAGGTTGACTGTGCGTTGTGTGAAGAAATACTTCCTTTGTTTGTTTTCAACCTGCAATATCATGGCGCACCCTTAGTTCTTCTGTTATGGGAACAAGAAAATACCTTTCCTTATTTACAGTCTCAACAACAGCCATGGGCTTCGTCTACACTGGCATGATTTTCTGAAATGCTTTTAACGGAAAACTTTTCCGTTAAAGCATTTTCGAAAAGCGCCTAGATTGGCAGGACGCTTTTCCACAAAAGCACTTTTTGCGGAAAAGCGTCCGTGGCCAATCTAGACGCGCTTTTCCACAAAAAAGCCCCGATCGCCATTTTCATGTGTCACGATTATGAGGGTTAGCCAGCAGCCTCCACTTTTCTAAGGTGAAAAGTCCCAATCTCTCCTCATATGGCAGCTGATCCAAACCTTTCATCATTTTTGTCATGCTTTTCTGGCCTGTTTCCAATGCCAATGGCAGCTGCCTGCCTGAAGCCCTCCCCGCTCCACTCAGGCTCTTATTCCCAGGCACCTGACACCTGCAGCCTGTGCAGGGAAGGAGCTGCCTGGGAAATGTGCTGGGCTGCTGGCCAGGGCTCAGCCAGGTGAGTCTCCCAGCCAGAGCCTGCCTCTGGCACCCCAGCCCTCCTTCCTCAATCCGTTGCCCCTTCCCATGATGAAAGAGCAAAGACTTGGCAGAATTAATGAATATAGAGGAGGCTATTTTCCTGACTGGGAGCCCAACCCCGGCCTCAGCAGCGAAGTGCTCAATCCTAGCCACTAGACAGACACAAACCTGCAGTGTTTGCTCAGCTACACTAGTCATTCCCAGGCCACTTTCTGTCCCTTTCAGGATGTGGGTCCATTCTCGGAGAAGGCGCATGATGCCGCCATATTTTGTAGCTCCAGGCTCTACCAGAAGATGCTCCCCAGCACTTCTCCCCTGGCTGCACCCTCAGGGCCGGAGATGTGGACCTGCCCCTGTGCATCGTGGGGGATGCTGCCTGCCCTTTGCTCCCGGGCTGATGAAGCCCTAGACAGGACACGTTGCCTAAAGCCAGGAACGTTTCCCAGGCAGGCTCAGCTGGGCCCGCATTGGTGGAGGCGCCTTCGGGCCCCTCAAAGGGAGGTTCCGCTGTCTGCTCCCCTGGCTGGACCTTGGCGAGTCGAACGTCTCCCAAGTGGTGGTGGCCTGCGGTGTCCTCCAGAATAGTTGTGAGCACAAGGGGGAGACGTTCCTGCCAGGGTGGGGGCCAGAAGCTGAGCGGCTCGCAAGGGCCCTTCAGCAGCAGCACACGGCTGCCATCCAGCAGCCCATCCGGGGGCTTGTGCATCTGAGAGGCCCTGAGGGAGAGTTCCAGACAAGGACACCTGTGAGACTCTCCCCTGGGTGCCCCCACAAGGGGCTTCTGTATTGCCCCTCTGTGCCCCCACACACACACCCTTCCCCTGCCCGCCCTTCCCACTTTCTGTTCCCGCCTCCACTGCTGCTAAAACGAACAGGACTTTACCCTGCTGAAAGAACAAACTCTGGATTTTATGTGAGAATGTAGAACTGGGGAGGGGCTGGGGAAAGAACCTGGAAAACGGGAGGAGGCTGATGGAAAGGGGAGGAAGGGGAGGTGGGGCTCAGGGATTGGGCTGGGACTAGCCACTGACTGGTGGTCCCACTGCCTCATACGCAGGGAGCCTCGGCAGCCATGGGGTGGCTCCAGGGGAGAAGCTGGAGGAGGAGGGGCAGGTGTGGGTTCAGGAGGGACTTGAACAGGAGAGAATTTGGGTTTGGGTTGGGGAGGTGCTGGGCTACTGAAGCAGGCAACCAGGTGGTTGGCCCCAGGGCTGTGGGCTGGGCACACGCTCTAAGTCTCCTGGACATATTGAGCCTCCTCTGTGGCTTGTGTTGGGAGCCTGCCTCTGCAGGGAGCCTTGGGCCAGCCACTGCAGCAGCAGGAATTTGGGCATCAGGTCACCCCACTGGGGACAATGGAGGGAAGAGAAGAGTTTTCCTGCTATTGCCGCCCATCTTCTGCCCAGTCAGCAGCAGCCGCAGCCCCTTTCGGCCACTGGATCAGAGCGGGAAGGAGGCGGGAATGGGGCCACGCCATTCTCACAGCGCACTACATCATATCCTGCACGTGCAGGCTGCCTGCACACAGTATCCCAGCCTGCACATGCTAGCAGCCGGCTGCTGAGCACAGGAGTGGCTCCGGCAGCAGCGAGGCTTCCTGTGCGGTGGCAGCTCACATTTTCCTAGGTCCTTCTGGGACACAGAAGAGGCCTCCCCTGGCCACCCATGGAACTGCTGGTTCAGGAAAAGGCTGATTGGGGAGGGGTGTTGGGAAGAAGCCTGGAGCTGATGCAGAGGCTTTTTTGCGCTAAAGAGTTTTTAGCTTTTGCGGAAAAACTTGCCAGTCTAGACGCGGCCATAGGAAAATGTGATCCAAGGTCACCACTGGGAGTTGAATCCAGGATCGCCTGTTTACTAGACAGGTGCTTTAGCCAACTGAGCCATAGTGCCCTGCTGAAGAAGTTTGGTGAAACTGTTCTATTGTAAAACTGTTCTACTCTATGGTCCCAGACAACAACTTTGACTCCCAAAGTGCAGCCATTCCCCATTTCCTCCAGCCCTGGCAGTGTCTGGCTCCTGGGCACAGAAGGCTACAGCTCAGTGGGCAGACTCTAACATGCACATCTCCCCAGCTGCTGGGGCTGTAGAGTTGCCTTTGAGGTTTGGCATAGTTGAGGGGAGGGAGAAATGCAGCAAACATTGATCATCTGGCTTGTAAATCCTTTGGTCCTAGGGTTTGGGTTCGAGTCCCCAGGAGGGGACCCAGTCTTCTTCAATTTGCTCCCTTCCTGAGGGCACAGAATTAAGGAGAGAGAATTTCTTAACCCCACAGCAATCTGAGTTGGCCAAGGAGTTAGCGTCAACATTTAAGTACAGGCAAGGAAACCTCAGGGTGTTTCTGTGTGTTTCTAGACCGAGGTTCATTCAAGTGGTTTGTTTTTTTGTGGACCTGCCCCGACCACACCCCTAGAGACTCTGAAACAAAGAAGACACATGAGAAGAACCCAACTTTCTTCCTTTTGCTGTGACATGGATGGATCTAGCTCAGGTTTCACTCAAGGGGTCCGTCTGCATGTTAAGTACCTGTGACAGCCCCTATGCTCCTCTGCCCCTCATCAGCAATGCCATATACTTGGGGGAGCATGTGCCCTGAGACTTGTAGAAGGGACAACCTAGACCAGCCACCATTAATCAGGCTCCTCGATAACTCAGCTGGCAGAGCGGAGGACTGTAGTGTGCTTAGCAAGTCATTCTAAAGTTGCTGGTCTGACTTTGGCTTGAAGGAGCAATTCTTCTTCCTCCGGCCTGGTTTAGCAGAAGGCAACCAAGGTGGTTGCCTTGGGTCCATGTCTTCAGAGCCCTGCACTGCAATTGACAGAAAGACTGTGGGTACGAGCAGCCAATCACATTTCTTGGGCTGTGCAGGTTCTGTCCACACACAAAAGTTCTTTGGAACAATGGCCGTTATTCTACAACAACAATGCAAGAGTCTACCCAGCAATTCCGTTATTTTGAAATAATTCTGAAGTAACAGACGGCTTATTCCGACTTCTGCAGACCTCATTCTATGAAGAATAACGCCTATTCCAATTAGCTATTTTTAAAAAAGGCCTGTGTAGCTGCGCCACTGCTGCTAGTTTGAAATAGCCCCTCCCCGGGGCTATTCTAAGTTATTCTTCCCGGGGATTTAAATCGATAGCCCGTCTACATTGGGGAGCCTGCCTCGGACTATTCTGAGGTTTCCCTGCAGTGTAGACGTGCTAGTTCGAAATAAGCTATTTTGGAATAACTATTCAAGAACAGCTTATTCCAAAATAAATGTGCCGTGTAGTGGTACCCAGAGAGATGAAGCAGCAGGAGGGAAGCCAGGAGTCCAGAGGCCAGCCTGAAAGCTCAGTATTCCATATGGCTACACACAATCTTCTGTGTAAGTCCCATCGTGTAAGGGGCAGCAGCACTCAGGACTTTGAATCCTGCAATCTGAGTTCAAATCTCAGTAGGACCTGCTGGATTGGGCTTGTTGTTGTGAGGTTTTTTCACACTGCATGGCTACACTGCAGGCTTCTTGCACAAGAACGGCAGTTCTTGTGCAAAAACTAGCGCAGTGTCTACCCTGCATGTGCAATCTTGTGCAAGGAAATGTACAGTAAACCATTAGAAAAGAGGGCTTCTTGTGCAAGAGTTATTCCTCTCCCCATAACGAATAAGCCCTCTTGCACAAGAAGGCAGTGTGCACAGGCAAGAGGGATTTCTTGCACCAGAAACCCCTATGGCTAAAATAGCAATTAGAGCTTTCTTGCTCAAGAGAGCATCTATGCTGCTGTAGATGCTCCTTATGAGGAGATAAACCAGCTCATAGAGCTGGAAGGGACTTTGAGAGGTCAGCTAGTCCAGTCCCCTGCCTTCATAGCAAGGACAAGAACCACCCCTGATAGATTTGCCCGAGATCTCTAATTGGCCCTCTCAAGGATTGAGCTCAAAATCCTGGGTTTAGCAAGTTAATACTCAAACCACTGAGCTCTCCCTCCTCTTGGGCCAAAGCACATGGCTATGTGGACCTGTTTGCACAAGAACTCTTGCCCAAAACAATTCTTGGGCAAGAAGCCTGCAGTGTAAATGGAGCTTTTTTTTTTTTTTTTTTAATATTTCAAACAGTTGTTCAATGTGCCCCAGGCCTGAATTGTGCTGCAGCTGCCTTCCTACAGTCACTAGCTCTGTGTGCACTGGCCCTCTGTCTGGGTGCTGGCAGGGGGGTGAGAGGTGGTGGGTACCAATGGGTAACAGGTGCCAAGGCGCATACAGAGAAGCCAGCGCCTGCGTCTCTGCAAGTGACCTCACTTGGCACACCTCAGCTTTTAGGAAACACTCTCCTCCTGTCTGCGCCTAACACCAGTGTCACTGTCCACTACTGAGGGGTCCTGTCTGGGGGAAAATGGCAATTCCAGGGGACTCTCACAGCTAACATGGCAAAGAGGAAGCCAAAGAGACTCCACTAGGGAACATCACAACTGTCACCCCAGATGGGACTTGAACCCACAATCCCTGGCTTAGGAAGCCAATGCCTTATCCATTAGGCCACTGGGGCACATCAGTGATGCTAAAGAGACAGAAATTCCCTTTTCCAAATGCACATTCCTCAATTTTATGTGCCAGATTCGAGCCCTGGAGTCAGAAACACAGGAAGGGCTGATCACACCCCTCTGAAAATCAGCTCTCAGGAGGCACCTCCAGCTGCCCCCAGAGTGTGGGTCACCCCACACTAGCCATGGGCGAAACTCAACACCTGGACATCTCGTCTCCCACCCAAAGCCAGGGGCTTGTCTCCCACAGCCGCAGCCTCAGCAGGGAGCCGCGCTGGAGCTCACTGCTCCTGGGGAAGGGAGCGGGTCCCACAAGTGCTGGGGCTGGCGGGGAATGGGCAGTTGTTACTGAAGGGGAAGGATAAAACACAGCCACATTGCCGAGGGCAGGGAGAGAGGCTGGGTCTGGCCTGGTGGTGCCGTGGGACGTCCCTGGAGGAGCTCTGCAATGTGACCCTGGCTCCCAAGGCAGCAAGTGCAGAATCCCCCTCGGCCAGTGTGAGAGGCTCCGAGCGGCCTGGTCTGAATCTGGCTGAAGGGCTGGACGGCCCCACTGCTGGAGTGTCAGAGCCCCCTGTCAACCAGCCCTGTGTTTGTCCCCTCCCACACCAGGCAGGGCAGGGCCCACGCTCCCACCAGGAGTCCCAGGCACATCTCTTACACCCAGAGCACTGGGACGACATGGAGCAGGACTCGGTGGCCAGTGTGTGGTACCCAGGGGTTCTCTCCTGTGAGCTGTGACTCCCCCCAGGAGAGTCTCACACAGAAGTCCTGGGGCCACAAGCTCCCTGTTACTCCCAACTCCCATCATGCTCTGTAAAAGCTGCCCTGAAAATCAGCTAAAGTGACCCTCGTGGGATTTGAACCCACAACATTTGAATGATTGGTCTGGCTCACACTGAGCACCACAGCTTAAAAAGCCAACACACTTTCCATTGCATCATAGAGCCTTATAGTTTGTAAGTTTCCCTGCCCCCTCCATCTCCTCTCTCTGCTTTGCAACAGGGCAATTGCTGGGGTAGAAGAAAAGGAAAAGCTGAGCCAGAGGAACACACCCTCCCACACCCAGACCCCATACCCAGCCCCTGCCCAGCACCTCAGCGTGGTTTAAACCTGGTTCCAGAGAGAAGAGGCCAATGCAAACAGCCCCATGGCAGAGAGGAGTCAGCATGTCAGTGGGTGGGGCAGGAGCTGGGGCAGATCTTGGCTCTAACTCGCTGGCTGACTTTGGCCTGTTCAGTGAATCTCTCCCTGGCTCTATGGACCTATCTGTACAGCAGGGACAGCAACACTCACAGGCCCCACAGGAGGGGGCTGGTTTGATGCTTCACCCCATGGCCCAGCAATGAGCCTCCAACTCCCCCTGTGCTCGGGGAGCCAGGTTTTCTCTGTGAATTCTGTGGGGCAGGTGCCGTCAGGCCTGGGCACTGGGATTATTTACCAGTTTCCCTGGCCCTCCAATACTATTAAGAGCACAGCTGTGGTGGCTGAGTGGTTAAGGTGTTGGATTAAAAACCAATAGGGTTTCCCTGTGCAGGTTCAAACCCTGCTTACAGTAAGGCCTGTGTTTTGGCCACACCCCTAATCAAGGCAACAAGCTACACAATCCCTGAGACACTCCCAATTACTGTTCCTTCTAAGAGTTTCCATCCATGAGGTGAGTGAGTTTTGTCGTATGCACCAATAACGAGGTCGTGGCGCCTGTTCGACGTGTGCCCCTGTGGCACCCACCAGTTACTAACAAACATCTTCAATTAGGGGTGAGTAACCCACAAGTGACAAACGAGCCAATTTCCCATGGCACGTGGGGTGGGAGCTCAGCTCTATCCCTTGCTCCCATGCAGCTGGGAGCTCATGCTGGGTCTCCAGGCTCAGCCTCCCGAGTTACTGCCCCAACCCCCTCCAGTGCCCATACTCCTTCTCACAGCCCCACCCAACACCCTCTCCTGCTGCCTAACTCCCTTCCAGATCCTGCCCTCCTAACCCCATCCTGCATCTCACTTGCTGGCAGCCCTGTCCCGCACACTGAACCCTCAGAGTTGTCCCCAACCCAGAGCCTAAGTGGGTCCACAAAATCCACTAACTGCAGCCCCAGAAAAGTAAATCTGAACTTCAGTCCTCCCTGTCCCTTCCCTACATGCCATGGGGCTGGAACGCCAGAGGAGTGAGGTGTCTTAGTTGGGGGCCACATCAGAGAGGGCTGGGGCCTTTGGAAGAGTTTTTGTTTCTCAATTTTGTGGCCCCCAATTTTTCTGTGTGTCAGTGGCCCTGACCCAAAAAGGTTCCCCACCCTGCCATAAATAAAGCAACATCAAAACCTTTTTTTGCTGGCCGTAATGTTTTCCTTTATTTAAAATGAAGTTTGATCAACTAACATGAGACAGTTCAAATGCTTAATCTATTTAATAATTTATATTAAACTCTTCTCCCCAGCTGTAATTATGTCATTAGTGGCGAGTGTCCATTAGCAACTCATAGTCCATGGAAAGGTTTGGAGAGAGCCGGGTTCAAAAAGAGGTAGGGTCTAGGAAAAGGGACGGATAGATCCTGGCTTACCCTGACATTTAAAAAGTGACCATGGGGTAGGAGAAAAGGAAAAGCTGAGACAGAGGATCACACACACCCCCTCCCACCTGTTGCCCTGAGCAGCCTCTGATGTTCCCTGCGTGAGCCCCAGAACCAGCCCTGAGTGAGAGGGGAAGAGGGGGAGCAGCTCACACATGCCAAGGGGCTGGCCAGGGCAGGACATGAGCCTGCAAGGCAGCAGTGACATCACAAGGACCTTTACAGCACCTCAGCTCATTGGCTGGGAGGCAGTGACCTCACAGAGGGCCCATGGCAACAGCCAGTGGGACAGGCTGCAGGGCTGGGGCATCTCAGAGACCCCATGGCCTGGCTGCCTGGAATCTCCTTTGTGAGGTTTCCCTGAGGGTCCCATCTGGGAGTGTCTCTGTGGAGATTTCCCTTCCCCAGGCTGCAGTGGGAGGGGCTGGGGCAGGCAGGGGTACAGGAGGGCTGGCACTGAACTCCTGGGAGAAGCAAGAGGAAGGGCTGCAAACACCCGATAAGGACGGGATTCGAACCCACACGTGCAAAGCACAATGGATTAATAGTTCATCACCTTAACCACTCGGCCACCTCATCTGAAGTGTAGGATTGTACTTCAAGCCACCCAAACTCAGCACTTTAGGGAACCTTTGTGCCACTTTCTGGCTGGCCAGGGATACCCAGGGCGGAAGGTTTTGGCTTTTCACAATGTTCCTGGGCTGTTGTAGAAAGCTCAGTGCTGGTAACAAACCCAAACACCCCTGGCTACATCTACCCTGCAGGCTTCTTGCAAGAACTGTTAGGTGCAACAGCACGTCCACACTGCCATGTGCTTTTGTGCAAAAACGTCCATGGCAGTGCGACGCTCTCTTGTGCAAGAAACTCCTGTTGCCCATCCATATTCCCTTCTTGTGCAAGAGCTCTTGCACAAGAGGGCTTATTCCTCATGGGGAGAGGAATACCTCTTGTGCAAAAAGCCCTCCTTTCATACATTTTGCCATAAATTTACTAGGGCAAGAATGCGCATTTATTATAGATGCTCCTCAAGTTTTGCGTAAGAAGCCTGCAGTGTAGACGTAGCCCCTGGGTGCCCAGAGATGGGCTGGCTAGTCACAGTCTGGCCCGGAGCGCTTTCTGCAATGGGAAGATGTCCATGAAGCAGGCGTATGAGTGGGAGGTGAGCTCTGAAAACCACCTGTGAGCTCTTATCTGCTCTGAGCAAGGGCAGCAACTGTGAGTGGGGTTCAGAGAAAGTTTGGGCATGGGAATGGGACAGTTACATGGCTGGACTTACATTGCTGGCAAAGGACATTGCTCAATCCCCTTGAGCGGGGACTTACTTGTGGGTTGGTTCTGAACCCTGCTTGTGCCCAGGCCTGACATAATCTGCCCCACAGAATTCACACAGCAAACCGGGCTCTCAGAGCACAGGGGGAGTTTGGGGGCTCGTTGCTGGGCCGTGGGGTGAAGCATCAAACCAGCCCTCTGAATCTGGGCCTCTGCACCTGGGCAATGGCAAACAAAAGGTCTGGAGACCACACGGAGACATAACATAAGAACATAAGAACGGCCATACCGGGTCAGACCAAAGGTCCATCTAGCCCAGTATCCTGTCTGCCGACAGTGGCCAGCACCAGGTGCCCCGGAGGGGGTGGACCAAAGACAATGATCAAGCGATTTGTCTCCTGCCATCCCTCTCCAGCCTCTGACAAACAGAGGCCAAGGACACCATTTTTATCCCCTGGCTAATAGCCTTTTATGGACCTAACCTCCATGAAATTATCTAGCTTCTCTTTAAACTCTGTTATAGTCCTAGCCTTCACAGCCTCCTCTGGCAAGGAGTTCCACAGGCTGACTACACGCTGTGTGAAGAACTTTCTTTTATTAGTTTTAAACCTGCTACCCATTAATTTCATTTGGTGTCCTCTAGTTCTTCTATTTAGGGAACTAATAAATAACTTTTCTTTATCGGCCCTCTCCACACCACTCATGATTTTATATACCTCTATCATATCCCCCCTCAGTCTCCTCTTTTCTAAACTGAAAAGTCCCAGTCGCTTTAACCTCTCCTCATATGGGACCCGTTCCAAACCCCTAATCATTTTAGTTGCCCTTTTCTGAACCCTTTCCAAGGCCAAAATATCTTTTTTGAGGTGAGGAGACCACATCTGTACACAGTATTCAAGATGTGGACGTACCATAGTTTTATACAGGGGCAGTAAGATATTCTGGGTCTTATTTTCTATCCCTTTCTTAATAATTCCTAGCATCCTATTTGCCTTTTTGACAGTCGCTGTACACTGCGTGGAAGTTTTCAGAGAACTGTCCACGATAACTCCAAGATCTCTTTCCTGATTTGTCGTAGCCAAATTAGCCCCCATCATACCGTACGTATAGTTGGGGTTATTTTTCCCGATGTGCATTACTTTACACTTATCCACATTAAATTTCATTTGCCATTTTGTTGCCCAATCGCTCAGTTTGGTGAGATCTTCTTGGAGTCCCTCACAGTCTGCTTCTGTCTTGACTATCCTAAACAGTTTGGTATCATCTGCAAACTTTACCACCTCACTGCTTACCCCTTTCTCCAGATCATTTATGAATAAGTTGAACAGGATTAGTCCTAGGACTGACCCTTGGGGGACACCACTAGTTACCCCTCTCCATTCTGAAATTTACCATTTATTCCTACCCTTTGTTTCCTGTCTTTTAACCAGTTCTCAGTCCAAGAAAGGACCTTCCCTCTTATCCCATGGCCATGTAATTTACACAAGAGCCTTTGGTGAGGACCTTGTCAAAGGCTTTCTGGAAATCTAAGTATACTATATCTACTGGATCCCCCTTGTCCGCATGTTTGTTAACCCCTTCAAAGAACTCTAATAGATTAGTAAGACAGGATTTCCCTTTACAGAAACCATGTTGACTTTTGTCCAACAAATTATGTTCTTCTACATGCTCCACAATTTTATTCTTTACTGTTGTTTTGACTAATTTGCCAGGTACTGAAGTTAGACTTACCGGTCTGTAATTGCCCGGATCGCCTCTAGAGCCCTTTTTAAATATTGGTGTCACGTTGGCTACCTTCCAGTCATTAGGTACGGAAGCCGATTTAAAGGATAGGTTACAAACCACAGATAATAGTTCAGCAATTTCCCATTTGAGTTCTTTTAGAACCCTTGGATGAATGCCATCCGGTCCCGGAGATTTGTTAACATTAAGTTTTTCTATTTGTTCCAAAACCTCCTCTACTGACACTTCAATCCGGGACAGTTCCTCAGATTCATCACCCTCAAAGGACGGTGCAGATTTCGGAATCTCCCCAATGTCCTCAGCCGTGAAGACTGAAGCAAAGAAATCATTTAGTTTCTCCGCAATGGCTTTATCGTCCTTGATTGCGCCTTTTATAGTTCGATCGTCTAGGGGACCCACAGGTTTTTTAGCAGGCTTCCTGCTTCTAATGTACTTAAAAAACATTTTGTTATTTCTTTTTTGAGGCTACAGATGTCCCAGAGGCTGGAGGTGCTGCCATTGGCCTTGGACTATGCGGCTGCAATGCCCTGGTCCCTGCCAAGGCACCACTGAGGAGCCTCAACCCCAGCGCTGCCTCCTCCCATCTCAGCCTAACCTGCCTAGGTCTATGTCTACACTCGCGGCTTTTTGTGTGAGTAATATGCAAATGAGGCTAAGCATGGAATATCACTGAGCATCATTTGCATACCTAATGAGCCACCATTTGTTTCAGAAGAGGCTCTTGTGCCAGAAGGAGCATCTACACTGCCTTCTGGCACAAGAAAACCCTCTTGTGCAATGCCATTCTTCCTGAAAAGTAATAGATGTAACGGCATTGCACAAAAGCGTTTTTCTTGCGCAAGAAGGGGCAGTGTAGACAGCTCCTTCTTACGCAGGAGCCTCTTCCGCAATTTCTGCTGAGATGTGTTTTAGTAGTTAAATTCCTGGATTGCCCTTGCTCATTAAAACTGCCGTCATATGGTTGGAAATGGGGAAAATATTGCATTTTATTAACATCAGCAGAACTGACTTACGTAGGGCCTGTGTGTTGTGCAGTCTTGCCTTAATCTTTGTATTCATGCCCATCAGTGTGAAAGAAGATATTTGCATATATATTTGCATATACAGACAACTGTGGATAATTCCCTGTAATATTATCACTCTCATATAACTTTGTATTAACATCTTCTCCTTTTAGATATATCTCTAAGGCTATGTCTACACTCGCAGCTTCTTGCGCAAGAACATCTTGCGCAAGGGTTCTTGTGCAACAAGTCGTGCGAAAGAAAACATCCACACTTCCATGTGCGCACTGTGCTTTTGCGCAAGAGCTCTCATGGCAGTGTGGATGCTCTCTTGTGCAAGAAAGGGTGAGGATGTGGAAGGTAGAGAAGTCAGGGCACAGGATTCGGGATGTGGAGGAGGCTTGGGGATGGGACTGTGTGTGTGTGTTGAGGGGATCCCTCTGCTCTGGGCTCCCCGTTGCCCTTTAACACACAAGGTCTTTCTCTGCAGCACACTTGGTGCTGTGAGAACAAAGCTTGCAAAGGGGGTTGATTTTCCTCCATCTCCCCTTGCTGCTGTGCTAAAAGAAATCCTGAACGGGCCCCTTCACCTGTCACTGGAGAGATGGCCATGTGATGGGGGTGTGATGTAGCATGGAGTCTGGCTAGCTCAGTTGGTAGAGTATGACCCTTTTAATTTCAGGGTCATGGGTTCAAGCCCCATGCTAGCTGATGCTCTTCTTTAACTCACATTCTAAGTCTACAAGCAATTCACTTTCAGCTTTCACCAGGGTTTTAGAAAGAAAAAGTCTAGTGCTGGGGTCCAGCTTTAGTAGAACCAGAGAGAGGGGAACAAGCTGCATTTTCTATCTTTTGAGGAGAAGGGAAGAGGATTTTCTTCTCTTTAGTTCTCGCCACATCAGCCCAGGGAGGAGAAAAAATAACCCTTCGCCCGCTGATTGTCCTCTGTCAGCTTCTGTACCTTCACCTCCTTCCACAGCAGCTCCAGCTTTGAGCTACAAATCTCTGTGTGTAGCCATATGGAATACTGAGTTTTTAGGCTGGCCTCTGCACTTCTGGCTTCCCTCCTTCTGCTTCATCCTTCTGGCTACGACTACACGGCACATTTATTTTGGAATAAGCTGGTCTCGAATAGTTATTACAAAATATCTTATTTCGAACTAGCACGTCTACACTGCAGGGAAACCTCAGAATAGTCCGAGGCAGGATCCCAGCGTAGACGAGCTACTTCTGATTTAGAGCCCTGGAAGAATAACTCTGAATGCCCTGGAGGCTGATCAACTAGTAGCACTGGCGCAGGCCACATGCGCCTTTTTAAATAGGTAATTGAATAGGATATTCTTCAGAGAATGGTGCTCTGCAGAAGCTGTGAATAAGCCGTCTGTTACTTCCCCAGAATTATTTCAAAATAACGGAATTGCTGCGTAGATTCTGCATTGTTATTGTGAATAACGGCCATTGTTCCAAAAGAACTTCTTTGTGCGTGGGACAGAACCTGGCGCAGCCCAAGAAATGTGATTGGGAGCCTGCACTCAATCTTCTGTCAATTGCAGTGGAGGGCTCTGAAGACATGGACCTACAGTCCACCTTGATTGCCTTCTACACATGCTCAGCCAGAGGGAAAACAATCACCTTTGAGCCAAATTGAACTAGCAACCTAAGGATCACTTGCCACACACACACTACAGTCCTCTGCTCTGCCAGCTGAGCTAATGCGCGAGCCTGATTAAGGGTGGCTGTCCCACGTTGTCCCTTTTTCCATAAGTCTGGGGCACGTGCTCCCAAGCATATGGTGCATTGCTGATGAGGCAGAGGAGCTGTGTGCTGTCACAGGTGTTGTACCAATAAAAGCAAGCAGGATCTTAGAGGGGGATAAGGCAAAAAGCCACATTTATTGTAGATAATAAAGAATAAAGAAAAGATAGGCGAAACAACGTTGTTTAACTACTTCTATTCCTATCACTACTAACTCTTTATATACACTTTTATATATATATATATATATATATATATATATATATATATATATATATATATATATATATATATATATATATATATATATATATATATATATATATATATATATATATATATATATATATATATATATATATATATATATATATATATATATATATATATATATATATATATATATATATATATATATATATATATATATATATATATATATATATATATATATATATATATATATATATATATATATATATATACATATATATATATATATATATATATATATATATATATATATATATATATATATATATATGTATATATATTATATATATATATATATATATATATATATATATAGTTATATATATATATATATATATATATATATATATATATATATATATATATATATATACATATATAGTATATATATATATATATATAGTATATATACATATATATATATAAAATCATTCATTCAATCATTCAATCCAGGCTCTGTGCAGCTGTTAGTGCTACCAGCCTGGAAGGTTGCGACAGAATACTGGCCAGGCATTCTGTACACGAAAGTGATGCGTAGTGGGAGCTAAGTCCGATCAGATGTGCATCTGAAACTCCTGGTAGGCTGGCAGCAGGGAACTGGACTCTGGACTCCATAGTCTTTTAGTCCAGTTCTTATAGGAATTTCTTCCTATGCCAGTCTGTGGGAATTCTTGCTGCACTGCGCTGATGTCCAGGTGGCTGTCAGGTGCTCGTCAGTGATCTCATAGGGTGGACCTCCAGTACTGGTTTTCTCCACTTGACACCTTTTGGTTGCATTGCACCTGACGCCTCTTCAGCCCTTTGTTGCTGCATTCTCAGGCTGGCACCTCTCAAAACCATTCATTCATTGTCCAAGCACTCTCTCTTACATACATTCCCCTAATTAATGTTTCCTATATGTATTGTAATAATAACTTTACATGTACAAGAGTTGTAGTTACAAAGTCACAAGCTCTGGGGTGGCATTTAAAACATCTTTCTGGAGTGCTGAAAGAGAAGTTACAATGTTTCACTTTATGTATTAGGGTTAATTGTTTCACAATGCTTTGAAGAGAATGGGTGTCAATTGTAAACACAGCTTTGAGCGTGCCCTGGGACACAGAGAGGGGAGCTGTTTCTGGCTACATAGTATTATATTTTTAACAGTTTTAAGTTACATGACCTAATATTACATTCCTAGCCAATTATATTCTAGAGGGGCAATAATTATAAATCTAAACATTTAACAATCTTAACAAAAAATAATAATAATAATAAATCTAAACACTTTAAGTTGTGGGGAACAAATTATGGGGAGTCACTTCCACTTGGGGGAATAATTTTTAATACATTTATATGTTATCCCTACACAGGTACTTCACATGCAGACGGACCCCTTGAGTGAAACCTGAGCTAGATCCATCCATGTCCCAGCAAAAGGAAGAAAGTTGGGTTCTTCTCATGTGTCTTCTTTGTTCCAGAGTCTCTAGGGGTGCGGTCGGGGCAGGTCCACAAAAAAAAACAAACCACTTGAATGAACCTCGGTCTAGAAACACACAGAAACACCCCTGAGGGTTTCCTTGCCTCTACTTAAATGTTGACAAAAATTTTGTTGCTAACTCCTTGGCCAACTCAGATTGCTGTGGGGTTAAGAAATTCTCTCTCCTTAATTCTGTGCCCTCAGGAAGGAAGCAAATTGAAGAAGGCCAAGTCCCCTCCTGGAGACTCTAACCCAAACCCTACAACCAAGGGATTTACAAGCCAGCTGATTAATGTATGATGCACTTCTCCCTCCCCACAGCTGGACCAAACCTCAAAGGCAACTCTACAGCCCCAGAGGTTGGGGGGAGGTGTGCATGTTAGAGCCCCTACCCACTGAGCTGGAGGGAAATGGGGACTGGCTGCACTTTGGGAGTCAAAGATGTTGTCTGGGACCATGCAATAGAACAGTTTCACCAGACTTCCTGAGAACACCATGGCTCAGTTGGCTAAAGCACCTGACTATTAAACAGGCGATCCTGGGTTCAACTCCCAGTGGTTCCTTTTGATAGCCTGTGATCACATTTTCCTGTGTGTTTCTGGGACACAGAAGAGGCCTCCCCGGCCACCCATAGAACTGCTGGTTCATAAAAAGGCTGATTGGGGAGGAGTGTTGGAAAGAAGGAAACCACAAGTGAGAAGCACCTGATGCCCACATACCCTGACTCTCCATGGCTGCAGGAGCTGCAGAGATTGCACCCCTCAGGCTCTCTAGGTGCAGACACCCCCAGGGAATCACAAGGGCATGTGGCGCTGGCTCTCCTGTCTCAGCAATTGCAGTCAGAGCCCTGCCTTGTCAGTGCCAGTCACAGCAGCCTCTGCACCCGCTCCAGGCTTGTGGTTTCCTTCTTCCCAACACTCCTCCCCGACCAGCCTTTTCCTGAACCAGCAGTTCCATGGGTGGCCAGGGGGGAGGCCTCTTCTGTGTCCCAGGAGGACCTAGGAAAATGTGAGCTGCCACCGCGCATGAAGCCCTCGCCGCTGCCAGAGCCACTCCCTGTGCTCAGTGGACGGCTGCTAGCATGTGCAGGCTGGGATGCTGTGTGCAGGCAGCCTGCACGTGCAGGATATGATGTAGTGCGCTGTGAGCGGATTGGCGTGGCCCCATTCCCGCCTCCCTTCCCGCGCTGACCCAGGGGCCGAAAGGGGCTGTGGCTGCTGCTGACAGGGAAGAAGCTGGGCAGCAAGATGCTGGCAGCAAGAGATTCCGGCTGCCTCTTTCTCCTGGCTTTCAGTGCGCCATGCCGGCCGCCAGCCACCTTGACCAAACCTCAAACCAGCTGGACTAGCCAGTCCACATCACAGTGGGTCGCTAGGGGCCCTGTCAGAGAAGAGCCATTGGCAGCTGCAGAGATGTCTCTGCAACTGTCTGAGGCACCTTTCTTGGAAGGGCCACTTGTGAGGTGTTTTCTATAGGGCTGGCTAGCTCAGTTGGTTAGAGGGTGGTGCTAATAATGCCAGGCTCGTGGCTTCAAGCCCCATGGTAGCCACAGGGTTGTTTGATTTGTTGACTTGCCTGATTTTGCCTCCTGCTATGGCCAGGAAGCGGCAAAAGGCTGAGGGGTTTGCAGGACTCAGGCAGAGAACTGGTAGGAGGAGAGTCTCAGTTTTCCTTGTCTGTAATTCTCCTCAGATGCACAAGCCCCCTGATGGGCTCTGGCCTCCACCCTGGCAGGATCCTCTCCCCCTTGTGCTCACAACTACTCTGGAGGACACCGCAGGCCACCACCACTTGGGAGACGTTTGACTCGCCAAGGTCCAGCCAGGGGGGCAGACAGCGGAACCTCCCTTTGAGGGGCCCGAAGGTGCCTCCACACCAATGCGGGCCTAGTGAGCCTGCCTGGGAAACATTCCTGGCTTTAGGCAATGTGTCCTGTCTAGGGCTTCATCAGCCCGGGAGCAAAGGGCAGGCAGCATCCCCCATGATGCAGAGGGGCATGTCCACATCTCCAGCCCTGAGGGTGCAGCCAGGGGAGAAGTGCTGGGGAGCATCTTCTGGTAGAGCCTGGAGCTACAAAATACGCCGGCATCACACGCCTTCTCCGAGAATGGACCCACATCCTGAAAGGGAGAGAAAGTGGCCTGGGAATGACTAGTGTAGCTGAGCAAACACTGCAGGTTTGTGTCTGTCGAGTGACTAGAATTGAGCACTTCCGCTGCTGTGGCCAGGGTTTGGCTTCCAGTCAGGGGAAATAGCCTCCTCTATATTCATGAATTCTGCCAAATCTTTGCTCTTTATCATGGGAAGGAGCAACGGATTGAGGGATGGGAGGGGCTGGGGTGCCAGAGGCAGGCTCTGGCTGGGAGACTCACCTGGCTGAGCCCTGGCCAACAGCCCAGCACATTTCCCAGGCAGCTCCTTCCTTGCTCAGGCTGCAGGTGTCAGGTGCCTGTGGGAATAAGAGCCTGAGTGGAGGGGGGAGGGCTTCAGGCAGGCAGCTCCCATTGGCATTGGAAACAGTCCAGAAAAGCACAACAAAAATGATGAAAGTTTGGATCAGCTTCCATATGAGGAGAGATTGGGACTTTTCACCTTAGAAAAGTGGAGACAAAATGGAGATAAAATAGAGGTCTACACATCATGGCTGTTGTTGAAACTGTAAATAAGGAAAGGTATTTTTCTTGTTCCCATAATAGAAGAACTAAGGGTGCACCATGATATTAGCAGGATGAAAACAAACAAAAGGAAGTATTTCTTCACACAACGCACAGTCAACCTGTGGAACTCCTTGCCAGAGGATGTTGTGAAGACCAGGACTATAAGGGCATGTCTATACTTGGAAACTATTTTGAAATTGCTTAAATCAACTTAATAACTTACAGTCTAAGAAAATAGAAATAGCATGTCCTCAGTATGGGGAAGCCTCAGAATTAGTCTGAGGCAGGCTCTGTTAATGTACCTTCCTGGGGGCATGGAATTAAAAACAGAGAAGCATGGCTGGGAGCAGCTGAAGCCAAGAGCCCTGTTCTACAGTGTCAACAATCTCTGAGGTGGCGAAATACCCTCTCCAGTTTCTAACCCTGAAATATCATCGTCTTTATGACATTATTCCTGGCCTCTTGGTTCAGCCTTTGATCGCTGACTACAGATGGTTGCTTACCAGAGATGGAGACATGCCAAAACAGACTAAGCCATATTGGCAAAGGCTTCTGCCAAAGCCCACGATTGAACCAGAGACCTTTAGATCATCCATCTAACGCTCTCCCAACTGAGCTACTTCGGCAACTGTCTGAAGGATTCCAAAGCCAGCACTTCTCTCAGGCATGTTTTTCTCCGCAGCAGTATACAAGAGAGATGTTGCTACCAATGGCTCTGCAAGGCAAGATGAGCTTTGCCTGCCCCCCTCAGTCTGACTTGCACTTGGCCCCACTCCTGCCTTTCTTCCCGGGGTGTCCTAGTGGCTGAAAGGGACTGTAGCTGCCAATGCGGGGGAAGAAGATGGGTGGGTGGCCGTGTACCCTGTGAGATTTTCCATCCATGGGCTGAGGGAGTTTCATAATGTGCACCACTAGTGAGGTCGTTTGTGCCTGTGCGGATGTGGGCTACTGTGATACCCACCAGTTACTCACAAAGAGCTTAGCTAAATATAGTATTATAATTTTATAAAGAAAAATACTGAAACGAGGATAATTAACAAGGTACATGACTTTATGTATTTAATATGAAATCAAATGCAAAGAACATTAACACTGCAACACATTCTGTAGCCATTCGGTATCTTACACGGATCTGTTCCTTTGAGGCATAAAACAAAATTGTCCATCTTCTTGATTTAGCAAACAAGCTATGATGATTCATATCGCTACATGAAATGAAATAGTTGTTACGCTTTATGATGGAACTTAAATATTCTGTTATTTAATGGGCTCAGTTCGGAGCGCTGTTTGTGTACGTCTACATTTGCTCCCTACTTCGGAGTAGGGATGCAAATGTAGGCGACCGAAATTGCTAATGAAGCAGGGATTTTAATATCCTACGCTTCATTAGCAAGATCTCACCTGGCACGCTAGACCGAATCACACCTGATTCGAACCAGGAAGTGCGCACCGGGACACGGTAGTTCGAACCAAAGCCCTTGGTTCAAACTAACATTACGCCTCATTTTTTTGAGTCCAAGGTGTTGTCCTGGACCATAAACCAGAGCAACCCTGTCTGGGGAGGGCACCATGGCTTAGCTGGCTAAAGCACCTGCCTTGTAAACAGGAGATCCTGGGTGCAACTCGCAATGGTGCCTTGTTGTAGCCTTTGCTCACATTTTCCTAGGTCCACCTGGGACACAGAAGAGGCCTCCCCTGGCCACCCATGGAGCTGCAGGTTCAGGAAAACCTGATTGGGGAGGAGTCAACCACAAGCCTGGAGTGGTTGCAGAGGCTACTGTGACTGGCAAGGCAGTGGGAGAGTTTGAACTCCCCTGGATTTCCTACTGGAGCTCTGCTTAAAGCTGCAGGATCTGACTCCAGTGGCTGCTCTTAAACGCAACAGAGTTTGAGCTGCTTGCAGCTCTGCCTTTGGGAGAGGGAGTTTGTACTAGAAAGAGGCAGGCTGGGTGACTAAGAACAAGAGGCTGGGCATTCCCGTCATTGAAGGGTTGTTAGATCATCGAGAGAACGTTGCCCGGTAGGCCACTTAAAAGATGGGGCCGCAGGGAAGAGTAGGAATAAGACTGGCAGGGGGCTGAAGCAGCAGGGTTGGAGTGACCAGGCCAGCTGTGCCGGGGGCAGGAATGTCTCTGCCTTGTTCTCACAACTATTCTGAAGGACACTTGGGAGGTGTTCGACTCACCAAGGTCCAGACAGGGGAGTAGACAGCGGAACCTCCCTTTAAGGGGCCCGAAGGTGACTCCATACCAATGCAGGCTCTGCTGAGCCTGCCTAGGAAATGTTCCTGGCTTTAGGGCTGCCCTGTGTAGGGCTTCATCAGCCCAGGGATCAAAGGGCAGGCACATCCCCCACGGTGCACAGGGGCAGGTCCACGTCTATGGCCCTGAGAGTGCAGTCAGGGGAAAGAGCTGGGAGGCATCTTCTGGTAGAGTCTGGAGCTACAAAATATGCCGGCATCGCGCACCTTCTCCAAGAATGGACCCATGTCCTGAAGGGGACAGAAAGTGGCCTGAGAAGAATTAGTGTAGCTGAGCAAAGCACTCAGACTCTTGTCTCCCTGGTGGTCTAGTGCCTAGGATTCAGCACTCTCACTGCTGGAGCCTGGGTTCGATTCCCAGTCAGAGAAACCAACCTCCTCTGTATTCATGAAATCTGCCAAGTCTTTGCCCTTTTTCCATCATGGGGAGGGCCAGCAGGCTGAGGGAAGGGAAGTGCTGGGGTGCCAGAGGCAGGCTCTGGCTGGGAGACAGTCCCAGGAGCCAAGCAGATTTCTCAGGCAGCTCCTTCCCTGGGCAGGCGGCACAGGTCATACACCTGGGCGAACAAGAGCTTGTGGGGACTGGCCAGGGCTTCAAGCAGGCAGCTCCCATTGGCCACAAACAAGCTTGGAGCAGGGACCAGGCATGAAGCCTTTTCCTCTACAGCTGAGAGACACAAAGGGCCCAGCAGCCCCTTCTCTCAACTGTGCGTGGGGGCAGGGCAAGCAGGGAATCTGCCTGAGGCTTCTTGCTGCTATGTTGGGTGGCTTCATGGGCTGGATCCAGCCTGCTGGCCTGTATTGCCCAGGCCTGGCGTAGAGGGAACCTTGGCTCTGGGCTGTGAGGAGGGTGTTGTGGAAAGGCCAGTCTTGCCTTCCTGGGCAGGGCATGACGACATCCACTTTGTGCAGCACGGCTGCCAAAACATCACAGACAGAGAATTATAGGCCAGGGAGACCCATCTCCAGCAGCCAAAGTAGCTCAGTGGGGAGAGTGTTAGATTGAAGCTCTAAAGGTCCCTGGTTCAATCTCAGGCTTTGGTAGATACCAACAGGTGGTAGGAACCTCCATGGTGTTACTACTGTGTTTGATCCTTACCTTGCCATTTTTGGCCACAGCTTGGCATTGACAAATCAAGATCATCTCATTAGCCCCACCCTCAATTTCTTCCTGTGAGTCGCTGCCTCCCCTGACTACTGCCCAGCCAGTGCTGGCCCTAGATATGGAACAGGGCTGTGGGCTCATGGGGATGTGTTTGGATAATCTCAAGTGACCTTACCTGGGGCCAGGCAGCTAAGCAGGAGGGACATGGCAAGGTTTCTCCTTCCTCTGCCGGAGAGGGAGCCAGCTCATTCCCATGAGCCCACATACAGATGGGGCAGTGGCTGGAGAGGTGACGCATCTGAATGGAAACAGGAAGGAGAGCAGAGTATCAGCTACCAGCTGAGACCCTCAAGCACAGAGCTGTGTGATGGTCCCATAGTGTAAGGGGAAAGGATCAGGCATTTGAATCTTACAAGCTTGAGTTCAAATCTCAGTGAGACCTGCTGGCGAATTGTTGGTTTGTGTAAATCCTTGAGAACTGATCTTCTTGCCCCTCTGGCTCAATTCTACTTTGTGCTTCTTCACTTTCTCAATGTAAGGACTTTGGAGAAAACTCTCAAGCACAATGGGTCAGTGCACAGTATTTATAAAGCAGTGTGTATAGGAGACATGCTGAGGTTGTGAATTCAAACCTCCCCTGGAGCAGTGGTTTCTAGTCCGTACTGCTCTGTTCCTTTCCAGTGAACGCTGTGGAGCTGGGATTCCAGCTCAGAGGAGACTGTCAGTCAAAATTCCCCTTCAGACTTGTCAGACTGAATGGTGGGTGGCCAGGGAAGGTCCTTCTTGCTTCCAGGATCTGGTTGCTGGTCCTCTCCCCCCATCCCTTACCCATCAGCAGCTGCTGTCCCTTTCAGCCATTGGGTCAGCTCAGGCAGGGAGGCAGGAAATGGGACAAAGGAGCCAGACAAGCTGAGGGAGGCGGGGAAATTCTGATCTTTGCATCTCCCCTGTGTGAGGGTTTGTCTACAGGTCATTCCTCTTTCCAGAGAGCAATGCAAATTCAGCTGAGTGACATTGCAAATGAAGCGGAGATTTGCATAATCATGTCTGGCGCTATTTCAAAATATGCTATTTTTGAACTAACAGGTGCTGTCTAGACACAGTTCTTTGGAAAGAAAACCCTTCTTTCAAAATCACCCTTACTCCTTATGAAATGAGGTTTAAGGGTTATTTCTGACGAAGGGTTTTCTCCCGCAATAAGCGTATCTCAACAGCGTTTTGTATTTCAAAATAAAGTATTTTGAAATAGAACTGTCTGCGAATACGCAAATGAAGTGCAGGATATTTAAATCCCAGCTTCATTTCCAATGTCGAGAGTCTACATTTGCATCCCTGGCAGAGTCTCTGGGAGGTGACAACCCAAGGGAATGACATGAGCATGTGGCGCTGGCTTTTCTGTCCCAGCAATTGGAGTCAGAGCCCTGCCTTGCCAGTGCCAGTCACAGCAGCCTCTACACCATCCCCAGGCTTGTGGTTTCCTTCTTTCCAACCCTCCTCTCCAACCAGCCTTTTCCTGAACCAGCAGTTCCACGGGTGGCCGGGGAAGGGCTCTTCTATGTCCCAGAAGCACACAGGAAAACATGAGCAAAGGCTACAACAAGGATTGGAACCCAGGATCTCCTGCTTGCAAGACAGGCACTTTAGCCAGCTAAACCATGGTGCCCTTCTTGGCTACAGTCCCCCTATAGATCTTTTCCAGGCTAGCTTTTGTATCTGTGAAAAACTCTGCTGTGTTCATGGAATGGGTCGACTCTTTTAGATCAGTTTCCAAAAAAGTGGGCGTGTTCTTTCGGAAGGCCTGTATTCCTCATTGAATTAGGAATAAGGCGCTTCCTAAAGAGAAGGTTTTTCCACATTTGGGCCCGTGTAGATGGGCCAAATGTCAGAAAAGCCTCTTCTGAAAAAGAAAAGTGTCTCCAAAAGTGTTCGAATTTATGGTCCCAGACAACACCTTTGAATTCCAAGGTGCAGCCATTCTCCATTTCCTCCAGCCTTGAGGGGTCTCAAGGCCTGTGCAGCCAAGAAATGTGATTGGCAGCTCATACCCACAAACTTTTTGTCAATTGCAGAGCAACCTAAGGATTACTTGCCAAGCACGCACTACAGGCCAAGGTCAGGCTGGAGCCAGGGGAAGCAGGAGGCAGGAAGAGTCCCAGTCTACACAGCTCCTCTTTGCGCAAAAGCCTCTTGTGCAAAAACGGACCCCAATTAATTATGCAAGGAAAATCCCTGGTCTGCAATACTTAGTTACACACAATAAGAATAATCCACCAGCTCAGACGTGATTTCTAAACCCCCAAACAAGGAAAATAATAAAATCTGATGGACTAGGTAGTCCCCATGGGCGTCACCTGCACCATGCTCAGGGCCTGGGGATTTTCTGTCAGTTTGCCAGACCAAATAACTAGCCCCCCTCTGTCCCCCTCTGGAGTCTCTGCCTCTCATGGGCCTTCTCATCCTCAGTCTCCGCTTTCTCTCCAGACAGACCCTGCTCTGCTACAGCCACCTCCCTCTGTCACTTCTAGAGCAAAATGCATCCCTTCATTCTGACTTTGTACACCTGGGCTGCGTCTACACTGGCCGCTTGATTTTGCGCAAAAGCACTGACATTCTACTGTCCGAAATCAGTGCTTCTTGCGCAAATGCTTTGATGTTCCCGTTAGGGCAAAGCAAAAGCCCTTTTCCGGAAATGTTTTTGCACAAGAGGGCCAGTGTAGACAGCTAAAAACTGTTTTGCGCAAAAAAGCCCCGACGGCGAAAATGGCGATCAGTGCTTTCTTGCGCAAAACTGCGTCTAGATTGGCACAGACGCTTTTCTGTAAAAGTGTTTGTGGAAAATCATGCCCGCCTAGACACAGGCCTGGGCTTCTAGCACTCAGACATGCATCTAACACCAGCATTCAGTGGTGAGGGGTCTGAACAGCTTCTGTAGAGAGAGACAGCCACTATAGAGCATCCTTGCTGGCTGTTTCAGAGAGCAAAGGAAGATAAGTTTTTTATCAGTGAGAGGAAACTGTCACCACCCCAGGTGGGACTTGAACACACAACACCTGGCGTAGGAGGTCAGTGCCTTGTCCATTAGGGAACAGGAAACATAGAAAACAGTCCCAGAGGCAGAAAAATTCACCCTTCTAAATGTCCCTTTTTCAACTTTTAGCTCCTGATTAAGCCCCTTTGAAGAAGCCAAATACACAGGAAGGGCTGATCACACCCCTCTGAAAATCAGCTTTCCATATGTATCTGTAGCTGGTTCCAAGTCATGGGCCCTGACATCTCATCTCCTCCCGAAACCAGGAAGTGTCTCCCACCGCTGCAGCCTCCTGAGGCTCTATGGCCGTGTCTGTACAGCAGGGACAGCAACACTCACAGCCCCACAGGAGGGCCCCTGGCCTAGCAATGTGGCACCCTGAGCAGCCTCTGATGTTCCTGCTTGAGCCCCAGAACCAGCCCTGAGTGAGGGGGGCAGGGAGAGCAGCTCACACATGCCAAAGGGCTGGCCAGGGGCAGGACATGAGCCTGCAAGGCAGCAGTGACATCACAAGGAATTTTGCAGGACCTCAGCTCATTGGCTGGGAGGCAGTGACCTCACAGATGGTCCATGGCAACAGCCAGGTGGGACAGGGGCAATCTCAGAGACCCCCATGGCCTGGCTGCCTGGAATCTCCTTTGTGAGGTTTCCCCTTGAGGGCAGAAGGGATTGAGGGTCCCATCTGGGAGTGTCTCTGTGGAGATTTCCCCCCTTTCCCCAGGGCTGTAGGGGACTTGTTTCAAATCACCTGAAGTCAGCACTTCTGGGAACCTTTGTGCCATTTGCTGACTGGCCAGGGACACCCAGGGCAGGAAGGTTTTGTCTTTTCACAATGTTCCCTGGGCTGTTGTACAAAGCTCAGTGCTGGTAACAAACCCAAACACCCCCTGGCTACATCTACCCTGCAGGCTTCTTGCGCCAAGAACTGTTTTGTGCAACAGTTCTTGTGCACAGGTCTTGCATAACACTTTGTCCGCACTGCCATGTGCTGTTGCACAAGAGAAGTGCTTTTCTGCAAGAGCGCTCATGGCAGTGTGGACGCTCTCCTGCCAAGAAAGCTCTGATGGCCATTTTAGCTATAGGGCTTTCTTGAGCAAGAAACCGCTGTTGCCTGTCCACACTGCCTCCTTGTGGACGAGTTCTTGAACAAGAGGGCTTATTCCTCGTGGGGAGAGGCATAACTCTTGCGCAAGAAACCCTGTTTTCTGATACTGTACTATAAATTTACTTGCGCAAGAACGTACCTGCAGTGTAGACGCTCTGCAAGTTTTTGCACAACAACAGTTGCTCTTGCGCAAAAAGCCTGCAGTGTAGACGTAGCCCTGCAGTGTAGACACAGCCTGAGAGACACGAGGAAAGGAAGTGGCCAGAGCCTCCCCCCAGCAGGCTGGCCCTCAACAGTATGGGTACGTCTACACAGCACCATCACCTCATAGTAACCTGTGCAATGTGAGCGGGCTGCCCGGGACTCCAGGGGAAGGTCTGTGGGGAGTTTCCAAAGCAACAACAACTACAAAGTTTCATAATCTACACTCACGTGACTGTGATTTATTCCTCCACTAGCAAGTGTCTCTGAAGGGATGAGAAATGCAGGGCCCAGGTGCAGGGAGCCAGGTCACATTCTCCTGCCTGAGTCTCAGTCCTGGCTGAAGCCTGGCTACAGAGAGAAGAGGCCAATGCAAACAGCCCCGTGGCAGTGAGGGAGTCAGTAGGTGGGTGGGTGAAGCAGGAAGCTGGGGACAGAATTCATCTCTAACTCATTAGAGTTATGTCCCATAGTTCAAAATAATCAATGCGCCTATTTTGAAATAGCTTATTTTGTAATTTGGCGCTGGCTACACAGCCCTTATTTTGAAATAAATCGCTATTCCAAAATGTCCCTCCCTCTTCATGCCATGCAGGGGCGTCGGAATAGCGAGCCCGTTACGGATGGAAACAAGGGGCTTGCTCTTAAGATGCATCTGTGTGATATGAGCACCACATTCTAAACCTCCGAGCTAGCCAGCTCACAGGTGTCAGTCTCACAAGTGGCCCTTTCAGACAGGAGCGTTGGGTAGCCGCAGCGATGTTGTGGGCTCCGGAACAAGGTAGGTGAGGCAGCAAAGGCTTTTGTAGGTAGGGGAATTAGCTCAAGTGGTAGAGTGCTCACTTAGCATGAGAGAGGCTACACAGCACTTATTTCGAAATAAATCGCTATTCCAAAATGTCCCTCCCTCTTCATGCCATGCAGGGACGTCGGAATAGCGAGCCCATTGTTACGGATGGAAACAAGGGGCTTGCTCTTAAGATGCGTCTGTATCAATGCCCATGTTGTCCAGCAGCACCTCAGTTTTCATCCCTTATTTTCAATGTTGTGGGCTCAGTGGCTCTCTTCCTATCTCCTCTCCCAAAAGAGGCCCCTCTTCTTCCTAACTGCTTTCCCAAAAGAAAGAGACCAGGCTCCCTTTCTTTTCCCAGAAATTGCCAGGCTGCAAAGCAGAGAGTGGAGATATCAAACTCAGCAGTGCAGCAGGCTCTGTGGTGCAAGGGAAAGTGTGTTGGACTTCAAATCTGTAGTAGTTAGTGTGACCCCCCAGCAAAACATTCAAAACATTCAAAGGTTGTGGGTTCAAGTCCTGCCAGAGTCACTTTAGCTGCTTTCTCATTTCCAGGGCACCTTTACAGACCAGGCAATCCTTAGGCTGAGACCAGGGTGGATTGAGTCCAGACAGTTCCCAGCAGACCCCAGTGAGGGTGGCAGAAAAGACTGGTTCTTGGGGCAGTTCTGAAAGGCTGCAGGTGCCATTAGACCATTTTGTCCCTCCCTGCCCCTGTGTCTACTAGTGCTCAGCAACACTCAGGCTATGTCTACACTACACTATTCTTCTGGAAGAAGCTACACATTTTGAAACCCAATTTGGGCAGCTTTTTGTTCTGCTTTTTTTGGAAGAAGCTTTTCTGACTTTGGCCTGTGTACACTGGGCAAGTAACACAAGGGAGGCAGCAGGTAGAGCCCACCCAATACACCAGCCTCCCAGGGAAGGGAAGGCCAAGCCACAAGCAGCTGCCTGGCCCTGATTCATCTCCCTTCCCCAGGCTCACAACCTGGGGCATTATCAGCTATGTCACACCCCTGTCATGTGGGAGTTTGGCTCATCCCAGGAACAGGCTGGTCAGCAGCAGCTGTACTTACCTGGGCACCCAGGGGAGAAGTAGAAGCAGTAGGAGAAGACCCTGTGTTTCTGCCTGGCTTTGAACCAATAACCTTTAGCATGTTAGGCAAATGTGATAAGCACTGCACCACAGTCTAGTAATGGAACTTGGCTGACTATTCTCTTACTAGCTCTTTCTAACACCCTGCTCTGCAGGGGAGGGGAATGCACCTTGTGAACACTCCACCTCTTGTTCTCATGGAAGCGACGAACCCGAGCTGCCAGCTCCTCATTTCCTCACCAGCCCCTTGAAATTTGTAGCTCAAAGCTTGAGCTTCTCTGGAAGGAGGTGAAGCTACAGAAGCTGACAGGACAATCAGCGGGTGGAGGGTTATTTTTTCTCCTCCCTGGGCTGATTCGGGTAGAACTGAGGGAAGAAAATCCTCTTCCCTTCTCCTCAGAAGATGGAAATTACAGTTGGTTCTCTCTTTAGTTCTACTAAAGATGGACCCCAGGACTAGACTTTTTCTTTCTAAAACCCTGGTGAAAACTGAGTGTGAATTGCTTGCAGACTGAGAATGTGAGTTAAAGGATATTGCTTCACATGGAGCTTAAACCCATGATCCGGAGATTAAAAACCTCATGCTTTACCAACTGAGCTAGCCAGGATGCAGCCTGTGAGATTTTTCATATCCCCTCATAGGGCCATCTCTCCAGTGACACGCGACAGGGCCAGTTTCAGGATTTCTTTTAGCGCAGCAGCAAGGGGAAATGGAGGAAAATCAAACCCCTTTGCAAGCTTTGTTCTCACGGCACCAAGTGTGAGAGCAGGGGTGTGAGCTGGGGAGCCTTCCAGCCCCCAGAAGGGGCATTTGGGTGCACCCAAAGGCAGCAAGAATTCAGGCCCTGAGGCCAGTGCATTGGGCAACAAACAGGAAGAACTGGAGGCCCTGGCCCAGTCCAAGAAATATGATTTAATTGGGATAACAGAGACTTGGTGGGATGACTCGCACGACTGGAGCGCTGTCATGGAAGGGTATAGACTGTTTAAGAAGAACAGGCAGGGGAGAAAAGGAGGAGGAGTTGCACTCTATGTAAGAGAGCACTACGATTGCTCTGAACTCCAGTATAAAGAGGGAGAAAAACCTGTTGAGAGTCTATGGGTTACGTTTAAAGGAGCAAACAACAGCAGTGATGTTGTGGTTGGTGTCTGCTACAGGCCACTGAATCAGGTGGATGAGGTAGATGAGGCTTTCTTCGGACAACTGAGCGAAGCTTCCAGATCGCAGGCCCTGGTTTTCGTGGGGGGACTTTAATCACCCTGACCTCTGTTGGGACACCAATACAGCAGTACACAGGCAATCCAGGAAGTTTTTAGAGAATGTTGGAGATAACTTCTTGACGCAAGTGCTGAAGGATCCGACCAGGGGCCGTGCGCAGCTTGACCTTCTGCTCCCAAACAGGGAGGAACTAATAGGGGAAGTGGAGGTGGGTGACAACCTGGGAAGCAGTGATCATGAGATGGTAGATTTCAGGATCCTGACCAAAGGAAGAAAAGAGAGTAGTAAAATACACACTTTGGACTTCAAAAAGCAGATTTTGACTCCCCTCAGAGATCTGATGGGCAGAATCCCCTGGGATGCTAACACGAAGGGGAAAGGAGTCCAGGACAGCTGGCAGTACTTTTTAAAGAAGCCTTATTGAAGGCACAGAAAGAAACCATCCCGACGCAGAGCAAGAGAGGCAAACATGGTAGGAGACCGGATTGGCTTACGGGGAAATCCTTGATGAACTTAAGCACAAAAAGGAAGCTTACAAAAAGTGGAAACTTGGACAAATGACCAGGGAGGAGTTTAAATGTATAGCTCGAGAATGCTGGGGGGTTATCAGGAAGGAGAAAGCGCAAATGGAATTGCGACTGGCTAAGGATGTGAAGGATAACAAGAAAGATTTCTACAGGCATGTTAACAAGAAGAAGGTGATCAGAGAGGGTGGGCCCTAATGGATGAAGGAGGTAACCTAGGGACAGATGATGTGGGAAAGCTGAAGTACTCAATGCTTTCTTTGCCTCTGTATTCACGGACAAGGTCGGCTCCTGGACTTCTGCGCTAAGTGACGCAAGATGGGATGAAGATGGACAGCCCGTGGTGGGTAAAGAACAGGTTAGGAACTATTTAGAAAAGCTAAACGTACACAAATCCATGGGTCCGGACTTAATGCATCCGAGGGTACTGAGGGAGTTGGCAAATGTCATTGAGGAGCCTTTGGCCATTATCTTTGAAAAGTCGTGGAGATCGGGAGAAATCCCGGATGATTGGAAAAAGGCAAATGTAGTGCCCATCTTCAAAAAAGGGAAGAAGGACGATCCAGGGAACTATAGGCCGGTCAGTCTTACCTCGGTTCCTGGAAAAATCATGGAAGGGATCCTTAAGGAATCCATTTTGAGGCACTTGGATGAGAGGAAACTGATTAGGAATAGTCAGCATGGATTCACAAAGGGCAAGTCGTGCCTGACCAATCTGATTAGCTTCTATGATGAGGTAACTGGCTCTGTGGACGTGGGAAAGTCAGTGGATGTTATATAGCTGGACTTTAGCAAGGCTTTTGATACGGTCTCCCACAATATTCTTGCCAGCAAGTTAAGAGAATGTGGATTGGATAAATGGACGGTAAGATGGATAGAAAGATGGCTAGAAGGCCGGGCCCAGCGGGTACTGATCAACGGCTCGATGTCAGGATGGCGGTCGATTTCTAGCGGAGTGCCCCAAGGTTCGATTCTAGGACCGATTTTGTTCAATATCTTTATTAATGACCTGGATGAGGAGATGGATTGCACCCTCAGCAAGTTTGCAAATGACACAAAGCTGGGGGGAGAGGTAGATACGCTTGAGGGCAGAGATAGGGCCCAGAGTGACTTAGACAAATTGGAGGATTGGGCCACAAGAAATCTGATGAGGTTCAACAAGGACAAGTGCAGAGTCCTGCACTTGGGACGGAAGAATCCCAAACATAGTTACAAGCTGGGGACCGACCAGTTTAGTAGTAGTTCTGCAGAAAAGGACCTGGGGGTTACAGTGGATGAGAAGCTGGATATGAGTCAACAGTGTGCCCTTATAGCCAAGAAGGCTAATGGCATATTAGGTTGCATTAAGAGGAGCATTGCCAGCAGATCCAGAGATGTCATTATTCCCCTTTATTCGGCTTTGGTGAGGCCACATCTGGAGTATTGTGTCCAGTTCTGGGCCCCCCACTACAAAAAGGATGTGGACGCATTGGAGAGGGTCCAGCGGAGGGCAACCAAAATGATTAGGGGGCTGGAGCATATGACCTACGAGGAGAGGCTGAGGGACTTGGGTCTGTTTAGTCTGCAAAAGTGAAGAGTGAGGGAGATTTGATAGCAGCCTTCAACTTCCTGAAGGGAGGTTCCAAAGAGGATGGAGAGAGGCTGTTCTCAGTAGTGACAGAGGGCAGAACAAGGAGCAATGGTCTCAATGGTCTCAGTTGTGGTGGGAGAGGTCCAGGTTGGATATTAGGAAAAACTATTTCACTAGGAGGGTGGTGAAGCACTGGAATGGGTTACCTAGGGAAGTAGTGGAGTCTCCTTCCCTAGAGGTGTTTAAGTCTCGGCTTGACAAAGCTCTGGCCAGGTTGATTTAGTTGGAATTGGTCCTGCCTAGAGCAGGGGGCTAGACTTAATGACCTTCTGAGGTCTCTTCCAGTTCTATGGTTCTATGATTTTCTGCTCCCACTGGGGAAGGCAGCTGGGCAGGACTGTCTGGCAGCCCACATCCCTTTCAGTCCCAGGTGCAGGAGGTAACAGAGAGGGGAGGAAAGTCCATGGCCAGAGCCTCCTCCCAGCAGGCTGGCCCTGCGCAGAGCCTGTGCACAATGGAGTCTCTCCCAGCAGCGCTATGGCCTGTTCTCTGCAAAGTGCTCGGTTGTTTCACTTTTTGAAGACATGGCTCCTTTTTGCACAAAAGCCTCTTGTACAAAAGCAGCTGCTAATTAATTATGAAAATGAAACAAAACAATAATTCTACTCCACACTTCATTTGCATAAGCTTTTGCAGAAGGCTGCAGCATAGATGTAGCCTTAGTCTATAAAGTGCTACCAGACCGCTTGTGGTTGTTTTTTGTTTAGCCTGTTCAGCAGCGGTGGCCAACCCATGGCTCATGAAGAAAGAAATTGCAGCTCCTGATGGAATCGGGTTGGAACCCAGAACTGCTCAGGTTAACCACGCTCATGGTTGGGACACTCTGAACCACATGTGCGCTCATGGCCCATGACATTCCGCTCACAGTGCATTGCATCATATCCTGCACATGCAGGCTGGGCTACACACAGATCCCAGTCTGCACATGCTAGCTAGCGACTCCAACAGTGCTTTCCGCCAGTGGCAAGGGCTTCAGGTGTGGTGGCGGCTCTGAGACCTGGGCATAAGGTTGGGAGGAGTGGAACTGGGTTAGAGCGGGGAGATGCCTGGCTTTAGAGAAGGGAGGGGATCAGGTGTGTGTGGGGGGTGCACATGGCATCCCGGGAGCATGTGGTGGCAGTGGCTCTGGGACCTGAGCATAAGGTTGGGGGAAGGGGAGAGAAGAAGCGGGTTAGAGAACGGAGGGGAGGTGTCTGGCTCTGGGGAAGGGAGGAGGTGTCTGGCTCTGGGGAAGGGGAGGGAGGGGATTGGGTTGGGGGTGCATGGCATCCTGGCCACTCAGTCCACATGCCCCAGTGCCTGGAGGAAGATGCGCAGCTGCAGCGGCGGCGGCTCCAGGACCTGAGAATTAAGTTACAGCCGAAGCGGGGGAAGGGGGTTGCCTGGCTCTGGGGAAGGGGAAGGGGATTGGGTGTATGGGGGGGGTGCACATGGCATCCCAGCCAGCATGTCTTAAGGCCGGCTGCTCAGTGCACGCGCCCCAGCACCTGGAAGGAGACGTGCAGCTGCACTGGTGGCTAAGGCTTCAGGACCCAAGAATTAGGTTAGAGCCGGGGAAGAGGGCAGGAGGTGGAGTGGGTTAGAGTGGGGGTGGGGGGTGCCTGGCTCTGGGGAAGATTGGGTTAGAGCAGAGGGGGTGCCTCACTCTGGGGAAGGGGAGGGAATTGGGTTAGAGTGGGGTGCCTGGCTCTGGGGAAAGGGAGGGGGTTAGAGTGGGGGGTACCTGGCTCTGGGGAAGGGGATTGAGTTAGAGCGGGGAGGGGAGAAGAGGGAGTTGTGCCTGACTGAGGGGAGGGGACTGGATTAGAGCGGTGGGCCTCGCTCTATGGGAAAGGAGAGGGATTGAGTTAAGAGCCATGGTCACCAGCCTGTCAATAGCGATCGACTTGTCGATTGCAGGGGCATGACCAGTTGATTGCGAGGTGCAGCCTCCCATATTCCCTCCCATGCCCAAAAAGCCCACGCTGATGCTACTGCCAGTGAAAATGGAGGTAGCACACTGGCTTCCTGTGGTGAGCAGGGAGAAGTCCCACAGCTACAAAGCAGGTCCTGTGTCTCAATAAGAGCGTAGGCTGCCCTTCCCCTCCCCTAAACAGCTGGCACGCTTCCTGAAATGACATTGCTGTCATACTACGCGGACTTTTCCCGGTTGCTTGCCTGCGCCGGGGACAGAGGGGGGGGAAGGAATAGGAATCCCAGAACTGCATGCCAGCTCCAACTTCTCAGGAAGCATACAGCTGTCATGGGAAACAGAGGAAGAGTGTACGCTTCCTGAGAAATTGGAGCTGGCATGCAGTCCTGGGACTCCTACACACATACACCCCGGCTGTGTCTAGACTGGCCAGTTTTTCCAGAAAATCAGCCGCTTTTCCGGAAAGACTTGCCAGCTGTCTACACTGGCCGCTTGAATTTCTGCAAAAGCACTGACTTCCTACTGTAAGAAATCAGTGCTTTTTGCGGAAATACTATGCTGCTCCTGTTCGGGGAAAAGTCCAGTGTAGACAGCTGAGATTTGTTTTCTGCAAAAAAGGCAAAAATGGCGATCGGGGCCTTTTTGCAGAAAAGCGTCCATAGCCAATCTAGACGCTCTTTTCCAAAAATGCTTTTAACAGAAAACTTTTCCGTTAAAAGCATTTCCGGAAAATCATGCCAGTCTAGACGTAGCCCCCCCTGCACAGGGAGGCAGTAGGAAGGAAGATCCCGGTGGAGCAACAGACCAGGCATTTCAGGAAATGCACTAGGACAACATCTACACTGGCATGATTTTCTGGAAATGCTTTTAACAGAAAAGTTTTCCGTTAAAAGCATTTTTCGAAAAGCTGCCTAGATTGGCAGGACGATTTCCGCAAAAGCACTTTTATGCGGAAAAGCCGCCCGTGGCCAATCTAGACGCTAAGTCAAAAAAGCCCCGATCGTCATTTTCGCGATCGGGGCTTTTTTGCAGAAAACAAATCTCTGCTATCTACACTGGCCCTTTTGCGCAAAAGTTTTTCGGAAAAAGACTTTTGCCTGAACTGGAGCAGCATAGCAGAAAAGCACTGACAATCTTACATGAGATCGTCAGTGCTTTTGCAGAAATTCAAGTGGCCAGTGTAGACAGCTGGCAAGTTTTTCCGCAAAAGCGGCTGCTTTTCTGGAAAAAGTGGCCAGTCTAGACACAGCCTAGTTGTTTAGGAGAAGGGAACAGAGGGGAGGGGAAGAACAGTCCATGTGCTTTCTGAGACCCAGGATCCCCAGGTACTGGCCCCAGCTGTCTCTGTCCCTTCCCCCTGGCCAGACCTCCACAGAGTACCCTGCCCCAGTACCCACCAGCATCCTGTCCCAGCCTCCTGCCACAGCACCCCCCCAGCAACCTGTCCCCCTGCCCCCACCAACACAGTTGGGGCCACATTAGTGAGGTTTAGGGTTTTTTTGGAGGGGTGTTTTTTTTGCACCTCACTTTTGTGGCCCTGACTGACTTTTCTGTGGGTCAGTAACCCCTGACTCAAAAGAGGTTCCCCGCTCCCCTCATAAATAAAGACAACACTGAAACCTTTTGTGTTCGACATATTTTATTTAAAAATGAAGCCTGGCCACCAAGCCCCATCTGGTCACAGTATCATAACACTCCTGCAACCTCCCAGATCCCAAACCTGAGCCTCTCATACACTGGAATCCCCCATCCTGACCCTCTCACATCCCCAAACTCCTGCACCCCCACATCCCCAATCTTCTGCTACAACACCCCTGACCATCCACACACCCCAAACCTGTCCCCTGAGCCCATCATACTCCCAGCCCAAACTCCTGCACCATCACCGCCACAAGCCTGCAGTTTGCTCAGAAACCCAACCCTCCACCTGACCCCAACACACTCCAGTCTGGAGCACTCTCCTGACCCAGCATCCTCTCTACTTCCTCCTGCACCCAAATTCCTCCCAGAGCTTGCACCTCTCGCCCCTTCCCAGTACGTTTTTGTGATGGCATGCCACAGGACAGCGTACGGCACCTATTTTCTCCCAGTGCAGGTTTTTAGGGTCTTTTTGATCAACAATGCCCCACCACCACCACCACCTCTCTTTTGGCTTTTTGTCTCTAACAGGTTGGTCACCTCTGCTGTACAGACTAATTCAGCTACCCCCTGAAGTGTCTGACATTTATAGGGTCTCTCTCTCTTACTTGTGCACTTTCTGATGGCTTACAAGGTGTGACCTCGCTTTGAACCTTTTTCCACAGTCAAAGCACTTAAATGGTCTCTCTCCTCTGTGGGTTTTCTCATGCTTACTCAGGGCTGAGTGAAAAGTGAAATCTTTTCCACACTCATTACATTTATATCGTCTCTCTCCTGTGTGCACACTCTGATGGATAAAAAGGTATGAACTCACACTGAAGCTTTTCCCACAATGGAAGCACTTATATGGTCTCTCTCCTGTATGGGTTCTTTCATGTCTAATGAGGTCTGATCGTACAGTAAAACCTTTCCCACACTCATGGCATTTATATGGTCTCTCCCCTGTGTGGGTTCTCTCATGTCTAATGAGAGCTGATCGTACAGTAAAACCTTTCCCACACTCATGGCATTTATATGGTCTCTCTCCCGTGTGGGTTCTCTCATGTTTAATATGATCTGATTGGGAAATGAAACATTTCCCACACTCCTGGCATTTATATGGTCTCACTCTGATGTGGGTTCTCTCATGTTTATAGTGAGCTGATCGTTCAGTGAATCCTTTCCCACATTCGTGGCATTTATATGGCCTCTCTCCTGTGTGGGTTCTCTTGTGGTTAAGGAGGTACGCGTGTACAGTGAAACCTTTCCCACACTCCTGGCATTTATACGGCCTCTCTTCCGTGTGCACTCTCTGATGGATAAAAAGGTTTGAATTGAATCGGAAACTTTTCCCACAATGGAAACACTTATATGGTCTCTCTCCTGTGTGGGTTCTCTCATGCCTACTGAGGGCTGATCGGTCAGTGAAATCTTTTCCACACTCAGGGCATTTATATGGTCTCTCCCCCCTGTGTGGATTCTCTGATGTACAATAAGGCTTGACTTCTCTTTGAAGCTTTTCCCACATTGCAAGCATCTATATGGTCTCTCTCCAATGTGGGTTTTCTGATGTCTACTAAGGCGTGATCTGAAAGTGAAACTTTTCCCACACTCAGAGCATTTATGGGATTTCTCTCCCAAGGGGGTAACCTCAGGTTCAATACGGGATGACAGACCAATCAAACTTTTTTCCACACTCCAGGCATTTGCAGAGTCTCTCTCTTGTGTGCCCTCTCTGGGGCAGAATAAGGCCTGACTTCTCACTTAATATTTTCTCACAATCTGAGCATTCATCACAGCATTTCTTTCCATTGTGATTTGTCTGTTGGGCTAAAATTTCCTTGGGATCCTTGGATCCTCCTCCACATTCAATGGATTCTTCTGCTTTCCTGCTTGGATTGTTCTCCAATTGCCTTTCTGCCCTCTGTTGATTTCCCCAGGTTTCCTCTCTGTTCCACACACTGGGAAGAATCCCCTTCATCTCCTTCCAGAAACACTCCCTGTGATTCTATCGTGCCAGGACCGTCCTGCTGTTGATTCTCATTGTTCTCCCTCACTGTCCTAGCACCTGCAAGGGGAGAGGGAATCGAGGCAGGACTCACTGTCTGTACTGGGGAGAAAGGACCCACAGGGGAATGGCAAAGACAGAAAGCACAAAACAATAAGGCTGTGTCTAGACTGGCAAGTTTTTCCGCAAAATCATCTGCTTTTGCGAAAAAATTTGCCAGCTGTCTACACTGGCCGCTTGAATTTCCGCAAAAGCACTGACAATCTCATGTAAGATTGTCAGTGCTTTTTGCGGAAATACTATACTGCTCCAGTTCGGGCAAAAGTCTTTTTCCGAAAAACTTTTGCGAAAAAGGGCCAGTGTAGACAGCAGAGATTTGTTTTCTGCAAAAAAGCCCTGATCGCGAAAATGGCGATCTGGGCTTTTTTGCGGAAAAGCGTCCTGCCAATCTAAACGCGCTTTTCCGAAAATGCTTTTAACGGAAAACTTTTCCGTTAAAAGCATTTCCGGAAAATCATGCCAGTGTAGACGTAGCCTAATAGTTTGGGAAAGTGAAACATTGGATTCTGCTCCCACCTCCCACCCAAACATTCCCAATGGAGCAAACGTAGGGAGGAAACTCCTGACAGCTAACATGATGGTTGGGGAGCTATGACAGGTGGTTGCCAGGATAACACCTGCAGCCCTACCTGGGAGACATGGTGTGGAAGTCAGGTCTCTCACTCACTGCTCATTTTGGGGAAACCCAGCTTCTTCCTGCACTCACCAGATAGTTTCTGGCTCAGTTTTCCTGACTCCTCAACTGCACAAGTTTGTCTCAGGAGCTCTGTTTCTTTGATGGGCTGGAGATTCAGGGCCCACGGCACTTCCCCTCGTTCCAGCCAAAGAATCAGGTCAGGTTTGAGAATGGAGAATCCTGCATAGGGGAGAAATCAGGCAAGGTGAAGACACATGGAATCTGGGTAGAGTATGTGTCACAAGGAAGATTCCCTGTGCTCAAACCAAGACTACAGAAAACTGTGGTAACTCAGACAACTTGAGAGCAACAGACTTGTTGGGCAGAAGCAGGGTGAGGACTGTGAGAGAGTTATGTTGCATGTGATTTCTACTGTATTATGGTAACCCTCTGTGTGCCTCAGTTTCCCTGGGCACTGCAACACTATCTAGATGGGGGTGACTCACTGTGGGAGGATGCCCAAGCCAGCATATTCACAACTGCCCAGGCTCACGGTAATCTGAGCCTGGGTACGGGGTGTGACCAGAAGAATCCTTTGTGAAGCTAGAGAAAACCTTGAGACAGGACTGGCTGCAGCCAGAGATGAGCAGTGGCAGCTGGAAGTGAGTTGCCCTTAAGTGTGGTCAGAGATGAGGAGCAGAGTCTTTGGCTCTGGGCCTCCTTCTCCCTAACATGGATTGTACCGACTGCTCTTGGGTCCTGTGCTAACAAGTCTGTTCTAGGGATGTTAAGAAGTGGGTATTTAACTTAGTGTAGTTGACAGAATTTTTATCGAGTACACTATTAGTCGATAAGGGAAGATGCACTCAGTCCCAGCTCACAGCGTGTTCAAGAGCTACCCCTGCTGCAGATTAAATGTTGTAGAAGTTGGGCTGAGCTGAGTTGGGCTTACTCAGTCCTGCCTTTTGCCGGGTCCAGCAGCGCTTCTCAACGGGGCAGTCCCAGAGATCTGCCATAGGCAGAGATGCGTTGAAGCAGCCTCCTCTGGTGCCCTCACCCACTCGACTGCCTCTGACAGCACTGGCTCCTGCCCCTCCCCCCTCTGCTGTTTCCAAAACACAAGCCTAGATTTAATGGTAGTTAATCAGTCCAATACCCATTTACATCCCTAGACTATTCTGTGTAGTATCTCTATGACCTAATTAACCTTCTGTTCTGAGAATCACTCTGGCTGGGGAGGGGAGAGGGCAGGGCCCATTGACTCCCACATCTTGATGACAGAGGATGCTGTCTTGCCTTCACTAGGAGTTGTAATGATCTGTGGGCTCTGAGGAGCTTGCTGACACACAAAGTTCTGGAGCAAAACTCCTGCATATTTCCAAGCCTGCAGAACCTAGAGCCCTCCCAACACATGGAACTAATCCAAGGAAGGCAGGTGAATGGTTTGTGAATGAGAAATAATGTAGGCTGGACAGTATCCTGGTTCTAGCCCCTGAAAGCTGGAGAGATGGGGATGAATTAGAATGGCCCTTAAGAGTCTGATTCCCCTGTGCCCAAGAAGAGAGCATGGTGCTGAAAGCTGTTGGGATATGTAGGAATTAATAGGGGCCCAGGAAAGAATACAACAGTGGTAGGGGACTGGCCAGAGTAGGCATTGTCCTTTCTGTTATAAACTGGATATTTCCTGTCGTTTTTGCAGCCTAGAAAGACAGTTGTACTGAAGTGTCTTGTTTTGTCTCTTGCTTATTTTTACTTACTCTCTAAAAATACCTTCAGGGTCACATCCTTTGTAACCTTCTGACATGAGAAGTCTGTAATGCAGAAAAGTGCTGATCTAACTGAAAATCCTGTAAACAGGGGCAGGTATAATAATATAGATCACCTGCCTATTAATATTCATCACATGGGAGTTAACATTACTGAATAAGGTCTATGGGGAAGTAGTGATAGACATGTGAATTAACACACTAAAATGGATAAAGGAGCGTAACCGGTGCCAAAACACTGCTCACTCACAAGGAGTGTTGGGTACCTGAGGGGAATGAGTATCTGCAATAAAGAGGTGTATACTCAATCCACTCCCAAGTATCCTGTTTCTTCTTTAACATCTGGCATTACAAACAGAATGATAGGAGACAGTCATGCCTGATCCCATCTTGACAGATTGCTTGGGTAAGTCTGCAATAATTGTTAGGAATTTTATCATAAAGTTAATGGGAAAACAGGGGGACCTTTTGAGTGATCCTCTGGGGAATGTCAGAATTGGCTAGCCAATCAGGGATGGGTAGAATGCTCTCTTTCATTCACAATTTCCCAAGAGAAGAAAGTGGCTGTGCTGATACAGGCTCTGTGTGAGGGCCTGGCAGGCTTGCGGGAGGAAGTGACTAACCTTAGAAGTAAAATAGAAATTATGCAGCAAATTGCTAAAGAAAAGCAGCACGCTGCTACCCATCAGTGTGTGCTGGCAGCCAGAATGCCCGAGAAGTGTATGGATTTTTAATCGCCTTAAGTCAGAGAATCTGCCTCTGAAGGGTCAAGCAGGCACATTAAAGAAAAATGCCTTTCCACTTCCCTCCCCCAACAGAGGTATACAAAAATAGGGCATTTAAAAATTTCTTCAGGGCCAGGAGAGGTGGAGGCTAGTTGAGAGGGCCACTCTCCTTGCTAAATGGGTATTGAAACAAGCCTGTGTCCATGGAAGGGTATCATTCAGCACAAGAAATACGACTGAGGCCCAGACAAGTTGGCACACAACAGGTAAACTTTAACAACTGGCAGACAGGGGGAAGCATAGTGAGAGGAGTACGGAAAAGTGTACAAGTCCAGGGAATTCAGATCCCTGTAAATAGTGGGAACGTGGTACGGTTATCGTGGGAGCTATTGGAAGTGTCATTTTGGGAGATAAAGCAAGCAATTTAAGGAAAAAGAGTGTGAGAAGTTAAGTCTGCAGAGCGTGGGGAGGAACTGAACAGCTGA
The DNA here is from genome assembly GCA_019425775.1 of Rafetus swinhoei. Taxonomy (NCBI): domain Eukaryota; kingdom Metazoa; phylum Chordata; order Testudines; family Trionychidae; genus Rafetus; species Rafetus swinhoei. The sequence continues at coordinate 32,604,662 of CM033444.1, read as the reverse complement.
ATGTTGTGTAAATGTTATTGAGTTAAATTGTTATAGGAAAAGAATTCTTGGTTTCTTTGCAGCTATTCTGATGGAAAAATGGGCCCTTCCCAAAGAAATGTCTGTAAATAATCCAGGCAAGGAGACAATCTGAGGTGCATACATGTGTGTGGGTGTCTAAGTATATATCACGTACATACATACACATACACACAAACAAAATAACGTAGTGTAAATATGTAAGGGTTTTAGAATTTAACCAACAATCATGATTTGTAAAATTCTGTTCTGAAAGCTTGAAATTAATTGTTTTTTTAATAACGCCATTTCATCTCAAATTGTAAAACTGACAAGACACTTTTTGCCATACACAGGTAACTAGTGTTGCTTGGCTTTTTGTATTTAGTATTTAATCTTAAAGGTATGAAGTTCATATCTTTTTATAAGCCAAGTTGTGGCTGTTACATGGGGCAACCAGATCCAGGAGAATGGAAGAGATTCTGCATTTCTTGGTAAGATAGCAAATAAGAGCCATAGTAAAAGAATCAAAGAAAAACAGTAATGTTAGAAACACTGAGCCGTAAGGTGGCTGATAACCAGACTATTCTTTTGATAACAGTATATGAAAACTCTGTGAGCACAAAGGAAATAGTTCCACTTTATGCAAAAATGTATATGGCTAAGTTTCATAACATTAAACTCTAAAAGGAATGGGCATATTTTTCTGTAACGTATGCAATGTATATTGCAGAAGGGGTGAACAAAATGCAAATAAACATGCTACTTAACATTTTATTAGGGCTCCTTACCCAGCCAGCTCACAGCCTCATAATTTTCCTGCATCACATCCCAGTAGAGGGCTCTCTGGCCCGGGTCCAGCAGAGCCCATTCCTCCTCAGAGAAATACACAGCCACCTCCTTGAAGCTCACCGGCTCCGCCATGGCCATTTCCTGTCCCTGGTGCTGCAGGCCAGGGGCTGAGCTGAGACAGACATGGGTGTTCTGCAGCCTGGCAGGAGGAAGAGAAAATTGGAGACATTTCTGAAGGGGCTGCAACCCTTTCCACACCCCCATTCTCCCCAGACTCTATCCCTGGTGACACACATGCGAGATACTGCCATTTTGGCATAAGTATCCCCAAAAGTACATAAGTGTTTTGTACGCTGTACATTTACTCTAATTTGTATTTTAAACTTTTCGCAGACCCCGTACAGCACCATTGTAGAGCACTAGGAGTCTGCTGACCACAGGCTGGGAACCACTGTCCTACACCCGTGAGTTTAACATGCTACGGGGTAAGCTGTTTCAACAGATACATGGACTAAGGGGTTCTCATTGCCACAAGCTTTGCCGCGAAGAGCACTGAGGATCCTTCTAGCAGCGCCCCACACGGCAATGGAGCAACATCGCTGTCAGCCAGCAGGAACTGATGCACATGAGACGTCGGGGATAATTTTGGCCCGGGGCCACTTCAAAAATGTCTTACAGTGGCTCCAGGCTGGCCTAATCCGGACAGGGCGGGGCCAGAGCGCTACTGGGCTTTCCCACCCCCAGGGCACAGCTGGTCTGGAGGGGACCCCCTTGCCCCCTTCCCACGAGGCACCGTGCCCCTGGCAGGGCGGGAAGAGGCTTCAAAGCGCCGCCCGCTGCTCGCAGGAGACCCCCGCTGACTGGCCCGGGGCGGGGGGGCGGTGACGCTGGAGCAGAGGAGCCCTGGGAAGCGCCACGCGCCCTGCAGGCCGGGGGAGTCGCGCGCTCCCCGCCCCCAGGCCCTGATTGGATCCGGCCCGCGGGGGCCCTTTTGCCCCCCCCTAGGAAATCTCGTTCCCGGGGTGGCGGGGGCTCCCAAGAGTCAACCCCAGCGCGAGACCCGCGTCATCGCCCCGCCTCGCCTAGGAGCTACCCCAACGTCTCCAACCGCCCCGTACATTACGCATGCGCAGAGATGCCTCCGCCACGAGCCGTTGGAAACGGTTTGCAGTCGGTGTCGGTGTCACGTGATCTTGGAGCCTTCCCAGGGCAACACCGCCCGCCGATTTATCTGCCCCGGCCTCCGCGCGCCGCATCTCACACATCAGCTACCCCGGCCCCACCTCGGCTCCTCCGATTGCTCCAGCCCCGCCCCGCGCTCGGCGGCGCCTCTGCCCGGAAGTGGAAGCGGAAGCTGCAGCGCCGCGAGTAACGGACCCAACGGCTCCCTCGGCGCGGTGCAGCATCCACGGCGCAGCCCGCGGCCCCCCCCTGCCGCGTGCGGGGATGGGCGGGGCCGGGGAGTGACGGGCGGGCGGGCGCACTGAATGGGGGGAGGGGCGTCAGGCCGCGCGTGCGCAGCGGGTCAGTGACTCCGGTCCGGGGCGGAGCCCGGTGGTAGTTCAGACCGGGAGCTGCCAGGCCCGCCCCGCGGGGAGCTGGAGGATGAGGGCGGGGAAGAATTTGGGTCAGAGCTGGGACCGGGACACTGGGGAGGGGTGAAGAGACGCAGAGAGGGTTGCGGGGAGGGCGGGGGCTGTGATTGGCGGGGAGGAAGACACTGGCAGCTCCCCAGCCAGGGAGCGAATCCGCTTCCCTGCAGCTGCTTACGGGGGGGGGAAGAAGGGAGGGGGAACACTGGGTCTAAGGGCTCAGCAGTTGGGAGGTAAATACCCGGGGCAGCCCCTCCCCCCAGCAGACTGCTCCCAATTAATGTCCCTGTTAAAACCCCTCTCAGCATTTGGGGGCCTGAGGGGATGGGGCTGGGCGGCTGCTGGCCTGCGTGGTGCCCAGGATTGGGTCTCACACCAGAGTCACTGCTGGGCTAGGATTGCCCCATTCAGTTCGGATCCATTGAGTTACAGGACAAATGACCCTTGTAGTCTGGTTCCTGGTCACTTAAAAAGCCTGGTTCTCTAGGCCTTGTTCAGGTCTAGTGATTCCAGCTGGGGGCAATAGAAGCCATGTTGGCTGAGCTGTCCTTGGGAGGCTGTGGGGCAGCCTAGAGGCAGCTCAGGTATTTGAGGAGGGGTCCCTGCCTACGGCATAGGCAGAGGAAGCTGGTGTCTGTCTCTGCTCAGGGTACAGAGCCCTAGAGCTGGCTGAGCTTCCCGGGTCAGAGGCTGCTACCTCCTCATATCGTGATCTAGAAGCCCAGGCTGAGCAGCAGGTCTGTAGCAGGGAAATGTTCACTGTGGTCCCTCTGGGCCCACCCTGGGTAGGGACATTCTGGCTATATCTACGCTGGCAGCTTCTTGGGCAAGAACATGTCCACACTGCCCTGTGCGAGATGTGCTTTTGAACAAAAGCACCCATAGTAGTGTTGATGCTCTCTTGTGCAAGAGAGCTCTGATGGCCATTTTAGCCATAGGGATTTCTTGCTCAAGAAACCCCTGCCACGTGTCCACACTGCCCTCTTGCACAGAGAGCTTATACTTTTAAGAAAAGAGCTTAGCTCTTCACAAGAAGCTCTCTTACCATGCTTTACTGTAAATCTTATTGTACAAGAGTGGGCAGACAGTGTGGATGCTCTGCGGATTCTTGCGCAAGAACCTGCCAGATTAGACATAGCCTCCCTGATGCCTGTTACTCACCTTTTGGGCAGCCACAGTCTCTGCTGGCATCAGCTCCAGGTGACCGAGAAAGCCTGGGATGGGCAGGAAAGTGACTCAGCCAAACCAGCCTATGTTTGGGTTAAAGGAGGAGTCCCTGTGTGTCTGTGGGTCCCAGAGCTGCTGCCTCAGTGACAAAGCCAGGCTCCCACTGGAGAGCAAATGCTCATGGACACAGGATAGGCACCAGTGCTCCCAGCAGAGGGGGAAGGGCAGGAGGGAGACTGGGGAGCAGTAGGGGCAGCAGGTGCAGGAACTAGGGGAGAGGTTCCCAGCTCCCAAACTCCCCAAACCCATTCATTGGCTCATCCTGGGAGCAAGGGGCAAGAAGGCAAAAGCCAGTTCCTGCCCCTCCCTGTCCCCATGTGACCAGGGTGGGGACTTCCTGTCCTCAGGGGCAAGGTCGGGAATCCTCAGAGAGGCAGGTTTGGAACTTCTGCCCTTTTCTAGCATTTGTCTCTCAGACTCTGTCCCAGGAGGGTGTAAAAGAGCCTGGCGGAAGGTGTCAGGTCTGTATTGTTGTAGCACAATTGAGGGTTTCCCAGCATGGCACAGCCTAGAGCATCTGTATCTGGCCAGTTGGATTAGAGCAGAGGTGGGCAATAGTTTTTAAAGGGGCCACTGCACAGATTTTTGAAGTGGTCCCAGCCCACCTAGAAGTAGTGTGACCTCTAGTGGAAGGGCCAGGAGACTTCTCGGACTCCCCCACAGAGACCCTGATTGGCCTGGGGAGTGGCAGCTGGGGTAGTTCCCCCTCCCGGACCCCACTCCTCAATGCCTAGAGGACATCAACTATTTTAAAGGAAGAGGGACCAATCAGGCCTGAGGCGCCTGCCCCCTCTGCCAGGAGCATGCAGTGGCTAGACAGTTTTAAAACAGCCAGGCTATGTCTACGCTGGCAGCTTCTTGTGCAAGAACAACCATTCTTGCACAAAATCTTGCCGGTGTCTACACTGTACGAGCAGTCTTGCACAAGTAAATTTACATTATAGCATCAGAAAACAGGGCTTCTTCCAGAAGAGTTATTCCTCTCCCCACAAGGAATAAGCCCTCTTGTGCAAGAGCTCTTCAACAAGAGGGAAGTGTAGACTGGCAACATGAATTTCTTGTGCAAGAAGCCCCTATGGATAAAATGGCCATCAGAGCTTTCTTGCGCAAGAAAGCATCTACGCTGCCATGGATGCTGTTGCGCAAAAGCACATCTCTTGCATGAAAGCACATGGCAGTGGAAGATTTTTTGCACAAGAACTCTTCCACAAAAGAGTTCTTGCGCAAGAAGCCGCCAGCGTAGATGTAGCCCCAGCGTTTCTCTGCTCCATGCCCTTGGAGGGGAGAGAGATTGTGCACTCCCTGTCCCCAGATCTCAATGGATCTGCAAGCAGGGGAACGGTATGGTGGCTACACACCAGATCCGTTGGCTTGGCAGGCTGGAGGTGACCTGCAGAGGCTCCTTTGCTCACCCCTAGATTAAAGTGAAGCAGGGCCCCAAGCCCCTGTGAGAGACACTCATCACAATATCTCCTCAGAAGCAGAGGCTTCACCTAAGGGATATGCTAAGTCATCCTCATCTCCCCAGCTTTCAGGGGCCAGAAGCAGGGAACTGTCCTGCCTACATTATTTCTCCTACACACACCATTCACATGCCACCTTGGGGCTATCTCCATTGTGGGGAGGGCTCTAGGTTCTACAGCCTTGGAAATAAGCAGAAGTTTAACCCCAGAGCTGTGCGTGTGTCAGCAAGTCCCCCAGGCTATGTCTACACTGCAGGCTTCTTGCACAAGAACTGTTTTGTGCAAGCATTCTTCTCCAAGAGTGCATCCACACTGCCATGTGCTTTTGCACAAGAGCATCCATGGCAGTGTGGACGCTCTCTTGTGCAAGAAAGCCCTGTTGCCTGTCCACACTGCCTCCTTGTGCAAGAACTCTTTCCACAAGAGGGCTTATTCCTCAGGAGAGGAATAACTCTTGCGCAAGAAGCCCTGTTTTCTGATGCTTTACTGTAACTTTACTTGCGCAAGAACATGCATGCAGTGTAGATGCTCTGCAAGTTTGTGCAAGAACAGCTGTTCTTACGCACAAAAAGCCTGCAGTGTAAACATAGTCCCCGAGCCCTCAGATCATTACAACTCCTAGAGAGGCATGACAACACCCCCTGTCACCGAGGGGTGTGGAGTCATCAGGCCCTGCAACCCCATCAGCAGCCAGACAACTCTCGGATGGCAGGTAGAACAGAAGGTTTATTAGCTCACAGGGATATAACACACACACACAAAAATCCACACCACTTTTTAGCACAGGAACCAGGAGCAATCAGTACAATCCATCTCAGGGAGAAGGGGCCCAGAGCCTCCTCCCCCAATCTCTTCCCCTAAGCCAGAGACTCACTTCCACCCTCCACAGCTCATCCCTGGCTTCAGCCATCCATGTCTCAAGCCTTTCCCCAGCTTCCCGGGCAAAATGTGTCTCTGGGTCGCACAACCCTCCCAGGCTCCGATTGCCATGAGCCTGGGCCATTGTGAATGTGGTGGCCTGGGCATCCTCCCTCAATGAGTCACCCCCAAATTCCCATCCCCGTCTGGGCAGTGGTACAGTGCCCAGGGAAACTGAGGCACGCACATGGGGTTATTACAGGACAGTAGAAATCACATGCAACACTAGAAAGCAGAGTGAATACAATTGTGGCATTGTCACATCTCCTCCCATTGCACCCCAAAAGTCTGCTGCTCTCAAGTGGTCTGAGTTACCCCAGCCCCTTGTAGGATGAGATTGAGCTCAGGGAATGTTCCTTCTGACACATACTCTGCCCAGACTCCAAGTGCCTTCACCTTGCCTGATCTCACCCTTATGCAGGATTCCCCATTCCCAAACCTGACCTAATTGCCCAGCTGGAATGAGGGGAAAGAGCCATAGGTCCCACATCTCCAGCCCTCCAAAGAAATGGAGATCCTGAGAGGCACCCACACAGGTAAGGAGTCAAGGAAACTGACACAGAAACTATCCAGAGAATGTAGGAAAAAGCGGAGGCTCCCAAAAATGAATAGGGAAGGAGGGAGAGCCCTCACTTCTGCCCCATGTAGGGCTGCAGGTATTATCCTGTCAAGTACCTGTCAACTCCCCAGCCATCCTGTTAGCTGTCAGGAGGTTCCTCTCTACATTTCCTTCCTTGGGAGTGTTTGGGTGGGGTGTTGAGGCAGAATCCAATGTCTCAGTTTCCCAAACTATTATTGTGTTGTTTTCGGTCTTTGCCAGTCCCAGCTTGGTCCTTTGTCTCCAGCACAGACAGTGAGTCCTGCCTAGGTTCTCTCTCCCCAGCAGGTGCAAGGACAGTGAGGGAGAACACTCAGGAAAATCGCAGGAAGGTCCTGGAACCGTAGACTCACAGGGAACATTGTTGAAGGAGCTGAAGGGGATTGTCCCCGGTGTGTAGAGCAGGAGAAAGCCTGGGGGAATCCACACAGGGCAGAGAGGCAGCTGGAGAACAATCCAAGCAGAAAAGTGGAAGAATCCAACAAATGTAGAGGAGGATCCCTGGATCCTAAGGAAACTCAGCCCAGCAAACGAATCTCAATGGAAAGAAACCCTGCGAATGCTCAGACTGTGAGAAAAGATTCAGAGAGAAGTCAGGCCTTATTCGAGCCACCCCAGGTTGCCCCACAGCCCCCAGGGACAGCTCAGCAGACGTGGATTCCAATGGCCCAGCTGGACTTGCCAGAACTGAACCAGGCCCAGAGAATCAGGATTTTTATCTCAACTGGAACCAGACTTAGGAAAAAAATAAACCCTCTGGTTCTTCTCAGTCCCTCTGCCCTGGGAGAATCTGTTCCCCCAGGAGAAGGGGTTCCAGCAAGTTCAGTGTTGGATAAAACAGAAGCAAAAGCTGCTCCGCTCTCACTGCAGAGCAAGCCACCGAAGAGCGCAGGGGCCTGGTTGTGCTCCCAAAACAGCCTGTGCCTGCTGAGGGGAGAAACCTCCCCAGGCCCAGGACAGGGAATGGGAGAGGAAGAGCAGGAGGCCCTCAGCCCCAGAAGTTGACAACTTGTGAAACCTCCACCTTCATACAGCCCCTGCCCCACATCCTCTCTGCTTCCTTCAGCCCTGCCCCCCAGCATTCTCCCCTGCCCCCTCCTCCTACATCCCTGCTCCCCAGCTCACAGCCCCTCCCCCACATCCTCTCTGCTTCCCTTCAGCCCCTCAGGGTCCCCGTCCCAGCCCTGCCCCCCAGCCCCAGAACTCTCCCCACCCCCTTTCCCCGCATCCCTACTCCCCACGGCCCCTTGGCTCCCACAGCCCCGCCCTGCTCCCCGCACATGGATGCCCCGCCCCTGCAAGCTCCGGGTCCGAGCACACGGCGTGCGTATCCGGCTGGCGCTATTGGGCCCCAGCCCCAGAATTCTCCCCTGCCCCTCCCCACATCCTCTGCTTCCCTTCGGCCCCCTGCCCAGCTCTGCCCCCAGCCCCAGAATTCTCTCTCCCCACACACTGCCCCTGGCTCCCACAGCCCCGCCCTGCTCCCCGCCCGCGCACAGGCTGCCGGGAGCAGCGCCTTGGGCGGGGCCCGCAGCGAGGCGACCCGGCGTCAGTCCTGCCCGCGGCCAGGCTCCTGGAACTGGCGTCTCCGCCCGGCGCCCCGGGTCCTGGCGGCGCGTCTCTGGCTGGCGCCATTGGGGATCGCAGCGCCACCCCAGGCCCGCGGGCGGCGTTACAGCCCCGCCCCACCGGGCGCACGCGATCACGGACCCACCGCCCGGCACAAGGCTGCTCCTGCACCGCCCCGGCGCGGGCGAGAAGCCATCGCTGCCCCGGCACCCCAGATCCTGCCGCCGCCCGGCTCCCCTCGCCCGAGAGAGCAGGCCCCAGCCTCGGGCCCAGCCGCCCGCGTGGGAGCCGCAGGCCGGGCGGGGAAACGCCCGGACAGTCCCAGGGCCCCGCACCACGTGACTCTTCCACCCGGGCCCGCCCCAAGCGCTTTCTCACCCGCTGGATGTGGGGGCCTCGCCCGAGGGCTGGCTGGGCGGCTGGGGTGGGCGCGGCGTGCGCACACGCAGTACGCGTGTGCTCATGGTCAGCTGCAGCACGCGCTCCCCCTCACAGCCCCCTCGGCTGTGCGGCTGCTCCAGCTCATCAGCCAATAACGCTCGAACTGGTGACTGCCCAGCTCCTCCGCGCCAATAACGGCCAACGGCTCGCCCTGCGCCAGCGCGCGATCAGATTCTATTGCGCAACCCAAGGGCCAATCGCAGCGGGGTGGGCGGAGCTTAAGCAGCAGGGAGAGGGGAGGCGCTGAATCGGGGAGGTGGCACCGCGCATGCGGCGGGTCAGTAAGTCACTGCGCGCAGTCTCATGGCGCCGCTTCCTCCCCATTAAACTCCACGCAGATTTTCAGTGCGCCCGCCCGCACACCGCCCCCCTCTCCTCCCCCCCACCCCCCACCACTGCGGGCTGGGCTGCTGGGCAGCGGAGCGGCGGAGCCCGCCTGCCTGCGCGCGTGCTGCGCGTGGCGCGAAGGGTCTGGCACCTAAGGGGTGCGGAGTCATACCGGCCGGCGCGCGGCACCGCCGACGGAGCCCCAAAGAAGCCAGCAGACCCCCCCCCCGGTCTGGCTGGGGGGTGTCCCGGGGCCCTGACTGCCGGCCAGAGCCGGAGGGCCCAGGCCCCGCCCCGCTGCCCCTATTGGCTGGTTGCAGAGCGGGGATCTGTAGGAAGGTCCCGGCGGGGAGGGCTCCCTGCAGCCCCGGAACAGGTGAGAGCTGCCCCCCCAGCCGCTGTTCCCAGCCTGTGAGCTGGGCGGCGGAGCCTGGTGGGAGAGCCTGGGCGGGGCAGGGACAGGTGGGGAGGGGGCTGGGGGGGAACATGGGAGCAAGCGCAGCCTGGGGAGGGGGACAGACACTGGCAGCTCCCCCGGCCCGGGGGGTTGGGGAGGGGCTGCCCTGCGCGGCATCCGGGGTAGAATCTGTTTTTAACGCAAACTGTAAATTGGGCCTGGTGGGGAGGAGGGATTGGGGGGCTGCCCCGGGATATTTGCCTTGTACATGCTGAGCCCTTGGAGGGAATTTCCCTGCCCGCCCCCTTGCTGGTTTGACCAGCTCTTGGGAAACACTCTCAGCGTTTGCGGGATGGGGCCGATTCGGGGCTGCTCTGGTTTCTGCCCAGGACTGGGTGTCAAACCAGAGTCACTGCTGCGTGCAGGTGGCAGGGAGCAGAAGAGGGGTGGGGGGTGGCTCCGTGTAGATGCGGGTTCGGTGACAGTCGGTGTTTGGTTTCCATTCTAGGCAACTCACCCCAAAGGTTCAGTTCCCAGCCGTGCCCCAAAGTGTGGGGGGAGGGGCTGGGAGTGGGCTCTGGGGCTGGCTGAAGTGGGGCATTGAATTTGGAGGTGGGGCCTGTGTCATGTGACAGGTGGAGGTAGGCGGGGCGGAGGGAAGCCTGTCTGGGGGAGAGCGGGATTGGCTCCCTTTGCCTTCACTTGAAGAGTTACTGTAAAATTCTGGGGCCAGGGAGCCCCCAGCTTCTCTCCCATTTCCTTCTGCACCTGTGGGCTGCCCCTTGTACCGCTGGCTGCACTCACATGCCCCTGTGTTCTCTGGCTCTCCTGTTTTACAATGCCACAGTCATTTGTGTTTTACTTGATCAAACATTGTACCTAGGGACCATTTCCCCCAGTACAGGTCAGATTGACTGAGTAAGGGCAAAGTGATGGTTCAAGTCTGGTTCCAGCTCAGTTAAAAATCCTGGTTCTCTGGGTCTGGTTCAGTTCTGGCGAGTCCAGCTGGGCCAATGGAATCCGCATCGGCTGAGCTGTCTCTGGCTGCTGTGGGGCACCCCAGGGTGGTTCAGGCATGTGGGGAGGGTCCCTGGTCACAGTGCAGGCAGAGGAGGCTGGTGTCTGTCTCTGCTCAGGGTACAGGGCCTTAAAGCTGGCTGAGTTTCCTGGGTCAGATGCTGCTGCTTCCAACATCATGATCTGGGAGCCCAGGCTGAGCAGTGGGTCTGTAGCAGGAGACATTCACTGCAGCCCTCTGAGCCCACCCTGGGTGGGGACATTCTACGGTGCCTGTTAGTCACCCCTTTGGGCAGCTGCAGGCTCTGCTGGCATCAGCTCCAGGGGACAGGAGAAAACTGGGGACAAATCTTGGGAGGGGCAGGAAAGTGACGTGGCCAAACCAGCCTCTTTCAGCCTGAGTTTGTGCCAGAGGAGGAGGGTCCCTGTGCTTCTGCGGGTCCCAGAGCTGCTGCCTCAGTGACACAACCAGGCTCCCACTAGAGAGCAAATACCCATTGGCACAGGGCAGGCATCAGCACCCCTAGCAGAGGGGAGAGGGCAGGAGACATGAAGAGGACTGGGGAGACCACATGAGGTACAGGAAGTCAGGAGAGAGGTTCCCAGCTCCCAAACCTGCCTGGACCCATTCACTGTGTCACCCTGGGCAGATTGAGAAGGGGCAGGAAAGGAAAAGCCAGTTCCTGTCCCCTCCCACTCACAGTTATGCTTATAAGAAGCACATGGGATCTTTTTCAGGGGAAAAGGCAAGATGCCACATTTATTGAGAATGCAGTAGAAAAACAGAATATGCTCTCACACACAAACACGCACCATCTTGCCAGCTGATGTGATAATTACCAGTCTGTTCCTCACATTAACATACTGGACAGGCAAATTAAATGCCAGGAGAAGGAGTGGGGGCTTCTCTGTCTGGACCAACACTCTGATGTTGACAAGATGAGACCCAGAGATCATGCAAGATGCTCCAACTTTTCTCCCATTCAGGTCTATGCATTTTGCTTAGTCAGCTCTTAATCAATTGCCATTCCTTCTGCTTAATATGTGTTTATCTGGGAGTTATTCTTTACTCTGATATCAGTATGTTGGTGTCTCCTTTCGAGTGTTATTTCAAGGCTGTTTTGTTTGTAACAGGGTGCTTGCTTCGTAACACACCAAGGCTGTCCATATGTCTTCTCAGAAGCTTCAGGGGGTAGCTGAGGTAGTCTGTACAGGTAAACTGAAAAAACAACAAATAGTCTGGTAGCACTTTATAGACTAACAAAACATGAAAGCTCATGATCCCATCTACATATTTTGTTAGTCTAGAAAGTGCTACCAGACTATTTGTTGTTTTTGCAGTTCATATGTCTTCTGTCGGTCTGCTTTGTATCGGGCCTCAATTTATGGTATTTTGCCGCCTCTGACTCTTCCAACCCCTTCCCCTCTGTATCAATCTAATTTCTAATACAAAGTTTCTATTAGTACAAATTTTTAATTCATTCATTATATTTTCTTTATAACACTGTATATTCTAATTAGCCCAAGAGCAACAGTGTGATCTTGCTGAACCACAAGGATCCTGCTGATCTCCTTCTGTCGTGACATCAGATACACACACAAGCAGTTTGCCTGGTGCATCTTTATTAAGGGCCTGGAAGACTGTTGTTCCCTGCTACCACAGAAGGGGTTCGGTCCATTTCACACCCCAGTTCCCCAGGCTCCTCTCTGCAGACAGATGTTCTGGGCTCGGCTGCTCAGTCTGGGCCCCTGTCCCAGCTCTGCCCCCACCCCAGAATTATCCCCTGCCCTGATCACTGGGTGTTCTCCCCGTCCCCCTCCAGCACACCAAACCCCCACAGCTCTGCTCCCCTCTCACTGCCCTCTGGCTCCCACAGCCCTGCCCCTTCAACTGCTCTGCCCAGTGCCCCTGGGTCCTAGTGCCCTGGACTCTGGGGCTCTTTGCACCTCTCCTATGGGCCATGGCTCCAGCTCATTTGGGTTCTTGTGGAGTCAGATTAACCTGCCCCAGGGCTATAGGAACTACCCCCCTCCCCAGCTCTGCCTCCCCCGCAGGGCTCCCTGCTGTGAGCTGTTATCACACATACCCCCTTCCCTTTGCTGCTTCTGCCAGTCCCCACCCTGCAGCCCCTGGGCAGTGCGCTGGGACATTCCCACCCCAGTGGGGCCCCTCTCCCCACTGATTGGCCCAGGGGTACAGGTTGGGATGGGGGGTGCATGTGTCAGTTTCCCCTCCTGCCTCTCTCCAGCCTTTCCTCCAGGGTTGGGAGGTGCTGGTGCCCCGGTCATCAGCCCCTAGGGCAAGGGTGCAACGTTGCCATGGATACAGGATAAGTCTGTCACAATGAGCGACCTCCGCCTTTGCCCGTCCCCCTCAGGGTGCCAGAACAAGGGGCCAAGGGCAGCTGGAGGGTCCATGGATCTGCCCAGACAGCTCTTACTGTGACGTGAATGGGATAAGAACCACAGGGGCAGTTGTGGGAAACCTGACTCTCCACCTGCCCTGGGTGGGGGTGTGGACATGGGCCCCCCCACCAGTGTAAGCTGTAAGCACTTGGGCAGCCACTCAGGAGAGATTCAGGGGCTGCCCAGCTGATTAGCAGAGCCCCCACAGCCGGCAGCCTGTGTTTGAGTGGTGCACATCTGCACCTGCCTTAGTGCACAGAATTTATTCCACACATAGATGGAAACAAATTTGAGGGAACCCTGCGCCGGCCCCAGCAGGACAGCCTGAATGACAGACAGCCTGCTCCCTCCCCAAGCCCCACAACACTCTGGTGTCTGCCCGTCCCAAAGGAGTGTTTGCCCCAAGTCACTGTCACCTCCTGGCTGAAAGCAAACCCAGTGCCTGCAGCCATTCCTATGGCACTGTCACGAACGATTTACTGGCCAAGAGAAGGGAATGAGAGTTACTCACAGAGCGAACGCACCAGCCGGACACGCACACGGTGCGCTCCTGCCTGGCCCAAGGGAATAGAGCCACTCATACTGGGCAATGACTCAGGGTCAGGGCTAACTTCCTCCACCTCTCCCCCTGCCTGCAAATTGTCCAGCTTAGCTGGAGGAGAATCAGAGACTCTTTATTGCCCCCTCCACAGCCTCTGAGGCATTTCCCTCCCCACTGGGATTTCAGCAACTGATTCCCTACCCCTGCTAACAACCCCTGGGATGGACTCAGCCACATTATAGCAGTCAAGCTACGCAAAATGTGTAGCGCATTTTGTTAGCTTTTTTCGGGGGGAAAAAAGAGTGGCTGTGTAGACCTAACCTGACTCTGGTCAGTCAACACCTGCAGTGGGAGTTCAAGGCCCCCACCTGAAAAAAATCATGGAGTCAGTAGGGTTGGTGTGGTAGAAACTGAGGGCATGTCTGCACTAGGAAAGTATTTCAAAATCACTTCTTTAAAAATAAGAACTTTCATAATAGCTATTTCGAAATAGCACATCCCCACGACAGGGCAGCCTCAAAATCAGTCAGATGGTGGCTCCCACAATGTGGAGGCACAACCTCGTTTCTGGGCACCAATTACTTTGAATGACTCCGGGGAGTTGTTATTTCAACATTGCAGCAGCAGAGCAGCCATGCTACTGCAATTTCAAAATAACTATTTCAAAATAAGTGTGATTCTCTTGGGGTGCATCTACACGGCATCTGAAACCCAAAATAAGCTATGTAATTGGCTCTATGCAAATTGAGTAGCTTATTTTATGTCTCTTTCAAAATAGCATATTTTGTCATTTGGTGCGGTCTACATACAGTGTCAAATTTTAAAATAAAGTGCTATTTCAAGACCTCTCTTATTCCTTGTAAAGTGAGGCTTTATAGGGATGTGGAAATAGCATGTCCGCTATATTTCTTTATTTCACAGGCCCAAATATACATGGACACATTCAAAAGATGTGGGGTGGCTATTTTGGGATCCCTCTGGTATCCTAAATAACTTTGCTGTGTAGAGATGCCCTTGGAAAGCAGGAGTTATTATTTCAAAATAACTGGCTTGGTAGTGGGGACTCTCAGCTTTTAATTTTGAAATAATCCCCTAGTGTAGATGAGGGCTGACCTCCTGGGAGGAGGCTGACACAGTAGAACAGGGCTGTTGGCTTTAGCTGCCTCCTGCCCTTGCTTCTCTCTTGTTAATTCTGCACCCTCAGGTAGGAACTTTCAAACCGAAGTAGGCAGGGCCCCACCTGGGTATGCAACCCAAACCCTGAGACCAAGGGACATACAATCCAGATGTTCAATGTTTGCTGCACTAGGAAAGTATTTCAAAATACTCCTCCTAATCCTGCCAAACTTCAACCAAGGCCAACCTACTCTTGCAGAACGAGCTGGAATGGATCCATCTAGATGCCCTGAATGCCCACTTTCTGAAGGTATTTGAATTGCCTCTCAAGCCTCTTGCCATGACCCCAGGGCTACGCCTACACTGCAGGCTTCTTGGGCAAGAACTCTTTTTCAAGAGTTCGCACAAAAATTCTTGTGCAAGAGCGCGTCCACACATCTATGGCAGTGTGGACGCTCTCTTGCACAAGAAAGCTTTATAGGCCATTTTAGCCATAGTGGTCTCTTGCGCAAGAAACCCCTGTTGCCTGTCCACACTGCCTTTTCTGCAAGAGCTCTTGCGCAAGAGCGCTTATTC
>CM033444.1:32526998-32589585 GCA_019425775.1 Rafetus swinhoei | reverse complement strand
AGAAATCCCCATAAATGCTCTGAGTGTGGGAAAAGTTTCACTTTCAGATCACGCCTTAGTAGACATCAGAAAACCCACATTGGAGAGAGACCATATAGATGCTTGCAATGTGGGAAAAGCTTCAAAGAGAAGTCAAGCCTTATTGTACATCAGAGAATCCACACAGGGGAGAGACCATATAAATGCCCTGAGTGTGGAAAAGATTTCACTGACCGATCAGCCCTCAGTAGGCATGAGAGAACCCACACAGGAGAGAGACCATATAAGTGTTTCCATTGTGGGAAAAGTTTCCGATTCAATTCAAACCTTTTTATCCATCAGAGAGTGCACACGGAAGAGAGGCCGTATAAATGCCAGGAGTGTGGGAAAGGTTTCACTGTACACGCTGCACTCCTTAACCACAAGAGAACCCACACAGGAGAGAGGCCATATAAATGCCACGAATGTGGGAAAGGATTCACTGAACGATCAGCTCACTATAAACATGAGAGAACCCACATCAGAGTGAGACCATATAAATGCCAGGAGTGTGGGAAATGTTTCATTTCCCAATCAGATCATATTAAACATGAGAGAACCCACACGGGAGAGAGACCATATAAATGCCATGAGTGTGGGAAAGGTTTTACTGTACGATCAGCTCTCATTAGACATGAGAGAACCCACACAGGGGAGAGACCATATAAATGCCATGAGTGTGGGAAAGGTTTTACTGTACGATCAGACCTCATTAGACATGAAAGAACCCATACAGGAGAGAGACCATATAAGTGCTTCCATTGTGGGAAAAGCTTCAGTGTGAGTTCATACCTTTTATCCATCAGAGTGTGCACACAGGAGAGAGACGATATAAATGTAATGAGTGTGGAAAAGATTTCACTTTTCACTCAGCCCTGAGTAAGCATGAGAAAACCCACAGAGGAGAGAGACCATTTAAGTGCTTTGACTGTGGAAAAAGGTTCAAAGCGGTCACACCTTGTAAGCCATCAGAAAGTGCACAAGTAAGAGAGAGAGACCCTATAAATGTCAGACACTTCAGGGGGTAGCTGAATTAGTCTGTACAGCAGAGGTGACCAACCTGTTAGAGACAAAAAGCCAAAAGAGAGGTGGTGGTGGTGGTGGGGCATTGTTGATCAAAAAGACCCTAAAAACCTGCACTGGGAGAAAATAGGTGCCGGTACGCTGTCCTGTGGCATGCCATCACAAAAAACGTACTGGGAAGGGGCGAGAGGTGCAAGCTCTGGGAGGGAATTTGGGTGCAGGAGGAAGTAGAGAGGATGCTGGGTCAGGGAGAGTGCTCCAGACTGGAGTGTGTTGGGGTCAGGTGGAGGGTTGGGTTTCTGAGCAAACTGCAGGCTTGTGGCGGTGATGGTGCAGGAGTTTGGGCTGGGAGTATGATGGGCTCAGGGGACAGGTTTGGGGTGTGTGGATGGTCAGGGGTGTTGTAGCAGAAGATTGGGGATGTGGGGTGCAGGAGTTTGGGGATGTGAGAGGGTCAGGATGGGGGATTCCAGTGTATGAGAGGCTCAGGTTTGGGATCTGGGAGGTTGCAGGAGTGTTATGATACTGTGACCAGATGGGGGCTTGGTGGCCAGGCTTCATTTTTAAATAAAATATGTCGAACACAAAAGGTTTCAGTGTTGTCTTTATTTATGAGGGGAGCGGGGAACCTCTTTTGAGTCAGGGGTTACTGACCCACAGAAAAGTCAGTCAGGGCCACAAAAGTGAGGTGCAAAAAAAACACCCCTCCAAAAAAACCCTAAACCTCACTAATGTGGCCCCAACTGTGTTGGTGGGGCAGGGGACAGGTTGCTGGGGGGGTGCTGTGGCAGGAGGCTGGGACAGGATGCTGGTGGGTACTGGGGCAGGGTACTCTGTGGAGGTCTGGCCAGGGGGAAGGGACAGAGACAGCTGGGGCCAGTACCTGGGGATCCTGGGTCTCAGAAAGCACATGGACTGTTCTTCCCCTCCCCTCTGTTCCCTTCTCCTAAACAACTAGGCTGTGTCTAGACTGGCCACTTTTTCCAGAAAAGCAGCCGCTTTTGCGGAAAAACTTGCCAGCTGTCTACACTGGCCGCTTGAATTTCTGCAAAAGCACTGACGATCTCATGTAAGATTGTCAGTGCTTTTGCGGAAATACTATGCTGCTCCAGTTCAGGCAAAAGTCTTTTTCCGAAAAACTTTTGCGCAAAAGGGCCAGTGTAGATAGCAGAGATTTGTTTCAAAAAAAATGACGGCTTTTTGGAAGCCGCCCTGCCAATCTAGACGTGCTTTTCCGAAAATGCTTTTAACGGAAAACTTTTCTGTTAAAAGCATTTCCAGAAAATCATGCCAGTGTAGATGTTGTCCTAGTGCATTTCCTGAAATGCCTGGTCTGTTGCTCCACCGGGATCTTCCTTCCTACTGCCTCCCTGCGCAGGGGGGGCTACGTCTAGACTGGCATGATTTTCCGGAAATGCTTTTAACGGAAAAGTTTTCTGTTAAAAGCATTTTTGGAAAAGAGCGTCTAGATTGGCTATGGACGCTTTTCTGCAAAAAAGGCCCGATCGCCATTTTTGCCTTTTTTGCAGAAAACAAATCTCAGCTGTCTACACTGGACTTTTCCTCGAACAGGAGCAGCATAGTATTTCCACTAAAAGCACTGATTTCTTACAGTAGGAAGTCAGTGCTTTTGCAGAAATTCAAGCGGCCAGTGTAGACAGCTGGCAAGTCTTTCCGAAAAGCGGCTGATTTTCTGGAAAACTGGCCAGTCTAGACACAGCCGGGTGTATGTGTAGGAGTCCCAGGACTGCATGCCAGCTCCAATTTCTCAGGAAGCGACACTCTTCCTCTGTTTCCCATGACAGCTGTATGCTTCCTGAGAAGTTGGAGCTGGCATGCAGTTCTGGGATTCCTATTCCTTCCCCCCCCTCTGCCCCCGGCGCAGGCAAGCAACCGGGAAAAGTCCGCGTAGTATGACAGCAATGTCATTTCAGGAAGCGTGCCAGCTGTTTAGGGGAGGGGAAGGGCAGCCTACGCTCTTATTGAGACACAGGACCTGCTTTGTAGCTGTGGGACTTCTCCCTGCTCACCACAGGAAGCCAGTGTGCTACCTCCATTTTCACTGGCAGTAGCATCAGCGTGGGCTTTTTGGGCATGGGAGGGAATATGGGGGGGCTGCATCTCGCAATCAACTGGTCATGCCCCTGCAATCGACAAGTCGATCGCTATTGACAGGCTGGTGACCATGGCTCTTAACTCAATCCCTCTCCTTTCCCCTAGAGCGAGGCCCACCGCTCTAATCCAGTCCCCCTTCCCTTTCTCAGTCAGGCACAACTCCCTCTTCTCCCCCTCCCCCCCGCTCTAACTCAATCCCCTTCCCCAGAGCCAGGTACCCCCCCCCACTCTAACCCAATTCCCTCCCTTTCCCCAGAGCCAGGCACCCCACTCTAACCCAATTCCCTCCCTTCCCCAGAGTGAGGCACCCCCTCTGCTCTAACCCAATCTTCCCCAGAGCCAGGCACCCCCCACCCCCACTCTAACCCACTCCACCTCCTGCCCGGCTCTAACCTAATTCTTGGGTCCTGAAGCCTTAGCCACCAGTGCAGCTGCACGTCTCCTTCCAGGTGCTGGGGCGCGTGCACTGAGCAGCCGGCCTTAAGACATGCTGGCTGGGATGCCATGTGCACCCCATACACCCAATCCCCTTCCCCTTCCCCAGAGCCAGGCAACCCCTTTCCCCCGCTTCGGCTGTAACTTAATTCTCAGGTCCTGGAGCCGCCGCCGCTACAGCTGCGCATCTTCCTCCAGGCACTGGGGCATGTGGACTGAGTGGCCAGGATGCCATGCGCACCCCCCCAACCCAATCCCCCTCCCCTCCCCTTCCCCAGAGCCAGACACCTCCCCTCCCCTTCCCCAGAGCCAGACACCTCCCCTCCGTTCTCTAACCCGCTTCTTCTCTCCCCCTTCCCCTCCCAACCTTATGCTCAGGTCCCAGAGCCACTGCCACCACATGCTCCCGGGATGCCATGTGCACCCCCCCACACACACACCTGATCCCCCCTCCCTTCTCTAAAGCCAGGCATCTCCCCCCGCTCTAACCCAGTTCCACTCCCTCCCAACCTTATGCCCAGGTCTCAGAGCCGCCACCACACCTGAAGCCCTTGCCACTGGCGGAGCCGCTGTTGGAGTCGCTAGCTAGCATGTGCAGACTGGGATCTGTGTGTAGCCCAGCCTGCATGTGCAGGATATGATGCAATGCACTGTGAGCGGAATGTCATGGGCCATGAGCGCACATGTGGTTCAGAGTGTCCCAACCATGAGCGTGGTTAACCTGAGCAGTTCTGGGTTCCAACCCGATTCCATCAGGAGCTGCAATTTCTTTCTTCATGAGCCATGGGTTGGCCACCGCTGCTGAACAGGCTAAACAAAAAACAACCACAAGCGGTCTGGTAGCACTTTATAGACTAAGGCTACATCTATGCTGCAGCCTTCTGCAAAAGCTTATGCAAATGAAGTGTGGAGTAGAATTATTGTTTTGTTTCATTTTCATAATTAATTAGCAGCTGCTTTTGTACAAGAGGCTTTTGTGCAAAAAGGAGCCATGTCTTCAAAAAGTGAAACAACCGAGCACTTTGCAGAGAACAGGCCATAGCGCTGCTGGGAGAGACTCCATTGTGCACAGGCTCTGCGCAGGGCCAGCCTGCTGGGAGGAGGCTCTGGCCATGGACTTTCCTCCTCTCTGTTACCTCCTGCACCTGGGACTGAAAGGGATGTGGGCTGCCAGACAGTCCTGCCCAGCTGCCTTCCCCAGTGGGAGCAGAAAATCATAGAACCATAGAACTGGAAGAGACCTCAGAAGGTCATTAAGTCTAGCCCCTGCTCTAGGCAGGACCAATTCCAACTAAATCAACCTGGCCAGGGCTTTGTCAAGCCGAGACTTAAACACCTCTAGGAAGGAG
Source organism: Rafetus swinhoei (assembly GCA_019425775.1). Classification (NCBI taxonomy): domain Eukaryota; kingdom Metazoa; phylum Chordata; order Testudines; family Trionychidae; genus Rafetus; species Rafetus swinhoei. Next base: position 32,584,645 of record CM033444.1, on the reverse strand, counting down.
ACTCCACTACTTCCTAGGTAACCCATTCCAGTGCTTCACCACCCTCCTAGTGAAATAGTTTTTCCTAATATCCAACCTGGACCTCTCCCACCACAATTGAGACCATTGCTCCTTGTTCTGCCCTCTGTCACTACTGAGAACAGCCTCTCTCCATCCTCTTTGGAACCTCCCTTCAGGAAGTTGAAGGCTGCTATCAAATCTCCCCTCACTCTTCACTTTTGCAGACTAAACAGACCCAAGTCCCTCAGCCTCTCCTCGTAGGTCATATGCTCCAGCCCCCTAATCATTTTGGTTGCCCTCCGCTGGACCCTCTCCAATGCGTCCACATCCTTTTTGTAGTGGGGGGCCCAGAACTGGACACAATACTCCAGATGTGGCCTCACCAAAGCCGAATAAAGGGGAATAATGACATCTCTGGATCTGCTGGCAATGCTCCTCTTAATGCAACCTAATATGCCATTAGCCTTCTTGGCTATAAGGGCACACTGTTGACTCATATCCAGCTTCTCATCCACTGTAACCCCCAGGTCCTTTTCTGCAGAACTACTACTAAACTGGTCGGTCCCCAGCTTGTAACTATGTTTGGGATTCTTCCGTCCCAAGTGCAGGACTCTGCACTTGTCCTTGTTGAACCTCATCAGATTTCTTGTGGCCCAATCCTCCAATTTGTCTAAGTCACTCTGGGCCCTATCTCTGCCCTCAAGCGTATCTACCTCTCCCCCCCAGCTTTGTGTCATTTGCAAACTTGCTGAGGGTGCAATCCATCTCCTCATCCAGGTCATTAATAAAGATATTGAACAAAATCGGTCCTAGAATCGAACCTTGGGGCACTCCGCTAGAAATCGACCGCCATCCTGACATCGAGCCGTTGATCAGTACCCGCTGGGCCCGGCCTTCTAGCCATCTTTCTATCCATCTTACCGTCCATTTATCCAATCCACATTCTCTTAACTTGCTGGCAAGAATATTGTGGGAGACCGTATCAAAAGCCTTGCTAAAGTCCAGCTATATAACAGCCACTGACTTTCCCACGTCCACAGAGCCAGTTACCTCATCATAGAAGCTAATCAGATTGGTCAGGCACGACTTGCCCTTTGTGAATCCATGCTGACTATTCCTAATCAGTTTCCTCTCATCCAAGTGCCTCAAAATGGATTCCTTAAGGATCCCTTCCATGATTTTTCCAGGAACCGAGGTAAGACTGACCGGCCTATAGTTCCCTGGATCGTCCTTCTTCCCTTTTTTGAAGATGGGCACTACATTTGCCTTTTCCAATCATCCGGGATTTCTCGATCTCCACGACTTTTCAAAGATAATGGCCAAAGGCTCCTCAATGACATTTGCCAACTCCCTCAGTACCCTCGGATGCATTAAGTCCGGACCCATGGATTTGTGTACGTTTAGCTTTTCTAAATAGTTCCTAACCTGTTCTTTACCCACCACGGGCTGTCCATCTTCATCCCATCTTGCGTCACTTAGCGCAGAAGTCCAGGAGCCGACCTTGTCCGTGAATACAGAGGCAAAGAAAGCATTGAGTACTTCAGCTTTCCCCACATCATCTGTCCCTAGGTTACCTCCTTCATCCATTAGGGGCCGCACACCCTCTCTGATCACCTTCTTCTTGTTAACATGCCTGTAGAAATCTTTCTTGTTATCCTTCACATCCTTAGCCAGTCGCAATTCCATTTGCGCTTTCTCCTTCCTGATAACCCCCCAGCATTCTCGAGCTATACATTTAAACTCCTCCCTGGTCATTTGTCCAAGTTTCCACTTTTTGTAAGCTTCCTTTTTGTGCTTAAGTTCATCAAGGATTTCCCCCGTAAGCCAATCCGGTCTCCTACCATGTTTGCCTCTCTTGCTACGCGTCGGGATGGTTTCTTTCTGTGCCTTCAATAAGGCTTCTTTAAAGTACTGCCAGCTGTCCTGGACTCCTTTCCCCTTCGTGTTAGCATCCCAGGGGATTCTGCCCATCAGATCTCTGAGGGAGTCAAAATCTGCTTTTTGAAGTCCAAAGTGTGTATTTTACTACTCTCTTTTCTTCCTTTGGTCAGGATCCTGAAATCTACCATCTCATGATCACTGCTTCCCAGGTTGTCACCCACCTCCACTTCCCCTATTAGTTCCTCCCTGTTTGGGAGCAGAAGGTCAAGCTGCGCACGGCCCCTGGTCGGATCCTTCAGCACTTGCATCAAGAAGTTATCTCCAACATTCTCTAAAAACTTCCTGGATTGCCTGTGTACTGCTGTATTGGTGTCCCAACAGAGGTCAGGGTGATTAAAGTCCCCCACGAAAACCAGGGCCTGCGATCTGGAAGCTTCGCTCAGTTGTCGAAGAAAGCCTCATCTACCTCATCCACCTGATTCAGTGGCCTGTAGCAGACACCAACCACAACATCACTGCTGTTGTTTGCTCCTTTAAACGTAACCCATAGACTCTCAACAGGTTTTTCTCCCTCTTTATACTGGAGTTCAGAGCAATCGTAGTGCTCTCTTACATAGAGTGCAACTCCTCCTCCTTTTCTCCCCTGCCTGTTCTTCTTAAACAGTCTATACCCTTCCATGACAGCGCTCCAGTCGTGCGAGTCATCCCACCAAGTCTCTGTTATCCCAATTAAATCATATTTCTTGGACTGGGCCAGGGCCTCCAGTTCTTCCTGTTTGTTGCCCAATGCACTGGCCTCAGGGCCTGAATTCTTGCTGCCTTTGGGTGCACCCAAATGCCCCTTCTGGGGGCTGGAAGGCTCCCAGCTCACACCCTGCTCTCACACTTGGTGCCGTGAGAACAAAGCTTGCAAAGGGGTTTGATTTTCCTCCATTTCCCCTTGCTGCTGCGCTAAAAGAAATCCTGAAACTGGCCCTGTCGCGTGTCACTGGAGAGATGGCCCTATGATGGGATATGAAAAATCTCACAGGCTGCATCCTGGCTAGCTCAGTTGGTAAAGCATGAGGCTTTTAATCTCTGGATCATGGGTTCAAGCTCCATGTGAAGCAATATCCTTTAACTCACATTCTCAGTCTGCAAGCAATTCACACTCAGTTTTCACCAGGGTTTTAGAAAGAAAAAGTCTAGTCCTGGGGTCCATCTTTAGTAGAACTAAAGAGAGAACCAACTGTAATTTCCATCTTCTGAGGAGAAGGGAAGAGGATTTTCTTCCCCTCAGTTCTACCCGAATCAGCCCAGGGAGGAGAAAAAATAACCCTCCACCCGCTGATTGTCCTGTCAGCTTCTGTAGCTTCACCTCCTTCCAGAGAAGCTCAAGCTTTGAGCTACAAATTTCAAGGGGCTGGTGAGGAAATGAGGAGCTGGCAGCTCGGGTTCGTCGCTTCCATGAGAACAAGAGGTGGAGTGTTCACAAGGTGCATTCCCCTCCCCTGCAGAGCAGGGTGTTAGAAAGAGCTAGTAAGAGAATAGTCAGCCAAGTTCCATTACTAGACTGTGGTGCAGTGCTTATCACATTTGCCTAACATGCTAAAGGTTATTGGTTCAAAGCCAGGCAGAAACACAGGGTCTTCTCCTACTGCTTCTACTTCTCCCCTGGGTGCCCAGGTAAGTACAGCTGCTGCTGACCAGCCTGTTCCTGGGATGAGCCAAACTCCCACATGACAGGGGTGTGACATAGCTGATAATGCCCCAGGTTGTGAGCCTGGGGAAGGGAGATGAATCAGGGCCAGGCAGCTGCTAGAGGCTTGTGGCTTGGCCTTCCCTTCCCTGGGAGGCTGGTGTATTGGGTGGGCTCTACCTGCTGCGTGCCTTGTGTTACTTGCCCAGTGTACACAGGCCAAAGTCAGAAAAGCTTCTTCCAAAAAAAAGCAGAACAAAAAGCTGCCCAAATTGCCCAAATTGGGTTTCAAAATTTGTGTAGCTTCTTCCAGAAGAATAGTGTAGTGTAGACATAGCCTGAGTGTTGCTGAGCACTAGTAGACACAGGGGCAGGGAGGGACAAAATGGTCTAATGGCACCTGCAGCCTTTCAGAACTGCCCCAAGAACCAGTCTTTTCTGCCACCCTCACTGGGGTCTGCTGGGAACTGTCTGGACTCAATCCACCCTGGTCTCAGCCTAAGGATTGCCTGGTCTGTAAAGGTGCCCTGGAAATGAGAAAGCAGCTAAAGTGACTCTGGCAGGACTTGAACCCACAACCTTTGAATGTTTTGCTGGGGTCACACTAACTACTGCAGATTTGAAGTCCAACACACTTTCCCTTGCACCACAGAGCCTGCTGCACTGCTGAGTTTGATATCTCCACTCTCTGCTTTGCAGCCTGGCAATTTCTGGGGGAAAAGAAAGGGGAGCCTGGTCTCTTTCTTTTGGGAAAGCAGTTAGGAAGAAGGAGGGGCCTCTTTTGGGAGAGGAGATAGGAAGAGAGCCACTGAGCCCACAACATTGAAAATAAGGGATGAAAACTGAGGTGCTGCTGGACAACATGGGCATTGATACAGACGCATCTTAAGAGCAAGCCCCTTGTTTCCATCCGTAACGGGCTCGCTATTCCGACGTCCCTGCATGGCATGAAGAGGGAGGGACATTTTGGAATAGCGATTTATTTCGAAATAAGTGCTGTGTAGCCTCTCTCATGCTAAGTGAGCACTCTACCACTTGAGCTAATTCCCCTACCTACAAAAGCCTTTGCTGCCTCACCTACCTTGTTCCGGAGCCCACAACATCGCTGCGGCTACCCAACGCTCCTGTCTGAAAGGGCCACTTGTGAGACTGACACCTGTGAGCTGGCTCGGAGGTTTAGAATGTGGTGCTCATATCACACAGACGCATCTTAAGAGCAAGCCCCTTGTTTCCATCCGTAACGGGCTCGCTATTCCGACGCCCCTGCATGGCATGAAGAGGGAGGGACTTTTTGGAATAGCGATTTATTTCGAAATAAGGGCTGTGTAGCCAGCGCCAAATTACAAAATAAGCTATTTCAAAATAGGCGCATTGATTATTTTGAACTATGGGACATAACTCTAATGAGTTAGAGATGAATTCTGTCCCCAGCTTCCTGCTTCACCCACCCACCTACTGACTCCCTCACTGCCACGGGGCTGTTTGCATTGGCCTCTTCTCTCTGTAGCCAGGCTTCAGCCAGGACTGAGACTCAGGCAGGAGAATGTGACCTGGCTCCCTGCACCTGGGCCCTGCATTTCTCATCCCTTCAGAGACACTTGCTAGTGGAGGAATAAATCACAGTCACGTGAGTGTAGATTATGAAACTTTGTAGTTGTTGTTGCTTTGGAAACTCCCCACAGACCTTCCCATGGAGTCCTGGGCAGCCCGCTCACATTGCACAGTTGCTATGAGGTGAGGGTGCTGTGTAGACGTACCCATACTGTTGAGGGCCAGCCTGCTGGGGGGAGGCTCTGGCCACTTCCTTTCCTCGTGTCTCTCAGGCTGTGTCTACACTGCAGGGCTACGTCTACACTGCAGGCTTTTTGCGCAAGAGCAACTGTTGTTGTGCAAAAACTTGCAGAGCGTCTACACTGCAGGTACGTTCTTGTGCAAGTAAATTTATAGTACAGTATCAGAAAACAGGGTTTCTTGCGCAAGAGTTATGCCTCTCCTCATGAGCAATAAGCCCTCTTGTTCAAGAACTCGTCCACAAGGAGGCAGTGTGGACAGGCAACAGTTTCTTGCTCAAGAAAGCCCTATAGCTAAAATGGCCATCAGAGCTTTCTTGGCAGGAGAGTGTCCACACTGCCATGAGCGCTCTTGCAGAAAAGCACTTCTCTTGTGCAACAGCACATGGCAGTGCGGACAAAGTGTTATGCAAGACCTGTGCACAAGAACTGTTGCACAAAACAGTTCTTGCGCAAGAAGCCTGCAGGGTAGATGTAGCCAGGGGGTGTTTGGGTTTGTTACCAGCACTGAGCTTTGTACAACAGCCCAGGGAACATTGTGAAAGACAAAACCTTCCTGCCCTGGGTGTCCCTGGCCAGTCAGCAAATGGCACAAAGGTTCCCAGAAGTGCTGACTTCAGGTGATTTGAAACAAGTCCCCTACAGCCCTGGGGAAAGGGGAAATCTCCACAGAGACACTCCCAGATGGGACCCTCAATCCCTTCTGCCCTCAAGGGGAAACCTCACAAAGGAGATTCCAGGCAGCCAGGCCATGGGGGTCTCTGAGATTGCCTGTCCCACCTGGCTGTTGCCATGGACCATCTGTGAGGTCACTGCCTCCCAGCCAATGAGCTGAGGTCCTGCAAAATTCCTTGTGATGTCACTGCTGCCTTGCAGGCTCATGTCCTGCCCCTGGCCAGCCCTTTGGCATGTGTGAGCTGCTCTCCCTGCCCCCCTCACTCAGGGCTGGTTCTGGGGCTCAAGCAGGGAACATCAGAGGCTGCTCAGGGTGCCACATTGCTAGGCCAGGGGCCCTCCTGTGGGGCTGTGAGTGTTGCTGTCCCTGCTGTACAGACACGGCCATAGAGCCTCAGGAGGCTGCAGCGGTGGGAGACACTTCCCTGGTTTCGGGAGGGAGATGAGATGTCAGGGCCCATGACTTGGAACCAGCTACAGATACATATGGAAAGCTGATTTTCAGAGGGGTGTGATCAGCCCTTCCTGTGTATTTGGCTTCTTCAAAGGGGCTTAATCAGGAGCTAAAAGTTGAAAAAGGGACATTTAGAAGGGTGAATTTTTCTGCCTCTGGGACTGTTTTCTGTGTTTTCCTGTTCCCTAATGGACAAGGCACTGACCTCCTACGCCAGGTGTTGTGTGTTCAAGTCCCACCTGGGGTGGTGACAGTTTCCTCTCACTGATAAAAAACTTATCTTCCTTTGCTCTCTGAAACAGCCAGCAAGGATGCTCTATAGTGGCTCTCTCTCTACAGAAGCTGTTCAGACCCCTCACCACTGAATGCTGGTGTTAGATGCATGTCTGAGTGCTAGAAGCCCAGGCCTGTGTCTAGGCGGGCATGATTTTCCACAAACACTTTTACAGAAAAGCGTCTGTGCCAATCTAGACGCAGTTTTGCGCAAGAAAGCACTGATCGCCATTTTCGCTGGGCCGCCGTCAGCTTTTTTGCTAAAACAGTTTTTAGCTGTCTACACTGGCCCTCTTGTGCAAAAACATTTCCGAAAAGGGCTTTTGCTTTGCCCTAACGGGAACATCAAAGCATTTGCGCAAGAAGCACTGATTTCGGACAGTAGAATGTCAGTGCGCAAAATCAAGCGGCCAGTGTAGACGCAGCCCAGGTGTGCAAAGTCAGAATGAAGGGATGCATTTTGCTCTAGAAGTGACAGAGGGAGGTGGCTGTAGCAGAGCAGGGTCTGTCTGGAGAGAAAGCGGAGACTGAGGATGAGAAGGCCCATGAGAGGCAGAGACTCCAGAGGGGGACAGAGGGGGGGCTAGTTATTTGGTCTGGCAAACTGACAGAAAATCCCCAGGCCCTGAGCATGGTGCAGGTGACGCCCATGGGGACTACCTAGTCCATCAGATTTTATTATTTTCCTTGTTTGGGGGTTTAGAAATCACGTCTGAGCTGGTGGATTATTCTTATTGTGTGTAACTAAGTATTGCAGACCAGGGATTTTCCTTGCATAATTAATTGGGGTCCGTTTTTGCACAAGAGGCTTTTGCGCAAAGAGGAGCTGTGTAGACTGGGACTCTTCCTGCCTCCTGCTTCCCCTGGCTCCAGCCTGACCTTGGCCTGTAGTGCGTGCTTGGCAAGTAATCCTTAGGTTGCTCTGCAATTGACAAAAAAGTTTGTGGGTATGAGCTGCCAATCACATTTCTTGGCTGCACAGGCCTTGAGACCCCTCCAAGGCTGGAGGGAAATGGAGAATGGCTGCACCTTGGAATTCAAAGGTGTTGTCTGGGACCATAAATTCGAACACTTTTGGAGACACTTTTCTTTTTTCAGAAGAGGCTTTTCTGACATTTGGCCCATCTACACGGGCCCAAATGTGGAGAAAACCTTCTCTTTGGGAAGCGCCTTATTCCTAATTCAATGAGGAATACAGGCCTTCCGAAAGAACACGCCCACTTTTTTGGAAACTGATCTAAAAGAGTCGACCCATTCCATGAACACAGCAGAGTTTTTCACAGATACAAAAGCTAGCCTGGAAAAGATCTATAGGGGGACTGTAGCCAAGAAGGGCACCATGGTTTAGCTGGCTAAAGTGCCTGTCTTGCAAGCAGGAGATCCTGGGTTCCAATCCTTGTTGTAGCCTTTGCTCATGTTTTCCTGTGTGCTTCTGGGACATAGAAGAGCCCTTCCCGGCCACCCGTGGAACTGCTGGTTCAGGAAAAGGCTGGTTGGAGAGGAGGGTTGGAAAGAAGGAAACCACAAGCCTGGGGATGGTGTAGAGGCTGCTGTGACTGGCACTGGCAAGGCAGGGCTCTGACTCCAATTGCTGGGACAGAAAAGCCAGCGCCACATGCTCATGTCATTCCCTTGGGTTGTCACCTCCCAGAGACTCTGCCAGGGATGCAAATGTAGACTCTCGACATTGGAAATGAAGCTGGGATTTAAATATCCTGCACTTCATTTGCGTATTCGCAGACCGGTTCTATTTCAAAATACTTTATTTTGAAATACAAAACGCTGTTGAGATACGCTTATTGCGGGAGAAAACCCTTCGTCAGAAATAACCCTTAAACCTCATTTCATAAGGAGTAAGGGTGATTTTGAAAGAAGGGTTTTCTTTCCAAAGAACTGTGTCTAGACAGCACCTGTTAGTTCAAAAATAGCATATTTTGAAATAGCAGCCAGACATGATTATGCAAATCTCTGCTTCATTTGCAATGTCACTCAGCTGAATTTGCATTGCTCTCTGGAAAGAGGAATGACGTGTAGACAAACCCTCACACAGGGGGGATGCAAAGATCAGAATTTCCCCGCCTCCCTCAGCTTGTCTGGCTCCTTTGTCCCATTTCCTGCCTCCCTGCCTGAGCTGACCCAATGGCTGAAAGGGACAGCAGCTGCTGATGGGTAAGGGATGGGGGGAGAGGACCAGCAACCAGATCCTGGAAGCAAGAAGGACCTTCCCTGGCCACCCACCATTCAGTCTGACAAGTCTGAAGGGGGAATTTTGACTGACAGTCTCCTCTGAGCTGGAATCCCAGCTCCCACAGCGTTCACTGGAAAGGAACAGAGCAGTACGGACTAGAAACCACTGCTCCAGGGGAGGTTTGAATTCACAACCTCAGCATGTCTCCTATACACACTGCTTTATAAATACTGTGCACTGACCCATTGTGCTTGAGAGTTTTCTCCAAAGTCCTTACATTGAGAAAGTGAAGAAGCACAAAGTAGAATTGAGCCAGAGGGGCAAGAAGATCAGTTCTCAAGGATTTACACAAACCAACAATTCGCCAGCAGGTCTCACTGAGATTTGAACTCAAGCTTGTAAGATTCAAATGCCTGATCCTTTCCCCTTACACTATGGGACCATCACACAGCTCTGTGCTTGAGGGTCTCAGCTGGTAGCTGATACTCTGCTCTCCTTCCTGTTTCCATTCAGATGCGTCACCTCTCCAGCCGCTGCCCCATCTGTATGTGGGCTCATGGGAATGAGCTGGCTCCCTCTCCGGCAGAGGAAGGAGAAACGTTGCCATGTCCCTCCTGCTTAGCTGCCTGGCCCCAGGTAAGGTCACTTGAGATTATCCAAACACATCCCCATGAGCCCACAGCCCTGTTCCATATCTAGGGCCAGCACTGGCTGGGCAGTAGTCAGGGAGGCAGCGACTCACAGGAAGAAATTGAGGGTGGGGCTAATGAGATGATCTTGATTTGTCAATGCCAAGCTGTGGCCAAAAATGGCAAGGTAAGGATCAAACACAGTAGTAACACCATGGAGGTTCCTACCACCTGTTGGTATCTACCAAAGCCTGAGATTGAACCAGGGACCTTTAGAGCTTCAATCTAACACTCTCCCCACTGAGCTACTTTGGCTGCTGGAGATGGGTCTCCCTGGCCTATAATTCTCTGTCTGTGATGTTTTGGCAGCCGTGCTGCACAAAGTGGATGTCGTCATGCCCTGCCCAGGAAGGCAAGACTGGCCTTTCCACAACACCCCTCCCTCACAGCCCAGAGCCAAGGTTCCCTCTACGCCAGGCCTGGGCAATACAGGCCAGCAGGCTGGATCCAGCCCATGAAGCCACCCAACATAGCAGCAAGAAGCCTCAGGCAGATTCCCTGCTTGCCCTGCCCCCACGCACAGTTGAGAGAAGGGGCTGCTGGGCCCTTTGTGTCTCTCAGCTGTAGAGGAAAAGGCTTCATGCCTGGTCCCTGCTCCAAGCTTGTTTGTGGCCAATGGGAGCTGCCTGCTTGAAGCCCTGGCCAGTCCCCACAAGCTCTTGTTCGCCCAGGTGTATGACCTGTGCCGCCTGCCCAGGGAAGGAGCTGCCTGAGAAATCTGCTTGGCTCCTGGGACTGTCTCCCAGCCAGAGCCTGCCTCTGGCACCCCAGCACCTCCCTTCCCTCAGCCTGCTGGCCCTCCCCATGATGGAAAAGGGCAAAGACTTGGCAGATTTCATGAATACAGAAGAGGTTGGTTTCTCTGACTGGGAATCAAACCCAGGCCCCAGCAGTGAAAGTGCTGAATCCTAGGCACTAGACCACCAGGAGACAAGAGTCTGAGTGCTTTGCTCAGCTACACTAATTCTTCTCAGGCCACTTTCTGTCCCCTTCAGGACATGGGTCCATTCTTGGAGAAGGTGCGCGATGCCGGCATATTTTGTAGCTCCAGACTCTACCAGAAGATGCCTCCCAGCTCTTTCCCCTGACTGCACTCTCAGGGCCATAGACGTGGACCTGCCCCTGTGCACCGTGGGGGATGTGCCTGCCCTTTGATCCCTGGGCTGATGAAGCCCTACACAGGGCAGCCCTAAAGCCAGGAACATTTCCTAGGCAGGCTCAGCAGAGCCTGCATTGGTATGGAGTCACCTTCGGGCCCCTTAAAGGGAGGTTCCGCTGTCTACTCCCCTGTCTGGACCTTGGTGAGTCGAACACCTCCCAAGTGTCCTTCAGAATAGTTGTGAGAACAAGGCAGAGACATTCCTGCCCCGGCACAGCTGGCCTGGTCACTCCAACCCTGCTGCTTCAGCCCCCTGCCAGTCTTATTCCTACTCTTCCCTGCGGCCCCATCTTTTAAGTGGCCTACCGGGCAACGTTCTCTCGATGATCTAACAACCCTTCAATGACGGGAATGCCCAGCCTCTTGTTCTTAGTCACCCAGCCTGCCTCTTTCTAGTACAAACTCCCTCTCCCAAAGGCAGAGCTGCAAGCAGCTCAAACTCTGTTTAAGAGCAGCCACTGAGTCAGATCCTGCAGCTTTAAGCAGAGCTCCAGTAGGAAATCCAGGGAGTTCAAACTCTCCCACTGCCTTGCCAGTCACAGTAGCCTCTGCAACCACTCCAGGCTTGTGGTTGACTCCTCCCCAATCAGGTTTTCCTGAACCTGCAGCTCCATGGGTGGCCAGGGGAGGCCTCTTCTGTGTCCCAGGTGGACCTAGGAAAATGTGAGCAAAGGCTACAACAAGGCACCATTGCGAGTTGCACCCAGGATCTCCTGTTTACAAGGCAGGTGCTTTAGCCAGCTAAGCCATGGTGCCCTCCCCAGACAGGGTTGCTCTGGTTTATGGTCCAGGACAACACCTTGGACTCAAAAAATGAGGCGTAATGTTAGTTTGAACCAAGGGCTTTGGGTCCCGGTGCGCACTTCCTGGTTCGAATCAGGTGTGATTCGGTCTAGCGTGCCAGGTGAGATCTTGCTAATGAAGCGTAGGATATTAAAATCCCTGCTTCATTAGCAATTTCGTCGCCTACATTTGCATCCCTACTCCGAAGTAGGGAGCAAATGTAGACGTACACAAACAGCGCTCCGAACTGAGCCCATTAAATAACAGAATATTTAAGTTCCATCATAAAGCGTAACAACTATTTCATTTCATGTAGCGATATGAATCATCATAGCTTGTTTGCTAAATCAAGAAGATGGACAATTTTGTTTTATGCCTCAAAGGAACAGATCCGTGTAAGATACCGAATGGCTACAGAATGTGTTGCAGTGTTAATGTTCTTTGCATTTGATTTCATATTAAATACATAAAGTCATGTACCTTGTTAATTATCCCTCGTTTCAGTATTTTTTCTTTTATAAAATTATAATACTATATTTAGCTAAGCTCTTTGTGAGTAACTGGTGGGTATCACAGTAGCCCACATCCGCACAGGCACAAACGACCTCACTAGTGGTGCACATTATGAAACTCCCTCAGCCCATGGATGGAAAATCTCACAGGGTACACGGCCACCCACCCATCTTCTTCCCCCGCATTGGCAGCTACAGTCCCTTTCAGCCACTGGGACACCCTGGGAAGAAAGGCAGGAGTGGGGCCAAGTGCAAGTCAGACTGAGGGGGGCAGGCAAAGCTCATCTTGCCTTGCAGAGCCACTGGCAGCAGCATCTCTCTTGTATACTGCTGCGGAGAAAAACATGCCTGAGAGAAGTGTTGGCTTTGGAATCCTTCAGACAGTTGCCGAAGTAGCTCAGTTGGGAGAGCGTTAGATGGAAGATCTAAAGGTCCCTGGTTCAATCCTGGGCTTTGGCAGAAGCCTTTGCCAATATGGCTTAGTCTGTTTTGGCATGTCTCCATCTCTGGTAAGCAACCATCTGTAGTCAGCGATCAAAGGCTGAACCAAGAGGCCAGGAATAATGTCATAAAGACGATGATATTTCAGGGTTAGAAACTGGAGAGGGTATTTCGCGCCACCTCAGAGATTGTTGACACTGTAGAACAGGGCTCTTGGCTTCAGCTGCTCCCAGCCATGCTTCTCTGTTTTTAATTCCATGCCCCAGGAAGGTACATTAACAGAGCCTGCCTCAGACTAATTCTGAGGCTTCCCATACTGAGGACATGCTATTTCTATTTTCTTAGACTGTAAGTTATTAAGTTGATTTAAGCAATTTCAAAATAGTTTCCAAGTATAGACATGCCCTTATAGTCCTGGTCTTCACAACATCCTCTGGCAAGGAGTTCCACAGGTTGTGTGTGAAGAAATACTTCCTTTTGTTTGTTTTCATCCTGCTAATATCATGGTGCACCCTTAGTTCTTCTATTATGGGAACAAGAAAAATACCTTTCCTTATTTACAGTTTCAACAACAGCCATGATGTGTAGACCTCTATTTTATCTCCATTTTGTCTCCACTTTTCTAAGGTGAAAAGTCCCAATCTCTCCTCATATGGAAGCTGATCCAAACTTTCATCATTTTTGTTGTGCTTTTCTGGACTGTTTCCAATGCCAATGGGAGCTGCCTGCCTGAAGCCCTCCCCTCCACTCAGGCTCTTATTCCCAGGCACCTGACACCTGCAGCCTGAGCAAGGAAGGAGCTGCCTGGGAAATGTGCTGGGCTGTTGGCCAGGGCTCAGCCAGGTGAGTCTCCCAGCCAGAGCCTGCCTCTGGCACCCCAGCCCCTCCCATCCCTCAATCCGTTGCTCCTTCCCATGATAAAAGAGCAAAGATTTGGCAGAATTCATGAATATAGAGGAGGCTATTTCCCCTGACTGGAAGCCAAACCCTGGCCACAGCAGCGGAAGTGCTCAATTCTAGTCACTCGACAGACACAAACCTGCAGTGTTTGCTCAGCTACACTAGTCATTCCCAGGCCACTTTCTCTCCCTTTCAGGATGTGGGTCCATTCTCGGAGAAGGCGTGTGATGCCGGCGTATTTTGTAGCTCCAGGCTCTACCAGAAGATGCTCCCCAGCACTTTTCCCCTGGCTGCACCCTCAGGGCTGGAGATGTGGACATGCCCCTCTGCATCATGGGGGATGCTGCCTGCCCTTTGCTCCTGGGCTGATGAAGCCCTAGACAGGACACATTGCCTAAAGCCAGGAATGTTTCCCAGGCAGGCTCACTAGGCCCGCATTGGTGTGGAGGCACCTTCGGGCCCCTCAAAGGGAGGTTCCGCTGTCTGCCCCCCTGGCTGGACCTTGGCGAGTCAAACGTCTCCCAAGTGGTGGTGGCCTGCGGTGTCCTCCAGAGTAGTTGTGAGCACAAGGGGGAGAGGATCCTGCCAGGGTGGAGGCCAGAGCCCATCAGGGGGCTTGTGCATCTGAGGGAGAATTACAGACAAGGAAAACTGAGACTCTCCTCCTACCAGTTCTCTGCCTGAGTCCTGCAAACCCCTCAGCCTTTTGCCGCTTCCCTGGCCATAGCAGGAGGCAAAATCAGGGCAAGTCAACAAATCAAACAACCCTGTGGCTACCATGGGGCTTGAAGCCACGAGCCTGGCATTATTAGCACCACCCTCTAACCAACTGAGCTAGCCAGCCCTATAGAAAACACCTCACAAGTGGCCCTTCCAAGAAAGGTGCCTCAGACAGTTGCAGAGACATCTCTGCAGCTGCCAATGGCTCTTCTCTGACAGGGCCCCTAGCGACCCACTGTGATGTGGACTGGCTAGTCCAGCTGGTTTGAGGTTTGGTCAAGGTGGCTGGCGGCCGGCATGGCGCACTGAAAGCCAGGAGAAAGAGGCAGCCGGAATCTCTTGCTGCCAGCATCTTGCTGCCCAGCTTCTTCCCTGTCAGCAGCAGCCACAGCCCCTTTCGGCCCCTGGGTCAGCGCGGAAGGAGGCGGGAATGGGGCCACGCCAATCCGCTCACAGCGCACTACATCATATCCTGCACGTGCAGGCTGCCTGCACACAGCATCCCAGCCTGCACATGCTAGCAGCCGTCCACTGAGCACAGGGAGTGGCTCTGGCAGCGGCGAGGGCTTCATGCGGTGGCAGCTCACATTTTCCTAGGTCCTCCTGGGACACAGAAGAGGCCTCCCCTGGCCACCCATGGAACTGCTGGTTCAGGAAAAGGCTGGTCGGGGAGGAGTGTTGGGAAGAAGGAAACCACAAGCCTGGAGCGGGTGCAGAGGCTGCTGTGTCTGGCACTGACAAGGCAGGGCTCTGACTGCAATTGCTGAGACAGGAGAGCCAGCGCCACATGCCCTTGTGATTCCCTGGGGGTGTCTGCACCTAGAGAGCCTGAGGGTGCAATCTCTGCAGCTCCTGCAGCCATGGAGAGTCAGGGTATGTGGGCATCAGGTGCTTCTCACTTGTGGTTTCCTTCTTTCCAACACTCCTCCCCAATCAGCCTTTTCCTGAACCAGCAGTTCCATGGGTGGCCAGGAGAGGCCTCTTCTGTGTCCCAGAAACACACAGGAAAATGTGATCACAGGCTATCAAAAGGAACCACTGGGAATTGAACCCAGGATCTCCTGTTTCATAGGCAGGTGCTTTAGCCAACTGAGCCATGGTGTTCTTCTCAGGAAGTTTGGTGAAACTGTTCTATTGCATGGTCCCAGACAACATCTTTGACTCCCAAAGTGCAGCCAGTCCCCATTTCCCTCCAGCTCAGTGGGTAGGGGCTCTAACATGCACACCTCCCCCAACCCCTGGGGCTGTAGAGTTGCCTTTGAGGTTTGGTCCAGATGTGGGGAGGGAGAAGTGCATCATACATTAATCAGCTGGCTTGTAAATACCTTGGTCGTAGGGTTTGGGTTAGAGTCTCCAGGAGGGGACTTGGCCTTCTTCAATTTGCTTCCTTCCTGAGGGCACAGAATTAAGGAGAGAGAATTTCTTAACCCCACAGCAATCTGAGTTGGCCAAGGAGTTAGCAACAAAATTTTTGTCAACATTTAAGTAGAGGCAAGGAAACCCTCAGGGGTGTTTCTGTGTGTTTCTAGACCGAGGTTCATTCAAGTGGTTTGTTTTTGTGGACCTGCCCGACCGCACCCCCTAGAGACTCTGGAACAAAGAAGACACATGAGAAGAACCCAACTTTCTTCCTTTTGCTGGGACATGGATGGATCTAGCTCAGGTTTCACTCAAGGGGTCCGTCTGCATGTGAAGTACCTGTGTAGGGATAACATATAAATGTATTAAAAATTATTCCCCAAGTGGAAGTGACTCCCCATAATTTGTTCCCCACAACTTAAAGTGTTTAGATTTATTATTATTATTATTTTTTGTTAAGATTGTTAAATGTTTAGATTTATAATTATTGCCCCTCTAGAATATAATTGGCTAGGAATGTAATATTAGGTCATGTAACTTAAAACTGTTAAAAATATAATACTATGTAGCCAGAAACAGCTCCCCCCTCTCTGTGTCCCAGGGCACGCTCAAACTTATTGTTACACAATTGACACCCATTCTCTTCAAAGCATTGTGAAGCAATTAACCCTAATCGCAAAGTGAAACATTGTAACTATAACTCAGCACTCAGAGAGAGAATGTTTTAAGAAATGCCACCCAGAAACTTGTGACTTTTTGTAACTACAACTCTTGTACATGTAAAGTTATTATTATACAAAATACTGTATGGGAAACATTAATTAGGGAATGTATGTAAGAGAGAGAGAGTGCTTGGACAATGAATGAATGGTTTTGAGAGGTGCCAGCCTGAGAATGCAGCAACAAAGGGCTGAAGAAGGCGTCAGGTGCCAGTGCAACCAAAAGGTGTCAAGTGGAGAAAACCAAGTACTGGAGGTCCACCCTATGAGATCACTGACGAGCACCTGACAGCCACCCTGGACATCAGCATGATGCAGCAATTCCCACAGACTGGCATAGGAAGAAATTCCTATAAGAACTGGACTAAAAGACTATGGAGTCAGAGTCCAAGGTTCTGCTGCCAGCCTACCAGGAGTTTCAGATGCACATCTGATCAGGACTTCGCTCCCCACTACCATCACTCGTGTACAGAATACCTGGCCAGTATTCTGTCATAAGCAACTTCCAGGCTGGTAACTATAACAACTGCACAGAACCTGGATGAATGATTGAATGAATGTATATATATATATATAAAAGTGTATAAGGGTTAAGTAGTGATAGGAATAAGTAGTTAAACAACGTTGTTTCCTTCTATCTTTTCTTTATTCTTTATTATTATCTTTACAATAAATGTGGCTTTTTGCCTTATCCCCCTCATAAGATCCTGCTTGCTTTTATTGGTACAACACCTGTGACAGCACCTGGCTCCTCTGCCCCTCATCAGCAATGCCATATACTTGGGGGAGCACGTGCCCCAAGACTTATAGAAGGGACAACGTGGGCCAGCCACCCTTAATCAGGCTCCCTTTGATAGCTCAGCTGGCAGAGCAGAGGACTGTAGTGTGTGCTTGGCAAGTGATCCTTAGGTTGCTGGTTCAATTCCAGCTCAAAGGAGTGATTGTTTTCCCTCTGGCCTGGCCTTAGCAGAAGGCAATCAAGGTGGTTGCCTTGGGTCCATGTCTTCAGAGCCCTCCACTGCAATTGACAGAAAGATTGTGGGTACGAGCTCCCAATCACATTTCTTGGGCTGCGCAGGTTCTGTCCACGCACAAAAGTTCTTTTGGAACAATGGCCGTTATTCCACAATAACAATGCAAGAGTCTACACAGCAATTCCGTTATTTTGAAATAATTCTGAAGTAACAGACGGCTTATTCTGACTTCTGCAAACCTCATTCTACGAAGAATAATGCCTATTCCAATTACCTATTTTAAAAAAAGGCCTGTGTAGCTGCGCCAGTGCTGCTAGTTTGATCTAGCCCCTCCCCGGGGCCATTCTAAGTTATTCTTCCAGGGGCTCTAAATCGAAGTAGCTCGTCTACACTGGGGATCCTGCCTCGGACTATTCTGAGGTTTCCCTGCAGTGTAGACGTGCTAGTTCGAAATAAGATATTTTGTAATAACTATTCGAGACCAGCTTATTCCAAAATAAATGTGCCGTGTAGTCGTAGCCAGAAGGATGAAGCAGAAGGAGGGAAGCCAGAAGTGCAGAGGCCAGCCTAAAAACTCAGTATTCCATATGGCTACACACAGAGATTTGTAGCTCAAAGCTGGAGCTGCTGTGGAAGGAGGTGAAGGTACAGAAGCTGACAGGGGACAATCAGCGGGCGAAGGGTTATTTTTCTCCTCCTGGGCTGATGTGGCGAGAACTAAAGAGAAGAAAATCCTCTTCCCTTCTCCTCAAAAGATAGAAAATGCAGCTTGTTCTCTCTCTGGTTCTACTAAAGCTGGACCCCAGCACTAGACTTTTTCTTTCTAAAACCCTGGTGAAAGCTGAAAGTGAATTGCTTGTAGACTTAGAATGTGAGTTAAAGAAGAGCATCAGCTAGCATGGGGCTTGAACCCATGACCCTGAAATTAAAAGGGTCATACTCTACCAACTGAGCTAGCCAGACTCCATGCTACATCACACCCCCTCACATGGCCATCTCTCCAGTGACAGGTGAAGGGGCCCGTTTCAGGATTTCTTTTAGCACAGCAGCAAGGGGAGATGGAGGAAAATCAACCCCCTTTGCAAGCTTTGTTCTCACAGCACCAAGTGTGCTGCAGAGAAAGACCTTGTGTGTTAAAGGGCAACGGGGAGCCCAGAGCAGAGGGATCCCCTCAACACACACACACAGTCCCATCCCCAAGCCTCCTCCACATCCCGAATCCTGTGCCCTGACTTCTCTACCTTCCACATCCTCACCCCTTTCTTGCACAAGAGAGCATCCACACTGCCATGAGAGCTCTTGCGCAAAAGCACAGTGCGCACATGGAAGTGTGGATGTTTTCTTTCGCACGACTTGTTGCACAAGAACCCTTGCGCAAGATGTTCTTGCGCAAGAAGCTGCGAGTGTAGACATAGCCTTAGAGATATATCTAAAAGGAGAAGATGTTAATACAAAGTTATATGAGAGTGATAATATTACAGGGAATTATCCACAGTTGTCTGTATATGCAAATATATATGCAAATATCTTCTTTCACACTGATGGGCATGAATACAAAGATTAAGGCAAGACTGCACAACACACAGGCCCTACGTAAGTCAGTTCTGCTGATGTTAATAAAATGCAATATTTTCCCCATTTCCAACCATAGGACGGCAGTTTTAATGAGCAAGGGCAATCCAGGAATTTAACTACTAAAACACATCTCAGCAGAAATTGCGGAAGAGGCTCCTGCATAAGAAGGAGCTGTCTACACTGCCCCTTCTTGCGCAAGAAAAACGCTTTTGTGCAATGCCGTTACATCTATTACTTTTCAGGAAGAATGGCATTGCACAAGAGGGTTTTTCTTGTGCCAGAAGGGGCAGTGTAGATGCTCCTTCTGGCACAAGAGCCTCTTCTGAAACAAATGGTGGCTCATTAGGTATGCAAATGATGCTCAGTGATATTCCATGCTTAGCCTCATTTGCATATTACTCACACAAAAAGCCGCGAGTGTAGACATAGACCTAGGCAGGTTAGGCTGAGATGGGAGGAGGCAGCGCTGGGGTTGAGGCTCCTCAGTGGTGCCTTGGCAGGGACCAGGGCATTGCAGCCGCATAGTCCAAGGCCAATGGCAGCACCTCCAGCCTCTGGGACATCTGTAGCCTCAAAAAGAAATAACAAAATGTTTTTTAAGTACATTAGAAGCAGGAAGCCTGCTAAAAAACCTGTGGGTCCCCTAGACGATCGAACTATAAAAGGCGCAATCAAGGACGATAAAGCCATTGCGGAGAAACTAAATGATTTCTTTGCTTCAGTCTTCACGGCTGAGGACATTGGGGAGATTCCGAAATCTGCACCGTCCTTTGAGGGTGATGAATCTGAGGAACTGTCCCGGATTGAAGTGTCAGTAGAGGAGGTTTTGGAACAAATAGAAAACTTAATGTTAACAAATCTCCGGACCGGATGGCATTCATCCAAGGGTTCTAAAAGAACTCAAATGGGAAATTGCTGAACTATTATCTGTGGTTTGTAACCTATCCCTTAAATCGGCTTCCGCATCTAATGACTGGAAGGTAGCCAACGTGACACCAATATTTAAAAAGGGCTCTAGAGGCGATCCGGCAATTACAGACCGGTAAGTCTAACTTCAGTACCTGGCAAATTAGTCAAACAACAGTAAAGAATAAAATTGTGGAAGCATGTAGAAGAACATAATTTGTTGACAAAAGTCAACATGGTTTCTGTAAAGGGAAATCCTGTCTTACTAATCTATTAGAGTTCTTTGAAGGGGTTAATAAACATGGACAAGGGGGATCCAGTAGATATAGTATACTTAGATTTCCAGAAAGCCTTTGACAAGGTCCTCACCAAAGGCTCTTGTGTAAATTACATGGCCATGGGATAAGAGGGAAGGTCCTTTCTTGGACTGAGAACTGGTTAAAAGACAGGAAACAAAGGGTAGGAATAAATGGTAAATTTTCAGAATGGAGAGGGGTAACTAGTGGTGTCCTCAAGGGTCAGTCCTAGGACCAATCCTGTTCAACTTATTCATAAATGATCTGGAGAAAAGGGGTAAGCAGTGAGGTGGTAAAGTTTGCAGATGATACCAAACTGTTTAGGATAGTCAAGACAGAAGCAGACTGTGAGGGACTCCAAGAAGATCTCACCAAACTGAGCAATTGGGCAAGAAAATGGCAAATGAAATTTAATGTGGATAAGTGTAAAGTAATGCACATCGGGAAAATAACCCCAACTATACGTGACGGTATGATGGGGGCTAATTTGGCTACGACAAATCAGGAAAGAGATCTTGAGTTATCGTGACAGTTCTCTGAAAACTTCCACGCAGTGTACAGCGACTGTCAAAAAGGCAAATAGGATGCTAGGAATTATTAAGAAAGGGATAGAAAATAAGACCCAGAATATCTTACTGCCCTGTATAAAACTATGGTACGTCCCACATCTTGAATACTGTGTACAGATGTGGTCTCTCACCTCAAAAAGATATTTTGGCCTTGGAAAGGGTTCAGAAAAGGGCAACTAAAATGATTAGGGTTTGGAACGGGTCCCATATGAGGAGAGGTTAAAGCGACTGGGACTTTTCAGTTTAGAAAAGAGGAGACTGAGGGGGATATGATAGAGGTATATAAAATCATGAGTGGTGTGGAGAGGGCCGATAAAGAAAAGTTATTTATTAGTTCCTAAATAGAAGAACTAGAGGACACCAAATGAAATTAATGGGTAGCAGGTTTAAAACTAATAAAAGAAAGTTCTTCACACAGCGTGTAGTCAGCCTGTGGAACTCCTTGCCAGAGGAGGCTGTGAAGGCTAGGACTATAACAGAGTTTAAAGAGAAGCTAGATAATTTCATGGAGGTTAGGTCCATAAAAGGCTATTAGCCAGGGATAAAAATGGTGTCCTTGGCCTCTGTTTGTCAGAGGCTGGAGAGGGATGGCAGGAGACAAATCGCTTGATCATTGTCTTTGGTCCACCTCCGGGGCACCTGGTGCTGGCCACTGTCGGCAGACAGGATACTGGGCTAGATGGACCTTTGGTCTGACCCGGTATGGCCGTTCTTATGTTCTTATGTTATGTCTCCGTGTGGTCTCCAGACCTTTTGTTTGCCATTGCCCAGGTGCAGAGGCCCAGATTCAGAGGGCTGGTTTGATGCTTCACCCCACGGCCCAGCAACGAGCCCCAAACTCCCCTGTGCTCTGAGAGCCCGGTTTGCTGTGTGAATTCTGTGGGGCAGATTATGTCAGGCCTGGGCACAAGCAGGGTTCAGAACCAACCCACAAGTAAGTCCCGCTCAAGGGATTGAGCAATGTCCTTTGCCAGCAATGTAAGTCCAGCCATGTAACTGTCCCATTCCCATGCCCAAACTTTCTCTGAACCCCACTCACAGTTGCTGCCCTTGCTCAGAGCAGATAAGAGCTCACAGGTGGTTTTCAGAGCTCACCTCCCACTCATACGCCTGCTTCATGGACATCTTCCCATTGCAGAAAGCGCTCCGGGCCAGACTGTGACTAGCCAGCCCATCTCTGGGCACCCAGGGGCTACGTCTACACTGCAGGCTTCTTACGCAAAACTTGAGGAGCATCTATAATAAATGCGCATTCTTGCCCTAGTAAATTTATGGCAAAATGTATGAAAGGAGGGCTTTTTGCACAAGAGGTATTCCTCTCCCCATGAGGAATAAGCGCTCTTGTGCAAGAGCTCTTGCACAAGAAGGGAATATGGATGGGCAACAGGAGTTTCTTGCACAAGAGAGCGTTCGCACTGCCATGGACGTTTTTGCACAAAAGCACATGGCAGTGTGGACGTGCTGTTGCACCTAACAGTTCTTGTGCAAGAAGCCTGCAGGGTAGATGTAGCCAGGGGGTGTTTGGGTTTGTTACCAGCACTGAGCTTTCTACAACAGCCCAGGGAACATTGTGAAAAGCCAAAACCTTCCCGCCCTGGGTATCCCTGGCCAGCCAGAAAGTGGCACAAAGGTTCCCTAAAGTGCTGAGTTTGGGTGGCTTGAAGTACAATCCTACACTTCAGATGAGGTGGCCGAGTGGTTAAGGTGATGAACTATTAATCCATTGTGCTTTGCACGTGTGGGTTCGAATCCCGTCCTTATCGGGTGTTTGCAGCCCTTCCTCTTGCTTCTCCCAGGAGTTCAGTGCCAGCCCCTCCTGTACCCCTGCCTGCCCCAGCCCCTCCCACTGCAGCCTGGGGAAAGGGGAAATCTCCACAGAGACACTCCCAGATGGGACCCTCAAGGGGAAACCTCACAAAGGAGATTCCAGGCAGCCAGGCCATGGGGGTCTCTGAGATGCCCCAGCCCTGCAGCCTGTCCCACTGGCTGTTGCCATGGGCCCTCTGTGAGGTCACTGCCTCCCAGCCAATGAGCTGAGGTGCTGTAAAAGGTCCTTGTGATGTCACTGCTGCCTTGCAGGCTCATGTCCTGCCCCTGGCCAGCCCCTTGGCATGTGTGAGCTGCTCCCCCTCTTCCCCTCTCACTCAGGGCTGGTTCTGGGGCTCACGCAGGGAACATCAGAGGCTGCTCAGGGCAACAGGTGGGAGGGGGTGTGTGTGATCCTCTGTCTCAGCTTTTCCTTTTCTCCTACCCCATGGTCACTTTTTAAATGTCAGGGTAAGCCAGGATCTATCCCGTCCCTTTTCCTAGACCCTACCTCTTTTTTGAACCCCGGCTCTCTCCAAACCTTTCCATGGACTATGAGTTGCTAATGGACACTCGCCACTAATGACATAATTACAGCTGGGGAGAAGAGTTTAATATAAATTATTAAATAGATTAAGCATTTGAACTGTCTCATGTTAGTTGATCAAACTTCATTTTAAATAAAGGAAAACATTACGGCCAGCAAAAAAAGGTTTTGATGTTGCTTTATTTATGGCAGGGGTGGGGAACCTTTTTTGGGTCGGGGGCCACTGACACACAGAAAAATTGGGGGCCACAAAATTGAGAAACAAAAAAAACTCTTCCAAAGGCCCCCAGCCCTCTCTGATGTGGCCCCCAACTAAGACACCTCACTCCTCTGGCGTTCCAGCCCCCATGGCATGTAGGGAAGGGACAGGGAGGACTGAGGTTCAGATTTACTTTTCTGGGGCTGCAGTTAGTGGATTTTGTGGACCCACTTAGGCTCTGGGTTGGGGACAACTCTGAGGGGTTCAGTGTGCGGGACAGGGCTGCCAGCAAGTGAGATGCAGGATGGGGTTAGGAGGGCAGGATCTGGAAGGGAGTTAGGCAGCAGGAGAGGGGGTGGGGTGGGGCTGTGAGAAGGAGTATGGGCGCTGGAGGGGGGTTGGGGCAGTAACTCGGGAGGCTGAGCTTGGAGACCCAGCATGAGCTCCCAGCTGCATGGGAGCAAGGGATAGAGCTGAGCTCCCACCCCACGTGCCATGGGAAATTGGCTCGTTTGTCACTTGTGGGTTACTCACCCCTAATTGAAGATGTTTGTTAGTAACTGGTGGGTGCCACAGGGCACACGTCCGAACAGGCGCACACGACCTCGTTATTGGTGCATACGACAAAACTCACTCACCTCATGGATGGAAACTCTTAGAAGGAACAGTAATTGGGAGTGTCTCAGGGGTTGTGTAGCTTGTTGCCTTGATTAGGGGTGTGGCCAAAACACAGGCCTTACTGTAAGCAGGGTTTGAACCTGCACAGGGAAACCCTATTGGTTTTTTAATCCAACACCTTAACCACTCAGCCACCACAGCTGTGCTCTTAATAGTATTGGAGGGCCAGGGAAACTGGTAAATAATCCCAGTGCCCAGGCCTGACGGCACCTGCCCCACAGAATTCACAGAAAACCTGGCTCCCCAGCACAGGGGAGTTGGAGGCTCATTGCTGGGCCATGGGGTGAAGCATCAAACCAGCCCCCTCCTGTGGGGCCTGTGAGTGTTGCTGTCCCTGCTGTACAGATAGGTCCATAGAGCCAGGGAGAGATTCACTGAACAGGCCAAAGTCAGCCAGCGAGTTAGAGCCAAGATCTGCCCCCAGCTCCCTGCCCCACCCACTGACATGCTGACTCCCTCTCTGCCATGGGGCTGTTTGCATTGGCCTCTTCTCTCTGGAACCAGGTTTAAACCACGCTGAGGTGCTGGGCAGGGGGCTGGGTATGGGGGGGTCTGGGTGTGGGAGGGGGTGCGTGTGTTCCTCTGGCTCAGCTTTTCCTTTTCTTCTACCCCAGCAATTGCCCTGTTGCAAAGCAGAGAGAGGAGATGGAGGGGGGCAGGGGGAAACTTACAAACTATAAGGCTCTATGATGCAATGGAAAGTGTGTTGGCTTTTTAAGCTGTGGTGCTCAGTGTGAGCCAGACCAATCATTCAAATGTTGTGGGTTCAAATCCCACAAGGGTCACTTTAGCTGATTTTTCAGGGCAGCTTTTACAGAGCATGATGGGAGTTGGGAGTGACAGGGAGCTTGTGACCCCAGGACTTCTGTGTGAGACTCTCCTGGGGGAGTCACAGCTCACAGGAGAGAACCCCTGGGTACCACACACTGGCCACCGAGTCCTGCTCCATGTCGTCCCAGTGCTCTGGGTGTAAGAGATGTGCCTGGGACTCCTGGTGGGAGCGTGGGCCCTGCCCTGCCTGGTGTGGGAGGGGACAAACACAGGGCTGGTTGACAGGGGCTCTGACACTCCAGCAGTGGGGCCGTCCAGCCCTTCAGCCAGATTCAGACCAGGCCGCTCGGAGCCTCTCACACTGGCCGAGGGGGATTCTGCACTTGCTGCCTTGGGAGCCAGGGTCACATTGCAGAGCTCCTCCAGGGGCGTCCCACGGCACCACCAGGCCAGACCCAGCCTCTCTCCCTGCCCTCGGCAATGTGGCTGTGTTTTATCCTTCCCCTTCAGTAACAACTGCCCATTCCCCGCCAGCCCCAGCACTTGTGGGACCCGCTCCCTTCCCCAGGAGCAGTGAGCTCCAGCGCGGCTCCCTGCTGAGGCTGCGGCTGTGGGAGACAAGCCCCTGGCTTTGGGTGGGAGACGAGATGTCCAGGTGTTGAGTTTCGCCCATGGCTAGTGTGGGGTGACCCACACTCTGGGGGCAGCTGGAGGTGCCTCCTGAGAGCTGATTTTCAGAGGGGTGTGATCAGCCCTTCCTGTGTTTCTGACTCCAGGGCTCGAATCTGGCACATAAAATTGAGGAATGTGCATTTGGAAGAGGGAATTTCTGTCTCTTTAGCATCACTGATGTGCCCCAGTGGCCTAATGGATAAGGCATTGGCTTCCTAAGCCAGGGATTGTGGGTTCAAGTCCCATCTGGGGTGACAGTTGTGATGTTCCCTAGTGGAGTCTCTTTGGCTTCCTCTTTGCCATGTTAGCTGTGAGAGTCCCCTGGAATTGCCATTTTCCCCCAGACAGGACCCCTCAGTAGTGGACAGTGACACTGGTGTTAGGCGCAGACAGGAGGAGAGTGTTTCCTAAAAGCTGAGGTGTGCCAAGTGAGGTCACTTGCAGAGACGCAGGCGCTGGCTTCTCTGTATGCGCCTTGGCACCTGTTACCCATTGGTACCCACCACCTCTCACCCCCCTGCCAGCACCCAGACAGAGGGCCAGTGCACACAGAGCTAGTGACTGTAGCAAGGAGGCAGCTGCAGCACAATTCCAGGCCTGGGGCACATTGAACAACTGTTTGAAATATTAAAAAAAAAAAAATATGAAAAACTTTAGGCTCCATTTACACTGCAGGCTTCTTGCCCAAGAATTGTTTTGGGCAAGAGTTCTTGTGCAAGAGCAGGTCCACATAGCCATGTGCTTCGGCCCAAGAGGGAGGGAGAGCTCAGTGGTTTGAGTATTAACTTGCTAAACCCAGGATTTTGAGCTCAATCCTTGAGAGGGCCAATTAGAGATCTCGGGCAAATCTATCAGGGGTGGTTCTTGTCCTTGCTATGAAGGCAGGGGACTGGACTAGCTGACCTCTCAAAGTCCCTTCCAGCTCTATGAGCTGGTTTATCTCCTCATAAGGAGCATCTACAGCAGCATAGATGCTCTCTTGAGCAAGAAAGCTCTAATTGCTATTTTAGCCATAGGGGTTTCGGGTGCAAGAAATCCCCTCTTGCCTGTGCACACTGCCTTCTTGTGCAAGAGGGCTTATTCGTTATGGGGAGAGGAATAACTCTTGCACAAGAAGCCCTCTTTTCTAATGGTTTACTGTACATTTTCTTGCACAAAAATGCACATGAAGGGTAGACACTACACCGTTCTTGTGCAAAAAGCCTGCAGCATAGCCATGCAGTGTGAAAAACCACACAACAATAAGCCCCAACCCAGCAGGTTCTCCTGAAATTTGAACTCAGATTGTAGGATTCAAAGTTCTGAGTGCTGACACTTATACCATGGGACCTAGAGAGTGGCGTGTGTGTAACCATATGGAATACTGAGTTTTCAGGCTGGCCTCTGGACTCCTGGCTTCCCTCCTGCTGCTTCATCTCTCTGGCTATGACTACACTGCACATTTATTTTGGAATAAGCTGTTCTTGAATAGTTATTCCAAAATAGTTTATTTCAAACTAACACATCTACACTACAGGGAAACCTCAGAATAGTCCGAGGCAGGCTCCCCAGTGTAGATGAGCTACCTCGATTTAGAGCCCCAGGAAGAATAACTTAGAATGGCCCCGGGGAGGGGTTATTTCAAACTAGCAGCAGTGGTGCAGCTACACAGACCTTTTTTAAAAATAGCTAATTTGGAATAGGCGTTATTCTTTGTAGAATGAGGTTTGCAGAAGTCGGAATAAGCCGTCTGTTACTTCAGAATTATTTCAGAATAACGGAATTGCTGTGTAGACTCTTGCATTGTTATTGTGGAATAACGGCCATTGTTCCAAAAGAACTTTTGTGTGTGGACAGAACCTGCGCAGCCCAAGAAATGTGATTGGCAGCTTGTACCCACAATCTTTCTGTCAATTGCAGTGGAAGGCTCTGAAAACATGGATCCAAGGCAACCACCTTGGTTGCCTTCTGCTAAGGCCAGGCCGGAGGGAAAACAATCACACCTTCAAGCCAGAATTGAACCAACAACCTAAGGATCACTTGCCAAACACACATCACAGTCCTCCGCTCTGCCAGCTAAGCTATCAAAGGGTATCTGACTAATGCTGGTTTGTCCAGGTTGTCCCTTCTACAAGTCTCAGGGCACGTGCTCCCCCAAGTATATGGCATTGCTGATGAGGGGCAGAGGAGCACAGGGGCTGTCACAGGTACTTCACATGCAGACGGACCCCTTGAGTGAAACCTGAGCTAGATCCATCCATTTCACAGCAAAAGGAAGAAAGTTGGGTTCTTCTCATGTGTCTTCTTTGTTTCAGAGTCTCTAAGGGTGCAGTCAGGGCAGGTCCACAAAAAAACAAACCACTTGAATGAACCTCGGTCTAGAAACACACAGAAACACCCCTGAGGGTTTCCTTGCCTCTACTTAAATGTTGACGTAAACTTTGTTGCTAACTCCTTGGCCAACTCAGATTGCTGTGGGGTTAAGAAATTCTCTCTCCTTAATTCTGTGCCCTCAGGAAGGGAGCAAATTGAAGAAGGCTGGGTCCCCTCCTGGGGACTCCAACCCAAACCCTAGGACCAAGGGATTTACAAGCCAGATGATCACTTCTCCCTCCCCTCAACTCAAAGGTGACTCTACAGCCCAAGCAGCTGGGGGAGATGTGCATGTTAGAGCCTCTGCCCATTGAGCTGTAGCCTTCTGTGCCCAGGGAGCCAGACACTGCCAGGGCTGGAGGGAAATGGGGAATGGCTGCACTTTGGGAGTCAAAGATGTTGTCTGGGACCATAGAGTAGAACAGTTTCACCAAACTTTCTGTGGAGGGCACCATGGCTCAGTTGGCTAAAGCCCCTGTCTAATACACAGGAGATCCTGGATTCAACTCCCAGTGGTTCCTTTCGATACCCTTTTATCACATTTTCCTATGTGTTTCTGGGACACAGAAGAGGCCTCCCCAGTCACCCATAGAACTGCTGGTTCATAAAAAGGCTCATTGGAGAGGAGTGTTGGGAAGAAGGAAACCACAAGTGAGAAGCACCTGATGCCCACATACCCTGACTCTCCATGGCTGCAGGAGCTGCAGAGGTTGCACCCTCAGGCTCTCTAGGTGCTGAAACCCCCAAGGAATCACAAGGGCATGTGGCGCTGGCTCTCCTGTCTCAGCAATTGCAGTCAGAGCCCTGCCTTGCCAGTGCCAGGGCTGCAGCAGTGGCTACCCCAAGGCTCCCTGTGGGGGGCAGGCTCCCCAGCACAAGCCACAGAGGGAGGCTCAATATGTCCAGGAGGCTTAGAGCGTGTGCCCAGCCCACAGCACTGCTGCCAATCACCTGGTTGCCTGCTTCAATAGCCTGGCAGCTCCCCCCAACCCAAATCCAAATTCTCTCCTGTTCAAGTCCTCTCCTAAACCCACACCTGTCCCTCCTCCTCCAGCTTCTCCCCCTGGAGCCATGCCATGGCTGCCGAGCTCCCTGCGTATGAGGCAGTGGGACCACCCGAGTCAGTGGCTAGTCCCAGCTGTCTACACTGGCCGCTTGAATTTCCACAAGAACACTGACGATCTCATGTAAGAAATCAGTGCTTCTTGCGCAAATACTATGCTGCTCCCGTTCGAGTAAAAGTCCTTTTGCGCAAAAGCTTTTGCGCAAAAGGGCCAGTGTAGACAGCTCAGATTTGTTTTGCGCAAAAAGGCCCGCTCGCGAAAATGGCGATCAGGGCTTTTTTGCGCAAAAGCGCGTCTAGCTTGGCCACGGATGCTTTTACACAAAAGTGCTTTTGCAGAAAAGCGTCCGTGCCAATCTAGACGCTCTTTTCCACAAATCTTTTAATGGAAAACTCTTCCGTTAAAAGCATTTGTGGAAAATCATGCCAGTCTAGACGTAGCCTCAGGGTCTGGGTACCTTGTTGCCCTAGGAAGGGGTGTGGCCAAAACACAGGCCCAGATGTTTGCTTACCAGAGATGCCAAAACAGACTAAGCCATATTGGCAAAGGCTTCTGCCAAAGCCCGGGGATTGAACCAAGGACCCCAATTAATTATGCAAATGAGCATGGCAATATGCTAATCTGCACTTCATTTGCATGAGCTTTTGCAGAAAAGAGATGCAGTATGGAGATAGCCTAGGTGGTAGATAGCCATGAAGTAACATAGACTCAGGAAAAATCCCTGGGCTGCAATCCCTAGTTACACAAAATAAGAATAATTCACCAGCTCAGACGTGATTTCTAACCCCCAAACAAGTAAAATAATAAAACCTGATGGACTAGGGAGACTACTCCCTACTTACACATTTCAGGAAGTCCTACTCTAACCCACACAAGAGTGTGTGGCCTAAAGGATAAGCTGTCTGACTTTGGCTTGAAAGAGTAAGAGGTTGAGTCCCTTTGCAGTTGCATTTACCTCCATTTAACTGTGCTTGTGGATCCTGCTATCTTTGGCCTGGAAAGGTCCTATGTAGCGCTGTGGTTTTTCTGTAACCCTATTGGAAGGCCTGTAGGTATTCAGTAGGTCTAAACTGAAGCCTTCTTCTGCAGCCAGATGGAAGAGCAGCAGCAATTGGCTGTAAAGCCTGGAGTCGCATGCTCATATTCCAGCTATATGACATTTAAATAGTGTTACGCAAGGCGGGAGTCTTATTCTAGTGGCACCCACTGTCACCAGGCAGGAAACAGTTCTCAAGGTGACTAGAGAAAACTTAATTAACAGCATTTTGTCTGGTAAAAGACTGCTTACCAATAGCTGTGTTTGTGCAATGTGCATTCTATGATTCTTGTCCTCACTTTCCTATTGTTTGTCTGGGTGATAGTCTGGTTTGGATCTGTTTCTGTCTGCTGTATAACTGATTTTGCTAGGTGTAAATCAACTAAGGCAGTGGGATATGATTGGTTAGCTAATTCTGTTATAGTATGTTATGATTGATTAGTGAAATTATACTGAAATAATTGGTTAAGGTAGAACTAAGCAGTATTGAGTTTCTCTCTATAAACTGGGGTCCAAGAAGGAGACCAGCAAGAAGAAGGAAAAGGGGAGAAGAGAAGAGGAAGGAAAAGGGAAAGGAAGACCAAGAAGGAGGAGAGAAGACCTTGAAGCAGAACTCACCTCCAAGGCAGCCTAAGACCAGAAAAGCCAGGACTCCTCTGCACAGCTGTTGCAATGGTTTGCTGTGTGAATTCTATGGCAGGTGATGTTAGGCCTGCGCACTGGCATTATTTACCAGTTTCCGTGGCTTGCTACTGTCTGCAGCTGTGATGGCCGAGTGGTTAAGGCGTTGGAGTTGAAATCCAATAGGGTTTCCCTGCGCAGGTTCAAGTCCTGCTCACAGCGAGGCCTGTGTTTTGGCCACACCTCTTCCTAGGGCAACAAGGGCCTCTGTGAGTTACCAACAGTGGGACTGCTAGGCTATGTCTACAGTGGCCTGATCTTGTGCCAGAAATATGCAAATGAGGCATGTTGCTGAGCCTCATTTGCATATCTAATGAGCCTCTTCTGCAAAAATGGTGGCTCGTTAGACATGCAAATGAGGCTCGGCAATATTCCACGCTTAGCCTCATTGCGTATTTCTGGTGCACGATTGCGCCAGTGTAGACATAGCCATCATGTCGGTGTCTAACTAATTTCACCATTAGGCCATGTCTTCACTCAGGTGGAGATTTCTGCTACAATCCATCTCGGGGGACTATGTCTACACTGCAGGCTTTTTGCACAAAAGCTTGCAGAGCATGTACACTGCACGCATGTTCTTGCGCCAGTAAATTTACAGTACAGCATCAGAAAACAGGGCTTCTTCCAGAAGAGTTATCCCTCTTCCCACGAGGAAGAAACCCTCTTGTGCAAGAGCTCTTGCGCAAGAGGCCAGTGTAGACAGGCAACATGAATTTCTTGCTCAAGAAGCCCCTATGGTGAAAATGGCCATCAGAGCTTTCTTGCACCAGAGAGCATCCACACTGCCATGGATGCTCTTGTACAAAAGCACATCTCTTGCACAAAAGGACATGGCAGTGTGGACGTGCTCTTCTGCAAGACCTTTTGCACAAGAACTCTTCCGCAAATGAGTTGTTGCGCAAGAAGCCGCCAGTGGACGCTCTACTTTGAGTCAGAGCCCCAGGAGGCACTGGGGAGTAATGACTTTGAATGGCCCTGGGTAGGAGCTATTTTGAAATAGCAGCAGTGGAGCGTCCACACTACTGGTCCAGTGGAGCATCCACACTGGTCTGAGGAGCCAGGAGGTTTCCCGGCTGCAGGCAGCCAAGGTCACAGGCAAAGACACAGCGCAATCCCAGCCACTTCCTGCTCAGCCCAGCAGGGTCTCTGTGTGGCCCCCCAGACCTTTTGATTGCTGTTGCCCAGGCGCAGAGGCCCAGATTCAGCAACACTCACAGGCCCCACAGGAGGGGGCTGGTTTGATGCTTCACCCCATGGCCCAGCAACGAGCCCCCAAACTTCCCCGGTGCTCTGAGAGCCCAGTTTGCTGAGTGTCCCCCACCTGAGACTCTGTTCTGCTTGAGACCCCAGAGCCCTCCCTTGGGCTGCCTGGCATATGGGGAGTTAGGTCTAGTGGTGGATTTGCGGACTCCCACAACAGCTGCTGCCAGCGTACGGATGTGCACGTCTGTCTGGGGTTACTGGGCACCCGGCTGTAGAAGTAAAGACTTCACTCAGTTTACGCGGCTAAACAGACAGTTTTATTGGCCAATAAAAGCAAAGTGAGCCAAACGTGGTCCAAGCAGAGCCGGGCCCAGTGAGGCTGGCTAATAAAAGAAATACTAGTATTTTATACCCTTAACCAAACAAGTCTGACGTCAGGGCAAGAAATCAAAGCGAACTTCAAAGAGGAATTATTATCAGCAAAGAAAGAAACAGGTTGTTTTAGGGAGTTCGAGCTACAGCTCAAAATAGTTCATTAACACATTCCAACAGCGCATCCTTCTGGCCTCTCCCCACCTCGGTGAAGGCCAGTTCACTCCCTCTAGTATATGTGCAGACACAAGAAACTGAAATGGCTTTTGTTATACAGAATGGCTTCTAGTTAAATATGAAATGGCTTCTACAGTATGGGGGAGGTGAGGGAGGCAGCCCCCAGTGGTGACTGGCCAATGTGTCTGCTATCCCTGACATCCCTCCCTATATAGCTGGAGTTGGCCATGTCCCCACAGCAGGAAGTCGAAGGGGGCAAAGAGCAGAAGTGCTGGAAGCTGGTGGAGGTGGCCTCTGGGTTTGATTTAGTGAGTCTTAGTTGGACTTGCTAAATCAAATGGTGTAAGATGGATTGTGACCATTCATCCCCAGCTGGACATGGTCCTTGTTCTTCTGCAGGACACAGCCAAAGGAGAGTAAGGACGAGCCAATGGGCATCCAGATCAGATCATACCCTTGTTGAATGGATGGAAACAGAAACCAGACACACACAGAGTGGGTTTGAATTGGTTCCAGCTGAGGGACGGGTTTGTCTGGTTTATGTGCATTGGCACTAGAGCATGTTAGGGGTTTGTGGTCATTTTAAGAATCCCTGTTCAATAGAAATCCAAAGGGTGACACACCTGGAGATGTAAAAGTTTCATTTAAATTGATGAGCTTTCTATGGGGGCACTTGTTACACCCCCATAGCAACCATGTGTTTGCATCCAGCATTGGGAACTGAGCAGGAAACGAGGTTTTTGTGTAACACACATCTCAGGTGGGAGGGACCCTCACTGACCCTCAGAGTGTGACTGGTCCTAACAAGGAATTTTCCCTGAAAGCAGCAGAGCTGGGGCAGGACAGAGAGTCCTGAGAGATGAAGCAGCTGGAGGGAAGCCAGGAGAGCAGAGGCCAGCCTGAGAACTGAGAGTCAGAGGTGCCCACTCCACTTTCACAGCACAGGTCCCATGGTGTAAGGGGCAACACTCAGGACTCTGAATCCTGCAATCTGAGTTCAAATCTTAGTGGGACCTGCTGGGGCTCAGCTGGTTATTACAAGATTCAGGCGCTTCAGCTTCCATGCCCTGAGGTTCAAGAAAGAGAGTTTTGTTCCTCTTCCTGGGTGTCTGAGGCCCCCCTGGAGCTCCATCTCCAGACTGAGCAGGCGGGCGGGAAGGGCCTGATTCCGTCACAGCTGCAGGGCAAGTCACCCACCTGGCCCCTGAGCTCAGCCTGTGCTGGAGGCAGCCAGACAGTGTGAGCGGGTCGGGGGGGATTTGGGGAAGGGTCCTGAGTCCTGGCTCCCAGCCACACACCTTGGCACAAAGACCAATGGCCCAGCACAAACTGCATTGTGGGAATAGGAGTTGGGGCAGCAGGAAAGGGGCTGGCCCCTCAGTACCAGGGCATAGGCAGGAGAAGATGGGAGCGAATCCTGCTACCTCTGCCATGGCTTGGCCCAGGAGGGCTGGGGTCTAGCAGCTTTTCACCCCAGCTTTGCTGGAGGCCAAGTAGGAAGGGGCCTCTAGAGGCTCATAGCCCCCTGGCCTGCTGTGTCTGTGGAAAGGGGGGAAGAGGACACACACTTGTCACTGGGGAACAGGGCGCATGGATCCCACTCGTTCCTGCAGAAAATGAAACAGGCTGAGCATTTTGCAGAGAACAGGCCAGGGCCCTTCTCCTGTCCCTGGAGAGGTGGAAACGGGCCGTTCCTTGTGGGGAAAGAAGTGGGTGTGTTGGGAGTGGGGTTCGAGTTCAAACCTCTCCACAGACCAGAACCCCACATGAGGGGCAAGAAAGAGCCTTGAGTCAGGCAATGGAAAACACTTGGCTCCTGTTATGCTGTGATGGGATATTAGTAAATTTGTTACACCCAGCCTGGCTAGCTCAGTTGGTAGAGCATGAGACTCTTAATCTCAGGGTCATGGGTTCAAGCCCTATGCTGGGCGGTCCTCTTCCTTAACTCACATTCTCAGTCTACAGCCAATTGGCTCTCAGTTTTCTCCAGGGTTTTAGAAAGAAAAAGTCTAGTCCTAGGGTCCAGCTTTAGTAGAACCAGAAAGAGAACCAACTGCAATTTCCATCTTCTGAGGAGAAGGGAAGAGGATTTTCTTCTCCTCAGTTCTAGCCACATTAGCTCAGGGAGGAGAAAAAATAACCCTCCGCCTGCTGATTGTCCCCTGTCAGCTTCTGTAGCTTCACCTCCTTCCACAGCAGTTCCAGCTTTGAGCTACAAATGTCAAGGGGCTGGTGAGGAAATGAGGAGCTGGCAGCTCGGTTTAGTCGCTTCCATGAGAACAAGAGGTGGAGTGTTCACAAGGTGCATTCCCCTCCCCTGCAGAGCAGGGTGTTGGAAAGAGCTAGGAACAGAACAGTCAGCCAAGTTCCATCCCCTGAAGTGTGTTTCTGTGGTGTAGTGGTTATGATGTTTCCCTAACCTGCAAAAGATCCCTGGTTCAAAGCCAAGCAGAAACATAGGGTCTGCTCCCCTGGGTGCCTGGGTAAGTGCAGCTCCTCCTGCCTGGGATAAGCCCAACTCCCCTGTGACAGAGGGGGTTGACATCAGCTGAGAATGCCCCTTGGTGCCATCCTGGGGATGCCAGATGGGTCAGGTTAGGCACCTGATAGACACTTGTGTCTCAGCCTCTGCTGCCCTCCCAAGCAGGTGTATGGGGCTGGCTCCTCCTGCTGCTTCCCTTGTGTGACTTGCCCAAGGAGGCAGTGAGGCAGGAATGGGGCAGAGGAGGGAGGCCAAGCTGAGGGGGGCAGGACAAAAGCTCAACATCTCAGTAGTGGGGTTAGCAGAAACCCTCCCCCCCTTATTCTGCAAAGGCTGTGGGGTGGGGCTGGCTGTGGGGAGGCAGAGTCCTGTGCCTGTCTCAGGGCGTCCCAGGGAGGCTCCTTGCAGCCCAGGAGAAGAAGGGGGCTCTGGGTGGAAGGAAAAAACAAGCAAAGCTGGTCCCAGTGGGCCTGGGCCAGGGCTCCAGTTTGGCCCAGCTGAGTCACAGGTGTCTTGTGTAGGTCCCATAGTCTAAGAGGCAGCACTAAGGACTCTGAGTCAACCCTCTATCTATGATGCACCTAAACTTGAAATAAGATGTTACATCAGGGCTCTGTCTACACTACAGAGCCAACCCTTTAGTCCAGAGAACACATCTGCCGAATTTTTTTCGGAAGAGCAGACATGCGTTTTTGGTGCCTCTGTGAACCTCATTTTATGAAGAAGAAGGGATGTTCCAAAAAAAGGTTTTTTTTTTCCCACTTTTGGCCCAGTGTAAACAGGCCAAATGTTGGAAAAGCCTCTTCCAGACATAGCTTGAGTGATGCACAGCACTGGTAGGAGACATGGAGGGACGAAAGGGTCTGTTGGCAACTGCAGGCTTTCAGAGCAGCCCTTGTCTTCACCCTCGCTGGGGTCTCCTGGGAACTGTCTGGACCCAAGCCCATCCTGGTGTCAGCCTAAGGATTGCCTGTTCTGTAAAAGCTGCTCTGGAAATGAGGAAGCAGCTAAAGTGACTCTGGGGGGGGATTTGAACCCACAACTTTTGAATGACTGATATAGGTCACAGTGTGCACCACAGCATAAAAGTCCAACATGCTTTTCGTTGCACCACAGAGAATGCTGGTTTTGCTGTCTCTGATATCTGCTTTGCAGCATGGCAATTGCTGGGGGAAAAGAAAGGGGAGCCAGGTCTGTCTCTTTTGGGAGAGCAAGTAGGAAGAGGGAGGGGCCATCGAGCCCCCCGGACAGTGAAAACAATTGGGCTATGTCTACGCTGGCAGGTTCTTGCGCCAGAAATATGCAAATGAGGGTAACGTAGCGGCATTGCGCAAGAGGGTTTTTCTTGCGCAAGAAGGGGCTCTGTAGATGCTCCTTCTGGCACAAGAGCCTCTTCCACAACAATGGTAGCTCATTAGATATGCAAATGAGGATCACGCACTCCGTTGG
The DNA here is from genome assembly GCA_019425775.1 of Rafetus swinhoei. NCBI lineage: Eukaryota > Metazoa > Chordata > Testudines > Trionychidae > Rafetus > Rafetus swinhoei. Next base: position 32,548,615 of record CM033444.1, on the reverse strand, counting down.
CCACTTGCCACTGATCCTACCGACCGGCCGCCAGCCACTCCCTCCAGCCACCCCAAACATGCTGCTGTGGGTGCCAGAGACGGACACTGTCTGTAAACACTCATATCGGAAATGCTCCTGTGGATGCTGGGCCCACCAGAGCCGTGTGCCGCTGCCATCTGCCTGCTCCGTGGACATCTTCCCATTACAGAGAGCGCGCTGAGCCAGACTTTGACTAGACAGCCTGTCTCTGGGCACCCAGGGACTACATCTACACTGCAGGCTTCTTGCTCAAGAATGGCCGTTCTTGCACAAAAACTTGAGGAGCATCTACACTGCATGCGCGCGTTCTTGAGCAACTAAATTGACAGCAAAACGTAGGAAAAGAGGGCTTCTTGGGCAAGAGTTATTCCTCCCCCCATGAGGAATAAACCCTCTTGTGCAAGAGCTCTTGCACAAGAAGGTAGTATGAATGGGCAACAGGGTTTTTTTTTTTTTGTGCAAGAAATCCCTATGGCTAAAATGGCCATCAGAGATTTCTTGCACAAGAGAGTGTCTGCTGAAAGCCAGATTGGTTTTCCTATTGTTAGGCAGGACCCTGCAATCCATGTTCTCTCCTGCTTTTGTAGCCTTCTCCATGTGTCCCTTCTGATGCGACAGGCATGTTCTTCTCAGGGTCTGGGTACCATGTTGCCCTAGGAAGGGGTGTGTCCAAAACACAGGCCTCACTGTGAGCAGGATTTAAACCTGCACAGGGAACCCCTATTGGTTTTCAAAGCCAACACCTTAACCACTCAGGTATCACAGCTCTAAAGAGCAGCAGGCCAGGGAAACTGGTAAATAATCCCAATGCCCAGGCCTGACATCACCTGCCCCACAGAATTCACACAGCAAACCATTTCAACAGTCATGCAGAGGGTCCTGGCTGCCCTGGTCTGAGGCTGGCTTAGAGGTGAGTTCTGCTTCCAAGTCTTCCTCCTCCTTCTTGGTCTCCTTCCTTCCTTTCCCTCTTCCTCTTCTGTTTTCCTCTTTTCCTTCATCTTCGTGGTCTCCTCCTTGGACCCCAGTTTATAGAGTGAAAATTGAGTCCTGTTTAACCAATTCTTTTGATTTTACTAACCAAAGATAACATACTATTATGATTTACCTAACCAATCATACTCCACCACCTTTATTGATTTTCCCCCAGCAAAATTAATGATACAGCAGACAGAAACAGTTACAATCCAGACAGCGATCACACAGGCAAATAATAGGAAAGCGAAGACAATAATCATAGCATGCCGACTGCACAAACACAACTATCGATAAGCAGTTTTTTGCCAGACAAAATGCTGTTAACGAAGTTTTCTCTACCCATCCTGAGATCTGTTTCTTACTTGGTGACAGTGGGTGTCATTAGGATTGGACCCCCTTCTCACAGTCTAGTGTGATGCTATTTAAATATCATTTAGATGGAATGTGACTCTGTGCTTTACAGCTCATTGCTGCTGCTCTTCACTCTGGCTACAGAAGAAGGGTTTAGTTTAGGCCCACCAAGAGGCCTTGCAAGAGGGCTACATAAAAACCATATTGTTAGAGAGAAACTTCCTAGGCATAAGGTAGCAGGACCCCAAGACACTAAACACAACTGCAAAGGGGCTTCAACCCTCAATCTTCTCATAGATCATCAGACACCTGATCCATTAGTACTGACTTCAGGTGAATTGAAACAAACTTTCAGAGTGCCACATTGCTAGGCCAGGGGCCCTCCTGGGGGGCTGTGAGTATTGCTGTCCCTGCTGTACAAACACGGCCATAGAGCCTCAGGAGGCTGCAGTGGTGGGAGACACTTCCCTGGTTTTGGGAGGGAAACGAGACGTCAAGGCCCATGACTCGGAGCCAGCTACAGATACCCATGGAAAGCTGATTTTCAGAGGGGTGTGATCAGCCCTTCCTGTGTATCTGGCTTCTTCAAAGGGACTTAATCAGGATCTAAAAGTTGAAGAAGGGACATTTAGAAGAGTGAATTTCTTTCCCTGGCACTGTTTTCTCTGTGCCCCTATTTTCTGAGTGCCCCAGTGGCCCAATGGACAAGGCACTGGCCTCTTAAGCCAGGGATTGTGGGTTCAAGCCCTACCTGGGGTTACAGATTCCTCTCAGTAACAAAGAGTTTACATTCCTCTGCTCTCTGAAACAGTTGGCAAGGGTGCTCCACAGTTGCTGTCTTCCTCTCCACAGCAGCTGTGCAGACCCTTCACTAGCCAATGCTGGTGTTAGGGGCAGATCTGAGTGCTAAAAGCCCAGGTATCCAAAGTCAGAACAAAGGGGCATATTTTGCTCTGGAAGGCCCAGGAGTGACAGACAGAGAGAGGTGGCTGTAGCAGAGCAGGGTCTGTCTGGAGACAAGGTGGAGCCTGAGGATGAGAAGGCCCATGAGAGGCAGAAACTCCAGAGCAGTGGGGGGCTAGTTATATGCTCTGGCAAACTGACAGAAAATCCCCAGGCCCTGAGCATGGTGCAGGTGAGGCCCATGGGGCGGTTTGGGGGGGGAGAAGCTGTGAAGCTCTGTGAGTGGATAAGGTCCCTGGCTGAGCTGCGCCACCTGCCGTGTGTGTGACTCAAACAGTCCCTCATGCCCCTTTTGTGTGTCTGTTGCGCTTCCAGCTTCTTTCCTCAGGCACGTTCATCCGGCAAAGACCCTCCCCCCAGGGATCTTGTATCTTCCTTTGTGCCGCTCAGCCGCAGACACAGCCAGGGCTGAAAGGAAATTGCTGCACTTTGGGAGTCAAAGGTGTTGTCTGGGACCATAGAGCAGTTTCAGCCAGCAACTTGAGGAGGTCACTATGGCTCAGCTGGCTAAAGCACTTGCCTTGTAAACAGGAGATCCGGGGTTCAACTCCCAGTGGTGCCTTATTGCAGCTCTGTGCTCACATTTTCCCAGGTCCTTCTGGGACACAGGAGAGGCCTTCCCTGGCCACCCATGGAACTGCTGGTTCAGGAAAAGGCTGATTGGAGAGGTGTGTTGGGAAGAAGGAAACCACAACTGACAAGCACCTGATGCCCACATACCCTAACTCTCCATGGCTGCAGGAGCTGTAGAGGTTGCACCCTCAGGCTCTCTGAGCACGGACACCCCCAGGGAATCACAAGGGTGTGTGGTGCTGGCTCTCCTGTCCCAGCAATTGCAGTCAGAGCCCTGCCATGCCAGTCACAGCAGCCTCTGCACCCGCTCCAGGCTTGTGGTTTCCTTCTTCCCAACACTCCTCCCCAATCAGCCTTTTCCTGAACCAGCAGTTCCATGGGTGGCCAGGGGAGGCCTCTTCTGTGTCCCAGAAGCTGCCAGGCTCTGACTGGTGCCCCCGTCTAAATGCTCTTTTAAATTGGTCTTTATGGTCCTGCTCAGGGTGTTTTTCTCCTCAGCAGCGCACAAGAGAGAAGCTGTTGCCAGTGGCCCTGCAAGGCAAGACGAGCTTTGCCTGCCCCCTCAGCCTGACTCCCTACTTGGCCCCATTCCTGCCTCCCTTCCTGGGCTGACCCAGGGGCCGAAAGGGGCTGCAGCTGCTGCTGACAGGGAAGAAGCTGGGAGGCAAGGTGCTGGCAGCAAGAGATTCTGGCTGCCTCTTTGCCCTGGGTCTCAGTGCGCCATGCCAGCCACCTGCCACCTTGACCAAACCTCAAACCAGCTGGACGAGCCAGCCCACATCGCAGTGAGTCGCTAGTGGCCTTATCAGAGAAGAGCCATTGGCAGCTGCAGAGACAGCCGTTCAGCTGCCGGAGGCACCTTTCTGAAAGGGCTATTTGTGAAATGCATTGTGGTTGGCTAGCTAGCTCAGTTGGTTAGTGCATGGAGCTAATAACCCTAAGCTCATGGGTTCAAGCTCTGTGCTGGTCCCAGATATGTTTGGTGTGGTGACTGTTCTACCCCCCTTTAGCTGCCTGCTATGGACGGGGAAACAGAAACAGGCAAAAGACTGTGAGCTTTTCAGGAAACAGGCCAGAAAACTGGTAGGAGGAGGCTCCAGCCTGCACAGACCCAGTGGCTAAAAGGCCCTTGACCTGGCCTGCTTTCTCCAATAGCAGGCAAAACTCTTCTCTTTCCTCTATTGTGGGGCCATGCATGGGCCTGCTGGCTCAGCTGTTTAGAGCTTGATGCTAATAATGCCCAGGTCACGGGTACAAGCCCCATGCAGACCCCACAACAGCCAAATTAGTTTTGTTTGAGCTGCTCCCCACGAAAAGCAGCGAGAGGGAGCCCTTGGCTGTGGGACCCACTTGTGCCTGTTGTTCAGGGTGAAATAAGATCTCCCCCGAGGAGGTTGCCTGGTCCCTTCCCACCTTGCATTGGCTGGGAATCAAATCAAGCAAGGGGCAGCAAACGCCAGGCACTGTCATTGTCTGGGTCACAGATACAGGCCGTCTTGGAGCTGTGATCCGAGGAGGAGTCTCTGCAGGCCCTGCAGTCCATGCGGAGGAATGTGGACATTTATGGCCGAATGGCCATTGGTCTAGCAAAGAAAGGCCACCTCCCTCCTACCCCCCGCATCCTAGATCAAGTCAGAGCCAAGGTCAAGGAATCACAGCAGAGGTATGTGAGGGAGGAACCACATTACTGTGCATGCTCTTGGAGAGGATGAAGAGCTGTGAGAGGAAGCCCACAGCTGCAAGACCCATTTGTGCCTGTTTTTAGGCGGGAGAGGAGTCCCAGAGGTTGTTGGGTGGGAGAGTAGAGTTTATCGGCCTTTGGGCTAAGCTCTAGAGCAGCCAAGGGAGAGGTGGGGAAGTGACTTCTGGACACTCTGTGTGGCTCGGGGATGTGGACCAAGAGCTGTCCTTGTGTTATTGGCCGTAAAGTGTTGTTTGTGGGTTGTTTGGCTAAGATCGAGCACGTCTGCCTTCCGGAGAGCCATGTCAGAGGCACAAGCCCCCAGAGACCCCTTCAGGGATACATCACAGGCAGGACCAGACGGTGCCATTCCGGTGCCCCGGGCTGACAGTTCAATTGTGCCTCGGGTTGGGGGAGGGCACATGCGCGGAGCTGGCGGTGGCAGGACGCACGTACCCGGCCCAGTCTGGCTACCGCCACTGGTGCGCAGCCCGAGGCCCCCCATGGCAGGCCGAGCCTGGCCGTACAGGGCCCAGCAGCTGTGGGGAGAAGGACGCTGCTGGTGAGTGCTGCGGGGGTTAATGCGGCCCCAGCCCCGGGAAGGTGCTGCAGGGTGGCTGCTGGGAGCTGCTGCAGCCCGTAATCTGGGATCTGGGCACGCGCCCCTTACAGCTGCCGTCAGGCACCCCCCATAGGTTGGTGCCCGGCTAGCCCAGGCCTTAATCCGGCCCTGATCACAGGACCAAGCAAGGGGCAGAAACACTGGGCACTGTCAGTGTCTGGGCCAGAGATAAAGGCCCTCTTGGAGCTGTGATCCGAGGGGGAGTCTCTGCAGGCCCGGCAGTCCAGGAGGAGGAATGTGGACACTTGTGAACATATGAACATCAGAACGGCCGAACAGACCAAAGGTCGATCTAGCCCAGTAGGCTGTCTGCCGACAGTGGCCAGTACCAGGTGCCCCAGAGGGGGAGGACCGAAGACAATGATCAAGCGATTTGTCTCATGCCATCCGTCTCTAGCCTCTGACAAACAGAGGCCAGGGACACCATTCCTACCCCGTGGCTAATAGCCTTTTATGGACCTAACCTCCATGAAATTATCTAACATATGGCCCAATGGCTGATGGCCTTGCAGAGAAAGGCCACCTCCCCCCTCCTGCATCCTAGACCAAGTCAGACCCAAGGTCAATGAATTGCGGGAGGGGTATGTGAAGGCCCGTGAGGGCAGCTCCCGCTCTGGGGAAGCACCGCAGCACTGTGCATACTGTGAGGAACTGGACCAAATCCCGGGGTGTGGGGAGCCCCTGTCTCCAGGGATAGTTGTGGAGTCTGGGATGGAGACACCTGGGCAGCAGCGGCAGCTTCAGGATGACAACGCTGATGACCTGCAGTGCCAGGACGAGGAGGAGGAGTCCAGAAGCCTGGACAACGCTGATGACCTGCAGTGCCAGGAGACGCAGGAGGACTCCCAAACGTCTTCAGGCAGCGGGGAGGGAACATCAGGTGAGTGCTGGGAGGTTGCAACACCCAGAACATGTCTACACCTGCAGTCTCCTTCAGGAGAGGGATGCAAATGGAGACATTCAAAATTGTAAATGAAACCGGGATTTAAATATCCCACGCTGCATTTGCATAATCGTGTCTAAGTGCTGTTTCAAAATACTTTATTATGAAATAAAAAACACTGTTTAGATGCAGTTATTTTGGGAGAAAACCCTTCTTCCGAAATAACCCTTAAACACTCCCCTCTGGTCTGGACCTAACAGCAGTGTCAGCGTTTGCTAGTCGGGGCTCTGGACAGCACCTGCACAGAGGGAGATGGCAACTGCGGGTCGCCCTGGCCAACTGTCTCAATGTCTCACAGCAGAAATGAAAACAAAAGAGGCCAATGCAAACAGCCCCTGGCAGTGAGGGAGTCAGCACGTCGGTGGGTGGGGCAGGGAGCTGGGGGCAGAGCTTGGCTCTAACTCACTGGGTGACCTTGGCCCATTCAGTGAACCTCTCCCTGCCTCCATGGCCCTGTCAGTACAGCAGGGACAGCAACACTCACAGCCCCACAGGAGGGGGCGGGTTTGATGCTTCACCCCACGGCCCAGCAATGAGCCCCCCAAACTCCCCCTGTGATCGGGGAGCCAGGTTTGCTGTGTGAATTCTGTGGGGCAGGTGACGTCAGGCCTGGGCACTGGGATTAGTTACCAGTTTCCCAGGCCCTGGAGCACTGCTGAGCTCATAGCTGTGATGGCTGAGTGGTTAAGGTGTTGGACTAGAAATCCAATAGGGTTTCCCTGCGCAGGTTCAAATCCTGCTCACAGCGAGGCCTGGGTTTTGGCCACACCCCTAACCAGGGCAACAAGCTGCACAACCCCTGAGACACTCTCCCCATCCCCAGTCAATCCCCTTCTGAGAGAGACCCGGGGCATGGTACTTCATTATGGGTCCCTGAGCTCTAGGGAAACTCTCAGCTCCTGCAGCCTCTGCCCCTTGCCCAGCGCCCCATGGCTCAGCCCTACCCCTGGGGGCTGCCCTGCTCCAGGGTGTGATAGGAGTTGAGTGAGAGGATGGAGCATCTGGGCCTGCCCCCAAAGGTCCATCCACGAAGGGCAGAAATGCTGGGGATATGATGTGGGTCACTCCTCCCGAGGAACACAGCCCCCCCCCTCTGCCCTGTGTTGGGAGCAAAGGGTCTAGAGCCGTGGTCACCAACCAGTAGATCGCTATCTACCGGTAGATCTCGGAGGCTCTAAGAGTAGCTCTTGAGCCCTCTCTGAATTGCACGCCTGCGCAGTACATTTACATTAGATTTCCTCATTTGAGGAGCAGCTACTCACCAAGCAACAGCACAGGTGAGTAGCTGCGAGGAATGGTGGGAATTTTTTTTAAAGTAGCAGTATAAGGATTGGGGATAGCAAGTGATGGAGAGGAGGAGAATAGAGTGGGCGGAGCTTCAAGGAAGGGGCGGGGCAGTAGATCTTGGCTTTGTCTGTCATTTAAAAAGTGATCTTGGGTGTAAAAAGGTTGGAGACCACTGGTCTAGAGAAGTATTTATGGGGGCGTCTTGTTCCCTGCTGTTGCTCTGCCTTGGGCAAAGAATTAGTAACAGAATATTTGTCCAAGTTTACATACAAAAAAACTGACAAGCATGTTTCTGTGGGGTAGTGGTTATCATGTTCACTTAATATGCAAATGGCTCCTGGTTCAAAGCCAAGCAGAAACTGGGGGTTTCTGCTCTTATTTGTGGCTCCCCAGGTAAACACAGCTCCTGCTGCTTGGGATAAGCCCAACTCCCAGGCTGAGTAAGCAGGAGTCCTGTCCAAGAAAGGGAGGGAGGTGCCACTATGTGTGAGTGCATGGGCCAGACAGACAACCCCAGGATGGGAGAACAGAGCTGCTAGACATCTCTAGTACAGGCCCAGGGGGGAAGAGAGACAGGTCCTGAGGGGCACATGGGTGTTAACAACATGCTTATGCAGTGCCATGTTCCAGCCATGCCAACAGGGAGTGTTTCTTGTGGTGTCACCTGATTTCCCACCCCCCCCACAGCCCTTGTACCTGCCCTGCTAGAGGCCAGGGGAAAGCAGGAAGAGCCCCAGGCTGCAGCTCAGCTTTCCCCCTGTAAGGCAGCTTGTGACAACAGCTCTAAACAAACCCACCAACTTGAAGTTATTAGCACCTATTAGCACATGCCAAAGCCTGGGATTGAACCATAGACTTTCAGTTCCACAGTCTAACACTCTCCCAACTGAGCTACTTTGGCTATGGTAAGAGGCCTCTCTGGCCTTTAATTCTCTGTCTGGGATGTTTGGCAGTCGTGCTGCACACAGTGGACGTCGTCATGCCCTGCGCAGGAAGGCAAGACTGGCCTTTCCACAGCGCCCCTCCCTCACAGCCCAGAGCCAAGGTTCCCTCTATGCCAGGCCTGGGCAATACAGGCCAGCGGGCTGGATCCAGCCCATGAAGCCACCCTACATGGCAGCAAGAAGCCTCAGGCAGATTCCCTGCTTGCCCTGCCCCCACACACAGCTGAGAGAAGGGGCTGCTGGGCCCTTTGTGTCCCTCAGCTGCAGAGGAAAAGGCTTCATGCCTGGTCCCTGCTCCAACCTTGTTTGTGGCCAGTCCACACAAGCTCTTATTCACCCAGGCATATGACCTGTACAGCCTGCCCAGGGAAGGAGCTGCCTGAGAAATGTGCTTGGCTGCTGGGAGTGTCTCCCAGTCAGAGCCTGCCTCTGGCACCCGAGCCCCTCCCTTCCCTCAACCCACTGGTACCCCACTTAAACCAAACCCTCTGACTCCCTGAACGCACACCTCTCCCAGATCCTGCACCCCAATCCTCTGCCCCAGGTCACAACCCAACATGCTGCAACCGTTCCTGCACCCCAGTCCTCTGCCCCAAGCTCCTGTCTGCACCAACCTGCATCCCAGACCCCCCCCCCCGTTAATAGCATGGAAAAGTGCAGCCCTGGGAGTGGTTCCCCATGAAAAATCATTGCCCACCCCTGCCCTAAACTGTGCAGCAGCCCAGCCCCACAGCTGCCATGTCTCCCCAGAGCCCTTAGGCTGGCACCGGGGAGGCCTGAGTCCAGGCAGTGCCCGGTGGAGCCCAGCGAGGGAGGAAGGAAGGGCTGGAATTTGCAGGTGGGGCCGGGAGCTGTTCTGAAAGGCTGCAGGTGCCATTAGACCCTTTTGTCCTTCCCTGACTCACCCCAGCGCTGAGCAACACTCAGTGTCAGTCTGAGCATCCGTCCTGCTCTGGGACGTGTCTCTGTGGCAGGAACCTGCCCAAAGCAGCTCTCGCAGTGAGGCCCCTCCCTGGCAGCACCGAGCAGTGAGAGCTGAGTGAAGGGAAGAGGCAGTACCTGGGTGCGGGGAGGGGGGGGGAGGAAGGGAAGACTCCATGGACATGTAAGAGGGAGGCTCTGCCCTGGCCAGTGGGGAATTGTTGCCTCTCCGAGGGGCCCAGGCCTGGTGGGTCATTTCCCCAGGTTACTGAGTTGGGGCTGGAGCCAGTTCTGTGTTGTCTCCTTCAATAACAAAACTGAACCAATGGATCTTGTGCCGACCTGACTGCACGCTGGGCTAGTTCTGTGTGTGCCACGGAGCTTCCTGTAGCGCTGCCCATGCAGGAGAGGGGAAGGGGCAGTTAGAGTCACCCAGCTCTGCCCCTTCTGAAAATGGCAAGTGTTGTCTTAGCAGTGAGGGAGAGGTGGGAAGGAGCCCGAAGTAACCTCTTGGGTCACAGCTGCTGTAACATGTGGCAATGAGGTGAGAAAATGCCTAGGCAGTTGTCATGTGAAACTTCAGGCTGGTTTTCCTGACTGGGAATCAAATCCAGGCCACAGCAGGGAGAGTGCTGTAGCCTAATCACTAGACCACCAGGGACACAAGAAGTGCACCTTTGCTCACCTACACTAGCCTTCACAGGCCATTTTCTGTCCACTTCAGGATTGGGGAGGGTCCATTCTCCCTTGCCCAGAGCAGACAAGAACAGCCAAACAGAACATCAAAGCAGCCAGACTGGGCCATGCCAGTTGTCCAACTAGCTCAGGACAGTCTCACAACAGCAGCCAATTTCATTGTCCCGAGGCAATCCTCAGGACAGACAGTTATTAAGTGATCCCTCCATTCCCAGCTCCTGGAATACACCAGCTAGGGACACCTTCCCTGTCCATCCTGGTTAAATGCCCTTCATTGTGGCCTCCGGGGTTCCAAAGTTGAGTAGTTCAGAATTAACGGTTCTTATTAATGTCAAGAACCTCAAGAACCTCAAGCAATGTAAAGCCAGAGTGTGATAGGACTGGAAAGGAAAACATTTTCACTTGAAGCAATTTTTTCAAAGGGGGCGCTTGGGGTTGAACCAAGGGGCACTTGATCTGCTGTCAAACACTCTGCCACTGAGCTACTCCCCCATGGAATTTGGATTCTACATCCCATGTTGGGAACTGGGCAGGGAACAAGAGGCTTTTGTGTAACACACATCTCAGGTGGGAGGGACCCTCACTGACCCAATTGTGACTGGTCCTAACAGGGGATTTGCCCTGAAAGCAGCAGAGCTGGGACAGGACAGAGAGTCCTGGGAGATGAAGCAGCTGGAGAGAAGCCAGGAGCACAGCCTGAGAGCCCCATTAGGTGTCAGCTGTCAGGGCCAAGGTGAGAGGCAGCAGGACCCACTTGTGCCTTCCCCCCCAGTTAAAGTAGAACCTCTGCAAACCATTGTGTTGTCACTTCTCCACATTGCATTGGCTGGGAATCAAACCCAGGTCAACTGCTCGGAAGGCAGCTATGCTCACCTCTATACCACCAATGCCTGTGCTGAGCAGGCCTGTGAAAATTAGTGAGGGAAGTCCATATCTGCCATGAAGCGCACTTGAGGCGAAAGGGTGCCCATGTGGTCTGGGGTAAAGCATAACTTCTTGCCCGATTGGCTAAAATCGTGGGGAAGGGTAAGGGGGTGTGATGTTGTGGCAGAATCAGCTCTGTGGTGTGAGGGATTGGGTGGCATAGGAGTAGGAGAGGTTTCTGAGTGGGCGAGTACAGCTTCCTGTCTCTTGGGCTAAGTTCAAGAGCAGCAAAGGGAGAGGCAGGGAAGTGGCTGTCAGACACTGTGGCTATATCTACACTCGAGGCTTCTTGCGTGAGTAATATGCAAATGAGGCTAAGCGTGGAATATCGCTGAGCCTCATTTGCATACCTAATGAAACACCATTTTTTTCAGAAGAGGCTCTTGTGCAAGAAGGAGCATCTACACTGCCCCTTCTTGCACAAGAAAAACCCTCTTGCGCAATGCCGTTCTTCCTGTCAAGTAATAGGTGTAATGGCATTGCACAAGAGGGTTTTTCTTGCGCAAGGAGGGGCAGTGTAGACGCTCCTTCTTGCGCAAGAGCCTCTTCTGAAAAAAATGGTGGCTCATTAGGTATGCAAATGAGGCTCGGCGATATTCCACGCTTAGCCTCATTTGCATATTACTCACGCAAGAAGCCGTGAGAGTAGACATAGCCTCTGTGCGGCACAGGGATAGAGACCAAGAGCTGCCCTCATATTTTTTGTCATAAAGTGTTTCTCGGCCATTTGGCTAAGATGGAGCGCTTCCTGCCTCTTGGAGAGCCATGTCACAGGCACAAGCCCCCGGAGACCCCTCTGGCCCTTCCAGGAACACATCACAGGACCAAACAAGTGGCAGCAAGTGCCAGGCACTGTCATGGTCTGGGCCAGAGATAAAGCTGTGGTCCAAGGAGGAGTCTCTGCAGGCCCTGCAGTCCAGGTGGAGGAATGCGGATATTTATGGCCAAATGGCTAATGGCCTAGCAAAGAAAGGCCACCTCCCCCCACCCCAGACCAAGTCAGAGCCAAGGTCAAGGAATTGCGGCAGGGGTATGTGAGGACCCGTGAGTGCAGCTCCCGCTCTGGGGAAGCACCATAGCACTGTGCATACTATGAGGAACTGGACCAAGTCCTGGGGGTTGGGGAACCCTGTGTCCAGGGACAGCTGTGGAGTCTGGGATGGAGACACCTGGGCAGCAGCGGCCGCAGCTTCAGGACGACAAACCTGATGACCAGCAGCTCCAGGATGAGGAGGAGGATTCCAGGAACGTTGTGACCCTCCCCCTGGAACCGATCCCCCAGATGCAGGAGGACTCCCAAATGTCTTCGGGCACCGGGGAGGGAACATCAGGTGAGTGTTGTGAGGTTGCAACACACACAGGGCAGCGGGAGCACAGGGGATGATGCGCTATCGTGACACATCATGCTGATCGTAGGTTGGGGTACACCACACATGTCTGACCCCATAGAGGACCGTCCTCCCCCCGCCATGTGTGCAAGGCACCACCTGCTCCTGCAGAATGTGCTGCCAGCGGCTAATTTCCTAACACTGGATGCAAACAAACAAATGTAATGGGTGTGTAGCTCAGTGGTAGAGTGTTTCACTGCATGTGAAGTAGCCCTTGGTTCAATTTCAAGTGTCCCCTAAAAGGTTGATCAACTTCCTTGAAACTTTGGTATCTCCAGGTGTGTCACATTCTGGATTTCTACTGTGCAGGGATTACTATAAACCCCTAGGCTGTGTCTAGAGTGGCAAGTTTTTCCGCAAAATCATCTGATTTTGCGGAAAAACTTGCCAGCTTTCTACTCTGGCCACTTGAATTTCCGGAAAAGCACTGACGATCTCATGTAAAATCATCAGTGCTTTTCCGAAATACTATGCTGTTATTGCTCGCAAAAGTCTTTTCCGAAAGACTTTTTGCGCAAAAGGGCCAGTGTAGACAGCATAGTATTGTTTTCTCGCAAAGCCCGATCGCGAAAATGGCGATCGGGCCTTTTTATGAAAATCGTGTCTAGATTGGCCACGGATGCTTTTCCGCAAAAAGTGCTTTTGGGGAAAAGCATCCTGCCAATCTAGACGCGATGCCAAATGCTTTAACGGAAAACTTTTCACATGCATTTTCGGAAAATCATGCCAGTGTAGACGAGCCCTAATGTGTTCCTACGTTAATGCCTGTAAACCAGGCAAACCCATCTCTCAACTGAAACAAGTTCAAACCTGCTGTGTGTCTGGTTTCTATTCCCATCAATTCAACAAGGCTGAGATCTAAATGCCCATTGGCAGGTCCTTGGTCTGCATGGGCTGTCCTGTGCAGAAGAACACGAATCACACCCAGTGGGGGAGGAATGGCTGCAATCAATCTTTGGAGTTTGATTTAGCAAGTCCAACAAAGACTCACTAAATCAAATCAAATTCAGAGGGTACCCCACCAGCTTCCAGTACCTTCTGCTCTTTGCTCCCTTTGGGTTCCTGCAGTAGGGACATAGCCAGGCTCAACTGAAGGAAGCCAACTCTCGCTACGTAGGGTATGTTTACACCTGCACCTCTTTCCAAAAAGGGATGCAAATGTAAAGAGTGAAAACTGTAAATGAAGCCACCAGGGACACATACAATGGGACTGCAAAAAAATGAAACAGCTGAGCACTTTGCAGAGAACAGGCCATAGCCCTGCTTGGAGAGGCTCCATCATGCACAGATTCTGTGCAGGGCCAGACTGCGGGAGGAGGCTCTGGCCATGGACTTTCCTCCTCTCTGTTACCTCCTGCACCTGGGGCTGAAAGGACGTGGGCTGCAGGCTGGTCCTGCCCAGCTGCCTTCCCCAGTGGGAGCAGAAAATGCTTATGGAAGGGCTCACACATTGTCCCCAATGCACTGGCCTGAGGGCCTGAATTCTTGCTGCCCCTGGGTGCACCCAAATGCCCCTTCTGTGACCGACCGGGCCGTGTCTGGGCACAGCTGAGGGCATCCGCTCAGGGCGAATTGCTCAACTTCGGGGCTCCTTACAGTCCCCAGACTGGTGACCTCTCCAAACAGGCCACAAACCAGTCCCACAGAGCGCTTCAGCAGCCTGCTTGAAGCCTCACGAGCAAAACCCCTCCAGCACCCCAGCAATATCCATGCCCCAGATGGCCCCAGGTCTCATACAGCGGTGGGGGGTCTTAGAACCCAATCCCACCTACCCAGAACAAGTTCTGTCTGGTTCCAAGAAACCAGCCACAGATCCCTGGTCAATTTACCCTCTGGACCTTACCCACAAATCACGCTGAGCCAATCCTTTAGCATCTAACATCTAAAGGTTTATTACTACAATAAAGAAAAGCATGAGAGTTAGGTTGTTAAAGGATAGCACATTACATGCATAGAATCTCCCAGTTCTCGATGCAGGCTCTAGCAGAGATGTTACAGCTTCTGGCTTACAAGTCCTTGTTGCGCATCCTAGGATCAGGATGGGTCCACAGTTCTTTCCGGCTCTTCGATCCCTGCGCTGCTGCCTCTGGGATGAAGTGCTGAGCTGAGTACCAAGATGGAGTCCACCACATGGCCTCTTTATACATCCTTCCTGGTCTCTTCTTGGATGCAGCAGGTCACCTGGCCAGCGGCCTATCCCTGTGTTCCTTGCTGGCAGCCCTTAGGTTCAGCCCTCATTCTTTGGGTGTGTCCTTGGCCCACTGAGTGCCATTGTCCCACAGGGTCTCGCTGATTAGCATGTCTATAGGCCGGGCTCTGCCCAATGCTCAACCACATGCAGAGAAATATTCAGTATCCACACAGATTACAGATCCTAACTACACACAAACACATTATACAATCACATGACTAGCGTACATAGGATTAGCAGACAGTGAGCTTCTATTCAACACCCCACATGGCCCCCTTTTATACCATTTTTGGGGCCAACACCCCCACCTATGGGTGCAGCAGTGATCTGGCTGCTTCCCTCAAATTCAGTACCGTGACACCTTCCGAAGGGGTGAGCTCCCCAGCTCTCACCCCTCCTGTCACACAAAGCTTGCAAACGGGGTTGATTTTCCTCCATCTCCCCTTGCTGCTGCTCTAAAAGAAATCCTGAACCCGGACCCTTCTCCTGTCACAGGAGAGATGGCCCTGTGCTGGGATATGAGAAAGCATCCGAGAGATGCTCCTCGCAGCCCCGGAAAAGAAGGGGGCTCTGGGTGGAAGGAAACCAAGTAAAGCAGGTCCCAGTGGGCATGAACTGGGCACCAGTTTGGCCCAGTTGAGTGAGGGGTGGTTGGTGTCAAGGGCAGCGCTCAGGACTCGGAACTCTGCAATCTGAGGCCCCATTCCTGCCTCCCTTCCTGTGCTGACCCAGTGGCCGAAAGGGGCTGCGGCTGCTGCTAACAGAGAAGAAGCTGGCAGGCAAGGTGCTGGCAGCAAGAGATTCCGG
Source organism: Rafetus swinhoei (assembly GCA_019425775.1). Lineage (NCBI taxonomy): Eukaryota > Metazoa > Chordata > Testudines > Trionychidae > Rafetus > Rafetus swinhoei. The sequence goes on along the minus strand of CM033444.1, from coordinate 32,533,328 downwards.
CTCGTCTTTGCCCTGGGTCTCAGTGAGCCATGCCGACCGCCAGCCACCTTGACCAAACCTCAAACCAGCTGGACGAGCCAGCCCACATCACAGTGAGTCACTAGTGGCCCTGTCAGAGAAGAGCCATTGGCAGCTGCAGAGACATTGCTGCAGTGGTCTGAGGTGCCTTTCTTGAAAGGGCCACTTGTGAGCTGCACTTGTATAGGCTGGCTAGCTCAGTTGGTTAGAGCATGGTGCTAATAACGCCAAGGTCATGGGTTCAAGCCCTATGCTGGCCACAGGGGTGTTTGGTTTGGTGACTTCTCTTCCTTTAACTCCCGGATAGGAACAGAGAAGCAGAAACAAGCAAAAATGGCAGGGCAGAGACCTGGTAGGGGGAGGCTCCAGCCTGCACAGCCAAAGTGGATGAAAGGGCCTTGGCCTGGCTTCCTGTCCCCAAAGCAGGGGAACTGATGCCCACATTCCTGCTGCTGCAGTGGCTACCTCAAGGCACCAGCTGGAGGGCAGGCTCTGGAGCCCAAGCCACATGGGGACACTCAATATGACGGGGAGGCCAGGAGCGTGTGTGCCCTGCGCAGAGGGCTGCTGCTGGGGCCTGCTTCAGTGGCCCAGGTCAAGTTCCCCTGAACCAGCTTCTCCTGGAACCACCCCCAGTGCTGCTGAGGCCCCTGACATGAGGCAGTGGGATCACCAGAGGAAGGTGCCAGTCTTAGCCCTTCCTCCCAGCCCCCACCCCCTCCCAGGGTCTTTCCCCAGCCCCTCCCCAGTTCTACATTCCCCACATAAAAACCAGAGAGTTTGTTCTTTCAACAGGGAAAAGTCCTGTTTGTGTTACCAGCAGGGGAAGGGGAGAGGAAAGTGGGAAGGGAGTGTGTTGGGGTGTGTTCGGGGGGGAAGCAGAGGAAGGGAGTGTGTTGGGGTATGTTGAGGGTGGTGGGGGAGGCACAGAGGGCAAAAAATGAGGAGTAACGTTAGTTCGAACCAAGGGGCTGGGTTTGAACTACTGCAGAAAAAAGGACTCTGCCCCTGGAGGTGCCCTGTCCTCTCCAGAGCCCTTAGGCTGGCACCGGGGAGGCCTGACTCCAGACAGTGCCCAGTGGAGCCCAGCAGAGGCAGAGGGAAGGGCTGGTACTTGGGGTGGGGCCGGGGGCTGTTCTGAAAGGCTGCAGGCGCCGTTAGATCCTTTTGTCCTTCCCTGTCTCACCCCAGCACTGAGCAACACTCAGTGTCGGTCTGAGCATCCGTCCTGCTCTGGGACGTGTCTCTGTGGCAGAACCTGCCCAGGCGGCTCGCAGTGAGGCCCCTCCTGGCAGCACCGAGCAGTGAGAGCTGAGTGAAGGGGGAGGCAGGACCAGGGGAGAAGGCTCCATGACTGTGTCAGAGGAGGCTCCAAGATGCCCAGGCCTGGTGGGTCATTTCCCCAGGTGACTGAGTGGGGGCTGGAGCCAGTTCTGGGTTGTCTCCTTCAACAACCAAACTGAACACTGCTCTGGGCTAGTGCTGTGTGCACCACGGAGCTTCCTGTAGTGCTGCCCATGCAGGAGAGGGGAGGGGCAGTTTGAGTCACCCAGCTCGGCCCCTTCTGAAAATGGCAAGTGTTGTCTTACCAGCGAGGGAGAGGGGGGAAAGGGGCCCTGAGTTAACCTCTTGGGTCACAGCTGCTGTAACATGTGGCAATGAGGTGAGAAAAATGACTAGGGAGCAGTTACGTGAGAGTTAAAGCCAGCTTCTCTGAATGGGAATTCAACCCAGGCCACAGCAGTGAGAGAGCTGGAGCCTAACCACTAGACCATCAGGGGCACATAAAACAAGCCTCTTTGCTCACCTACACCAGCCTTTCATAGGCCATTTTCTAGCCACTTCAGGCTCAGCAGGGGAGCAGAGGTGGGGTGTCCATTCTCCCTTGTCCAGAGGGGACAAGAACAGAAACCAAACAGAACATCAGAACAGCCAGACGGGGCCATGCCAGTTGCCCAACTAGCCCAGGATCCTGTCTCATGACAGCAGCCAATTCCATTGTCCCGAGGAATCCTCAGGACAGACAGGTATTGAGTGATCCTCCATTCCCAGCTTCTGGAATACACCAGCTAGGGACACCTGCCTTGTCCATCCTGGTTAAATGCCATTGATTGACCTTTCCTGCATTAAATTATCCAGTTCTGTTTTGGACCTTCTTGTAGATTTCACCTTCACAACATCCTCTGGCAAGGAGTTCCACTGGCTGCAAAAATGCTTCCTTTTAACTTGGTTACTTACCAGTTTCATTCTGTCTCCTGGTTCTTAAGTACCCTTGTGTGACTTGCCCAGTGTACACAGGCCAAATGTTGGAAAAGCCTCTTCCAAAAAGCAGAATTGAGTTTCGAAACTCGTATAGCTTTTTCCAGAAGAGCAGTGTAGTGTAGACATAGCGTGAGTGTTGCTCAGCACTAGTAGAGACAGGGAGGGACAAAATGGTCTAACGGCACCTGCAGCCTTTCTGAACAACCCCCAGGCCCAGGAACCACCCCTTCCCGCCACCCTCACTGGGGTCTGCTGGGAACTGTCTGGACTCAATCCACCCCGGTGTCAGCCTAAGGATTCCCTGTTCTGTAAAAGGTGCCCTGGAAATGAGAAAGCAGCTGAAGCGACACTCATGGGACTTGAACCCACAGCCTTTGAATGTCTAGCTGGGCTCACATTAACCATTACAGCTTAGAAGTCCAACGTGCTTTCCATTGCACCACAGAGCCTGATGGGAGCTGAGTTTGATATCTCCACTTTGCAGCATGGCAATTGCTGGGGGTCTGTCTCTTTTGGGAGAAGAGGTAGGAAGAGGGAGGGGGCCACTGAAATTAAAGGATAAGAACTGAGCTGCAGTTGGAGAATGTGGGCATTGATCCCACTGCCTCTCGCATGCTAAGCGAGCGCTCTACCACTTGAGCTAATTCCCCTACCTTCAAGAGGCCCTGCTGCCTCACCCACCTTGTTCCAGAGCCCACAACATCCCTGCGGCTGCCCAAAGTTCCTTTCTGAAAGGGCCACTTGTGAGACTGACACCCGTGGGCCGGCTAGCTCGGAGGTTTAGGGGACGTGGTGCTCATATCACACTGACGCTGCCTTAAGAGCAAGCCTCTTATTTCAAGCTATAACGGGCTCGCTATTCTGACGTCCCTGCATGGCATGAAGAGGAGGGATGTTTTGGAATAGTGATTTATTTCGAAATAAGTGCTGTGTAGCCAGCCCCAAATTACAAAAAAGCTATTTCAAAATAGGCGCATTGATTATTTTGAACTATGGGACGACCCCTAGTGAGTTAGAGCTGAACTCTGCCCCCAGCTCCCTGCTACACACCCACCTACTGACTCCCTTGCTGCCATGGGGCTGTTTGCATTGGCCTCTTCTCTCTGCAGCCAGGCTTCAGCCAGGACTGAGACTCAGGCAGGAGAATGTGACCCGGCTCCCTGCTCCTGGGCCCTGCATTTCTCATCCCTTCAGAGACACTTGCTAGTGGAGGAATAAATCACAGTCACATGAGTGTAGATTATGAAACTTTGTAGTTGTTGTTGCCTTGGAAACTCCCCACAGACCTTCCCCTGGGGTCCCGGGCAGCCTGCTCACACTGCACAGGTTACTTCGAGGTGAGGGTGCTGTGTAGACGTACCCATACTGTTGAGGGCCAGCCTGCTGGGGGGAGGCTCTGGCCACTTCCTTTCCTTGTCTCTCTCAGGCTGTGTCTACACTGCAGGGCTACGTCTACACTGCAGGCTTTTTGGCGCAAGAGCAACTGCTCTTGTGTAAAAACTGCAGAGCATCTACAGTGCAGGAACGTTCTGCGCAAGTAAATTTATAGTACAGCATCAGACAACAGGGCTTCTTGCGCAAGAGTTATGCCTCTCCCACGAGGAATAAGCCCTCCTGTGCAAGAAATCGTCCACAAGGAGGCAGTGTGGACAGGCAACAGCAGTTTCTTGCTCAAGAAAGCCCTATATCTAAAATGGCCATCAGAGCTTTCTTGTCAGGAGAACGCCCACACTGCTATGGGCGCTCTTGCAGAAAAGCTCTTTTCTTGTGCAAAAGCACATGGCAGTGAGGACTCACTGTTGCGCAAGACCTTTTGAATAAGAACTCTTGCACAAAACAGTTCTTGAGCAAGAAGTCTGCAGGGTAGATGTAGCCAGAGGGTGTTTGGGTTTGTTACCAGCACTGAGCTTTGTACAACGGCCCAGGGAACATTGTGAAAAGCCAAAACCTTCCTGCCTGAGTGTCCCTAGCCAGTCAGCAAGTGGCAGAAAGGTTCCCAGAAGCGCTGACTTCAGGTGATTTGAAAGAAGGCCCTCCAAGACTGATGAGGTGGCTGAGTGGTTAAGGCAATGGGCTACTAATCTATTGTGCTCTGCACGCATGGGTTCAAATCCCATCCTTATTGGGTATTTGCAGCCCTCTGTCTTGCTTCTCCCAGAAGTTCAGTGCCAGCCCCTCCTGTACCCCTGCCTGCCCCAGCCCCCTCCCACTGCAGCCTGGGTAAAGGGGAAATCTCCACAGAGACACTCCCAGAGGGGACCCTCAATCCCTTCTGCCCTCAAGGGGAAACCTCACAAAGGAGTGAAGGGTATGCATGTGTTCATTTTAAACAAAATGTGGTTTGGAAAGTAGGTATGCATAAAGAAGCATGCTGTGGCTCACCACCCTAGGAACAGTCTAGAAAAGGCCAAAGGGAGGGGGGTGAACTCAACATGTGGAGTTGAGAAGTACAAGCATGTGACAAACAAAGCCATATATGGAAAGGTTGAACATGATTGGTTTAGAAGTTTGTGTTATGTAACCTGTTATGTAACTGCCATGTGCTATAAAACAGCAAGGGGAGGGGCTCCTTGCTCGAGGGGCTCTGGCTAATTTTAGTACCAGGGGCTCTCCCTTTGCACACATTGAATAAAGTCTTGTTGAATTGAATTGAAGTATCGAAGACCCTTGATTCTGCCCAGCATCTGACTCTCTGGGAACCACAAAATCCCAACAGGAGATACCAGGCAGCCAGGCCATGGGGGTCTCTGAGATGGCCCCAGCCCTGCAGCCTGTCCCACCTGGCTGTTGCCATGGATCCACTGTGAGGTCACTGCCTCCCAACCAATGAGCTGAGGTGCTGCAAAAGTTCCTTGTGATGTCACTGCTGCCTTGCAGGCTCATGTCCTGCCCCTGGCCAGCCCCTTGGCATGTGTGAGCTGCTCTCCCTCCCCCTACTCACTCAGGGCTGGTTCTGGGGCTCATGCAGGGAACATCAGAGGCTGCTCAGGGTGCCACATTGCTAGGCCAGGGGCCTGCCTGTGAGTGTTGCTGTCCCTGCTGTACAGACATGGCCATAGAGCCTCAGGAGGCTGCAGCAGTGGGAGACACTTCCTTAGTTTCAGGAGGGAGACGAGACGTCAGGGCCCATGACTCGGAGCCAGCTACAGATACCCATGGAAAGCTGATTTTCAGAGGGGTGTGATCAGCCCTGCCTGTGTATCTGGCTTCTTCAAAGGGGCTTAATCAGGAGCTAAAAGTTGAAGAAGGGACATTTAGATGGGTGAATTTGTGTCTTTGAGACAGCTTTCTGTGTTCTCCTGTGCCCTAATGGACAAGGCACTGGCTTCCTCAACCACAGGTTGTAGGTTTAAATCACACCTGGGGTGACAGCTTTCTCTCACTAACAAAAAAATTATCTTCCTTTGGTCCCTGAGACAGTGGGCAAGGATGCTCCATAGTGGCTGTCTTTCTTTCTACAGAAGCTGTTCAGACCTCTCACTAGCAAATGGTGGTGTTAGGTGCACATGTGAGTGCTAAAAGCCCAGGGCTATGTCTAGACTGGCCTGATTTTCTGCAAATGCTTTTTACGGAAAAGCGTCCGTGCCAATCTAGAAGCGGTTTTGTGCAAGAAAGCCCCGATCGCCATTTTTGCCATCGGGGCTTTTTTGCGCAAACCAGTTTTTAGCTGTCTACACTGGCCCTCTTGCACAAAAACATTTCCGGGAACGTCAAAGCATTTGCGCAAGAAGTACTGATTTCGGACAGTAGAATGTCAGTGCTTTTGCGCAAAATCAAGCGGCCAGTGTAGACAGCTGGCAAGTTTTTGCACAAAAGCGGCCGCTTTTGCAGAAAAACTTCCCAGTCTAGACGCAGCCCAGGTGTGCAAAGTCAGAATGAAGGGATGCATTTTGCTCTAGAAGTGACAGAGGGAGGTGGCTGTAGCAGAGCAGGGTTTGTCTGGAGACAAAGCGGAGACTGAGGATGAGAAGGCCCATGAGAGGCAGAGACTCCAGAGCGGGGGGCGGAGGGGGGCTAGTTATTTGGTCTGGCAAAGTGACAGAAAATCCC
>CM033444.1:32512994-32526898 GCA_019425775.1 Rafetus swinhoei | reverse complement strand
GGCTCTTCCCAAAGAGAAGGCTTTCCCACATTTGGGCCCGTGTAGATGGGCCAAATGTCAGAAAAGCCTCTTCTGAAAAAAGAAAAGTGTCTCCAAAACTGTTCCAATTTATGGTCCCAGACAACACCTTTGAATTCCAAGGTGCAGCCATTCTCCATTTCCCTCCAGCCTTGGAGGGGTCTCAAGGCCTGTGCAGCCAAGAAATGTGATTGACAGCTCATACCCACAAACATTTTGTCAATTGCAGAGCAACCTAAGGATTACTTGCCAAGCACGCACTACAAGGTCAGGCTGGAGCCAGAGGAAGCAGGAGGCAGGAAAAGCCCCAGTCTACACAGCTCCTCTTTGCGCAAAAGCCTCTTGTGCAAAAATGGACCCCAATTAATTATGCAAGGAAAATCCCTGGTCTGCAATGCTTAGTTACACACAATAAGAATAATCCACCAGCTCAGACATGATTTCTAAACCCCCAAACAAGGAAAATAATAAAATCTGATGGACTAGGTAGTCCCCATGGGCTTTGCCCGCACCATGCTCAGGGCCTGGGGTTTTCTGTCACTTTGCCAGACCAAATAACTAGCCCCACCCCTGCTCTGGAGTCTCTGCCTCTCATGGGCCTTCTCATCCTCAGTCTCCGCTTTGTCTCCAGACAAACCCTGCTCTGCTACAGCCACCTCCCTCTGTCACTTCTAGAGCAAAATGCATCCCTTCATTCTGACTTTGCACACCTGGGCTGCGTCTAGACTGGGAAGTTTTTCTGCAAAAGCGGGCGCTTTTGCGCAAAAACTTGCCAGCTGTCTACACTGGCCGCTTGATTTTGCGCAAAAGCACTGACATTCTACTGTCCGAAATCAGTACTTCTTGCGCAAATGCTTTGACGTTCCCGTTAGGGCAAAAGCCCTTTTCCGAAATGTTTTTGCGCAAGAGGGCCAGTGTAGACAGCTAAAAACTGTTTTGCGCAAAAAGCCCCGATGGCAAAAATGGCGATCGGGGCTTTCTTGCACAAAACCGCTTCTAGATTGGCACGGACGCTTTTCCGTAAAAGCATTTGTGGAAAATCAGGCCAGTCTAGATATAGCCCTGGGCTTTTAGCACTCAGATGCGCACCTAACACCACCATTTGCTAGTGAGAGGTCTGAACAGCTTCTGTAGAAAGAGAGACAGCCACTATGGAGCATCCTTGCCCACTGTCTCAGGGACCAAAGGAAGATAATTTTTTTGGTAGTGAGAGGAAACTGTCACCCCAGGTGGGACTTGAACCTACAACCCCTGGCTCAGGAAGACAGTGCCTTGTCAGTTAGGGCACAGGAGAACACAGAAAGCTGTCTCAAAGACAGAAATTCATCCATCTAAATGTCCCTTCTTCAACTTTTAGCTCCTGATTAAGCCCCTTTGAAGAAGCCAGATACACAGGAAGGGCTGATCACACCCCTCTGAAAATCAGCTTTCCATGGGTATCAGTAGCTGGCTCCGAGTCATGGGCCCTGATGTCTCGTCTCCCTCCTGAAACTAGGGAAGTGTCTCCCAGTGCTGCAGCCTCCTGAGGCTCTATGGCCGTGTCTGTACAGCAGGGACAGCAACACTCACAGGCAGGCCCTGGCCTAGCAATGTGGCACCCTGAGCAGCCTCTGATGTTCCTGCGTGAGCCCCAGACTCAGCCCTGAGTGACGGGGCAGAGGGGAGCAGCTCACACATGCCAAGGGGCTGGCCAGGGCAGGACATGAGCCTGCAAGGCAGCAGTGACATCACAAGGAACTTTTGCAGCACCTCACCTCATTGGTTGGGAGGCAGTGACCTCACAGTGGATCCATGGCAACAGCCAGGTGGGACAGGCTGCAGGGCTGGGGCCATCTCAGAGACCCCCATGGCCTGGCTGCCTGGAATCTCCTTTGTGAGGTTTCCCCTTGAGGGCAGAAGGGATTGAGGGTCCCCTGTGGGAGTGTCTCTGTGGAGATTTCCCCTTTCCCCAGGCTGCAGTGGGAGGGGGCTGGGGCAGGCAGGGGTACAGGAGGGGCTGGCACTGAACTTCTGGGAGAAGCAAGAGAGAGGGCTGCAAATACCCAATAAGGATGGGATTTGAACCCATGCGTGCAGAGCACAATGGATTAGCAGTCCATCGCCTTAACAACTCGGGAACCTCATCAGTGTTGGAGGGACTTGTTTCAAATCACCTGAAGTCAGCGCTTCTGGGAACCTTTCTGCCACTTCCTGACTGGCTAGGGATACCCAGGGCGGGAAGGTTTTGGCCTTTCACAATGTTCCCCTGGGCCGTTGTACAACGCTCAGTGCTGGTAACAAACCCAAACACCCCCTGGCTACATCTACCCTGCAGACTTCTTGCTCAAGAACTGTTTTGTGCAAGAGTTCTTATTCAAAAGGTCTTGCGCAACAGTGAGTCCGCACTGCCATGTGCTTTTGCACAAGAAAAGAGCTTTTCTGCAAGAGCGCCCATAGCAGTGTGGACGTTCTCCTGACAAGAAAGCTCTGATGGCCATTTTAGATATAGGGCTTTCTTGAGCAAGAAACCGCTGTTGCCTGTCCACACTGCCTCCTTGTGGACGAATTCTTGCACAGGAGGGCTTATTCCTCGTGGGGGAGAGGCATAACTCTTGCGCAAGAAGCCCTGTTGTCTGATGCTGTACTATAAATTCACTTGCGCAAGAACGTGCCTGCACTGTAGATGCTCTGCAAGTTTTTACACAAGAGCAGTTGCTCTTGCGCAAAAAGCCTGCAGTGTAGACGTAGCCCTGCAGTGTAGACACAGCCTGAGAGAGACAAGGAAAAGAAGTGGCCAGAGCCTCCCCCCAGCAGGCTGGCCCTCAACAGTATGGGTACGTCTACACAGCACCCTCACCTCGAAGTAACCTGTGCAGTGTGTGCAGGCTGCCCGGACCCCAGGGGAAGGTCTGTGGGGAGTTTCAAGGCAACAACAACATTTCATAATCTACACTCATGTGACTGTGATTTATTCCTCCACTAACAAGTGTCTCTGAAGGGATGAGAAATGCAGGGCCCAGGTGCAGGGAGCCGGGTCACATTCTCCTGCCTGAGTCTCAGTCCTGGCTGAAGCCTGGCTACAGAGAGAAGAGGCCAATACAAACAGCCCCATGGCAGCAAGGGAGTCAGTAGGTGGGTGTGTAGCAGGGAGCTGGGGGCAGAGTTCAGCTCTAACTCACTAGGGGTCATCCCATAGTTCAAAATAATCAATGCGCCTATTTTGAAATAGCTTTTTTGTAATTTGGGGCTGGCTACACAGCACTTATTTCGAAATAAATCACTATTCCAAAACATCCCTCCCTCTTCATGCCATGCAGGGACGTCAGAATAGCGAGCCCGTTATAGCTTGAAATAAGAGGCTTGCTCTTAAGACGCGTCAGTGTGATATGAGCACCACGTCCCCTAAACCTCCGAGCTAGCCGGCCCACGGGTGTCAGTCTCACAAGTGGCCCTTTCAGAAAGGAACTTTGGGCAGCCGCAGGGATGTTGTGGGCTCTGGAACAAGGTGGGTGAGGCAGCAGGGCCTTCTGCAGGTAGGGGAATTAGCTCAAGTGGTAGAGCGCTGCTTAGCATGCAAGAGAGGCAGTGGGATCAATGCCCACATTCTCCAGCTGCAGCTCAGCTCTTATCCTTTAATTTCAGTGGCCCCCTTCCCTCTTCCTACCTCTTCTCCCAAAAGAGACAGACCCCCAGCAATTACCATGCTGCAAAGTGGAGATATCAAACTCAGCTGCCCATCAGGCTCTGTGGTGCAATGGAAAGCATGTTGGACTTCTAAGCTGTAATGGTTAATGTGAGCCCAGCTAGACATTTAAAGGCTGTGGGTTCAAGTCCCATAAGTGTCACTTTAGCTGCTTTCTCATTTCCAGGGCACCTTTTACAGAACAGGGAATCCTTAGGCTGACACCGGGTGGATTGAGTCCAGACAGTTCCCAGCAGACCCCAGTGAGGGTGGCGGGAAGGGGTGGTTCCTGGGCCTGGGGGTTGTTCAGAAAGGCTGCAGGTGCCGTTAGACCATTTTGTCCCTCCCTGTCTCTACTAGTGCTGAGCAACACTCACGCTATGTCTACACTACACTGCTCTTCTGGAAAAAGCTATACGAGTTTCAAAACTCAATTCTGCTTTTTTTGGAAGAGGACTTTTCCAACAATTGGCCTGTGTACACTGGGCAAGTCACACAAGGGTGCTTAAGAACCAGGGAGACAGAATGAAACTGGTAAGTAACCAAGTTAAAAAGGAAGCATTTTTGCACCCAGTGGAACTCCTTGCCAGAGGATGTTGTGAAGGTGAAATCTACAAGAAGGTCCAAAACAGAACTGGATAATTTAATGCAGGAAAGGTCAATCAATGGCATTTAACCAGGATGGACAAGGCAGGTGTCCCTAGCTGGTGTATTCCAGAAGCTGGGAATGGAGGGATCACTCAATACCTGTCTGTCCTGAGGATTCCTCGACAATGGAATTGGCTACTGTCATGAGACAGGATCCTGGGCTAGTTGGGCAACTGGCATGGCCCCGTCTGGCTGTTCTGATGTTCTGTTTGGTTTCTGTTCTTGTCCCCTCTGGACAAGGGAGAATGGACACCCCACCTCTGCTCCCCTGCTGAGCCTGAAGTGGCTAGAAAATGGCCTGTGAAAGGCTGGTGTAGGTGAGCAAAGAGGCTTGTTTTATGTGCCCCTGATGGTCTAGTGGTTAGGCTCCAGCCCTCTCACTGCTGTGGCCTGGGTTGAATTCCCATTCAGAGAAGCTGGCTTTAACTCTCACATAACTGCTCCTAGTCATTTTTCTCTCGCCACATGTTACAGCAGCTGTGACCCAAGAGGTTAACTCAGGGCCCCTTTCCCACCTCTCCCTCGCTGGTAAGACAACACTTCCCATTTTCAGAAGGGGCCGAGCTGGGTGACTCAAACTGCCCCTCTCCTCTCCTGCATGGGCAGCGCTCCAGGAAGCTCCGTGGCGCACACAGCACTAGCTCAGAGCAGTGTTCAGTTTGGTTGTTGAAGGAGACAACCCAGAACTGGCTCCAGCCCCCACTCAGTCACCTGGGGAAATGACCCACCAGGCCTGGGCATCTTGGAGCCTCCCTCTGACACAGTCATGGAGCCTTCTCCCCCTGGTCCTGCCTCCCCCTTCACTCAGCTCTCACTGCTCGGTGCTGCCAGGGGGGCCTCACTGTGAGAGCCGCCTGGGCAGGTTCCTGCCACAGACACATGTCCCAGAGCAGGACGGATGCTTAGACCGACACTGAGTGTTGCTCAGTGCTGGGGTGAGACAGGGAAGGACAAAAGGATCTAACGGTGCCTGCAGCCTTTCAGAACAGCCCCCGGCCCCACCCCAAGTACCAGCCCTTCCCTCTGCCTCTGCTGGGCTCCACTGGGCACTGTCTGGAGTCAGGCCTCCCCGGTGCCAGCCTAAGGGCTCTGGAGAGGACAGGGCACCTCCAGGGGCAGAGTCCTTTTTTCTGCAGTAGTTCAAACCCAGCCCCTTGGTTCAAACTAACGTTACTCCTCATTTTTTGCCCTCTGTGCCTCCCCCACCACCCTCAACATACCCCAACACACTCCCTTCCTCTGCTTCCCCCCCGAACACACCCCCTTCCCACTTTCCTCTCCCCTGCTGGTAACACAAACAGGACTTTTCCCTGTTGAAAGAACAAACTCTCTGGTTTTTATGTGGGGAATGTAGAACTGGGGAGGGGCTGGGGAAAGGACCTGGGAGGGGGTGGGGGCTGGGAGGAAGGGCTAAGGCTGGCACCTTCCTCTGGTGGTCCCACTGCCTCATGTCAGGGCCTCAGCAGCACTGGGGGGTGGTTCCAGGGGGAGAAGCTGGTTCAGGGGAACTTGACCTGCTGGGCCACTGAAGCAGGCCCCAGCAGCAGCCTCTGCTCAGGGCACACGCTCCTGGCCTCCCTGTCATATTGAGTCTCCCCATGTGGCTTGGGCTCCAGAGCCTGCCCTCCAGCTGGTGCCTTGAGGTAGCCACTGCAGCAGCAGGAATGTGGGCATCAGTTCCCCTGCTTTGGGGACAGGAAGCCAGGCCAAGGCCCTTTCATCCACTTTGGCTGTGCAGGCTGGAGCCTCCCCCTACCAGGTCTCTGCCCTGCCATTTTTGCTCATTTCTGCTTCTCTGTTCCTATCCGAGAGTTAAAGGAAGAGAAGTCACCAAACCAAACACCCCTGTGGCCAGCATGGGGCTTGAACCCATGACCTTGGCGTTATTAGCACCACGCTCTAACCAACTGAGCTAGCCGGCCTACAAAAGTACAGCTTACCAGTGGCCTTTTCAAGAAAGGCACCTCAGGCAGCTGCAGGGACGTCTCTGAAGCTGCCAATGGCTCTTCTCTGACAGGGCCACTAGTGACTCACTGTGACGTGGGCTGGCTCGTCCAGCTGGTTTGAGGGTTGGTCGAGGTGGCTGGCGGCCGGCAGACCCAGGGCAAAGGCAGGCGGAATCTCTTGCTGCCAGCACCTTGCCTGCCAGCTTCTTCCCTGCCAGTAGCAGCCGCAGCCCTTTCGGCCACTGGGTCAGCCCAGGAAGGGAGGCAGGAATGGGGCCTCAGATTGCAGAGTTCGAGTCCTGAGCGCTGCCCTTGAAACCAACCACCCCTCACTCAACTGGGCCAAACTGGTGCCCCAGTTCATGCCCACTGGGACCTGCTTTACTTGGTTTCCTTCCACCCAGAGCCCCCTTCTTTTCCGGGGCTGCGGAGCATCTCTCGGATGCTTTCTCATATCCCAGCACAGGGCCATCTCTCCTGTGACAGGAGAAGGGTCCGAGTTCAGGATTTCTTTTAGAGCAGCAGCAAGGGGAGATGGAGGAAAATCAACCCGTTTGCAAGCTTTGTGTGACAGGAGGGTGAGCTGTGGAGCTCACCCCCTTCGGAAGGTGTCACGATACGAATTTGAGGAAGCAGCCAGATCACTGCTGCACCCATAGGTGGGAGTGTTGGCCCCAAAATGGTATAAAAGGGGGCCATGTGGGGTGTTGAATAGAAGCTCACTGTCTGCTAATCCTATGTACGCTGTTCATGTGATTTTATAATGTCTGTGTGTGTAGTTAGGATCTGTAATCTGTGTGGATACTGAATATTTCTCTGCATGTGGTTGAGCAGTGGGCAGAGCCCGGCCTATAGACATGCTAATCAGCGAGACCCTGTGGGACAATGGCACTCAATGGGCGAAGGACACACCTAACGAATGAGGCTGACACCTAAGGGCTGCCAGCAAGGAACACAGGGATAGGCCGCTGGCCAGGTGACCTGCTGCATCCAAGAAGAGACCAGGAAGGATGTATAAAGAGGCCATGTGGCGGACTCCATCTTGGTACTCAGCTCAGCACTTCATCCCAGAGGCAGCAGCGCAGGGATCGAAGAGCCGGAAAGAACTGTGGACCCATCCTGATCCTAGGATGCGCAACAAGGACTTGTAAGCCAGCAGCTGTAACATCTCTGCTAGAGCCTGCATCGAGAACTGGGAGATTCTATGCATGTAATGTGCTATCCTTTAACAACCTAACTCTCATGCTTTTCTTTATTGTAGTAATAAACCTTTAGATGTTAGATGCTAAAGGATTGGCTCAGCGTGATTTGTGGGTAAGGTCAGAGGGTAAATTGACCAGGGATCTGTGGCTGGTTTCTTGAAACCGGACAGAACTTGTTCGGGGTAGGTGGGATTGGGTTCTAAGACCCCCACCGGTGTATGAGGCCACGGGGCCATCTGGGGCACGGATATTGCTGAGGTGCCGGAGGTTTTGCTCGTGAGGCTTCAAGCAGGCTGCTGAAGCGCTCTGTGGGACTGGTTTGTGGCCTGTTTGGAGAGGTCACCAGTCTGGGGACTGTAAGGAGCCCGAAGTTGAGCAATTCACCTGAGCGGAGATGCCCTCAGCTGTGCCCAGACATGGCCCGGTCGGTCACAGAAGGGGCATTTGGGTGCACCCAGGGGCAGCAAGAATTCAGGCCCTCAGGCCAGTGCATTCGGACAGTGTGTGAGCCCTTCCATAAGCATTTTCTGCTCTCACTGGGGAAGGCAACTGGGCAGGACCAGCCTGCAGCCCACGTCCTTTCAGCCCCAGGTGCAGGAGGTAACAGAGAGGAGGAAAGTCCATGGCCAGAGCCTCCTCCCAGCAGTCTGGCCTGGCACAAAATCTATGCATGATGCAGCATCTCCAAGCAGGACTATGGCCTGTTCTCTGCAAAGTACTCAGCTGTTTCATGTTTCTTTTTTTTTTTGCAGGCCCATTGTATGTGTCCCTGGTGGCTTCATTTACAGTTTTCAATCTTTACATTTGCATCCCTTTTTGGAAAGAGGGTGCAAGTGTAAACATACCCTATGTAGCAAGAGTTGGCTTCCTTCAGTTGAGCCTGGCTCGTCCCTACTGCAGGAACCCAAAGGGAGCAAAGAGCAGAACTACTGGAAGCTGGTGGGGTACACTCTGAATTTGATTTGATTTAGTGAGTCTTAGTTGGACTTGCTAAATCAAACTCAAGATTGATTGCAGCTATTCCTCCCCACTTGGTGTGATTGGTGTTCTTCTGCACAGTATAGCCCATGTAGACCAAGGACCTGCCAACAGGAATTCAGATCTCAGCTTTGTTGAATTGATGGGAATAGAAATCACACACAGCAAGTTTGAACTTGTTTCAGTTGAGAGATGGGTTTGCCTGGTTCCCAGGCATTAACACAGGAACACGTTAGTGTTTATAGTAATCACCACACAAGAAATCCAGAATGTGACACACACGAAGATACAAGGTTTCAGCTGATGATGATCAGCAGCACCTTTCTGTGTGCACATTCTGAAGTTCCTCACAGCTGTGTGTGCAGCACCCTTTCAAGGCTAGACCACTCAACAGCTGTCTTTCCTGCTTGTCACTTCATGCTGAGCTCACTGATGCGCTTGTCTTTGGAGGTGTTCATCAGCTCATGCTGCTCATTCAGCTGAGGCTCCTGTTGCTGCGGTTCCTGTGAAGGCACAGGCCATAGCCTCAGGAGGCTGCAGTGGTTACACTTCCTCTTTCAGAGATGCAAATGAGACTGTCAAATGCCCAGACTCAATGAGCCTGCAAAAGCTGGATTTTCAAGGCATCACTTCTGTATCTGCTTTTTGTGCCGGGCCAACGGGAGGCTTTCTGTGCATGAACTTTCTGTCTCTCATTCCTCTGCCTAACTGGTAGCCTTCATGAGAGCATGCATAAGGGCTTGGCAGGGTGTGCTCAACTTCTTGTGCCACTGACAGATTGGGCAGAGATGCTGGGTGTTTGCTCAGAGGCTGTCAGATCCCCCGAACTGACAGCCTCCAAAGCCTGATCTAGGGCAGCTGGTGCGAGAAAGCCTCGATAACTATCCGTCGAAAAGGCCCTGAGAGAATCTTAGAATGCCCAACAATTCTGTCAGAGGCAGCCCAGATCTGATATTTCTGGACCTTACCCCAAGCTGAGCAATGCTGGCATCTGGCATCTGGGTTTATTACTCAATGAAAAGCTGGTGGTGTAAGGATGGCATTACGTGCATGGCCTGTGCAGCTGCGGATGTTGGCTGTGGCTTCCACTGCTTTGCGTCAGGCAGTGTCAGGAGAAAATCTTTCTGGCTTTCCTGAGATGGTGCTGACTGGTAGAAGGGTCCGCCACGCCTCTTTGCCCTTCTTCTTGATGCGGCATGCCCCCTCTGGTTCCGCTCAGCCTTCCCAGACAGATCTGCCAGTCATTACACGGGGTGCTGAGCTGTTGCTGAGCCGGGCTCTGCCACACCAACCACATGCGAGTTTCGGATCACAGTTCAGTCTCTACACCTGTGTCTCTCACATGAGGTGAGTGAAGAGTGACTCCAACCCCCATGGCAGTTACCATGAGGCCAACACCCCCCTGGTGCACGAGCGGCTCTTTCCTCAAGTATGTCGTCACCCAGAGGGCTCCAGCTCTACCAGCACAGCAGGGCCCATCTCCCCTTGCTGCTGCAGGAAATCTGCTTCTCTCACAGGAGTGACCTGTGCTGAGAGAAGCATCAGAGATGCTGCTGCCAGAAGAAGACTCTGGTGGAGACTGCAGGTCCCCAGGAGGAGAACAGGGCTTTCCCAGGAGCAGCCTCACGAACTCTGCAATCACCCCATTTCTGCCGCTCTGAGAGCACTATGCTGCTTCCTCAAGAGCTGGGGAACTGGGCATCTGCACTGGAATCTGCAGGCTACCTCGACAACCTACCGGCTGGACGAACCACCCCTCAGTGATCTCCGGAACTGTCCCATGGCAGCTTCAGGGGCACAAGGCCTTTCTGGCAATAAGCTGCTGCCCCAGTGGTAAGCTGGCTAATGCCCAGATAGTTCAAGCTGGCTGATACAGGTTTGTTTGACTTCTTCCTGCAAGAGGCAAGCTGAACTGGCAGGACGAAGCCAGTGGGGCTCCAGCCTGCACAGCAAAGTGAATGGGCTGGCTGTCCCAGCAGAGACTGATGCACTGTGCTGCAGTCTCCTCAGGCAAGCTGAAGGCAGGCTCTGGAGCAAGCCAGTAGAGACAGTTCAGAGGGAGTATGTGTGTCCCTGAGCAGAAAAGATGAGCCTGGTGGCTGAGTCAGCTGGCTGGAACCCAGTGCTGCTGTGGCAGTGGGCACCAGAGAAGGCCAGCTCTTGGCCTTCTTCAGGGTCCTTCCCAGCTTTCTACATTCCCCCGCAGCTCTGAGGAAAACTGTCTGCCAGGAGGATGTGTGTTGAGAATTAGAGAGGCAGCTGGAGTGCGTTGTTGGCAGGCGGTTCACGCAAAAGCCTGAATGCCCTTCTCTCAGCAGATGCGGCTGACTCCTGCCCTGTTCCAGAGGCTGTGCGGTGGGGCAAGGCTGTTCTGGGCTGCTCCTTCCCTCCAGGCCGCAACGTTGGTTCGTCTTCTGGTGTCAGCCTGCCCAGCGACTCTGAAGCCTCCTGTGCAATACCGGCCGTAGACCAGTCCCTGAGTTCTGCTCCGCCTGTTGCATGAAGCCAGCTTTTTCCTGCAACCAAGCAGGCGCTGCTCTGGGCTAGTCTGGCAATGCCCTGCACAACTCCTATATGAAGCCTTTTCCTCCACTCTGTGGCTGTTTCTTCCGGGAGGGCCTCAAGCCTGGCTGCATTTGAGGAAATCCTTTGTGAGTTAACCGGCTGTAAGGAAATTCACCCAGCTGCTGAGGGCTGGAACACAAACAAACACTCTTTGCTCATGAGGCTTTCAGGCCATTTAATCAGCTCCAGAAGAGAATGAAGGATGTCTGGGCGACAGGTGAATATCAGGAAACCATACCTCCCAGAAACCCAATCTTCTCATGAGCAGCAATTCCATTGTCCCCAATCCAGCAGCGTATACACTACCAGCTGCACCTGCTGTCCATCCTGTTAAATGATTCACTTAAATGCAGTTATTTGGACAATCTAGACCACCTTCTGTGTGAGTTCACTGGCTCTTCATTTGCCACATTTCATTCTGTCTCCTGTCTTAGAAATAACAATAATGACACTTGAAATATTTAAAGCAAATGTTGGAAAAAACCTCTTAAAAAAGCGAGCTTTTGCTAGCACCTGGAGGCAGGAAGGCAAAATCTGCACACCTGCCTTTCTGCCAGGACAGAACCACTCCAGGGCTGCTGAGGCTGGTTCCAGTGTGAACTGTTCTGTAAAGAGGTGGAGAGAAACATGTAAATGCTTGAACAGGCTGCAAATGTCTGGCTGGTCACAACCTTACAGCAAGTCTGCTTCCTAGCCCACAAGCCTGATAGCTGATTTGAGCTATCTTCCCGCATGGCTGTGCTGAGTTCTCGGGAGAAGAGAGGAAAGCAGGTGATGACTGACTGCAGCTGAGGCTGGAGGAGCTGAAAGTGTGAACTGTCCACTGCTACTGGCGGCTCGTTTCCATTCTGCCTGTGAAGACCCTGCCTCACCCGCCTCAGGCCACAACAGCTTTTCACTTGGCCCGTGACGACACCAAACAATTGCTGGTCTCATATCACAGGCCTCTTGAAACAAGCCTCTTGTTCAAGCAACCAGCTGCTATTCCTGACGTCTGCATGGCGAAGAGATGTTTTGGAATGGTGATTTATGAGAAGTGCTGTGAGCCACAGCACAAAAAGCTATTTCAAGGAGAACGGTGCAGAATAGGCTGAATAGCTTCCAGCCCCAGTACTGACTCCCTTGCTGCCAAAGCTGTTTGATTGGCCTCTTGGCGAGCTTCAGCCAACAGACTCCAGAATGTGAGCCGATGCTCCTGCCTGCTCCAGCCTTCAGGGTATGTCATGATGATGAAACTGGGTTGCAAACTGCCTAAGGGCAGTGAAACACTGCTCCAGTGAGGCTGTGAGCAGTGCCCATATTTGAGCCAGGGAAACTCTGGCCATTCCCTCTCTCTCGGCTAGCACAGGAAACCATTGCTGGGCTCAGAGCAACTGTGTGTCTGCAGGCATCACGTGAGTTTTCTGTAAGTTATAGTGAGCATCAGAATTTGCGAAAGAGAGATCTCTATAGCGCCACTCCAAATCTGTTAATAGGCAAAATGAACTCTTGCTCAAAAGTATGATGGCCATCCTCTTGTCACATCTGCTCATTGTGCTCTTTTCTTTGCAGCAGACTCCTTTATTCTGAACCTGATAGGCTCTTGCAGTTCTTGGCAGAACTGCAGGATCATGCCAGGTGTTTGATGTTGCTGAGCTTTTGTGCAAGGCGAACAGGCAACCTTCCAGTCGGCAGAAGGTAAGTTCCCAGAAGGCTTGACTCAGGTGATTTGAAACAGCCTCCTCTGGTCTTCAGTGGACTGCTTGTCTTGTCTCTGTTCCTTCTCATTTTCTCTTTCAGCCTTTCCTTCTTTGTTCGATGCCAGCCCTGTGCTGCCCATCCACTGCGCGAAAGGAAATCTTCCGCAGGAATTTAGACTCAATCCTTCTTCTCAGGGAAACCTCACAGAATGGAATATGCATCAACTGTTCATTCTAAACAAATGTGGTTTAAATGTATGCATAGAAGCATGCTGTGGCTCACCCCAGTCTGAACAGAAAAACTCAACATGTGAGTTGAGAAGTAAGCATGTGACAAAGCCAAATATGAAAGGTTGAACATGATTTGTGTTATGTAACCTGTTATGGCCATGTGCTATAAAACAGCAGAGAGGGCTCCTTGTTCGAGAGCTCTGCCAGGGCTCTCCTACATATTGAATGGTCTTGTTGAAGTGAATTGAAGCTCGAACCCATTCTGCCCAGCATCTGAGTACAAAATCCCACAGGAATTCAGGCAGCCAGGCCTAGTCTCTGAATGGCTGATCCTGCAACCTGTCCCCATGTTGCCATGGATCCACTGTGGTCACTGCCTCTCAGCCAATGAGGTGAGGTGCTGCAAGTTCCTTGTGATGTCGCTGCCTTGCAGGCTCTGCCCTGGCCAGCCAGCATCTGTGCTCTCTCCCTACTCCGAAGAGCTATTCACTGCTCAAAATGCCCACAGCCAGGGCCTGCCTGTTTGCTGGGTACAGAGCCCATGGGCTGCAGTTATTCAGGGAGAGGTGAACATATGACTCAGAGCCTGATACAAAGCTGATTTTCAGAGAATGTGTTTCCTGTGTGCTGGCTTCTTAGCAATCAGGAGCTAAAAGTTGAAGAAGGACATTTAGATGGATGAATCTGTCTTTTAGCAACTTTCTGTATTCTCTAATGGACACTGACTTCCTCAAGGGGTTGTAGGTTCAAGTCCCACCTGAGAAGTACTCTCACTAAAAATTATCTTCCTTTGGTCCCTGAACAGTGAATGCTCCATAGTGGCTGTCTCTCTTTCTACAGCTGTTCAGCTCACTAGCAAATGGTGGTGTTAGGTGCACATCTGAGTGCTAAAGCCCAGGGCTATGTCTGGGCTGGCCTGATTTTCTGCAAATGCTTTTACAGTCGTGCCCGACAGAAGATTTTTGCGAAGCCCGAT
>CM033444.1:32500289-32512894 GCA_019425775.1 Rafetus swinhoei | reverse complement strand
CTATAATACCATGGGAAGGGATCCTTTGCCAGCTTCTTAACTAGTAGCTCATTTAGGCATGTTTACACGGCAGGGCAAAAGTCAAACTAAGATACACAACTTCAGCTACTTACTTGTGTAGCTGAAGTCGAAATAGCTTCTCAGCTTTTGGTGCTGTCACCAGCAGGTAGTGGAAGGAAGAGAACTCTCCCTTTGACTTGCCTTACTCTTCAGCTGTGTCTAGACTGGCCAGTTTTTCCAGAAAATCAGCCACTTTTCTGGAAAAACTTGCCAGCTGTCTACACTGGCCGCTTGAATTTCCGCAAAAGCACTGACGATCTCATATAAGATTGTCAGTGCTTCTTGCGGAAATACTATGCTGCTCCCATTCGGGCAAAAGTCCTTTTGCGCAAAACTTTTGCAAAAGGGCCAGTGGACAGCCCAGATTTGTTTTCATAAAAAAGCCCGATGGTGAAAATGGCAATCGGGGCTTTCTTGCAAAACCACGTCTAGATTAGCACGGGCGCTTTTCCACAAAAGTGCTTTTGCGGAAAAGCGTCCGTGTCAATCTAGCTCTTTCATAAATGCTTTTAACGGAAAAACTTTTCTGTTAAAAGCATTTGCGAAAAATCATGCCAGTCTAGACGTAGCCCAGCAGTACAGACATAGCCTGAGTGTGCAGGAGGCAGAACTTCCTTTAAAACCCTAACATTTCTGCTATTTAACTCTGCCCAATGAGTACCAGGCACAGGAGCCTCTCCCAGCTTCCCCTTTGGCCCCTGCCTCCCTCTGAAAGAGACGTTCCCTGCCTGCCACGGGCAGCGTGTTCTGTTATTCATGGGCTCTGGGAAATCACACCCAGAGCAGCAGGGGGCAGGACTCAGCACCAATGTTCTCTTCAATCTTCTCCATCCATGTGTGGAATGCATTTTTCAACGTGCACTGAGGCATGTACATGTGCACCACCAGTTGAAACAAAACTAGCTGTGGACTTTCTGCTAATCACCTGGGCAGTATTTGAATCTCTCCTGAGCTGCTGCCCAAGCACTCAGACCTCCCATTACCAGTCCCTGCTGGTTCATAGCCACAGGCACCTACCAGACACTCCTGACTTCTCCTCTCTCCCGTCGCTTTCCATCCCAGCAGCTTTTCTCTCTCTTCCCTCAGAGTCTTCAAATGGGCCTGGATTTTCCCTGAGGAAACAGAAATGAGCTGGGAGATTTCATTGTGAGGCTGAGAGGGGTGGGGAATGGGGCGTTTTCCCACTCACAGCCCCAGTGACTGTTGGTCCCAGTCGCTGTGTGACATCAGGACCCACCAGCGAGATGAAACCTTATTAATGCACCCTGGGAGTGTGTCAGAATTTGTCTGTTACCGAGGCAGGTTGAGTCTGATTTGTAATTAGAGAGAGCTCAGTTATCACCGCACGATATTGGTGTTTGTGAAGCGATTGGTAGTGCAGCCCATAACCAGCCCTGACTCGCACTGGGAGCAAATCAACACATCTCTGTGTGAGAGGATTGAAATAGCTAAGTGATAGCAACCCCAGGAGCCACCAGGGTTTAACCGGGCTGAGAGTTCAGCTTTGGGGCTGCACTGGTTGGACACAGCTGGGCTCGGCACCAGGGCCAGCCCATTAGTTATAGGGAGGCTCAGCAGAGCAACAACATCACTGGGCCCCTGGGCAAATCACCAGGCCCTTTTGTCTCTCCTCCCTTCCCCTGTTTGAGGAGGCCATTTGCCTGGCTTTTCACTGCGCAGTCCCAGTTCGGTGGGGCTCTGTCCCTGGCCGGTGGGGACTCAGCCCTGGTCGTGACTCTATCTGGTGAAAAAGGGACAGGAGGAGACTGAGGCTGCAGCAGGACACCTGTGAGGGTGGGGGCAGGAGGAGGTGGCACCTCCACACAGAATGACGTAGGTGGGGATGGTCTGACAGAGGCAGGGACAGGCCGAAGAGGCCACCCAAGAGTTGAGGGTGGGTCTGGGCAGGTAGGCGAGCATGTCCTGTGCTCTGGGGATGGGTCAGTGGCCCCTGTAATTAAACAGGCTGATTTGTAGTAAGTAGGGTTCAGGTTTGCCCCAGCACTGCCCTAAACCCTTTTTAGAGCAACGCCCTCTGGGCAGGTACCCGCTGCCCCAGTCCCTGGTACAGCTTCCAGCAGCAGTGCATTCTGGGAGATTCCCACAGGCTGCCTGGTGGAACTAACGGAACCGCGCTGGCTGGTCTGTGCCCAGGTACCCACAGCGGGAATTATGGGGGGTCGCAAGGGGGCTGTGAGGGGTCGCAGGGGAGGTTGTGGGGAGATTACAGGGGAATTAGGGGGTCGCAAGGGGGCTGTGAGGGGTGGAGGTTGTGGGGAGATTACAGGGGAATTATGGGGGTCGAGGGGGGCTGTGAGGGGTCCCAGGGGTTGTGGGGAGATTACAGTGGGTATTATGGGGGTCGCAAGGGGGCTGTGAGGGGTCACAGGGGAGGTTGGGGGGAGATCTGTCAGGCCCGGTCCCGTGGGGGGGGTGGAAGGGGAGAGGGGCCAGACAGGCTCCTGGGCGGGAGGTTCCGGGCGCGGGAGGGGGGCGGGGTCTCAGCTCGCGGGGCGCGGCAGGTCCGTGTCTCGCGCCGGAGGCAGGGCCCGGTGACGTCACTGTGGGAGCCGCGCGCGGGTCCCGGGCAGCCACTGGCCGCAGCCGGAGCCCCACGGGCCGCGCCCCGGGCAGGCAGCAGCGCGCAGGCGCGTCCCTCTGCTCCGAGTGGACAAGGCTGCTCCGCCCCCTCTGCTCTGATTGGTTCGTGGAGCTCCGCCCCCACCCCCTTCTGAGTCCCTCCCATCCCCGTCACTCCCGCGGCGGGAATCAGGCGAGAAGCAGAACTAGAGGGGGTTGGGGAGGTGCGGCGGGGGGGGGCTGGGAGGAAGGGGTGGGTGGGAAGCACAGCTGGCGGGGGCAGGGAGAGGTGCAGCGGCTCCGGCCGGAGGAGAAAAGGAAAAGGAAGAGGAACGGGCTGGTGGGAAGCCTGGAGAAACACCCATGCCTCCAGTGAGATTCAGGGCTTTACCCTCCACCCTGCTAGATTTATTCCCCTCGCTCTGCGGGAGAGGAAGGCTAGAACAGGGGTCTGGGGGTGCCTGGCTCCAGGGGAGGGTTAGAGCCAGGAACCGGGTGTTAAAACTTCTGACTTCTTTCCTTTTCTGTGGGTGGGCAGTGGGTGTATTGGTCACATTTGAGGCTTCCAGTCTCTGCTCTGTGAGGACTGTGGGAGCTGGTGTTTGGTGGGGCAGGCAGGGGAAAGGAAGGGATTCTGGAAAGCAGGATTCCTGGGTTTCTTTTCTAGCCACGCCACTTCTCCCCTCAGGGCCTTTAACTCCACATTGTTTACTTATATTTCACTAAATATCGTATTGGCAGGTTTTGTTTGATTTGTTAACATTGTGAAGCCAATTTCTGCTGAGATGTGTTTTAGTAGTTAAATTCCTGGACTGCCATTGCTCCTTAAAAGTGCTGTCACATGGTTGGAAATGGAAATAATAATAAAATGCATCCCACGGGCGGGCCCACGCATGCGCCGTGCGCCAGAGGCTGCACTGCCCAAGCTTGGGGCACCAAAATGACTCGGGCCCGCCCTGCTTTGATGATAGCATAAGCATCCATGGGCTTAAAGTGCAGGAAGGAGGTTTAGGTTAGACATTAGGAAAAATATCCTGTCTGGGTGGTGAAACACTGGAATAAATTGCCTAGGGAGGTTGTGGAATCTCCATCTCTGGAGGTATTCAAGAGCAGGTGAGACAGACACCTCTCAGGGATGGTCTAGATGGTGCTTTGTCCTGTCATGAGGGCAGGGGACTGGACTTGAGGATCTCTCAGGGTCCTTTCAGTTCTAGCATTGCATGTTTCTGTGATTGAAGTGGTTTCTCAAGGGTCTTTGGTCCATTTCACACCCCAGTTCCTCCATGCTCGAAACCCTTAGTTGTGTGGTTACAACACAGGCCTGTCCCCTCCCACCAGGGGTCACCCACCAGGCACTTTCACACCCTCCTGGGACAGAGTCTCTGAGACGGATGTTAGAGAAGAGCAGAAGTTCCAAACCTGCCACTCTGGGGGTTCCGTGACATTGTCCCTGAGGGCAGCACCCTCCCTCCCCACTGCACATTGGGATTGGTAAGGGCAGGAACTGGCTTTTCCTTCCCTGCCCCTTGATCGCAGGATAGTCAACTTGCCCACGGTGAGGCAGTGAATGGGTCTGGACAGGTTGGGGGCTGGGAACCTCTCTCCTGACCTCTTGCCCCTTCTGCTCTCGCCAGTCCCCCTCCAGTCCTCTCCCCTCTGCTGGGAGCACTGGTGCCTGCCCGGTGTCCATGGGCATTTACTCTCCAGTGGGAGCCTGGCTGTGTCACTGAGGCAGCAACTCTGGGACCCACAGGCCCCCCCCCCAGCACAAACTCATGCTGGAAGAGGCTGGTTTGGCTGAGTCACTTTCCTGGCCCTCCCAAGCTTTGTACCCCAGTTTTCTCGCTTGCCCCTGGAGCTGCCCCAAGGGGCAAGTAACAGGCACCAGGGAACATCCCCACTTGGGGTGGGCACAGAGGGTGTAGCCAGACAGGAACCCCCCCGTAACATCCATTTTTGCTTGCCTGGAGCACACAGGACACACACAGAGCAGTAAAATCAGCATAGTCTTTGAGGCCTTGACAGAAGGCCCGGATATGCTGGCTGCAGTGACCCTGGACAACTGTAAGCATAGATATGCGGTGATCGAGCTAATCGCTGACCAAGAGGCTGCAGAGGAGTGCCCTTGACTGAAACCTATATTGATACGAAACACACACTCATCCGGGGAGGAGGAATCTCCTGCCAGTAAAGAATGTCCAGTACTCACAATTTAGTTATCTCTCTTGCAAGTGTAAATTAAGTTGAAACTCCCTTGTAAGAACTGGCGTCACAAAGACGGACCAACACAATTTGGCACCATAGATAAGAAAGATGATGCGTGCCCTAGGGGTATAAAGATGGGTCCAGCAGCACACTCACTTTGAGCGTCAATCTACCATCTATCTGCTGGTCAGGTTAGGTGATTGGCCTCCCGAGGTTCCACGGGGATGCCCACCTCGTATTCATCTTTCCTAGGAATTGAGGGACCGGCTTGACCCGCTGGAGTCGAGAGGCACAGAAGGGGGTAAAAATTGTACCTGGATGTGTCCTTTGTCTTAAGTGTACACATAGACTTAGAGCTCTTTAAAGATTAAGCTGTCACTTGGTACCATTATTTCTATTTTCTATCTTTATTTTCTTTGTAACCATTTTTAAGATCTATATTTGCTAGCAGTTAAGAAATAGAGCGATAGCTGTTGTAACCATATGATTCATAAGCTTCTTTAATAAACCTGTAACTGTTTAAGCTTTAACCTGACTCCTTCAGTTGGTGTAACAGAACAAAGCACAATTTAAAGAACTCCAGCTGGTCATAAGGGACAGATATAGGGAGAGCTGGGGCATTTGGATCGTGTCGCTTCCAGAGGACAGATCCGTGGGGCATCTCTCAGTCTTCCCTAGGCTGCCCGCTGCGAAGGGATCCTGTATCCTAGCAGTCAAAATCTGGGATGTAATAAGCTCTCCCCGTAAACTCTGGGGCGTCTGTCAGCCTGTTGGCTGCCCGCCGCGAAGGGACCTGGTCCTAGCGGTCAAAGACATGGACGTTAAACTTCTCGGGGCGCCCGTCGGTCTTCTCTAAGGCCGCCCGCTGCGACGGGACCTTGTGTCCCAGCAGTTGAAGACTCGGGTGTATAACACACACACACAGCCCTGACCATCGGCTGACAGAGGCGCTGCAGTGAAGCGTCTCCTGCTACGGACCCGCTGCTCAACCTGGGCTCCCAGATCATGATGTCGGAGGCAGCAGCATCTGATCCAGGAAACTCAGCCAGCTCTAGGGCCCTGTATCCTGAGCAGAGACAGACACCAGCCTCCTCTGCCTGTGCAGTATCCAGAAGTCCATCCCCATATTCCCAACCTACCCTCCCCAGGCTGCCCCAGCCCCAGAGACAGCTCAGCAGATGTGGATTCCATTACCCCAGCTGGACTCGCCAGAACTGAACCAGGCCCAGAAAACCAGGATTTTTATCTGAACTGGAACCAGACTTAAGAAAAAAACCTAAACTTCTCAGTCCCACTGCCCTGGGACCATCTGCTCCCCCAGGACAAGGGGGCTCCAGCCAGTGTTAAGTTCAGTGTTGGATAAAACAGAAGCAAAAGCTGCTCCGCTCTCACCGCAGAGGAAGCCACTAAAGAGCGCAGGGACCTGGTTGTGCTCCCGGAACAGCCTGCCCCTGCCGAGGGGAGAAGCCTCCCCAGGTGCAGAGGGGAGATGGGGGAGGAGAAGCAGGGGGGCCCCCAGCCCCAGAAGTTACCAGCTTGTCCAGCCTTGCACAGCCCCTCCCACATCCTCTCTGCTTTGCTTCAGCCCCCTGTGCCCCCGTGCCAGCTCTGCCCCCCAGACCCAGAACTCTTCCCCGTCCCCTTCCCCCGAATCCCTACTCCCCCGCTCCGCTCCGCTCCGCTCATGGCTGTCCCGCCCCCTGCAAGCTCCCCCCTTACCTTCCCCTCCCCTCAGCGTGCAGTGAGCAGGGCCCCACGATCGCAGCTCCCCAGGCAGCTCCCGAGAGCCAATCACAGCCCGAGTTGCTCTTTGAACTGGTGAGCGCCCAGCTCCTCCGCGCGACGAGTAACGGCACCAACGGCTGCTTCATAAGTCGCGCCTCAGCGCGCGCAGTGACAGCAACCCAGGGGCCAATCGCAGCGGGGTGGGCGGGGCTTAAGCAGGGGCAGGGGAGAGGAGAGGTACTGAATGGGGGGGAGGGGTGACATCGCGCATGCGCAGCGGGTCAGTGACTCCGGTACCAGCCCAGTCCCAGGGCTTCGTTCTGCGGGCGGGGCCCCAGGCTGCTGCCGCCTCTCGGAGCCAGGCGGGCTGCAGGCGGGCGGGCATTTGCAGCGCGTGTAACAACACGGGGCAGGGGCTCGCTCACTGCCGGGCTGGAGTGGGGGCGCGAGGGGGCTGGGCCGGCGCCGGCGCGTGCCGGGATGTCCCTTGAAAACTGTCACGTGACCAGCCCCAGCCTCGGTGCGTCACTGTTGGGGGCGGGGCTCTAGCACCTCTGCCGGGCGCTGCGGGGGGCGGGACCCCACGTGACTGCGCGGGGCCGGGGGCGGCTGCGGCGGGTTCGAGCGCGCGGCGCTGGGACCGGCCCGTTGCTGCAGGCGCCGGGGAGAGACGCGCAGGTCACGTGGGTTCGGGCCTCTGGTCAAAGCGCGTGTCCCGGGGCAGCGCTGGGGGAGCGGCTGGGCCCCGCCCGACAGGCACGTGCTCCTGGGCACCCCAGTCCCCCTCCCGCAGCTCTTGTGCCTTTCGAGGAGAGCGGCAAAACGGGCGGCTGCACCAGTGGGGCTGCTCCTGTCCCTGCTGGTGCCCGCGCCCCCTGCCCCCTCCCGTGGGAACACACGTTCCTCGGGCGGGTCCTGTGTGTGTCAGAGGTGGAGGGGCAGCAGGAGGGTGGGCGCCCTCTTCCCCCATCGACTGGTTGAGCAGCGGTTGGACAGTCCGCCTGCCACTAGATTCGCTGATTAATTGAAATTTAACTTCCCTAGTAAGGGTGAAAGCCCCTTTGACATGTCTCCAAATGCCCCTCTCCCCTGCCAGGCTGCAGAACACCCAGCTCAGCTCCTGGCCAGCAGTGCCAGGGACAGGAAATGGCCGTGGCAGAGCCCGTGATGTTCAAGGAAGTGGCTGTGTATTTCTCTGAGGAGGAACGGGCTCTGCTGTACACCGGCCGGAGAGCCCTCTACTGGGATGTGATGCAGGAGAATTATGAGGTTGTGAGCTGGCTGGGTGAGGATTCCTGCCCCCTTGGGCATCAGAAGCTGGGTGGGCTCTGGAGCAGCTGGGTTGGGTTGGGTTTGGTTCAGGGTCTCTCACTGCCCCTTCCCCCAGTGTCAGGAGTATCTGCCCAATAACCCTGGCTCCTGAGTGAGAGGCTGTCCCCTCCACCCCTCGCAGGGGGAAGTAGGTTCAAGGACGGAGCAGTGGTGCTGCTCTTCCCACAGCCAATGTTTCCATGGGCTTCCCACCATCTTGCCCATGTTGTGCCTTGGCCGGAGGTGTGACTAGAAGGGCCCAGGCAGGAACGACAGGTACCAGAGAACTTTGTGGACAGAGAATCCAGCAGAGCTCTAGCTCCCCAAGGGCTTTCTCAGAAAGTCCTAGTGACCTGCTATGTGGCAGCTGCAGTCTGAGCCCTGCCTGGGGTCTCAGTGTCAGACCTGCCAGCCCTCACTAGAGCTCCCCCTTCTGAGCAGCGTGTTCCTGTCCTGCCCTGGGATGGGGGCGGATGGAAGGGGCCATGAGGGAGACTGAGTTGTACCCTAGAGAGTGCACCAGAGCACTCAGCTACCCCCAGGAATCCACTGGGCCATTCCCGAGGTGGGGGTAGATGCACCTTTACTGCAGGTGAGTGTGTCCTGGGGTCTTGTACCAGCCAGACCCAGTCCCTGCAAGGTGGGGAAGGAGCCTCTCTGGGAGGGCGACTCAGATCCTGGCTCTGGAAGCAGTAATGGCACAGACCTTAATGAATAAGATCAATTCTTGTTTATTTGCACCCCCAGCAGGATTTCCAGTTTCCAAACCTCATGTACTGTCCCAGGTGAAGCGAAAGGAAGAGCTGGGGATCCTAGATCTCCAGGACTGTGAGGAAGGGGAGATCATCAGTGATGCCCACACAGGTGAGTAATCAGCTAAACTGACTCAGAAACTAATTTCTGTATCCTCATAGCAGGTGTCACTTGTACATTTTCATCAAGTCTCACTGAACCCTTCAGCCTGTCTTCAATTCCAGTCTGAGGGTTATGGGGAAGGAGGGTGAACTCAACTCATGATAATTCAGTCTTTCCGGCCATTTTTGGGCGTGTTCCCCTTTTCTATTTCTCTTTAGAGTTTCCTTTCAGCTTAGCACAGGGAATGACTCTTGCCTGGATTCTGCCTCTCTTCCAGCAGGTGATGGGATGCTGAGTGAGAACCATGAGAAAAATCTTCAGCAGGAAGGACTTGAGCAAATGGGTCCATGTGGAAAGTTATTGGGAAGATCTGAAGGGCGTGATTCTCAGATTTCTGAGCAGGGAAAGACTTGTGAGAGTAAGCATAGCCTGAGAAACAGCAGGGAAACCATCCAGGAGAGGGACGGGGTGAATCCAACACATGGTCTGATAGTGCTTTATAGACTAACAAAATACGTAGGTGGTATCATGAGCTTTCGTGGGCACAGTCCACTTTTTCAGATGGCTGGAGTTTAAGTAGAAGGGTCAAAACAAACACAGAAACTGTTCAACGGAAAATCCCCAACAACAGTCACCTTGTGCTTGTAGTGACTGTGCAACTGTTCCTAAGCACGAAAGATCCCACACAGGCGAAAAACCCTTCAAATGCTCTGACTGTGGGAAAAGCATCAGTCAGAGCTTAAATCTTTTTAGACTTCTGAGAATCCACCCAAGGAGAAACCAAATAACAGAGGTGGGGAAAACCTCTCATCAAGCAGAATTCAGGCCAACTTGGGCTTTGATCCTGCCCGTGAGGCAGTGCCAGGCCCTGCCTCCTTACGGGCATGTGCAGTGAGGGAAGGAGCTCAGCCTTGCCTCTCTTCCTGCCGTGCAGCCTCTGGAGAGGAGACAGCGCTTGGGCTGAGGCTCCTCAGTGGCACCTCAGCCATACAACCTGGGGCCAGTCTCGGAGGTTCCAAGGCACCGCTGCCACTGCACCCCTGCCTTCGAGACCAGCTCATGGCCACAGCCTTAGATTCTTGTGCTTCCAAGGCCATGTTGCCATGGCTGTGGTGCCTCTGGGGGCGAGCCCTTGGCTTCGTGGTTGTGGCCATGGCGCCTACAGTCCTGGGCTATGTGGCTGCAGCAGTGACCTCTCTGGCCTCCCGGGCTGACCTGCAGCTGCATGGCTACAGCAGCAGTAGGACCTCCCTCTGGGGCAGCCGCTACAGCATGGGTGGAGATGCTGCTCCATGGGAGTATGAAACTAGGTAACGTTCTCCTCATTCCCAGACCTGTACCACCCAAATTCCTCGCTTCCCTCCCCACAACACCCAGCACCCCAGCTTGCTGACACCTCCCTTGTTCTTGCACCCTCTCTCCTGGCCACACACTGCACCCTCCCTTGTTCCTGCTCCCTCCTGGCCAGATACCCTACTCTCAGCTTGCCTCTGTGCCCCAGCTCCCTCCCAGATCCTGCAGCCCATTCCTATCCTAATTACTGGTAGCCCAGCCTCACATTCTGTATTCCTCATTTTGTCCCCACCCCAGAGCATAATGTGTTCCATAAAGTGCACCAACTCCAGAACCCCAGAAAAGTGATTCTGGTCTATGGGATTCTCTCATTCCTTCCTCTCACCCTGTGAGACTGGGGCACCAGAGGAATGAAGTGTCTCAGTTGAGACATCAGTGGGGAAGTTTTGAGGGGTGGTGTGTTTTGGTTTTTGGGGGTTTTGGCTTCTCACTTGTGTGGTCCCCAACTGATTTTTCTGTGGGTCAGTGCCCCCACCCAAAAGTGGTGCTCCACTCCTGCCTTAAATAAAGAAAAGATTGAAATATTTTGTGTTGGTCATAAACAGGGCTCGCTGAGCAGCGGCGAGCCCTGCTCGCCAGCCGCTCGGCTCTGCGCCGGCTCTTCCGGAATGTAATCTACTCACCACAGGCGAGTAGATTACATTGTTTGTCGAGCCCTGGTCATAATGTTTTACTTTATTTAAAATGAAGTTTCACAGTGTAACACAAGAAAGTCACAATGTTCTGTTTTATAATGTAAATGAAACTGATTTCCCCAGCTGCTGTATTAGTAAAATGGTTCAAGTGAATTATATAATTAACTGAGACTGTGGAAAGGTTTGCATGGGCTCAGATTGTCCACAGGTTGTGCAGTAGAGAGAGTGTGGCCAAAACACAGGCCTCGCTGTGAGTAGGATTTGAACTTGTGCAGGGAAACCCTATTGGATTTCTAGTCCAACACCTTAACCACTCAGCCATCACAGCTGTGAGCACAGCACTGCCCCTGGGCCAGGGAAACTGGCAAATAATCCCAGTGCCCAGGCCTGGCAGCACCTGCCCCACAGAATTCACACAGCAAACCTGGCTCCCCGAGCACAGGAGGAGTTGGGAGACTCGTTGTTGGGCTGTGGGGTGAAGCATCAAACCAAGCCCTGTGGGGCCTGTGAGTGTTGCTGTCCTGCTGTACAGACAGGGCTATGGAAACAGGGAGAGCCCAGCTCCTGATCCACCCACTAACGTGCTGTTTGATGCTGAACTTTCAGCCTTCTGCTCTTGGGATTCTCTGTTGAGGTGAGAAGAACCAGGGAGTGGGAGACACCAGCTCTCTAACAACGCACCCTAAGAGGGTGTCTGCGGGGCAAAGGAAACCGAGAATGAGGAGAACTGGAGGGAGCTCCCAGGGGTGTTCACTGAAGGGTTGAGCATCTTCAATACCTAGGCAAATTGCATCTCTTGTTTCTAGTTTAGGGTGCTGTTTAGATGCACCCTTAGGCTACGTCTACACTGCAGGCTTCTTGTGCAAGAGCGTGTCCACGCTGCCACGTGCTTTGGCACAAGAGATGTGCCATAGGAGCAGAAGAAACAGGAAGTAGCAGCAGAACAATAAGTAGTAGCAGGAGAAGGAGCAGAAGTAAGCAGAGATAGCAGAAGCAGCAGCAGAAGACACAGTGGAAAACAGTATCAGCAGTCAAAGAAATAGCAACTAAAGAAGCAGCAGCAAAATCAGAAGAAGAATTAATAAGGTACAGGAAGTAGTAGCAGCAGAATAAATAGCACCAAAAGAAGAAGAAAAAAGAACAAAAGAAACAGAAGAACCAGCAGAAGAAGCAGCAGCACAAACAAAAGAAGAAAAAGCAGAAAAACAAGTAGGAGCAGGAGAAGCAGCTGCAACAGAAGCAGATGAAGCAGCAGAAAATGAAGGAGCAGCAGCAACCTCACAAGAAGCAGATGCGGAAGAAGTAGCAGCACAGAAGCAGCAGCAGAATAAGAAGAAGCTGCAGCAGAAGAGCAGAAGAAAGAGGCAGTAACAGCAGCAGTGGCAGAAGAAGAAAAGTAGCAGCAGAATAAGTATCAGCAACAAAGGAAGCAGGAGCAAAAGCAGCAGAAGAATCAACAAAAGAAACAGAAGAAGCAGCAGGAGAAGAAAAGAAACAGCAGAAGAATCAGAAGCAGAAGAAGCATCAGCAGCAGATGCAAAGAGCAGTGGCATCATTAGAAGAAGCATCAGCAAAAGAAGAAACCAAAAAGGAAGTGTTGCAAAGCAGGCTTCTTCTGACCATGGCCTTCACGTATAGCCCATCCAGCCACACAAAGCAGCTCACAGAAAATGTAGGCCTCTGTCACACTTTGAGAAAGCATAACTTGTAAGCGCACAATGCAGTTGTCTGTGAACGGAATTTGACCTTACAGGCATCCTGAGACTCTCAGGCACCAGAAAACAGGGAGGTGAGCATGACTAGATAGCGCCTAGCTGCAGTTACAGATAAGCCTTGTTTGACCATAGCTTGACCGGTCTTAGAGGCAAGAGAAAAAGAAAA
>CM033444.1:32425190-32500189 GCA_019425775.1 Rafetus swinhoei | reverse complement strand
TTCATTCATTATATTTTCTTTATAACACTGTATATTCTAATTAGCCCAAGAGCAACAGTGTGATCTTGCTGAACCACAAGGATCCTGCTGATCTCCTTCTGTCGTGACATCAGATACACACACAAGCAGTTTGCCTGGTGCATCTTTATTAAGGGCCTGGAAGACTGTTGTTCCCTGCGATCCCCTGCCCTGATCACTGGGTGTTCTCCGTCCCCCTCCAGCACACCAAACCCCACAGCTCTGCTCCCCTCACTGCCCTCTGGCTCCCACAGCCCTGCCCCTTCAACTGCTCTGCCCAGTGCCCCTGGGTCCTAGTGCCCTGGACTCTGGGGCTGCTCCTCTCCTGTGGGCCATGGCTCCAGCTCATTTGGGTTCTTGTGGAGTCAGATTGCCCCAGGGCTATAGGAACTACCCCCTCCCCAGCTCTGCAGGGCTCCCTGCTGCTGAGCTGTTATCACACATACCCCCTCCCCTTTGCTGCTTCTGCCAGTCCCCACCCTGCAGCCCCTGGGCAGTGAGCTGGGACATTCCCACCCCAGTGGGGCCCCTCTCCCGACTGATTGGCCCAGGGGTACAGGGTCGGATTGGGGGGGTGCATCTGTCAGTTTCCCCTCCTGCCTCTCTCCAGCCTTTCCTGCAGGGTTGGGAGGTGCTGGTCCCCCATCTCCCCCCCGGTCATCAGCCCCTAGGGCAAGGGTGCAACGTTGCCATGGATACAGGATAAGTCTGTCACAATGAGCAACCTCCGCCTTTGCCCGTCCCCCTCAGGGGTGCCAGAACAAGGGGCCAAGGGCAGCTGGAGGGTCCATGGATCTGCCCAGACAGCTCTTACTGTGACGTGAATGGGATAAGAACCACAGGGGCAGTTGTGGGAAACCTGACTCTCCACCTGCCCTGGGTGGGGGTGTGGACATGGGCCCCCCCCACCAGTGTTCCCTGTAAGCTGAGCACTTGGGCAGCCATTCAGGTGCGGCCCAGCTGATTAGCAGAGCCTGTGTTTCTGAGTGGTGCACATCTGCACCTGCCTTAGTGCACAGAATTTATTCCACACATAGATGGAAACAAATTTGAGGGAACCCTGCCCTGGCCCCAGCAGGACAGCCTGAATGACAGACAGCCTGCTCCCTCCCCAAGCCCCACAACACACTGGTTTCTGCCTGTCCCAAAGGAGCGTTTGCCCCAAGTCACTGGCACCTCCTGGCTGAAAGCAAACCCAGTGCCTGCAGCCAATCCTATGGCACTGTCACGAACGGTTTACTGGCCAAGAGAAGGGAATGAGTTACTCACAGAGCGAACGCACCAGCCGGACACGCACACGGTGCGCTCCTGCCTGGCCCAAGGGAATAGAGCCACTCATACTCGGCAATGACTCAGGGTCAGGGCTAACTTCCTCCACCTCTCCCCCTGCCTGCAAATTGTCCAGCTTAGCTGGAGGAGAATCAGAGACTCTTTATTGCCCCCTCCACAGCCTCTGTGGCATTTCCCTCCCCCGCTGGGATTTCAGCAACTGATTCCCTACCCCTGCTAACAACCCCTGGGATGGACTCAGCCACATTATAGCAGTCAAGCTACGCAAAATGTGTAGCGCATTTTGCATAGCTTTTTTCGGGGGGAAAAAAGAGTGGCTGTGTAGACCTAACCTGACTCTGGTCAGTCAACACCTGCAGTGGAGTTCAAGGCCCCACCTGAAAAAATCATGGAGTCAGTAGGGTTGGTGTGGTAGAAACTGAGGGCATGTCTGCACTAGGAAAGTATTTCAAAATCACTTCTTTAAAAATAAGAACTTTCATAATAGCTATTTCAAAATAGCACATCCCCACGACAGGGCAGCCTCAAAATCAGTCAGATGGTGGCTCCCACAATGTGGAGGCACAACCTCGTTTCTGGGCACCAATTACTTTGAATGACTCCGAGGAGTTGTTATTTCAACATTGCAGCAGCGGAGCAGCCATGCTACTGCAATTTCAAAATAACTATTTCAAAATAAGTGTGATTCTCTTGGGGTGCATCTACATGGCATCTGAAACCCAAAATAAGCTATGTAATTGGCTCTATGCAAATTGAGTAGCTTATTTTATGTCTCTTTCAAAATAGCATATTTTGTCATTTGGTGCGGTCTACACACAGTGTCAAATTTTAAAATAAAGTGCTATTTCAAGACCTCTCTTATTCCTTGTAAAGTGAGGCTTTATAGGGATGTGGAAATAGCATGTCCGCTATATTTCTTTATTTCACAGGCCCAAATATACATGGACGCATTCAAAAGATGTGGGGGGGCTATTTTGGGATCCTCTGGTATCCTAAATAACTTTGCTGTGTAGAGATGCCCTTGGAAAGCAGGAGTTATTATTTCAAAATAACTGGCTTGGTAGTGGGGACTCTCAGCTTTTAATTTTGAAATAATCCCCTAGTGTAGATGAGGGCTGACCTCCTGGGAGGAGGCTGACACAGAAGAACAGGGCTGTTGGCTTTAGCTGCCTCCTGCCCTTGCTTCTCTCTTGTTAATTCTGCGCCCTCAGGTAGGAACTTTCAAACCGAAGTAGGCAGGGCCCCACCTGGGGTATGCAACCCAAACCCTGAGACCAAGGGACATACAATCCAGATGTTCAATGTTTGCTGCACTAGGAAAGTATTTCAAAATACTCCTCCTAATCCTGCCAAACTTCAACCAAGGCCAACCTACTCTTGCAGAACGAGCTGGAATGGATCCATCTAGATGCCCTGAATGCCCACTTTCTGAAGGTATTTGAATTGCCTCTCAAGCCTCTTGCCATGACCCCAGGGCTACGCCTACACTGCAGGCTTCTTGGGCAAGAACTCTTTTGCGCAAGAGTTCTCGCACAAAAATTCTTGTGCAAGAGCGCCCCACACATCTATGGCAGTGTGGACGCCTCTGCGCAAGAAAGCTTTATAGGCCATTTTAGCCATAGTGGTCTCTTGCGCAAGAAACCCCTGTTGCCTGTCCACACTGCCTTTTCTGCAAGAGCTCTTGCGCAAGAGCGCTTATTCCTCATGGGGAGAGGAATAACTCTTGCGCAAGAAGCCCTTTATTCTGATGCTTTACTGTAAATTTACTTGCGCAAGAACGCGCGTGTAGTGTAGACTCTCTGCAAGTTTTTGCTCAAGAATGGCCATTCTTGCGCAAGAAGCCTGCAGTGTAGACGTAGCCCAAGTGTTTCTTCTTTTTCTGCTGCTGCTACTTCCTGTTTCTTATGCTGCTGGGGCTCATTATTCTTATTCTTCTTCCACTGCTGCTTCTGCAGTGCTGCTCTTTCTGCTGCTGCTTTATGTGTTTCTGTGGCTGCTCCTTCTCCTGTCCCTACTTATTTTCATTCTTCTTCTTCTGTTGCTGCTTCTTCTTCAGCGACTGTTACTGATGTTAGCGACTTTTTTTCTGCTGCTGTTACTTCTCCTGTTTATATCTGCTGCTGCTTCTGTTCCTGTTATTTCTTCTTCTGCTAATTCTGTTGCTTCAACTGCTTTTTCTTTTCCTACTGCTGCTGCTACTTTTCTTCTACTTCTGCTGCTGCTTCTACTTTTTGTGTGCCGCTTTCTGCTGTCTCTGCTTCTTCTTCTGTTGCTCCTTCTCCTGCTGGTCCTTCTTTGTTTCTGCTACTGCTGCTGATTTTTCTTTTCATCTGCTTCTGATGCTGCTTCTTCTGCTACTGCTGCTACTTGTTTTTCTGCTTCTCCTTCTGCTGTTTCTTTTTCTGCTGCTGCTACTTCGTTCCTCTCCTTCTGTGACTTATTTTTATTCTCCTGCTGCTTCTTTGGTTTCTGCTGCTGTTCCTGCCTCTTTTGTTCTGCTTCTTCTTCTGATGTTTCTTCTGCTGCTGCTTGTTCTTCTGATTTGATTCTGTGGCTTCTTCTGCATCTGCTGCTGCTGCTGCTGCTTCTGCTTCAGCTGAGGTTTCTTCTATTTCTTCCGCTTCTTCTTATCCTGCTGCTACTTCTGCTGCTGTTGATGCTTCCTTTCTTCTGCTGCTGCTTCCTTTGCTGTTTCCATTTTTCTGCTGATGCTGCTACTTCTTCTGCTTCTTCCTGTTACACTTTGGTTTGGTGATGTGATGGGAGCCTCAAGGGTTAAAGCCAACTACCCAGTGAAAACTACTGGATGATGGTGAAACAAATGATTTTTATTAAGTGATCAAAACCAACAATTAACAAGTAGGTGTTTAAACTAGCAATTGCTCAGTACTTTTACAGCGTAAAAAAGCTTGGGCACAATTATACCCAACTGATTACAATTATTTAATTACAATTCACTTATATCAAATCACTATCCCTAATTCGCCTAAGGCAACGCAGCATACAAATGAAAAATACAAAAAACAAAGCCAAAATAATGGTAATAAAAAAACCACCCACAGCCAATCCCTCCAATGTCACTTTAGGACAGCTGGTGGAGTTAGTCATTGATTTTTTTTTTTTTAAACTGTTACAAGTTGACAATTCCTGGGTTTTTCTTCTAACACTTACACCTGGGCTAAAATTTAACCCTATCACATAGCACAAAATCACACTATCTATACAATACAATTAATATGACTTACTTATGCTTCACAGGATTATAGGATATAATTAATGCAGCTTAACTATTAACTAAACCACTTAATAAATTTAAGCAATACTTACAAATCCAGCAACGATAACAACACAAAGACACACTAGAACTCGAAGCATGCTCAGGACTCGTGCACTATATTTGACTCGAAGGGTGGGAGGCAGCCTCAGGGTGATCAATCCTTTAGCCAGGGAAAAAGACACGTGCCCTCAATACACGGAACCTCCGTCGAACAAAGGGGTTGAGGGTCTTTTAGACAAAAATTCGATGTCTAATGCCATGCTAGGGTCTGCATTTGGCAGGGCCTGATAGGCTAGTGATAAGGTAGTATGACAATACTGCCCTATAGGAGTTTTTGTAATGTATGCGTGATCCTCGTGGACAAGACTAGATGGGGCATGGTTAGTGTGAGACAGTTGTGTTTTATTACCTTATGTTTTCTTTTTCTTGCCTCTAAGACCGGTCAAGCTATGGTCAAACAAGGCTTATCTGTAACTGCAGCTAGGCGCTATCTAGTCATGCTCACCTCCCTGTTTTCTGGTGCCTGAGAGTCTCAGGATGCCTGTAAGGTCAAATTCCGTTCACAGACAACTGCATTGTGCGCTTACAAGTTATGCTTTCTCAAAGTGTGACAGAGGCCTACATTTTCTGTGAGCTGCTTTGTGTGGCTGGATGGGCTATACGTGAAGGCCATGGTCAGAAGAAGCCTGCTTTGCAACACTTCCTTTTGGTTTCTTCTTTGCTGCTGATGCTTCTTCTAATGATGCCACTGCTCTTTGCATCTGCTGCTGATGCTTCTTCTGCTTCTGATTCTTCTGCTGTTTCTTTTCTTCTCCTGCTGCTTCTTCTGTTTCTTTGTTGATTCTTCTGCTGCTTTTGCTCCTGCTTCCTTTGTTGCTGATACTTATTCTGCTGCTACTTTTCTTCTTCTGCCACTGCTGCTGTTACTGCCTCTTTCTTCTGCTCTTCTGCTGCAGCTTCTTCTTATTCTGCTGCTGCTTCTGTGCTGCTACTTCTTCCGCATCTGCTTCTTGT
This sequence comes from Rafetus swinhoei, assembly GCA_019425775.1. Classification (NCBI taxonomy): domain Eukaryota; kingdom Metazoa; phylum Chordata; order Testudines; family Trionychidae; genus Rafetus; species Rafetus swinhoei. The sequence goes on along the minus strand of CM033444.1, from coordinate 32,494,590 downwards.
GAGGTTGCTGCTGCTCCTTCATTTTCTGCTGCTTCATCTGCTTCTGTTGCAGCTGCTTCTCCTGCTCCTACTTGTTTTTCTGCTTTTTCTTCTTTTGTTTGTGCTGCTGCTTCTTCTGCTGGTTCTTCTGTTTCTTTTGTTCTTTTTTCTTCTTCTTTTGGTGCTATTTATTCTGCTGCTACTACTTCCTGTACCTTATTAATTCTTCTTCTGATTTTGCTGCTGCTTCTTTAGTTGCTATTTCTTTGACTGCTGATACTGTTTTCCACTGTGTCTTCTGCTGCTGCTTCTGCTATCTCTGCTTACTTCTGCTCCTTCTCCTGCTACTACTTATTGTTCTGCTGCTACTTCCTGTTTCTTCTGCTCCTATGGCACATCTCTTGTGCCAAAGCACGTGGCAGCGTGGACACGCTCTTGCACAAGAAGCCTGCAGTGTAGACGTAGCCTAAGGGTGCATCTAAACAGCACCCTAAACTAGAAACAAGAGATGCAATTTGCCTAGGTATTGAAGATGCTCAACCCTTCAGTGAACACCCCTGGGAGCTCCCTCCAGTTCTCCTCATTCTCGGTTTCCTTTGCCCCGCAGACACCCTCTTAGGGTGCGTTGTTAGAGAGCTGGTGTCTCCCACTCCCTGGTTCTTCTCACCTCAACAGAGAATCCCAAGAGCAGAAGGCTGAAAGTTCAGCATCAAACAGCACGTTAGTGGGTGGATCAGGGAGCTGGGCTCTCCCTGTTTCCATAGCCCTGTCTGTACAGCAGGACAGCAACACTCACAGGCCCCACAGGGCTTGGTTTGATGCTTCACCCCACAGCCCAACAACGAGTCTCCCAACTCCTCCTGTGCTCGGGGAGCCAGGTTTGCTGTGTGAATTCTGTGGGGCAGGTGCTGCCAGGCCTGGGCACTGGGATTATTTGCCAGTTTCCCTGGCCCAGGGGCAGTGCTGTGCTCACAGCTGTGATGGCTGAGTGGTTAAGGTGTTGGACTAGAAATCCAATAGGGTTTCCCTGCACAAGTTCAAATCCTACTCACAGCGAGGCCTGTGTTTTGGCCACACTCTCTCTACTGCACAACCTGTGGACAATCTGAGCCCATGCAAACCTTTCCACAGTCTCAGTTAATTATATAATTCACTTGAACCATTTTACTAATACAGCAGCTGGGGAAATCAGTTTCATTTACATTATAAAACAGAACATTGTGACTTTCTTGTGTTACACTGTGAAACTTCATTTTAAATAAAGTAAAACATTATGACCAGGGCTCGAAAACAATGTAATCTACTCGCCCGTGGTGAGTAGATTACATTCGAAGAGCCGGGCGCAGAGCCGCTGTTGGCGAGCAGGGCTCGCCGCTGCTCAGCGAGCCCTGTTTATGACCAACACAAAATATTTCAATCTTTTCTTTATTTAAGGCAGGAGTGGAGCACCACTTTTGGGTGGGGGCACTGACCCACAGAAAAATCAGTTGGGGACCACACAAGTGAGAAGCCAAAACCCCCAAAAACCAAAACACACCACCCCTCAAAACTTCCCCACTGATGTCTCAACTGAGACACTTCATTCCTCTGGTGCCCCAGTCTCACAGGGTGAGAGGAGGAATGAGGTACAGAGCTTCCCATAGACCAGAATCACTTTTCTGGGGTTCTGGAGTTGATGCACTTTATGGAACACATTATGCTCTGGGGTGGGGACAAAAATGAGGAATACAGAATGTCAGGCTGGGCTACCAGTAATTAGGATAGGAATGGGCTGCAGGATCTGGGAGGGAGCTGGGGCACAGAGGCAAGCTGAGAGTAGGGTATCTGGCCAGGAGGGAGCAGGAACAAGGGAGGGTGCAGTGTGTGGCCAGGAGAGAGGGTGCAAGAACAAGGGAGGTGTCAGCAAGCTGGGGTGCTGGGTGTTGTGGGGGGAGGGAAGCGAGGGAATTTGGGTGGTACAGGTCTGGGAATGAGGGAGAACGTTACCTAGTTTCATACTCCCATGGAGCAGCATCTCCACCCATGCTGTAGCGGCTGCCCCAGAGGGAGGTCCTACTGCTGCTGTAGCCATGCAGCTGCAGGTCAGCCCGGGAGGCCAGAGAGGTCACTGCTGCAGCCACATAGCCCAGGACTGTAGGCGCCATGGCCACAACCACGAAGCCAAGGGCTCGCCCCCAGAGGCACCACAGCCATGGCAACATGGCCTTGGAAGCACAAGAATCTAAGGCTGTGGCCATGAGCTGGTCTCGAAGGCAGGGGTGCAGTGGCAGCGGTGCCTTGGAACCTCCGAGACTGGCCCCAGGTTGTATGGCTGAGGTGCCACTGAGGAGCCTCAGCCCAAGCGCTGTCTCCTCTCCAGAGGCTGCACGGCAGGAAGAGAGGCAAGGCTGAGCTCCTTCCTCACTGCACATGCCCGTAAGGAGGCAGGGCCTGGCACTGCCTCACGGGCAGGATCAAAGCCCAAGTTGGCCTGAATTCTGCTTGATGAGAGGTTTTCCCACCTCTGTTATTTGGTTTCTCCTTGGGTGGATTCTCAGAAGTCTAAAAGATTTAAGCTCTGACTGATGCTTTTCCCACAGTCAGAGCATTTGAAGGGTTTTTCGCCTGTGTGGGATCTTTCGTGCTTAGGAACAGTTGCACAGTCACTACAAGCACAAGGTGACTGTTGTTGGGGATTTTCCGTTGAACAGTTTCTGTGTTTGTTTTGACCCTTCTACTTAAACTCCAGCCATCTGAAAAAGTGGACTGTGCCCACGAAAGCTCATGATACCACCTACGTATTTTGTTAGTCTATAAAGCACTATCAGACCATGTGTTGGATTCACCCCGTCCCTCTCCTGGATGGTTTCCCTGCTGTTTCTCGGAGCTATGCTTACTCTCACAAGTCTTTCCCTGCTCAGAAATCTGAGAATCACGCCCTTCAGATCTTCCCAATAACTTTCCACATGGACCCATTTGCTCAAGTCCTTCCTGCTGAAGATTTTTCTCATGGTTCTCACTCAGCATCCCATCACCTGCTGGAAGAGAGGCAGAATCCAGGCAAGAGTCATTCCCTGTGCTAAGCTGAAAGGAAACTCTAAAAGAGAAATAGAAAAGGGGGAACACGCCCAAAAAATGGCCGGAAAGACTGAATTATCATGAGTTGAGTTCACCCTCCTTCCCCATAACCCTCAGACTGGAATTGAAGACAGGCTGAAGGGTCAGTGAGACTTGATGAAAATGTACAAGTGACACCTGCTATGAGGATACAGAAATTAGTTTCTGAGTCAGTTTAGCTGATTACTCACCTGTGTGGGCATCACTGATGATCTCCCCTTCCTCACAGTCCTGGAGATCTAGGATCCCCAGCTCTTCCTTTCGCTTCACCTGGGACAGTACATGAGGTTTGGAAACTGGAAATCCTGCTGGGGGTGCAAATAAACAAGAATTGATCTTATTCATTAAGGTCTGTGCCATTACTGCTTCCAGAGCCAGGATCTGAGTCGCCCCTCCCAGAGAGGCTCCTTCCCCACCTTGCAGGGACTGGGTCTGGCTGGTACAAGACCCCAGGACACACTCACCTGCAGTAAAGGTGCATCTACCCCCACCTCGGGAATGGCCCAGCGGATTCCTGGGGGTAGCTGAGTGCTCTGGTGCACTCTCTAGGGTACAGCTCAGTCTCCCTCATGGCCCCTTCCATCCGCCCGCATCCCAGGGCAGGACAGGAACACGCTGCTCAGAAGGGGAGCTCTAGTGAGGGCTGGCAGGTCTGACACTGAGACCCCAGGCAGGGCTCAGACTGCAGCTGCCACATAGCAGGTCACTAGGACTTTCTGAGAAAGCCCTTGGGGAGCTAGAGCTTTGCTGGATTCTCTGTCCACAAAGTTCTCTGGTACCTGTCGTTCCTGCCTGGGCCCTTCTAGTCACACCTCCGGCCAAGGCACAACATGGGCAAGATGGTGGGAAGCCCATGGAAACATTGGCTGTGGGAAGAGCAGCACCACTGCTCCGTCCTTGAACCTACTTCCCCCTGCGAGGGGGTGTGGAGGGGACAGCCTCTCACTCAGGAGCCAGGGTTATTGGGCAGATACTCCTGACACTGGGGGAAGGGGCAGTGAGAGACCCTGAACCAAACCCAACCCAACCCAGCTGCTCCAGAGCCCACCCAGCTTCTGATGCCCAAGGGGGCAGGAATCCTCACCCAGCCAGCTCACAGCCTCATAATTCTCCTGCATCACATCCCTGTAGAGGGCTCTCCGGCCGGTGTACAGCAGAGCCCGTTCCTCCTCAGAGAAATACACAGCCACTTCCTTGAACATCACGGGCTCTGCCACGGCCATTTCCTGTCCCTGGCGCTGCTGGCCAGGAGCTGAGCTGGAGCCAGACATGGGTATTGCAGCCTGGCAAGGGAGAGGGGCATTTGGAGACATGTTAGAAGGGGCTTTAACCCTCACTAGGGAAGTTAAATTTCAATTAATCAGCGAATCTAGTGGCAGGCGGACTGTCCAACCGCTGCTCAACCAGTCGATGGGGGAAGAGGGCGCCCACCCTCCTGCTGCCCCTCCACCTCTGACACACACAGGACCCGCCCGAGGAGCGCGTGTTCCCACGGGAGGGGGCAGGGGGCGCGGGCACCAGCAGGGACAGGAGCAGCCCCACTGGTGCAGATGCCCCGTTTTGCCGCTCTCCTCGAAAGGCACAAGAGCTGCGGGAGGGGGACTGGGGTGCCCAGGAGCACGTGCCTGTCGGGCGGGGCCCAGCCGCTCTCCCAGCGCTGCCCCGGGACACGCGCTTTGACCAGACCCGAACCCACGTGACCTGCGCGTCTCTCCCGGCGCCTGCAACAAGGGGCCGGTCCCAGCGCCGCTGGGCCAAACCCGCCGCAGCCTCCCCGCCCCGCGCAGTCACGTGGGGTCCCGCCCCGCGCCCGGCAGAGGGGCTAGAGCCCCGCCCCAACAGTGACGCAGAGAGGCTGGGGCTGGTCACGTGACAGTTTTCAAGTAATCCCCGCGCTGCCCCGCCGCAGCCCGGCAGTGAGCGAGCCCCGCCCGTGTTCTTACACGCGCTGCAAATGCCCGCCCCGCCTGCAGCCCGCCTGGCTCGAGAGGCGGCAGCAGCCTGGGGGCCCCGCCCGCAGAACGAAGCCCTGGGACTGGGCCGGTACCGACTCACTGACCGCTGCGCATGCGCTGATGTCACCCTCCCCAATTCAGTACCTCTCTCTCCCCTGCCCCTGCTTAAGCCCCGCCCACCCGCTGCTGCGATTGGCCCTGGGTTGCTGTCACTGCGCGCTGAGGCGCGACTTATGAAGCAGCCGTTGGTGCCGTTACTCGCCGCTGAGGAGCTGGGCGCCACCAGTTCAAAGAGCAACTCGGGCTGTGATTGGCTCGGAGCTGCCTGGGGAGCTGAGATCGTGGGGCCCTGCTCACTGCACGCTGAGGAGGGGAAGGTAAGGGGGAGCTTGCAGGAGCGGGGCTGGGGGCGAGGGGATGCGGGGAAGGGGACGGGGAAGAGTTCTGGGTCTGGGGGCAGAGCTGGCACGGGGGCACAGGGGGCTGAAGCAAAGCAGAGAGGATGTGGGAGGGCTGTGCAAGGCTGGACAAGCTGGTAACTTCTGGGGCTGAGGCCCCGCCCCCCCTTCTCCTCCCCCATCTCCCCTCTGCACCTGGGGAGGCTTCTCCCCTCGGCAGGGGCAGGCTGTTCCGGGAGCACAACCAGGTCCCTGCGCTCTTCGGTGGCTTCCTCTGCGGTGAGAGCGGAGCAGCTTTTGCTTCTGTTTTATCCAGCACTGAACTTAACACTGGCTGGAGCCCCCTTGTCCTGGGGAGCAGATGGTCCCAGGGCAGAGGGACTGAGTGGGGCACAGGCAGAGGAGGCTGGTGTCTGTCTCTGCTCAGGATACAGGGCCCCAGAGCTGGCTGAGTTTCCTGGATCAGATGCTGCTGCTCCGACAGCATCATGATCTGGGAGCCCAAAGACTATGATTTTACTGCAGTGGGTCCGTAGCAGGGAGACATTCACTGCAGCCCTCTGTGCCCACCCCAAGTGGGGACGTTCCTGGTGCCTGTTACTTGCCTTGGGGTAGCCCCAGGCTCTGCTGGCATCAGCTCCAGGGGCCAAGCGAGAAAACTGGGGTACAAAGCTTGGGAGGGCCAGAGTGACTTCAGCCAAACCAGCCTCTTCCAGCCTGAGTTTGTGCTGGGTGGCCTGTGGGTCCCAGAGTTTCTGCCTCAGTGACACAGCCAGGCTCCCACTGGAGAGTAAGTGCCCATGGGCACCGGGCAGGCACCAGTGCTCCCAGCAGAGGGGAGAGGGCAGGAGGGGGACTGGGGAGAGCAGAAGGGGCAAGAGGTCAGGAGAGAGGTTCCCAGCCCCCAACCTGTCCAGACCCATTCACTGCCTCACCCTGGGCAGATTTCCTTCCCTGCCCCTTGATCAAGGGGCAGGATAGTCAAAAGCCAGTTCCTGCCCTTACCAATCCCAATGTGACAGTGGTGAGGGAGGTGCTGCCTCAGGGACAATGTCAGGGAACCCCCCAAAGTGGCAGATCTGGAACTTCTGCTCTTTTCTAACATCCGTCTCAGAGACTCTGTCCCGGGGAGGGTGTGAAAGTGCCTGGTGGGTGACCCCTGGTGGGAGGGGACAGGCCTGTGTTGTAATCAGACAACTAAGGGTTTCGAGCATGGAGGAACTGGGGTGTGAAATGGACCAAAGACCCTTGAGAAACCACCTCAATCACAGAAACATGCAATGCTAGAACTGAAAGGACCCTGAGAGATCCTCAAGTCCAGTCCCCTGCCCTCATGACAGGACAAAGCACCATCTAGACCATCCCTGAGAGGTGTCTGTCTCACCTGCTCTGAATACCTCCAGAGATGGAGATTCCACAACCTCCTAGGCAATTTATTGCAGTGTTTCACCACCCAGACAGGATATTTTTCCTAATGTCTAACCTAAACTCCCTTCCTGCATTTTAAGCCCATGGCTGCTTATGCTATCATCAGAGCAGGGTGGGCCTGAGTCATTTTGGTGCCCGGCTCAGGCGCGGGCGCACACTGGCCCCGTCACGTGGGGACCGCCTCAGGTGCGGGCCTGCTTCTGGGGCGCACAGCGCCTGCACAGGCCGCAAGCCGCCAGGCGCATGCAGGCGCATGGCCTGCCGGCCCGACCTGCCTCGGGCGCACGGCGCATGCGCTGCCCAGCCGCCAGCCACCGCTGCTGGCGGGTGTGCCAGGCCGTGCCTCCGCGCGGAGGGAAGGGCACCGCAGGGCAGCGCTGGAGCCAGACATGGTGCCTGATGGCAGCGCAAGGACGCTGGGTGCAGCTCACATCAGGCGCCCCGCGCCCTCGGCAGCTGCCAGGCTCACCCACCTCAGTCTGGCCTGCATCAGAGACCAAGAATCCACTCCCGTGACACCCTCTGACCTGACAGGACCCATGTCTACCTTTTCTTACAGATCATCCCATCTTGCAGTACACAGGCAGGGGAAATGGCTGTGATGGAGCTGGCTCAGGGTAGGAGATCAGTGTGCGGGAAGAGCAGGAAATAAACAGGGTGAGGCAGGGTAAACCTGCTGGGACTGCTCAGCCTAGGCCTGATGGTCTGAACAGGCCCATTGGGAGGGGGTGAACGTTCTCCCATTTCAGAAAGAGGAAACTCCCCACAGACAGGGCTGGAAACTGACCAGTCTCTCCATTGGTCCATCAGTGGCTACTAGCCAGGATGGGCAGGAGGGTGTCCCAAAGCCTCTGTTTGCCAGATGCTGGGAATGGTCGACGGGACACTGGCAGATTCTCCCTGTTCAGTCCCTGTGCCACTGTGGGCAGACAGGCCCCAGTTACAGCCTGCGGCCTGTTGCTGTTTCACACTGGAGACAGAGCCAGTGTCTGCCATGAACTAGGAAGGGCTGGGATTCCTGTCCCTGGCCTGTGCAGAGCTCTGCTCCCACCTCAGCCTGTGGCAGGCAGGTGACTGAGAAGACCCTGCCCTGCTCCATCTGCTGGGAGGCACAAGCACCCCTGGAGCCTCCTGGCCTCTCTGGGCAGGGGGGTGGGATTCTGCCCCTCTCCATTGTGCTGAGCTGGGCCTGTCAGGCACTGAGTGGGGACCCTCCATTTCAGGTGCGTGACCTTGAGGAGGTGGCTGTACTGGCGGGGCTGCCAGCCTGCAGCAGAGCTCTTATGTCACGCGAGAACTATGAGACCGTCCTGCGATTCCTGTGCCCACATTGCAAAGGCCTGGTTTCGCCGGGTCAGATTATTCCTGGTCAGTTTGATGAGAAGGGATTGGGCTACAACCTTTGTGTGAGGGTCACCACCCCATAACCCCTTCTGGGAACAGGAGTCAGACACCTCGGGACAAGCTAATTCATCCCCATCTCCCCAGCTTTCAGGGGCTAGAAGCAGGAACTGTCTTGCCTACTTTTTCTCCTTCATGCACAATTCACCTGCCACCTTGGGACTGGCTCCATCTGTGGAGGGGTTCCAGACTTGAAACAGGCAGGTTTAACTCCCGAGCTTGTGTGTAGTCCCCAGAAATACAGATCATTAAAACTCCTAGTGAGGGCATAGCTCACCAAAGGTGAGAGTCAGAGTACCCGACTCTCCACAGCCAGGTGGTTTATTAGTTCAGAGATACAGCATAGAGCAGACTTGTCTGCACAGGAACCAGAGCAGTCCGCACAATCCATCTTGGGATGAGAGGGCACAGAGCTAATGGCCCTGCCCCACACCTCTGCCCCATAACCAGAGAGACTCACTTCCACCCTGCACAGCTCGTCCTGGCCAGCCAGCCCCATCTCAAACCTTTATCCAGTTTCCCAGGAAAGTCCCTGGTCACATCCCTCCGGCTCATATTATTGTGAGCCTGGGCTTGTTACTGGCCTGGGCATCCTTCCTCAGTGAGTCACCCCTTCATACCCATCTAGATAGTGGTGAAGTGCCAGAGGAAACTGAGGCACACACACAAGCCACTACAGGACAGTAGAAATCACATGCAACATAACAGCAAACCGTAATACAATCTGACTTCATCATCCCAGTCCTTTCCTTCCCAGAAGTCTGCTCCTCGTAGGATCAGATTGGCTCATGGAATGCTGACACACCTCTTCCCAGACTCTATGTGCATTCACAGCTGATTTCATCGTCTCTCCATTTCTAAACTGACCTGATCACCCGGCTAGAACGAGGGGAAGAGCTGTGGGTCCCAGATTCAGCCCTCCAAAGAAATGGGAATCCCAGTGATAACATGTCAGGAAACTGACACAAACAGACTCAACCTGCCTCCAGACTTGCAAATGAGCACAGTCCCAGGGTGCATTACAAGGCTCATCTGCAGCTCAGGACGGTCCTGTGGCTCACGCCGCACTGGGACCACTTGGCCGCGGGTGGGAAAAACGCCAGTCACTGCTCACAGCTCACAATGTCTCAGCTCACTGTTTCTAATAGTTAGCCTCAGATCCTCAAAAGTGCCAGGGAGAGAAACATGCCACATGGAGCAAGAGGAGAAGTCAGGTGTCTGGTGTTGTGCGAACTGCTTCATACCGCAATGTGAGGAGGTCTTATTTCAGCAGCTCACAGAGAGATTGCAACCAGGTGATTAGCAGAAAGTCCACAGCTAGTTTGTTTCAACTGGTGGTGCACACATGCCTCAGTGCACGTTATGCACAAAGCCGTTGAAGAGAACAGGGAGCTGACCTGAAGCCTGCCAGAGCAAAGTGAGTCACTGCAGCCTGTCGCGGGGGTTTCCGCCAGAGCCATGCCACCAGTGGCAGCCCCAGGCCGCCGTACTTTCAGAGGGAGGCAGGGGCCAACGAAGCTGATGACCGACCATTTGATTGCAGATACTAAATGTTATAAAGGAAGTTCTGCCTCTTCAGCTCAGGCTTTCTCTTCACATGATTTCCGCTTGATTCTTTTCCAGCAGCAGACACCGCTAAGAAGCATTTATGAGAGCGTTGTTGAATGGCGCATCCTGCCAAAAGCACTTTTGTGAAAAGCCCACTGGTTTTGCAAGAAAGCCCCACCATGCTTTTTCACCATCTGGTTTTCTTTTAAAGTTTTGTCAGTGGAACACCGACCAGATCATCAAATCTCTGCCAGAGTTCGTTAGAACGGCAGTACAGGGTTGCGCAGTTTTTCCTGAGGGTTTTTCCTCAGAGCAGCCAGTCTGATCTTCCGGAAGAGTGCCAGCAAGACCAAAGGGAGGCTCGATGGTCACAGAGGGAAGCAAGAGAAGGCAAAAGGCTGGCCGGCCGATGTAGAATGTTCCAGTGAGCCCGGCAGGAACCCACATTGGAAGAGAAAGGGCACTCTTCCACCTCACCTGGGAGCACCAAGCATGAGGACATGTTGTGGGCACCAGGCAGGAAGGCAGAGAAGAGGGGGGGGGGCCACATGCAGGGGAGAAGAGTCAGCGGACCTTTGGTAGACAACTCCCGCTCCTCTGAAGAACATCTGAGAAAGAAAAGGGGAGCAGGCCCAGGAGCCTAGCCTGAGCCGGAGACTGCTGCCCCTTCCGAAGTCCCAGTGACCTGACATCCAGCAAAGGAGCTCGTCAGCCAGTCAGACTTTAGCAGCTCCCCTCAACAGCTCTGAGTGCGGTTGACTGTTGATAGGGACACCACAGAACATCCCCAGCCTCTCTGGGCATTACTGCAGCCTTTCGGTCCCAGCTGGAAGCTGCAAGGTCAGAGAAGGCGTAACATGAGCTGGCGGAGAGGCAGTCCTTGCCCCCACCGCACTGGTGCTCAGCCTGATGCCACCGGGCCAGGCAGACTAGCTGCAGAGCCCACCAACAGTTAAGAGTCCGCGCCTGTGGCAGCAGGGCGGCTGTGGGAGCTGCTGCAGCCCGTTCTACGAGTTCTAGCCTGATGGCAGATGCTCACAAAGCCTGATCAGGGCGGCCCCCCGCAGCTGACAGCCACTGCGGCAGCTGCCCAGACCAGCCGGCCAGCCTGCGGGATCTGCAACTGCAGCCCAGGTACGGAGCGGGTACTGCTGGTGACCAGCCAGGCTCTCTGATGCACTGCACAGACACTGCGCCCAGGATCAAGCTCATTTGCAGCACTTCTCTGTCAAAGCTCAAGCCCTGCTGCAGAAGAGGAGCTGTATCTCCAGCCTCTTGGTAAGAAGTCAGCTACTGAAGAACAAGTAAACTGCAAGAGCTTTTCTTTGCAGCAAGCACAGTGCACATCGTTTCGCAAGAGCCTCATTCTGGTGGCTCATTTATGGTGTATGGTGAATCATGATTTCTTCCACACAGCCCCTCATTTTCATTAATTCTCAAAAGCCTTCTGTAGACATAGCCCAGGAGTGACGCCAGTTTCTTCATGCAAGAGCAGCAGAAAGACCCGGATTTCTCGCCCAGCACTTATTGGGCAGGCCCGGGCGCCAAATCTCCGAGCAGGAGACTCAGGGCAGTGAAGCCACAAAAGCGCAGCCACAGGAGGTGCATGCACAGCCCACTGCAGGGTGCAAGAATCCTAGTGGCTCCCATCCCACCCTGCCGCACCTGCACTTTAGAAAGTGGAAGAGCTCAAAAGGAAACCCCGGGTCACCTGATCGGGGAGCCAGATCTATATTGCTGAGGCCAGTCCACTCCTGACTGTGGAAAATGCTTGGGTAACAGATTCACACCAAGTCAGAGGCAGCTGCTCTACTGTGAAAGATTAGAACCACAGTGCAGAAAAGGCTTCTATGTGGTTTCCAGTCAACCTTCAAATATCTTTCTTAGGTAGAGATACTGACCTGTCACTGAAAGAAAGATCACACCATTGTGGTTAATACAATAGCAGTCTTTCACCTGGTTAAAAGCCATGACTGGTTTGTCTAATATGGAAAACTGTTGCAATTTTGTTGTCTGCATCTAACTAACTTCAGAGATCAAGTGTCATGTTACACAGAGAGAGAAACTCACAACAGGGTAGGTTATTCAGGAGTATCGCTCCACATAGAGTGAAACATAAGGAAATCAAGCCTGGGTAGGCTTCAGGAAAGTCTGCCTGTTGTGTCTGCAGTGAACACAGACTATATCTGGCTGACTGTGTTAGTTAAAAGTTCTATATGTCATTCAAGCTGTTCAGGAGAACACAGAGCCCAGGAGGACTACAGACGGAACCAGGGCTCTGAGATGGAGCATGCCACGCCTGCTGGGAGGTTCATTGGGATTTTCCTGTCCACACCAGGTCTTTCTCCTGCAGCCCTCAGAAGCCGGACTTAGGAGCCAGAAACCACACTGAGATTCCTGGCTGTAGGGAGCCCAGGCCACTGGTCAGTGACCCTTGGGTGCATCTACACAGCAGCCTTAGGAATTACAGTGCATGTCTACACAGCAAGCCGTTATTTGGAAATAACATCCACCAGGACTTGGCCCGAAGTGGCTGCAGCCAAAGACTCAGGGTGAGAGCCCTTCCTCTTGAGGGGCAGCTGGAGAAAGAGGTTTTAGGGGAGTTTGTGTGTTTTTTTCACTGAAGTTTCAACTTCATTTTAAATAAAGTAAAACATTATTCCCAACTCAAAAGGTTTAATTGTTTTCTTTATTTAAGGCAGGAGTGGAGAACCATTTTGGGGTCAGGGGTCACTGACAAAAAAAAAATCAGTTGGGGATCTCACAAGTGAGAAGAAAAAATTCCAACCCCACAACCCTCACTGATATGGCTACTGGGAGACCTCAATCCTCTGCCCCAGGCTCATCAGGTGAGGGGAAGCAAAGGGGGGAGGACTGAGGTTAAGGACTTCTGCTGCAGCCACATGGCCCGGGACTGGAGGTGCTGGTGCCACAGCCACGGGGCCCACGACTGACCCCAGAGGCACCCCTGCTATGGCCACATGGCCCCAGTGGCATGAGATTCTATGGCTGTGGCCACAAGACAGCCTCGGAAGCCAGAGGCTCAGTGGCAGCAGTGCCTCTAGCCAGTTCATGGGGCACAGCCTCAGCCACAGCGCTGACTCCTCTCCAGTAGCTGCAGGGCAGGAAGAGGGGTGGGGCTGAGCTCCTTCCTCACAGCACATGCCAACTAGTGGGCAGGGCATAACTCTGCCTCGATCAGGATCAAAGCCCTAGGCAGGCTGGATTCTGCCCATTGAGAGCTTTTGCCCACCTCTATGATAGGGTTTCTCTCCTGTGTGGGTCCTCCTATGTCTAACAAGGTGTGACTCAGACTGAAATGTTTTCCACAGTCAGAGCAGGTGAAAGGTTTCTCTCCTGTGTGGGTTCTCCTATGGGCAACAAGGCTTGAACTCTCCTGAAGCTTTTCCCACACTCAGAGCAGGTGAAAGGTTTCTCTCCTGTGTGGGTTCTCCTATGTAACAAGGCTTGAACTCTCCTGAAGCTTTTCCCACAGTTAGAGCAGCTGAAAGGTTTCTCTCCTGTGTGGGTTCTCCTATGTGTAACAAGGTGTGACCTGTGACTGAAGCCTTTTCCACAATCAGAGCAACTGAAAGGTTTCTCTCCTGTGTGGGTTTTCCTATGTGTAACAAGGCTTGAACTCACTGAAACTTTTCCACAGTCAGAGCAGGTGAAAGGTTTCTCTCCTGTGTGGGTTCTCCTATGTCTAACTAGGTGTGATCTGTTACTGAAGCATTTTCCACAGTCAGAACAACTGAAAGGTTTCTGTCCTGTGTGGGTTCTCCTGTGGGTAAGAAGATTTGAGCTCTGACTGAAGCTTTTCCCACAGTCAGAGCAGCTGAAAGGTTTCTCTCCTGTGTGGGTTCTCCTATGTGCAGCAAGGACTGAGTTATCCTGAAGCTTTTCCCACAGTCAGAGCAGCTGAAGGATCTCTCTCCTGTGTGGTTCTCCAATGTCTAACTAGGTGTGATCTGTTACTGAAGCATTTTCCACAGTCAGAACAACTGAAAGGTTTCTGTCCTGTGTGGGTTCTCCTGTGGGTAAGAAGATCTGAGCTCTGATCAAAGGTTTTCCCACAGTCAGAGCACCTGAAGGGTTTCTCTCCTGTGTGGGCTCTTCCACGGTTACTAAGAGTTGCACAGTCACTGCAGGCACAGGGGGACTGTTGATGGGGGATTTTCTGATGAACAGTTTCTGTGTTTGTTTTTACCCCTCTGCTTCTGTGATTTGATTTACCCTGTCCCTCTCCTGGATGGTTTCCTGCTGCTTTTGTGGGCTACTCTGGCTCTCACAGGTCTTTCCCTGCTCAGGACTCTGAGACAGCCCTTTCAGATTTTCCCAATAACATTCTGCAGGGAGCCATTTCTTCTGGTCTTTCCTGCTGAAGACTCTTTCATGGTTCTCACTCAGCGTCACATCACCTGCTGGGACAGAGAATCCAGACAAGAGTCATTCCTATGTTGAGCCGAAAGGATTCTGAAATAGAAATGAAAAGAGGAGCATGCCCATGGGATATCTGGAAAGATTACATAATCATGAAATGAGTTCACCTCCTTCACCATAAACTATTTGCCGCCCAGCACCTCAGACTGGTGTTCAAGACAGGCAGAAGGGTCAGTCAGACTTGATGAAATGCACAAGTGGTATCTGCCATGAGGACACTGAAATTAGTTTAAGTCAGTTTAGCTGATTGCTCACCTGTGTGGGTATCACTGATGATCTTTCCTCTCACAGCCCTGGAAATCTGGGATCCGCAGCTCCTCCCTTCTCACGCAGGAGATCACATGTTTTGGAGACTGGAAATCCTGTTGGAGAGGAATTAAAAGAGTTGATCTAGTTCATTAGTGTCTGTGCCATTGCCGCTTCCAGAGCCAGGATCTGAGTCACCCACCCAGAGAGGCTGCATCTTGCAGGGACTGGGCTCTGATGGTACAAGATCCCAGGACACACTCACCTTCAGTTGGTTCAACCCCTGTGTTGGGAATGGCCCAGCTGATTCGCAGGAGCTGAGCGCTCAGCTGCACTCTCTAGGTACAACTCAAGTCTCTCCCGGGCCATTCCAATGTGGAAACCATTTCATATTTAGCTAGAAGCCATCTTGTAGAACAGAAACCATTTCAGCTTCTCGCTTAGCACATAGAAAAGTGAACTGTCACTGAGAGAGGCCTACAGGATGGGTATTGGAATGTGTTAATTGGGCTGATTGAAACAGGAGATGTACTCCCTAGTACCTGGCCCACCATCTTGCTGATAAGGCTTTGTTTTTCCTAGTTTAATTGATGATTTCTGTAATTGGATATACCCTGACATCAGACTCCCCTTATTTCATGAGCTGCTAAGATCTGACACTCTAAACCCAGCAGACTCAAAAAAAATCCGCCCTGCAGTGAGAAATGTAACTTCCAAGCAGCTGCAGCGCCTCTGTGCCAAAATAATGCACAAGAAGGGGGAGAAGGATTTCTCAGTTGGCACACTCATATCAACCACTTTGCTTCAACACCCCACACCGCAGGGCAGGACAGGAACGCACTACTCAGAAGGGGAGCTCTAGTGAGGGCTGGAAGGTCTGACACAGAGGTCCCAGGCAGGGCTCAGATTACAGCTGCCACATGGCAGGTCACTAGGACTTGGAGAGGAAGGACCCAGCAGAGCTCTAGCTTCCCAAGGGCTCCGTCCACAAAGCTCCTGGCTGGTGGGCTGGGCTCCCCCCCTGCTCTTTGGCTCAGATGTTCTACTTGGGCCAGAAGGAGACAGGAAGTTGTCTGAGCAGGAAAGTGAACCCTTGGCCGGTTGCTTCACGCCCTGCATATGCTCCACACACCTGACCCCAAATGCCTGTGTCTGGGTGGGCCCTGCCAGCTGCCCACAACAGTTGTCACTCCCAGGGCAATGCCAGGCTCTTCCTATGGCCGGCCAGGGTGGAGATGGGCTGCACTGCTTCTCTGGTGCTTGTGGGTGTTCCTGCAGCTCAGCTCCCACTCTGAAGCCTTTATTCTACTCAGCCAGCAGCAGCCTTTGTGTGGTTTCTCAGCCTCCCCTCTTGTGGCCAGTCGGGCCTGCCATTTGGTGCCCCTTTGGGCTGCACAGAATCTACCAGAGGCAGGAAAGGGCTCTGAGACTGCACCCTCCTTCTAGGGACTCAGCACATTGGTAAAAGGGGACCCTGCAGGCACTAACAGCTGCACCCAGCCCCACAACTCCAGTACCTGCCGTTCCTAACTTTGAACTTCCATTGACTAGAGATTTGATAGTCTAGTCCAGTGTTGGCCAATTTTATTTGGCCACAAAACCCATTTAAAAAAAAAAAAAACTTCAGGAAGAAACTGGTCAACCAAAAAAGTGTGTGTGCGGGCAGGGAGGGGAGACCATCAAGCAAAAAACCAAAATACCACAGCGGGCCACCCTTCCAAAAATGTTGGCTGAGAGTCTACTGTGCCAGGCCATTCCTGCTGTTGATTCTCCTCCTTGTTCTCCCTCAGTGTCCTAGCACTTGCTGGGAGAGAGAGAATCCAAGCAGGAGTCATTGTCCATGCTGGGGAGAAGGGACCAACAGGGGAATGGCGAAGATATAGTAAGGATGTTAAGTATCGACTAATCAAATAGTCAGTGCATTTTGCATCAACTATTCGATTAGTCAATAGGGCACCTCCGCCTTTGAAGTGTACAGCAGCCCTAGGGCTGTTGCTACACTTCAAAGGTGAAAGCGCCATGTGGAACCTGGGGTTAGCTGGCAACTCCCCCACTGACTTGGGGCTCTGTGCTGCGCTGCCTCTTTGAAAAGCTGTGGGGAACTTGAGGTCAGGCTCCCTGCAGTGTTTCAAAGCAGCAGTGCTGCACGGAGCCCAGGATCTGAGGGGGAAGCCCAGCTGATCCCAGGCTCCACACCAGGGCTACTGAACTGCAGAAAACCCAGGGGGCCACAATGATACTCACAGCATATGCTGAGGGCCACAACTTAAGTGTGGTTGCATATATGTACCAATATGTATTCAAATATACGCAAATAGCTTCTTTCACATTGACAGGTATGAATACAAAGATTAAGGCAAGACTATACAACACACAGGGCCCATTTAAGTCAGTTCTGCTCATAGTAATAACATGCAATAGTGACCCGATTTCCACCATATGGCAGCACTTTTAATGAGGATAACAGTCCAGGAATTTAACTATTAAAATGCATATCAACAGAAGACCATTATATTGACTTGCTGTTGTGGAGCATTCCCAGTGGAGGCAAAGGATCCCACCCGCGGGCTATGTGTTGAGCCTTGCATAAACCCAAACTGCGCTGTGGGCCACAAATAAACCGTCCATGGGCTGCATGTGGCCCATGGGCTGTATGTTGAGTAGCCCAGCTCCATCCAGTACTGCTGCTCATTTTTGCAAGTTGCAGATTTCTACGCTTCTGGAATGTTTGTGTCAGTTTCCTGACTCCTCACCTGTGTGGGTATCTCTCAGGATTCCCATTTCTTTGGAGGGCTGGAGATCTGGGACCCACAGCTCTTCCCCGTTCTAGCCGGGTGATCAGGTCAGGTTTAGAAATGGAGAATCCTGCACGGGTGAAATCAGGCAATGTGAATGCACATAGAGTCTGGGAAGAGGGTGTGTCACAAGGAACATTCCATGAGCCCAATCTGATCCTACATGGGACCAGGACTTGAGAGCAGCAGACTTCTGGGAAGGAAAGGACTGGGGGATGTGATGAAGTCAGGATTGTATTCACGGTTTGCTTTGTTATGTTGCATGTGATTTCTACTGTCCTGTAGTAACCCCATGTGTGTGCCTCAGTTTCCTCTGGCACTTCACCACTATCTAGATGGGTATGGGAATTTGGGGGTGACTCACTGAGGAAGGATGCCCAGGCCAGCACATTAACACAGCCCAGGCTCACAATAATATGAGCCGGAGAGGGGTATGTGACCAGGGGACACCTTTTCCCTGGGAAACTGGATAAAGGTTTGAGATGGGGCTGGCTGCAGCCAGGGACGAGCTGTGCAGGGTGGAAGTGAGTCTCTCTGGTTATGGGGCAGAGGTGTGGGGCAGGGCCATTAGCTCTGTGCCCTCTCATCCCCAAGATGGATTGTGCGGACTGCTCCTGGTTCCTGTGCAGACAAGTCTGCTCTATGCTGTATCTCTGAACTAATAAACCACCTGGCTGTGGAGGGAGTCGGGTGCAGGGCCTGATGACTCCTCACCTTTTGGTGACAGCGAGTGTTATGATGCCCTCACTAGGAGTTTTAATGATCTGTGGATTTCTAGGGGACTCGCTGACACAAACACAGCTCGGGGGTTAAACTCCTGCCTGTTTCCAAGTCTGAGGAACCCAGACTCCTCCACAGATGGAGCCAGTCCCAAGGTGGCAGGTGAATTGTGCATGAAGGAGAAAAAGTAGGCAAGACAGTTCCCTGCTTCTAGCCCCTGAAAGCTGGGGAGATGGGGATGAATTAGCTTGTCCCTTAGGTGTCTGACTCCCCTGTTCCCCAGAAGGGGTTATGGGGTGAAAGTGACCCTCACACAAAGGTTGTAAGCCCCAATCCCTTCTCATCAAACTGACCAGGGAATAATCTGACCCGACGTAGAAATGCTGGCTCCAGGCCTTTGCTAGCTGTGGGCACAGGAATCCTTACCCAGCGAGGCCACGGTCTCATAGTTCTCCTGCATGACGTCCTCATAAAGAGCTCTCTGCACGGGGCTAAGCAGCGCCCCTTGCCCCGCAGTGAAATATACAGCCACCTCCTCAAAGGTCACCGGCACCTGAAATAAGAGGGGGTTCCCCACTCAGTGCCTGACACCCCAGCCACAGCCCCACTCAGCACAATGGAGGGGGCCCAAGGAGCAGAATCCCACCCCACCCTGCCCAGAGAGGCCAGGAGGCTCCAGGGGAGAGAGAGGAGAGAGCTCCTTGTGCCTCCCAGCAGATGGAGCAGGGCAGGGTCTTCTCAGTCACCCCCCTGCCTGCCACAGGCTGAGGTGGGAGCAGAGCTCTGCACAGGCAACAGGGACAGGAATCCCAGCCCCTTCCTAGTTCATGGCAGACACTGGCTAGTGAGCTCTGTCTCCAGTGTAAGAAACAGCAACAGGAACGGCCAGGCTGGGTCAGACCAAAGGCCCCTGTAGCCCAGAGTCCTGTCTGCCCACAGTGGCCAATGCAGGTGCCCCAGAGGGACTGGACAGAACAGGGAATCTGCCAGTGATCTACCCAGTCGACCATTCCCAGCATCTGGCAAACAGAGGCTTTGGGACACCCTTCCTGCCCATCCTGGCTAGTAGCCACTGATGGACCAATGGAGAGACTGGTCAGTTTTTCCAGCCCTGTCTGTGGGGAGTTTCCTCTTTCTGAAATGGGAGAACGTTCACCCCCCTCCCAATGGGCCTGTTCAGACCATCAGGCCCTAGGCTGAGCAAGTCCCAGCAGGTTTACCCCACCCTGCCTCACCCTGTTTATTTCCTGCTCTTCCCCGCCCCACATACACACAATCTCCTACCTGAGCCAGCTCCATCACAGCCATTTCCCTGCCCTGTGTACTGCAAGATGGGATGATCTGTAAGAAAAGGTAGACATGGGTCTTGGTCCTGTCAGGTCCAGAGGGGTGTCACGGGAGGGTGGAGGGAATTGTTCTTGGTCTCTGATGCAGGGCCAGACTGAGGGGTGGGTGAGCCTGGCAGCTGCCCGGGGCGCCAAACAATGGGGGGCGCCTGATGGCAGCTGTAAGGGGCACGCAGCGTCCCTTAGCGCTGCCATCAGGCACCATGTGCCCAGCTCCCACAGCGCCGGCCCTGCGGTGCCCTTCCCTCCACGGCCGCGGGGACCTGCACGGCCTGGCACACCCGCCAGCAGCGGTGGCTGGGCCGGGCTGGGCAGCGCATGCGCCGTGCGCCCCGGGGGCAGGTCCCGGGCCAGCAGCCGTGGCCATGCCGTGCATGCGCCATGCGCCCCGGGGGCGGGCTTCGGGCTGCGCGCCCGTGGCTGGGCCACGCATGCGCTGTGCGCCCCAGAAGCGGGCCCACGCCCCTGGGGGGAGCGGTCCCGCATCCCACGGGCGGGCCCATGCATGCGCCATGCGCCCAGGGGATGGCGCCGCACGCCTGAGCCCGGGGCACCAAAATGACTCAGGCCCACCCTGCTCTGATGATAGCATAAGCAGCCATGGGCTTAAAATGCAGGAAGGGAGATTTAGGTTAGACATTAGGAAAAATATCCTGTCTGGGTGGTGAAACACTGCAATAAATTGCCTAGGGAGGTTGTAGAATCTCCATCTCTGGAGGTATTCAAGAGCAGGTGAGACAGACACCTCTCAGGGATGGTCTAGATGGTGCTTTGTCCTGTCATGAGGGCAGGGGACTGGACTTGAGGATCTCTCGGGGTCCTTTCAGTTCTAGCATTGTATGTTTCTGTGATTGAGGTGGTTTCTCAAGGGTCTTTGGTCCATTTCACACCCCAGTTCCTCCATGCTCGAAACCCTTCGTTGTCTGATTACAACACAGGTCTGTCCCCTCCCACCAGGGGTCACCCACCAGGCACTTTCACACCCTCCCCGGGGCAGAGTCTCTGAGACGGATGTTAGAAAAGAGCAGAAGTTCCAGATCTGCCACTTTGGGGGGTTCCCTGACATTGTCCCTGAGGGCAGCACCCCCCACCACTGTCACATTGGGATTGGTAAGGGCAGGAACTGGCTTTGACTATCCTGGGATCAAGGGGCAGGGAAGGAAATCTGCCCAGGGTGAGGCAGTGAATGGGTCTGGACAGGTTGGGGCTGGGAACCTCTCCTGACCTCTTGCCCCTTTTGCTCTCCCCAGTCCCCTCCTGCCCTCTCCCCTCTGCTGGGAGCACTGGTGCCTGCCCGGTGCCCATGGGCACTTGCTCTCTAGTGGGAGCCTGGCAGTGTCACTGAGGCAGCAACTCTGGGACCCACAGGCCACCCCCAGCACAAACTCAGGCTGGAAGAGGCTGGTTTGGCTGAATCACTTTCCTGGCCCTCCCAAGCTTTGTACCCCAGTTTTCTCGCTGGCCCCTGGAGCTGATGCCAGCAGAGCCTGGGGCTGCCCCAAGGGGCAAGTAACAGGCACCAGGGAATGTCCCCACTTGGGGTGGGCATGGAGGGGCTGCAGTGAATGTCTCCCTGCTACGGACCCACTGCTCAATCTGGGCTCCCAGATCATGATGTCGGAGGCAGCAGCATCTGATCCAGGAAACTCAGCCAGCTCTAGGGCCCTGTATCCTGAGCAGAGACAGACACCAGCCTCCTCTGCCTGTGCAGTATCCAGAAGTCCATCCCCATATTCCCAACCCACCCTCCCCAGGTTGCCACACAGCCCCCAGGGACAGCTCAGCAGATGTGGATTCCATTGCCCCAGCTGGACTCGCCAGAACTGAACCAGGCCCAGAGAACCAGGATTTTTATCTGAACTGGAACCAGACTTAAGGAAAAAAAAAAACCTTCTCAGTCCCTCTGCCCTGGGACCATCTGCTCCCCCAGGACAAGGGGGCTCCAGCCAGTGTTAAGTTCAGTGCTGGATAAAACAGAAGCAAAAGCTGCTCCGCTCTCACTGCAGAGGAAGCCACCGAAGAGCGCAGGGACCTGGTTGTGCTCCCGGAACAGCCTGCCCCTGCCGAGGGGAGAAGCCTCCCCAGGTGCAGAGGGGAGATGGGGGAGGAGAAGGGGGGAAGGGCCTCAGCCCCAGAAGTTACCAGCTTGTCCAGCCTTGCACAGCCCCTTCCCCACATCCTCTCTGCTTTGCTTCAGCCCCCTGTGCCCCCGTGCCAGCTCCCCCCAGACCCAGAACTCTTCCCCGTCCCTTCCCCGCATCCCTACGCCCCCAGCCCCGCCCCCTGCAAGCTCCCCCCTTACCTTCCCCTCCCCTCAGCGTGGAGTGAGCAGGGCCCCACGATCTCAGCTCCCCAGGCAGCTCCCGAGAGCCAATCACAGCCCGAGTTGCTCTTTGAACTGGTGAGCGCCCAGCTCCTCCGCGCGGCGAGTAACGGCACCAACGGCTCCTTCATAAGTCGCGCCTCAGCGCGCGCAGTGGCAGCAACCCAGGGGCCAATCGCAGCGGGGTGGGCGGGGCTTAAGCAGGGGCAGGGGAGAGGAGAGGTACTGAATTGGGGAGGGGTGACATCGCGCATGCGCAGCGGGTCAGTGAGTCCGGTACCGGCCCAGTCCCAGGGCTTCGTTCTGCGGGGCGGGGCCCCCAGGCTGCTGCCGCCTCTCGGAGCCAGGCGGGCTGCAGGCGGGCGGGCATTTGCAGCGCGTAAGAACACGGGCGGGGCTCGCCACTGCCGGGCTGCGGCGGGGCCGGCGAGTGCCCGGATGTCACTTGAAAACTGTCACGTGACCAGCCCCAGCCTCTCTGCGTCACTGTTGGGGGCGGGGCTCTAGCCCCTCTGCCGGGCGCCGCGGGACCCCACGTGACTGCGCGGGGGCCGGGGAGGCTGCGGCGGGTTTGAGCGCGCGGCGCTGGGACGGCCCCTTGTTGCAGGCGCCGGGGAGAGACGCGCAGGTCACGTGGGTTCGGGTCTGGTCAAAGCGCGTGTCTCGGGGCAGCGCTGGGGGAGCGGCTGGGCCCCGCCCGACAGGCACGTGCTCCTGGGCACCCCAGTCCCCCTCCCGCAGCTCTTGTGCCTTTCGAGGAGAGCGGCAAAACGGGGCATCTGCACCAGTGGGGCTGCTCCTGTCCCTGCTGGTGCCCGCGCCCCCTGCCCCCTTCCGTGGGAACACGCGCTCCTCGGGCGGGTCCTGTGTGTGTCAGAGGTGGAGGGGCAGCAGGAGGGTGGGCGCCCTCTTCCCCCATCGACTGGTTGAGCAGCGGTTGGACAGTCCACCTGCCACTAGATTCGCTGATTAATTGAAATTTAACTTCCCTAGTGAGGGTTAAAGCCCCTTCTAACATGTCTCCAAATGCCCTCTCCTTGCCAGGCTGCAATACCCATGTCTGGCTCCAGCTCAGCTCCTGGCCAGCAGCGCCAGGGACAGGAAATGGCCGTGGCAGAGCCCGTGATGTTCAAGGAAGTGGCTGTGTATTTCTCTGAGGAGGAACGGGCTCTGCTGTACACCGGCCGGAGAGCCCTCTACAGGGATGTGATGCAGGAGAATTATGAGGCTGTGAGCTGGCTGGGTGAGGATTCCTGCCCCCTTGGGCATCAGAAGCTGGGTGGGCTCTGGAGCAGCTGGGTTGGGTTTGGTTCAGGGTCTCTCACTGCCCCTTCCCCAGTGTCAGGAGTATCTGCCCAATAACCCTGGCTCCTGAGTGAGAGGCTGTCCCTCCACACCCTCGCAGGGGAAGTAGGTTCAAGGACGGAGCAGTGGTGCTGCTCTTCCCACAGCCAATGTTTCCATGGGCTTCCCACCATCTTGCCCATGTTGTGCCTTGGCCGGAGGTGTGACTAGAAGGGCCCAGGCAGGAACGACAGGTACCAGAGAACTTTGTGGACAGAGAATCCAGCAGAGCTCTAGCTCCCAAGGGCTTTCTCAGAAAGTCCTAGTGACCTGCTATGTGGCAGCTGCAGTCTGAGCCCTGCCTGGGGTCTCAGTGTCAGACCTGCCAGCCCTCACTAGAGCTCCCTTCTGAGCAGCGTGTTCCTGTCCTGCCCTGGGATGCGGGCGGATGGAAGGGGCCATGAGGGAGACTGAGTTGTACCCTAGAGAGTGCACCAGAGCACTCAGCTACCCCCAGGAATCCACTGGGCCATTCCCGAGGTGGGGTAGATGCACCTTTACTGCAGGTGAGTGTGTCCTGGGGTCTTGTACCAGCCAGACCCAGTCCCTGCAAGGTGGGAAGGAGCCTCTCTGGGAGGGCGACTCAGATCCTGGCTCTGGAAGCAGTAATGGCACAGACCTTAATGAATAAGATCAATTCTTGTTTATTTGCACCCCAGCAGGATTTCCAGTTTCCAAACCTCATGTACTGTCCCAGGTGAAGCGAAAGGAAGAGCTGGGGATCCTAGATCTCCAGGACTGTGAGGAAGGGGAGATCATCAGTGATGCCCACACAGGTGAGTAATCAGCTAAACTGACTCAGAAACTAATTTCTGTATCCTCATAGCAGGTGTCACTTGTACATTTTCATCAAGTCTCACTGACCCTTCAGCCTGTCTTCAATTCCAGTCTGAGGGTTATGGGGAAGGAGGGTGAACTCAACTCATGATAATTCAGTCTTTCCGGCCATTTTTTGGGCGTGTTCCCCCTTTTCTATTTCTCTTTTAGAGTTTCCTTTCAGCTTAGCACAGGGAATGACTCTTGCCTGGATTCTGCCTCTCTTCCAGCAGGTGATGGGATGCTGAGTGAGAACCATGAGAAAATCTTCAGCAGGAAGGACTTGAGCAAATGGGTCCATGTGGAAAGTTATTGGGAAGATCTGAAGGGCGTGATTCTCAGATTTCTGAGCAGGGAAAGACTTGTGAGAGTAAGCATAGCTCCGAGAAACAGCAGGAAACCATCCAGGAGAGAGGGACGGGGTGAATCCAACACATGGTCTGATAGTGCTTTATAGACTAACAAAATACGTAGGTGGTATCATGAGCTGTGGGCACAGTCCACTTTTTCAGATGGCTGGAGTTTAAGTAGAAGGGTCAAAACAAACACAGAAACTGTTCAACGGAAAATCCCCAACAACAGTCACCTTGTGCTTGTAGTGACTGTGCAACTGTTCCTAAGCACGAAAGATCCCACACAGGCGAAAAACCCTTCAAATGCTCTGACTGTGGGAAAAGCATCAGTCAGAGCTTAAATCTTTTTAGACTTCTGAGAATCCACCCAAGGAGAAACCAAATAACAGAGGTGGGGAAAACCTCTCATCAAGCAGAATTCAGGCCAACTTGGGCTTTGATCCTGCCCGTGAGGCAGTGCCAGGCCCTGCCTCCTTATGGGCATGTGCAGTGAGGGAGGGAGCTCAGCCTTGCCTCTCTTCCTGCCGTGCAGCCTCTGGAGAGGAGACAGCGCTTGGGCTGAGGCTCCTCAGTGGCACCTCAGCCATACAACCTGGGGCCAGTCTCGGAGGTTCCAAGGCACCGCTGCCACTGCACCCTGCCTTCGAGACCAGCTCATGGCCACAGCCTTAGATTCTTGTGCTTCCAAGGCCATGTTGCCATGGCTGTGGTGCCTCTGGGGCGAGCCCTTGGCTTCGTGGTTGTGGCCATGGCGCCTACAGTCCTGGGCTATGTGGCTGCAGCAGTGACCTCTCTGGCCTCCCGGGCTGACCTGCAGCTGCATGGCTACAGCAGCAGTAGGACCTCCCTCTGGGGCAGCTACAGCATGGGTGGAGATGCTGCTCCATGGGAGTATGAAACTAGGTAACGTTCTCCCTCATTCCCAGACCTGTACCACCCAAATTCCCTCGCTTCCCTCCCCTCACAACACCCAGCACCCCCAGCTTGCTGACACCCTCCCTTGTTCTTGCACCCTCTCTCCTGGCCACACACTGCACCCTCCCTTGTTCCTGCTCCCTCCCCTGGCCAGATACCCTACTCTCAGCTTGCCTCTGTGCCCCAGCTCCCTCCCAGATCCTGCAGCCCATTCCTATCCTAATTACTGGTAGCCCAGCCTCACATTCTGTATTCCTCATTTTTGTCCCCACCCCAGAGCATAATGTGTTCCATAAAATGCACCAACTCCAGAACCCCAGAAAAGTGATTCTGGTCTATGGGAAGCTCTGTACCTCATTCCTTCTCTCCTTCCCTTCCTCTCACCCTGTGAGACTGGGGCACCAGAGGAATGAAGTGTCTCAGTTGAGACATCAGTGGGGAAGTTTTGAGGGGTGGTGTGTTTTGGTTTTTGGGGGGGTTTTTTTTGGCTTCTCACTTGTGTGGTCCCCAACTGATTTTTCTGTGGGTCAGTGCCCCCACCCAAAAGTGGTGCTCCACTCCTGCCTTAAATAAAGAAAAGATTGAAATATTTTGTGTTGGTCATAAACAGGGCTCGCTGAGCAGCGGCGAGCCCTGCTCGCCAGCCGCGCGGCTCTGCGCCGTCTCTTCCGGAATGTAATCTACTCACCACGGGCGAGTAGATTACATTGTTTGTCGAGCCCTGGTCATAATGTTTTACTTTATTTAAAATGAAGTTTCACAGTGTAACACAAGAAAGTCACAATGTTCTGTTTTATAATGTAAATGAAACTGATTTCCCAGCTGCTGTATTAGTAAAATGGTTCAAGTGAATTATATAATTAACTGAGACTGTGGAAAGGTTTGCATGGGCTCAGATTGTCCACAGGTTGTGCAGTAGAGAGAGTGTGGCCAAAACACAGGCCTTGCTGTGAGTAGGATTTGAACTTGTGCAGGGAAACCCTATTGGATTTCTAGTCCAACACCTTAACCACTCAGCCATCACAGCTGTGAGCACAGCACTGCCCCTGGGCCAGGGAAACTGGCAAATAATCCCAGTGCCCAGGCCTGGCGGCACCTGCCCCACAGAATTCACACAGCAAACCTGGCTCCCCATGCACAGGAGGAGTTGGGAGACTCGTTGTTGGGCTGTGGGGTGAAGCATCAAACCAAGCCCTGTGGGGCCTGTGAGTGTTGCTGTCCTGCTGTACAGACAGGGCTATGGAAACAGGAGAGCCCAGCTCCTGATCCACCCACTAACGTGCTGTTTGATGCTGAACTTTCAGCCTTCTGCTCTTGGGATTCTCTGTTGAGGTGAGAAGAACCAGGGAGTGGGAGACACCAGCTCTCTAACAACGCACCCTAAGAGGGTGTCTGCGGGGCAAAGGAAACCGAGAATGAGGAGAACTGGAGGGAGCTCCCAGGGGTGTTCACTGAAGGGTTGAGCATCTTCAATACCTAGGCAAATTGCATCTCTTGTTTCTAGTTTAGGGTGCTGTTTAGATGCACCCTTAGGCTACGTCTACACTGCAGGCTTCTTGTGCAAGAGCGTGTCCACGCTGCCACGTGCTTTGGCACAAGAGATGTGCCATAGGAGCAGAAGAAACAGGAAGTAGCAGCAGAACAATAAGTAGTAGCAGGAGAAGGAGCAGAAGTAAGCAGAGATAGCAGAAGCAGCAGCAGAAGACACAGTGGAAAACAGTATCAGCAGTCAAAGAAATAGCAACTAAAGAAGCAGCAGCAAAATCAGAAGAAGAATTAATAAGGTACAGGAAGTAGTAGCAGCAGAATAAATAGCACCAAAGAAGAAGAAAAAGAACAAAAGAAACAGAAGAACCAGCAGAAGAAGCAGCAGCACAAACAAAAGAAGAAAAAGCAGAAAAACAAGTAGGAGCAGGAGAAGCAGCTGCAACAGAAGCAGATGAAGCAGCAGAAAATGAAGGAGCAGCAGCAACCTCACAAGAAGCAGATGCGGAAGAAGTAGCAGCACAGAAGCAGCAGCAGAATAAGAAGAAGCTGCAGCAGAAGAGCAGAAGAAAGAGGCAGTAACAGCAGCAGTGGCAGAAGAAGAAAAGTAGCAGCAGAATAAGTATCAGCAACAAAGGAAGCAGGAGAAGCAGCAGAAGAATCAACAAAAGAAACAAGAAGCAGCAGGAGAAGAAAAGAAACAGCAGAAGAATCAGAAGCAGAAGAAGCATCAGCAGCAGATGCAAAGAGCAGTGGCATCATTAGAAGAAGCATCAGCAAAAGAAGAAACCAAAAAGGAAGTGTTGCAAAGCAGGCTTCTTCTGACCATGGCCTTCACGTATAGCCCATCCAGCCACACAAAGCAGCTCACAGAAAATGTAGGCCTCTGTCACACTTTGAGAAAGCATAACTTGTAAGCGCACAATGCAGTTGTCTGTGAACGGAATTTGACCTTACAGGCATCCTGAGACTCTCAGGCACCAGAAAACAGGGAGGTGAGCATGACTAGATAGCGCCTAGCTGCAGTTACAGATAAGCCTTGTTTGACCATAGCTTGACCGGTCTTAGAGGCAAGAGAAAAAGAAAACATAAGGTAATAAAACACAACTGTCTCACACTAACCATGCCCCATCTAGTCTTGTCCACGAGGGGATCACGCATACATTACAAAAACTCCTATAGGGCAGTATTGTCATACTACCTTATCACTAGCCTATCAGGCCCTGCCAAATGCAGACCCTAGCATGGCATTAGACATCGAATTTTTGTCTAAAAGACCCTCAACCCCTTTGTTCGACGGAGGTTCCGTGTATTGAGGGCACGTGTCTTTTTTTCCCTGGCTAAAGGATTGATCACCCTGAGGCTGCCTCCCCACCCTTCGAGTCAAATATAGGGGTGCGCGAGTCCTGAGCATGCTTCGAGTTCTAGTGTGTCTTTGTGTTGTTATCGTTGCTGGATTTGTAAGTATTGCTTAAATTTATTAAGTGGTTTAGTTAATAGTTAAGCTGCATTAATTATATCCTATAATCCTGTGAAGCATAAGTAAGTCATATTAATTGTATTGTATAGATAGTGTGATTTTGTGCTATGTGATAGGGTTAAATTTTAGCCCAGGTGTAAGTGTTAGAAGAAAAACCCAGGAATTGTCAACTTGTAACAGTTTAAAAAAAAAAATCAATGACTAACTCCACCAGCTGTCCTAAAGTGACATTGGAGGGATTGGCTGTGGGTGGTTTTATTACCATTATTTTGGCTTTGTTTTTGTATTTTTCATTTGTATGCTGCGTTGCCTTAGGCGAATTAGGATAGTGATTTGATATAAGTGAATTGTAATCAGTTGGGTATAATTGTGCCCAAGCTTTTTTACGCTGTAAAAGTACTGAGCAATTGCTAGTTTAAACACCTACTTGTTAATTGTTGGTTTTGATCACTTAATAAAAATCATTTGTTTCACCATCATCCAGCAGTTTTCACTGGGTAGTTGGCTTTAACCCTTGAGGCTCCCATCACATCACCAAACCAAAGTGTAACAGGAAGAAGCAGAAGAAGTAGCAGCATCAGCAGAAAAATGGAAACAGCAAAGGAAGGAGCAGCAGAAGAAAGGAAGCATCAACAGCAGCAGAAGTAGCAGCAGGATAAGAAGAAGCGGAAGAAATAGAAGAAACCTCAGCTGAAGCAGAAGCAGCAGCAGCAGCAGCAGCAGATGCAGAAGAAGCCACAGAATCAAATCAGAAGAACAAGCAGCAGCAGAAGAAACATCAGAAGAAGAAGCAGAACAAAAGAGGCAGGAACAGCAGCAGAAACCAAAGAAGCAGCAGGAGAATAAAAATAAGTCACAGAAGGAGAGGAACGAAGTAGCAGCAGCAGAAAAGAAACATCAGAAGGAGAAGCAGAAAAACAAGTAGGAGAAGGAGCAGCAGTAGCAGAAGAAGCAGCATCAGAAGCAGAAGAAAAGAAAATCAGCAGCAGTAGCAAAACAAAAGAAGGACCAGCAGGAGAAGGAGCAACAGAAGAAGAAGCAGAGACAGCAGAAAGCGGCACACAAAAAAGTAGAAGCAGCAGCAGAAGTAGAAGAAAAAGTAGCAGCAGCAGTAGGAAAAGAAAAAGCAGTTGAAGCAACAGAATTAGCAGAAGAAGAAATAACAGGAACAGAAGCAGCAGCAGATATAAACAGGAGAAGTAACAGCAGCAGAAAAAAAGTCGCTAACATCAGTAACAGTCGCTGAAGAAGAAGCAGCAACAGAAGCAAATGAAGAAGAAGAATGAAAATAAGTAGGGACAGGAGAAGGAGCAGCCACAGAAACACATAAAGCAGCAGCAGAAAGAGCAGCACTGCAGAAGCAGCAGTGGAAGAAGAATAAGAATAATGAGCCCCAGCAGCATAAGAAACAGGAAGTAGCAGCAGCAGAAAAAGAAGAAACACTTGGGCTACGTCTACACTGCAGGCTTCTTGCGCAAGAATGGCCATTCTTGAGCAAAAACTTGCAGAGAGTCTACACTACACGCGCGTTCTTGCGCAAGTAAATTTACAGTAAAGCATCAGAATAAAGGGCTTCTTGCGCAAGAGTTATTCCTCTCCCATGAGGAATAAGCGCTCTTGGCGCAAGAGCTCTGCAGAAAAGGCAGTGTGGACAGGCAACAGGGGTTTCTTGCGCAAGAGACCACTATGGCTAAAATGGCCTATAAAGCTTTCTTGCGCAAGAGAGCGTCCACACTGCCATAGATGTGTGGACGCGCTCTTGCACAAGAATTTTTGTGCGAGAACTCTTGCGCAAAAGAGTTCTTGCCCAAGAAGCCTGCAGTGTAGGCGTAGCCCTGGGGTCATGGCAAGAGGCTTGAGAGGCAATTCAAATACCTTCAGAAACTGGGCATTCAGGGCATCTAGATGGATCCATTCCAGCTTGTTCTGCAAGAGTACGTTGGCCTTGGTTGAAGTTTGGCAGGATTAGGAGGAGTATTTTGAAATACTTTCCTAGTGCAGCAAACATTGAACATCTGGATTGTATGTCCCTTGGTCTCAGGGTTTGGGTTGCATACCCCAGGTGGGGCCCTGCCTACTTCGGTTTGAAAGTTCCTACCTGAGGGCGCAGAATTAACAAGAGAGAAGCAAGGGCAGGAGGCAGCTAAAGCCAACAGCCCTGTTCTACTGTGTCAGCCTCCTCCCAGGAGGTCAGCCCTCATCTACTCTAGGGGATTATTTCAAAATTAAAAGCTGAGAGTCCCCACTACCAAGCCAGTTATTTTGGGCCTGTGAAATAAAGAAAATATAAGCGACATGCTATTTCACATCCCTATAAAGCCTCACTTTACAAGGAATAAGAGAGGTCTTGAAATAGCACTTTATTTTAAAATTTGACACTGTGTGTCAAAATGACAAAATATGCTATTTTGAAAGAGACATAAAATAAGCTACTCAATTTGCATAGAGCCAATTACATAGCTTATTTTGGGTGTCAGATGCTGTGTAGATGCACCCCAAGAGAATCACACTTATTTTGAAATAGTTATTTTGAAATTGCAGTAGCATGGCTGCTCCGCTGCTGCAATGTTGAAATAACAACTCCTCGGAGTCATTCAAAGTAATTGGTGCCCAGAAACAAGGTTGTGCCTCCACATTGTGGGAGCCACCATCTGACTGATTTTGAGGCTGCCCTGTCGTGGGGACGTGCTATTTCGAAATAGCTATTATGAAAGTTCTTATTTTTAAAGAAGTGATTTTGAAATACTTTCCTAGTGCAGACATGCCCTCAGTTTCTACCACACCAACCCTATTGACTCCCATGATTTTTTTCAGGTGGGGGCCTTGAACTCCCACTGCAGGTGTTGACTGACCAGAGTCAGGCTAGGTCTACACAGCCACTCTTTTTCCCCCCCCAAAAAAGCTACACAAAATGCGCTCCACATTTTGTGTAGCTTGACTGCTATAATGTGGCTGAGTCCATCCCAGGGGTTGTTAGCAGGGTAAGGAATCAGTTGCTGAAATCCCAGCGGGGGAGGGAAATGCCACAGAGGCTGTGGAGGGGGCAATAAAGAGTCTCTGATTCTCCTCCAGCTAAGCTGGACAATTTGCAGGCAGGGGGAGAGGTGGAGGAAGTTAGCCCTGACCCTGAGTCATTGCCGAGTATGAGTGGCTCTATTCCCTTGGGCCAGGCAGGAGCGCACCATGTGCGTGTCCGGCTGGTGCGTTCGCTCTGTGAGTAACTCATTCCCTTCTCTTGGCCAGTAAACCGTTCGTGACAGTGCCATAGGATTGGCTGCAGGCACTGGGTTTGCTTTCAGCCAGGAGGTGCCAGTGACTTGGGGCAAACGCTCCTTTGGGACAGGCAGAAACCAGTGTGTTGTGGGGCTTGGGGAGGGAGCAGGCTGTCTGTCATTCAGGCTGTCCTGCTGGGGCCGGGGGCAGGGTTCCTCAAATTTGTTTCCATCTATGTGTGGAATAAATTCTGTGCACTAAGGCAGGTGCAGATGTGCACCACTCAGAAACACAGGCTCTGCTAATCAGCTGGGCCGCACCTGAATGGCTGCCCAAGTGCTCAGCTTACAGGGAACACTGGTGGGGGGGGCCCATGTCCACACCCCCACCCAGGGCAGGTGGAGAGTCAGGTTTCCCACAACTGCCCCTGTGGTTCTTATCCCATTCACGTCACAGTAAGAGCTGTCTGGGCAGATCCATGGACCCTCCAGCTGCCCTTGGCCCCTTGTTCTGGCACCCCTGAGGGGGACGGGCAAAGGCGGAGGTCGCTCATTGTGACAGACTTATCCTGTATCCATGGCAACGTTGCACCCTTGCCCTAGGGGCTGATGACTGGGGCACCAGCACCTCCCAACCCTGGAGGAAAGGCTGGAGAGAGGCAGGAGGGGAAACTGACAGATGCACCCCCCATCCCAACCTGTACCCCTGGGCCAATCAGTGGGGAGGGGCCCCACTGGGGTGGGAATGTCCCAGCTCCCAGCGCACTGCCCAGGGGCTGCAGGGTGGGGACTGGCAGAAGCAGCAAAGGGGAGGGGGCATGTGTGATAACAGCTCCCAGCAGCAACCCCCACAACAGGGAGCCCTGCGGGGGAGGGAGAGCTGGGGAGGGGGTAGTTCCTATAGCCCTGGGGCAGGTTAATCTGACTCCACAAGAACCCAAATGAGCTGGAGCCATGGCCCACAGGAGAGGAGCAGCCAGCGCAGGCAGGGACACGTGTGGTGCAAAGAGCCCCAGAGACCAGGGCGCTAGGACCCAGGGGGGCACTGGGCAGAGCAGTTGAAGGGGCAGGGCTGTGGGAGCCAGAGGGCAGTGAGAGGGGAGCAGAGCTGTGGGGGTTTGGTGTGCTGGAGGGGGACGGGGAGAACACCCAGTGATCAGGGCAGGGGGATAATTCTGGGGTGGGGGGCAGAGCTGGGACAGGGGCCCAGACTGAGCAGCCGAGCCCAGAACATCTGTCTGCAGAGAGGGAGCCTGGGGGAACTGGGGTGTGAAATGGACCAAACCCCCTTCTGTGGTAGCAGGGAACAACAGTCTTCCAGGCCCTTAATAAAGATGCACCAGGCAAACTGCTTGTGTGTGTATCTGATGTCACGACAGAAGGAGATCAGCAGGATCCTTGTGGTTCAGCAAGATCACACTGTTGCTCTTGGGCTAATTAGAATATACAGTGTTATAAAGAAAATATAATGAATGAATTAAAAATTTGTACTAATAGAAACTTTGTATTAGAAATTAGATTGATACAGAGGGGAAGGGGCTGGAAGAGTCAGAGGCGGCAAAATACCATAAATTGAGGCCCGATACAAAGCAGACCGACAGAAGACATATGAACTGCAAAAACAACAAATAGTCTGGTAGCACTTTCTAGACTAACAAAACATGTAGATGGGATCATGAGCTTTCATGTTTTGTTAGTCTATAAAGTGCTACCAGACTATTTGTTGTTTTTTCAGTTTACCTGTACAGACTACCTCAGCTACCCCCCTGAAGCTTCTGAGAAGACATATGGACAGCCTTGGTGTGTTACGAAGCAAGCACCCTGTTACAAACAAAACAGCCTTGAAATAACACTCGAAAGGAGACACCAACATACTGATATCAGAGTAAAGAATAACTCACAGATAAACACATATTAAGCAGAAGGGATGGCGATTGATTAAGAGCTGACTAAGCAAAATGCATAGACCTGAATGGGAGAAAAGTTGGAGCATCTTGCATGATCTCTGGGTCTCGTCTTGTCAACATCAGAGTGTTGGTCCAGACTGAGAGAAGCCCCCACTCCTTCTCCTGGCATTTAATTTGCCTGTCCAGTATGTTAATGTGAGGAACAGACTGGTAATTATCACATCAGCTGGCAAGATGGTGCGTGTTTGTGTGTGAGAGCATATTCTGTTTTTCTACTGCATTCTCAATAAATGTGGCATCTTGCCTTTTCCCCTGAAAAAGATCCCATGTGCTTCTTATAAGCATAACTGTGAGTGGGAGGGGACAGGAACTGGCTTTTCCTTTCCTGCCCCTTCTCAATCTGCCCAGGGTGACACAGTGAATGGGTCCAGGCAGGTTTGGGAGCTGGGAACCTCTCTCCTGACTTCCTGTACCTGCTACCTCATGTGGTCTCCCCAGTCCTCTTCATGTCTCCTGCCCTCTCCTCTGCTAGGGGTGCTGATGCCTGCCCTGTGCCCATGGGTATTTGCTCTCAGTGGGAGCCTGGTTGTGTCACTGAGGCAGCAGCTCTGGGACCCGCAGAAGCACAGGACCCTCCTCCCCTCTGGCACAAACTCAGGCTGAAAGAGGCTGGTTTGGCCACGTCACTTTCCTGCCCCTCCCAAGATTTGTCCCCCAGTTTTCTCCCTGTCCCCTGGAGCTGATGCCAGCAGAGCCTGCAGCTGCCCAAAGGGGTGACTAACAGGCACCGTAGAATGTCCCCACCCAGGGTGGGCTCAGAGGGGCTGCAGTGAATGTCTCCCTGCTACAGACCCACTGCTCAGCCTGGGCTCCCAGATCATGATGTTGGAAGCAGCAGCATCTGACCCAGGAAACTCAGCCAGCTTTAAGGCCCTGTACCCTGAGCAGAGACAGACACCAGCCTCCTCTGCCTGCACTGTGACCAGGGAACCCTCCCCACATGCCTGAACCACCCCTGGGGTGCCCCACAGCAGCCAGAGACAGCTCAGCCGATGCAGATTCCATTGGCCCAGCTGGACTCGCCAGAACTGAACCAGACCCAGAGAACCAGGATTTTTAACTGAGCTGGAACCAGACTTGAACCATCACTTTGCCCTTACTCAGTCAATCTGACCTGTACTGGGGGAAATGGTCCCTAGGTACAATGTTTGATCAAGTAAAACACAAATGACTGTGGCATTGTAAAACAGGAGAGCCAGAGAACACAGGGGCATGTGAGTGCAGCCAGCGGTACAAGGGGCAGCCCACAGGTGCAGAAGGAAATGGGAGAGAAGCTGGGGGCTCCCTGGCCCCAGAATTTTACAGTAACTCTTCAAGTGAAGGCAAAGGGAGCCAATCCCCCGCTCCCCCAGACAGGCTTCCCTCCGCCCCGCCTACCTCCACCTGTCACAGGCCCCACCTCCAAATTCAATGCCCCACTTCAGCCAGCCCCAGAGCCCACTCCCAGCCCCTCCCCACACTTTGGGGCATGGCTGGGAACTGAACCTTTGGGGTGAGTTGCCTAGAATGGAAACCAAACACCGACTGTCACCGAACCCGCATCTACACGGAGCCACCCCCCACCCCTCTTCTGCTCCCTGCCACCTGCACGCAGTGACTCTGGTTTGACACCCAGTCCTGGGCAGAAACCAGAGCAGCCCCGAATCGGCCCCATCCCGCAGATGCTGAGAGTGTTTCCCTAGAGCTGGTCAAACCAGCAAGGGGGGCGGGCAGGGAAATTCCCTCCAAGGGCTCAGCATGTACAAGGCAAATATCCCGGGCAGCCCCCAATCCCTCCTCCCCACCAGGCCCAATTTACAGTTTGCGTTAAAAACAGATTCTACCCCGGATGCCGGGCAGGGCAGCCCCTCCCCAACCCCCCGGGCCGGGGGAGCTGCCAGTGTCTGTCTCCCCAGGCTGCGCTTGCCCCTCCCGCATCCTCTCTGCTTCCCTTCACCCCTCCCAGCTCCGCCTCCCAGCCCCAGAATTCCCATCCCTTCCGCGCCCAGCCCTCCCCCCACATCACTGCCCCCGCCCAGGCTCCCCACGTGGGGCTGCCCCGCCCCAGCTCACAGGCTGGGGAACAGCGCTCGGGAGGGGGGGCAGCTCTCACCTGTTCGGGGCTGCAGGAGCGAGGGGCGGCCCCGGCCCCGGGTCCTAGCGCGAGGGCTGTATCTGGGGCCGAGGGGCACGTGGCTTCCAGCCGGAGACTTTCCCCGGGCTCGCTGCGGCCTCGGCCCCTCCGGGCGGGGCGCTCCCGGGGCAGCTGCAATGTCCCCCCAGCCACACCCGGCTGCTCCCGGCCCGGGCGGGCTCCGCCGCGCGGGCGGGCCGCTGGGAATCGCAGCCCGGGCGGGTTTGGGGAGAAATGTCCCGCCAGGGCCCCGGCCCCGATTCCACCCCGCCCGGTCCCTGCGAGCGGACAGTGTCCCCTCCCCGCCGGGACCTTCCTACAGATCCCCGCTCTGCAACCAGCCAATAGGGGCAGCGGGGCGGGCCTGGGCCCTCCCGGCTCTGGCCGGCAGGTGGGTCTCTTGGGCGCCCCGCAGGTCCCGCAGCAGGTGAGCACCCCCCCCCCCGCAGCCACGTGGGTCTTCTTAGAGTGACCGGGCATCGCCCCACGTGGGGACCCGGCGTCAGGGCCGCCTGTGGGAAGTGGAGGAGGCGAGCCGCGTCTCAGGCGAAGGGGGGGGCAGTATCTGCGCTGAGCCCGGCGGGAGATTGGCAGGGATGAGTTTGATGCAGCATCACAAACACCAGACCCCCCTCCCCCCGTCTGCTGGGTCCTTTGGTTTCTTCCGCGCCCAGTCCCCTCGGCTCCGCGCCCCGCGGCGAGCAGCGACACCATGGTTTCCCAGTGCCCATCGCAGAACGCGCGGCGCATGCGCAGAGTCAGACGCTCCTGCGGGCTCCGCTCAGTGGCTGCCCAGCAGCCTACCGCAGTGGGGTGGGCGGGGCCTGAGCAGGGGCGGGCGTGACCGGCGGGGACGCACTGAAAATCTGCGTGGGAGTTTAATGGGGAGGAAGCGCCATGAGACTGCGGCGCAGTGACTTACTGACCCGCCACAAGATGCGGGTGCCACCCTCCCGATTCAGCGCCTCCCCTCTCCCCTGCTTAAGCTCCGCCCACCCCGCTGCGATTGGCCCTTGGGTTGCGCAATAGAATCTGATCGCGCGTGCTGAGGCGCGAATTGCGAAGGAACCGTTGGTGCAGTTATTGGCCGCGCGGAGGAGCTGGGCAGTCACCAGTTCAAAGAGCAACGCGGGCTGTGATTGGCTCTCGGGACCTGAGCTCGTGGGCCCGCCCAGGAGGCCGAGCCCGGCGAGGCACGTGACTGCAGCTGACGTTATAGCCCCGCCTCGGCCTTTTCCCCGCCGGCGCGCAAGAGCCCAGAGCGGAGCGGCCCAGCAGGGCCTGGGAGCTGCGGGCCGAGGCCCCGGCATCCAGCGGGTGAGAAAAGCGCTCCTTGGGGCGGCCCGGGTGGGAGAGTCACGTGGTGCGGGCCCTGGGACTGTCCGGGCGTTCCGCCTCGGCCTGCGGCTCCACGCTGGGCGGCTGGGCCCGAGGCTGGGGCCTGCTCTCTCGGGCGAGGGGAGCCGGGCGGCGGCAGGGATCTGGCTGCGGGCTCTGGGGTGCCCGGGCAGCGATGGCTTTCGCCCGCCCGGGGCGGTGCAGGAGCAGCCTTGTGCCGGGCGGTGGGTCCGATCGCGTGTTGCGCCCGGTGGGGCGGGCTGTAACGTCGCCCGCGGGCCTGGGGTGGCGCTGCGATCCCCAATGGCGCCAGCCAGAGACGACGCGCCGCTTAGGACCCGGGCGCCGGGCGGAGACGCCAGTTCCAGGAGCCTGGCCGCGGCAGGACTGACGCCGGTCGCTCGCTGCGGGCCCCGCCTCAAGGCGCTGCTCCCGGCAGCCTGTGCGCGGGCGGGAGCAGGGCGGGGCTGTGGGAGCCAGGGGCAGTGTGGGGGGGGGAGAGAATTCTGGGGCTGGGGCAGAGCTGCAGGGGGCCAAAGGGAAGCAGAGAGGATGTGGGGAGGGGCAGGGGAGAATTCTGGGGCTGGGGGCCCAATAGCGCCAGCCGGATACGGGTGCTCGGACCCGGAGCTTGCAGGGGCGGCATCCATGTGCGGGGAGCAGGGCGGGGCTGTGGAGCCAAGGGGCCGTGGGAGATGCGGGGAAAGGGGGTGGGGGAGAGTTCTGGGGCTGGGGGCAGGGCTGGGACGGGGGACCCTGAGGGGCTGAAGGGAAGCAGAGAGGATGTGCGGGAGGGGCTGTGAGCTGGGGAGCAGCGGAGAATGCTGGGGGGCAGGGCTGAAGGAAGCAGAGAGGATGTGGGGGAGGGGCTGTACGAAGGTGGAGGTTTCACAAGTTGTCAACTTCTGGGGCTGAGGGCCCCCTGCTCTTCCTCTCCCATTCCCTACTCTGGGCCTGGGGAGGTTTCTCCCCTCAGCAGGCACAGGCTGTTTTGGGAGCACAACCAGGCCCCTGCGCTCGGTGGCTTGCTCTGCAGTGAGAGCGAGCAGCTTTTGCTTCTGTTTTATCCAACACTGAACTTGCTGGAACCCCTTCTCCTGGGGAACAGATTCTCCCAGGCAGAGGGACTGAGAAGAACCAGAGGGTTTATTTTTTCCTAAGTCTGGTTCCAGTTGAGATAAAAATCCTGATTCTCTGGGCCTGGTTCAGTTCTGGCAAGTCCAGCTGGGCCACTGGAATCCACGTCTGCTGAGCTGTCCCTGGGGCTGTGGGGCAACCTGGGGTGGCTTGTGAACAAGGCCTGACTTCTCTCTGAATCTTTTCACAGTCTGAGCATTCGCAGGGTTTCTTTCCATTGAGATTCGTTTGCTGGGCTAGAGTTTCCTTAGGATCCAGGGATCCTCCTCTACATTTGCTGGATTCTTCCACTTTTCTTCTTGGATTATTCTCAAGCTGCCTCTCTGCCCTGTGTGGATTCCCCCAGGCTTTCTCCTGCTCTACACACCGGGGACAATCCCCTTCAGCTCCTTCAACAAATGTTCCCTGTGAGTCTACGGTTCCAGGACCTTCCTGCTATCGATTTTCCTGAGTGTTCTCCCTCACTGTCCTTGCACCTGCTGGGGGAGAGAACCTAGGCAGGACTCACTGTCTGTGCTGGAGACAAAGGACGGAGCTGGGACTGGCAAAGACCTAAAAACAACACAATAATAGTTTGGGAAACTGAGACATTGATTCTGCCTCAACACCCCACCCAAACACTCCCAAGGAAGGAAATGTAGAGAGGAACCTCCTGACAGCTAACAGGATGGCTGGGGAGTTGACAGGTACTTGCCAGGATAATACCTGCAGCCCTACATGGGGCAGAAGTGAGGGCTCTCCCTCCCTATTCATTTTTGGGAGCCTCCGCTTTTTCCTACATTCTCTGGATAGTTTCTGTGTCAGTTTCCTTGACTCCTTACCTGTGTGGGTGCCTCTCAGGATCTCCATTTCTTTGGAGGGCTGGAGCTCTAGGACCCATGGCTCTTCCCCCTCATTCCAGCTGGGCAATTGGGTCAGGTTTGGGAATGGGGAATCCTGCATAAGGGTGAGATCAGGCAAGGTGAAGGCACTTGGAGTCTGGGCAGAGTATGTCAGAAGGAACATTCCTGAGCTCAATCTCATCCAACAAGGGGCTGGGGTAACTCAGACCACTTGAAAGCAGCAGACTTTGGGGTGCAGGAGATGTGACAATGCCACAATTGTATTCACTCTGTTTGCTTTCTAGTGTTGCATGTGATTTCTACTGTCCTGTAATAACCCCATGTGCGTGCTCTCAGTTTCTGGGCACTGTACCACTGCCCAGACAGGGATGGGAATTTGGGGGTGACTCATTGAGGGAGGATGCCCAGGCCACCACATTCACAATGGCCCAGGCTCATGGCATTCGGAGCCTGGGAGGGTTGTGCAACCCAGAGACACATTTTGCCCGGGAAGCTGGGGAAAGGCTTGAGACATGGATGGCTGAAGCCAGGGATGAGCTGTGGCGGGGTGGAAGTGAGTCTAGAGATTGGGGGGGGAAGGCTCTGGGCCCCCTTCTCCCTGAGATGGATTGTACTGATTGCTCCTAGTTCCTGTGCTAAAAAGTGTGGGTTTTTTTTGTTTTGTTTATATCCCTGTGAGCTAATAAACCTTCTGTTCTACCTGCCATCCGAGAGTTGTCTGGCTGCTGATGGGGTTGCAGGGCCTGATGACTCCACACCCTCGGTGACGGGTGTTGTCATGCCTCTCTAGGAGTTGTAATGATCTGAGGGCTCGAGACTGTTTACACTGCAGGCTTTTTGTGCGTAAGAACAGCTGTTCTTGCACAAACTTGCAGAGCATCTACATTGCATGCATGTTCTTGCAAGTAAAGTTACAGTAAAGCATCAGAAAACAGGGCTTATGCAAGAGTTATTCCTCTCCTGAGGAATAAGCCCTCTTGTGAAAGAGTTCTTGCACAAGGAGGCAGTGTGACAGGCAACAGGGCTTTCTTGCAAGAAGAGAGAGCGCCCACACTGCCATGGATGCTCTTGTGCAAAAGCACATGGCAGTGTGGATGCACTGTTGAGAAGAATGCTTGCACAAAACAGTTCTTGTGCAAGAAGCCTGCAGTGTAGACATAGCCTGGGGACTTGCTGACACACGCACAGCTCTGGGGTTAAACTTCTGCTTATTTCAAGGCTGTAGAACCTAGAGCCCTCCCTCACAATGGAGATAGCCCCAAGGTGGCATGTGAATGGTGTGTAGGAGAAATAATGTAGGCAGGACAGTTCCCTGCTTCTGGCCCTGAAAGCTGGGGAGATGGGGATGACTTAGCATATCCCTTAGGTGAAGCCTCTGCTTCTGAGGAGATATTGTGATGAAAGTGTCTCTCACAGGGGCTTTGGGCCCCACTTCACTTTAATCTAGGTGAGCAAAGGAGCCTCTGCATGGTCACCTCCAGTCTGCCAAGCCAACGGATCTGGTGTGTAGCCACCATACCGCTTCCCTGCTTGCAGATCCATTGAGATCTGGGGACAGGAGCGCACAATCTCTCTCCTCCAAGGGCATGCAGCAGAGAAATGCTGGGGCTACGTCTACGCTGGCGGCTGCGCAAGAACTCTTTCTTGGAAGAGTTCTTGTGCAAAAAATCTTCCACTGCCATGTGCTTTCATGCAAGAGATGTGCTTTTGCGCAACAGCATCCATGGCAGCGTAGATGCTTTCTTGCGCAAGAAAGCTCTGATGGCCATTTTATCCATAGGGGCTTCTTGCACAAGAAATTCATGTTGCCGGTCTACACTTCCCTCTTGTTGAAGAGCTCTTGCACAAGAGGGCTTATTCCTTGTGGGGAGAGGAATAACTCTTCTGGAAGAAGCCCTGTTTTCTGATGCTATAATGTAAATTTACTTGTGCAAGACTGCTCGTATAGTGTAGACACTGCAAGATTTTGTGCAAGAATGGTTGTTCTTGCACAAGAAGCTGCCAGCGTAGACATAGCCTGGCTGTTTTTAAAACTGTCTAGCCACTGCATGCTCCTGGCAGAGGGGGCAGGCGCCCACGCCTGATTGGTCCCTCTTCCTTTTAAAATAGTTGATGTCCTCTAGGCATTGAGGAGGGGGTCCAGGGAGGGGAACTACCCCAGCTGCCACTCCCAGGCCAATCAGGGTCTCTGTGGGGGAGTCCGAGAAGTCTCCTGGCCCTGGCCCTTCCACTAGAGGTCACACTACTTAGGGTGGGCTGGGACCACTCCAAAATCTGTGCAGTGGCCCCTTTAAAAACTATTGCCCACCTCTGCTCTAATCCAACTGGCCAGATACAGATGTTCTAGGCTGTGCCATGCTGGGAAACCTCAGTTGTGCTACAACAATACAGACCTGACACCTTCCGCCAGGCTCTTTACACCCTCCTGGGACAGAGTCTGAGAGACAAACGCCAGAAAAGGGCAGAAGTTCCAAACCTGCTTCTCTGAGGGGATTCCCTGACCTTGTCCCTGAGGACAGGAAGTCCCCACCCTGGTCACATGGGGGACAGGGAGGGGCAGGAACTGGCTTTGCCTTCTTGCCCCTTGCCCCAGGATGAGCCAATGAACGGGTTTGGGGAGTTTGGGAGCTGGGAACCTCCCCTAGTTCCTGCACCTGCTGCCCCTACTGCTCTTCCCCAGTCTCCTCCTGCCTTCCCCTCTGCTGGGAGCACTGGTGCCTATCCTGTGTCCATGAGCATTTGCTCCAGTGGAGCCTGGCTTTGTCACTGAGGCAGCAGCTCTGGGACCCACAGACACACAGGACTCCTCCTTTAACCCAAACATAGGCTGGTTTGGCTGAGTCACTTTCCTGCCCCTCCCAGGCTTTCTCCGTCACCTGGAGCTGATGCCAGCAGAGACGAGCATCAACATCTACTATGGGTGTGCTTTTGTTCAAAGCAACATCTCGCACAGGGTCAGTAGGGACACAGCCTCAGCTCAAGAAGCCGGGCCAGTGTAGATATAGCCAGAATGTCCTTACCCAGGGTGTAACGAGGGACACAGTGAACATTTCCCTACAGACCTGCTGCTCAGCCTGGGCTTTCTAGATCAATGATAGTAGGAGGTAGCAGCCTCTGACCCAGGAAGTTCAGCCAGCCTAGGGCTCTGTACCGAGCAGAGACAGACACCAGCTTTCTCTGCCTGTGCCAGAGGCAGGACCCTCTCAAATACCTGAGGCTGCCCAGCTGCCCTGCCAGCCTCCCAAGGACAGCTCAGCCAACATGGCTTCTATTGCCCCAGCTGAATCACTAGAGCTGAACCAGCTCAGAGAAATCCGTAAGGCTTTTAAGTGACCAGGAACCAGACTACAAGGGTCATTTGTCCTGTAACTCATCGGATCTGAACTGAACGGGGCAACCCAGCCCAGCCGCGGACTTGGTGGGGAGACCCAATCCTGGGCACCACGCACGCCAGCAGCCGCCCATCCCCATCCCCCAGGCCCCCAAATGCTGAGATGGGCCTTAACAGGACATTAATTGGGGAGCGCTCCTGCCGGGGGGGTGGCTGCCCCGGTATTTACCTCCCAACTGCTGAGTTCAGACCAGAATTCCTGCCCCCGCCAACCACAGCCCCGCCTCCTCCCCGCAACCTCTCTGCCTCTTCTTCTGCTCCCCAGTGTCCTGGTCCCAGCTCTCTGAC
Organism: Rafetus swinhoei; assembly: GCA_019425775.1. Classification (NCBI taxonomy): domain Eukaryota; kingdom Metazoa; phylum Chordata; order Testudines; family Trionychidae; genus Rafetus; species Rafetus swinhoei. The sequence continues at coordinate 32,452,231 of CM033444.1, read as the reverse complement.
TCCCAAATTCTTTCCGCTCCCTCAGCCCGCTCCCACACGGTTTGCAGTTGGGGTCGGTGTCACGTGATCTTGGAGCCTTCCCAGGGCAAAACCGCCCGCCGATTTATCTGCCCCGGCCTCCGCGCCCCGCATCTCACACATCAGCTACCCCGCCCCCACCTCGGCTCCTCCGAGTCCTCCAGCCCCGCCCCGCGCTCGGCGGCGCCTCTGCCCGGAAGTGGAAGCTGCAGCGCAGCGAGTAACGGACCCAACGGCTCCCTCGGCGCGGTGCAGCGTCCACGGCGGAGCCCGCGGCCTCCCCCTGCCGCGTGCGGGGATGGGCGGGGCCGGGAGTGACGGGCGGCGGGCGGGCGCACTGAATGGGGGGAAGGGCGTCAGGCCGCGCGTGCGCAGCGGATCAGTGACTCCGGGGCGGAGCCAGGTGGTAGTCGCCACACGTGGGGAGCTGGAGGCGGGGGGATGGGGGGCAGAGCTGGGACCGGGACACTGGGGGAGGGGTGAAGAGACGCAGAGAGGGTTGCGGGGAGGGCGGGGGCTGTGATTGGCGGGGAGGAGACACTGGCAGCTCCCCCAGCCAGAGGAGCGAATCTGCTTCCCTGCAGCTGCTCACGGGGGAGAGGGGGGGGAAGACTCTGGGTCTAAGGGCTCAGCAGTTGGGAGGCAAATAGCCGGGGCAGTCCCTCCCCCCAGCAGACAGCTCCCACTTAATGTCCCTGTTAAAACCCCTCTCAGCATTTGGGGGCCTGAGGGGATGGGGCTGGGCAGCTGCTGGCCTGCGTGGTGCCCAGGATTGGGTCTCACACCAGAGTCACTGCTGGGCTGGGATTGCCCCGTTCAGTTCAGATCCATTGAGTTACAGGACAAATGACCCTTGTAGTCTGGTTCCTGGTCACTTAAAAATCCTGGTTCTCTAAGCCTGGTTCAGGTCTAGTGATTCCAGCTGGGGCAATAGAAGCCACCTCTGCTGAGCTGTCCTTGGGGGGCTGTGGGGCAGCCTAGAGGCAGCTCAGGTATTTGAGGAGGGGTCCCTGCCTACTGCAGAGGCAGAGGAAGCTGGTGTCCCTCTCTACTCAGCGTACAGAGTCCTAGAGCTGGCTGAGCTTCCTGGGTCAGAGGCTGCTACCTCCCACCATCATGATCTAGAAGCCCAGGCTGAGCAGCAGGTCTGTAGCAGGGAAATGTTCACTATGGTCCCTCTGGGCCCACCCGAGGTAGGGACATTCTGGCTATATCTACACTGGCGGCTTCTTGGGCAAGAACACGTCCACACTGCCATGTGCGAGATGTGCTTTTGAACAAAAGCACCCATAGTAGTGTTGATGCTCTCTTGTGCAAGAGAGCTCTGATGGCCATTTTAGCCATAGGGCTTTCTTGCTCACGAAACCCCTGCCACGTGTCCACACTGCCCTCTTGCACAGAGAGCTTATACTTGTAAGAAAAGAGCTTAGGTCTTCGCAAGAAGCTCTCTCTTACCATGCTTTACTGTAAATCTTATTGTACAAGAGCGGGCAGGCAGTGTGGATGCTCTGTGGATTCTTGCGCAAGAACCTGCCAGATTAGACATAGCCTCCCTGATGCCTGTTACTCACCTTTTGGGGCAGCCAGTCTCTGCTGGCATCAGCTCCAGGTGACGGAGAAAGCCTGGGAGGGGCAGGAAAGTGACTCAGCCAAACCAGCCTATGTTTGGGTTAAAGGGGAGGAGTCCCTGTGTGTCTGTGGGTCCCAGAGCTGCTGCCTCAGTGACAAAGCCAGGCTCCCACTGGAGAGCAAATGCTCATGGACACAGGATAGGCACCAGTGCTCCCAGCAGAGGGGGGGAAGGGCAGGAGGAGACTGGGGAGAGCAGTAGGGGCAGCAGGTGCAGGAACTAGGGGGAGAGGTTCCCAGCTCCCAAACTCCCTAAACCCGTTCATTGGCTCGTCCTGGGAGCAAGAAGGCAAAAGCCAGTTCCTGCCCCTCCCTGTCCCCATGTGACCAGGGTGGGGGGCTTCCTGTCCTCAGGGACAAGGTCGGGGAATCCCCTCAGAGAGGCAGGTTTGGAACTTGTGCCCTTTTCTAGCGTTTGTGTCTCAGACTCTGTCCCAGGGAGGGTGTAAGAGAGCCTGGCGGAAGGTGTCAGGTCTGTATTGTTGTAGCACAATTGAGGGTTTCCCAGCATGGCGCAGCCTAGAGCATCTGTATCTGGCCAGTTGGATTAGAGCAGAGGTGGGCAATAGTTTTTAAAAGGGGGCCACTGCACAAATTTTTGAAGTGGTCCCAGCCCACCCTAGAAGTAGTGTGACCTCTAGTGGAAGGGACAGGGCCAGGAGACTTCTCGGACTCCCCCACAGAGACCCTGATTGGCCTGGGGGAGTGGCAGCTGGGGTAGTTCCCCCTCCCCGGACCCCACTCCCTCAATGCCTAGAGGACATCAACTATTTTAAAACGAAGAGGGACCAATCAGGCGTGGAGGCGCCTGCCCCCCTCTGCCAGGAGCATGCAGTGGCTAGACAGTTTTAAAACAGCCAGGCTATGTCTACGCTGGCAGCTTCTTGTGCAAGAACAACCATTCTTGCACAAAATCTTGCCGGGTGTCTACACTGTACGAGCAGTCTTGCACAAGTAAATTTACATTATAGCATCAGAAAACAGGGCTTCTTCCAGAAGAGTTATTCCTCTCCCCACAAGGAATAAGCCCTCTTGTGCAAGAGCTCGTCAACAAGAGGGAAGTCTAGACCAGCAACATGAATTTCTTGTGCAAGAAGCCCCTATGGATAAAATGGCCATCAGAGCTTTCTTGCGCAAGAAAGCATCTACGCTGCCATGGATGCGCAAAAGCACATCTCTTGCATGAAAGCACATGGCAGTGGAAGATTTTTTGCACAAGAACTCTTCCACAAAAGAGTTCTTGCGCAAGAAGCCGCCAGCGTAAACGTAGCCCCAGCGTTTCTCTGTTGCATGCCCTTGGAGGGGAGAGAGATTGTGCGCTCCCTGTCCCCAGATCTCAATGGATCTGCAAGCAGGGGAGCGGTGTGGTGGCTACACACCAGATCCGTTGGCTTGGCAGACTGGAGGTGACCCGCAGAGGCTCCTTTGCTCACCCCTAGATTAAAGTGAAGTGGGGCCCAAAGCCCCTGAGAGAGACACTTTCATCACAATATCTCCTCAGAAGCAGAGGCTTCACCTAAGGGATATGCTAAGTCATCCCCATCTCCCCATCTTTCAGGGGCCAGAAGCAGGGAACAGTCCTGCCTACATTATTTCTCCTACACACACCATTCACATGCCACCTTGGGGCTATCTCCATTGTGGGGAGGGCTCTAGGTTCTACAGCCTTGGAAATAAGCAGAAGTTTAACCCCAGAGCTGTGCGTGTGTCAGCAAGTCCCCCAGGCTAGGTCTACACTGCAGGCTTCTTGCACAAGAACTGTTTTGTGCAAGCATTCTCGTGCAAGAGTGCATCCACACTGCCATGTGCTTTTGCACAAGAGCACCCATGGCAGTGTGGACGCTCTCTTGCGCAAGAAAGCCCTGTTGCCTGTCCACACTGCCTCCTTGTGCAAGAACTTTCACAAGAGGGCTTATTCCTCAGGAGAGGAATAACTCTTGCGCGCAAGAAGCCCTGTTTTCTGATGCTTTACTGTAACTTTACTTGCGCAAGAACATGCATGCAGTGTAGATGCTCTGCAAGTTTGTGCAAGAACAGCTGTTCTTACGCACAAAAAGCCTGCAGTGTAAACAGTCTCCGAGCCCTCAGATCATTACAAATCCTAGAGAGGCATGACAACACCCCGTCACCGAGGGGTGTGGAGTCATCAGGCCCTGCAACCCCATCAGCAGCCAGACAACTCTCGGATGGCAGGTAGAACAGAAGGTTTATTAGCTCACAGGGATATAAACAAAACAAAAAAAACCCCACACTTTTTAGCACAGGAACTAGGAGCAATCAGTACAATCCATCTCAGGGAGAAGGGGGCCCAGAGCCTTCCCCTCCTCTTCCCCAATCTCTTCTCCCTAAGCCAGAGAGACTCACTTCCACCCGCCACAGCTCATCCCTGGCTTCAGCCATCCATGTCTCAAGCCTTTCCCCAGCTTCCCGGGCAAAATGTGTCTCTGGGTTGCATAACCCTCCCAGGCTCCGAATGCCATGAGCCTGGGCCATTGTGAATGTGGTGGCCTGGGCATCCTCCCTCAATGAGTCACCCCCAAATTCCCATCCCTGTCTGGGCAGTGGTACAGTGCCCAGGGAAACTGAGGCACGCACATGGGGTTATTACAGGACAGTAGAAATCACATGCAACAACAGAATGAATACAATTGTGGCATTGTCACATCTCCTCCCATTGCACCCCAAAAGTCTGCTGCTTTCAAGTGGTCTGAGTTACCCCAGCCCCTTGTTGGATGAGATTGAGCTCGGGGAATGTTCCTTCTGACATACTCTGCCCAGACTCCAAGTGCCTTCACCTTGCCTGATCTCACCCTTATGCAGGATTCCCCATTCCCAAACCTGACCCAATTGCCCGGCTGGAATGAGGGGGGGGAAGAGCCATGGGTCCTAGAGCTCCAGCCCTCCAAAGAAATGGAGATCCTGAGAGGCACCCACACAGGTAAGGAGTCAAGGAAACTGACACAGAAACTATCCAGAGAATGTAGGAAAAGCGAGGCTCCCAAAATGAATAGGGAGGAGAGCCCTCACTTCTGCCCCATGTAGGGCTGCAGGTATTATCCTGGCAAGTACCTGTCAACTCCCAGCCATCCTGTTAGCTGTCAGGAGGTTCCTCTCTACATTTCCTTCCTTGGGAGTGTTTGGGTGGGGTGTTGAGGCAGAATCCAATGTCTCAGTTTCCCAAACTATTATTGTGTTGTTTTCGGTCTTTGCCAGTCCCAGCTCCGTCCTTTGTCTCCAGCACAGACAGTGAGTCCTGCCTAGGTTCTCTCCCCCAGCAGGTGCAAGGACAGTGAGGGAGAACACTCAGGAAAATCGATAGCAGGAAGGTCCTGGAACCGTAGACTCACAGGGAACATTTGTTGAAGGAGCTGAAGGGATTGTCCCTGTGTAGAGCAGGAGAAAGCCTGGGGAATCCACACAGGGCAGAGAGGCAGCTGGAGAACAATCCAAGCAGAAAAGTGGAAGAATCCAACAAATGTAGAGGAGGATCCCTGGATCCTAAGGAAACTCCAGCCCAGCAAACGAATCTCAATGGAAAGAAACCCTGAATGCTCAGACTGTGAGAAAAGATTCAGAGAGAAGTCAGGCCTTATTCACGAGCCACCCCAGGTTGCCCCACAGCCCCCAGGGACAGCTCAGCAGACGTGGATTCCAGTGGCCCAGCTGGACTTGCCAGAACTGAACCAGGCCCAGAGAATCAGGATTTTTATCTCAACTGGAACCAGACTTAGGAAAAAAATAAACCCTCTGGTTCTTCTCAGTCCCTCTGCCCTGGGAGAATCTGTTCCCCCAGGAGAAGGGGGTTCCAGCAAGTTCAGTGTTGGATAAAACAGAAGCAAAAGCTGCTCCACTCTCACTGCAGAGCAAGCCACCGAAGAGCGCAGGGGCCTGGTTGTGCTCCCAAAACAGCCTGTGCCTGCTGAGGGGAGAAACCTCCCCAGGCCCAGAGTAGGGAATGGGAGAGGAAGAGCAGGGGGCCCTCAGCCCCAGAAGTTGACAACTTGTGAATCAGCTTCCTACCCCCTTTCCTGCATCCCTACTCCCACGGCCCTTGGCTCCCACAGCCCCGCTCCCCCCGCACATGGATGCCCCGCCTGCAAGCTCCGGGTCCGAGCACACGGCGCGTATCCAGCTGGCGCTATTGGGCCCCCAGCCCCAGAATTCTCCCCTGCCCCTCCCCACATCCTCTCTGCTTCCCTTCGGCCCCCTGCCCAGCTCTGCCCCCAGCCCCAGAATTCTCTCCTCCCCACACTGCCCCTGGCTCCCACAGCCCCGCCCTGCTCCCGCCTCGCGCACAGGCTGCCGGGAGCAGCGCCTTGGGGGCGGGGCCGCAGCGAGAGGCGACCCAGCCCCAGTCCTGCCCGCGCCAGGCTCCTGGAACTGAGCGTCTCCGCCCGGCGCCCCCGGGTCCTAGCGCGCGGCGCGTCTCTGGCTGGCGCCATTGGGGATCGCACCGCCACCCCCAGGCCCGCGGGCGACGTTACAGCCCCGCCCCCACCAGGCGCAACACGCGATACGGACCCACCGCCCCGGCACAAGGCTGCTCCCCTGCACCGCCCCCCGGGCGGGGAGCGAAGCCATCGCTGCCCCCGGGCACCCCCAGAGCCCGCAGCCAGATCCCTGCCGCCGCCCCGGCTCCCCCCTCGCCCCGAGAGAGCAGGCCCCAGCCTCGGGCCCAGCCGCCCCGCGTGGGAGCCGCAGGCCGGGCGGGAAACGCCCCCGGACAGTCCCAGGGCCCCGCACCACGTGACTCTCCCACCCCGGGCCCGCCCCAAGGGAAGCGCTTTTCTCACCCGCTGGATGCCGGGGCCTCGGCCCGCAGCTCCCAGGCCCTGCTGGGGCCGCTCCGCTCTGGGCTCTGCGCCGGCGGGGAAAAGGCCGAGGCGGGGCTATAACGTCAGCTGCAGTCACGTGCCTCGCCGGGCTCGGCCTCCTGGGCGGGCCCCACGAGCTCAGGTCCCGAGAGCCAATCACAGCCCGCGTTGCTCTTTGAACTGGTGACTGCCCAGCTCCTCCGCGCGGCCAATAACTGCACCAACGGTTCCTTCGCAATTCGCGCCTCAGCACGCGCGATCAGATTCTATTGCGCAACCCAAGGGCCAATCGCAGCGGGGTGGGCGGAGCTTAAGCAGGGGAGAGGGGAGGCGCTGAATCGGGAGGGGTGGCACCGCGCATGCGCGGCGGGTCAGTAAGTCACTGCGCACGCGCAGTCTCATGGCGCCGCTTCCTCCCCCCCATTAAACTCCCACGCAGATTTTCAGTGCGTCCCCGCCGGTCACGCCCCGCCCCTGCTCAGGCCCCGCCCACCCCACTGCGGTAGGCTGCTGGGCAGCCACTGAGCGGAGCCCGCAGGAGCGTCTGACTCTGCGCATGCGCCGCGCGTTCTGCGATGGGTCTATTTGAAACCATGAGAATGTGGGCGGGCGGAGCCGAGGGGACTGGGCGCGGAAGAAACCAAAGGACCCAGCAGACGGGGGGAGGGGGGGTCTGGTGTTTGTGATGCTGCATCAAACTCATCCCTGCCAATCTCCCGCCGGGCTCAGCGCAGATACCGCCCCCTTCGCCTGAGACGCGGCTCTCCTCCTCCACTTCCCACAGGCGGCCCTGACGCCGGGTCCCCACGTGGGCGATGCCCGGTCACTCTAAGAAGACCCACGTGGCTGCGGGGTGCTCACCTGCTGCGGGACCTGCGGGGCGCCCAAGAGACCCACCTGCCGGCCAGAGCCGGAGAGGGCCCAGGCCCCGCCCCCCGCTGCCCCTATTGGCTGGTTGCAGAGCGGGGATCTGTAGGAAGGTCCCGGCGGGGAGGGGGACACGGTCCGCGCTCGCAGGGACCCGGGGCCGGGGGTGGAATCGGGGCCGGGGCCCTGGCGGGACATTTCTCCCCAAACCCGCCCGGGCTGCGATTCCCAGCGGCCCCGCCCCGGGCCGGGAGCAGCCGGGTGTGGCTGGGGGGACATTGCAGCTGCCCCAGGAGCGCCCCTCCTGGAGGGGCCGAGGCCGCAGCGAGCCCCGGGGAAAGTCTCCGGCTGGAAGCCACGTGCCCCTCGGCCCCAGATACAGCCCTCGCGCTAGGACCCGGGGCCGGGCCGCCTCGCTCCTCCGCCCCCCCGAACAGGTGAGCTGCCCCCTCCCGAGCGCTGTTCCCCAGCCTGTGAGCTGGGCGGCAGCCCCACGTGGGAGCCTGAACGGGGCGGGGGCAGTGATGTGGGGAGGGGGCTGGGGGGGAATTCTGGGGCTGGGGAGGCGGAGCTGGGAGGGGGGACACTGGGGGTGAAGAGAAGCAGAGAGGATGCGGGGGAGGGGCTGGACGGGGAACATGGGAGCAAGCGCAGCCTGGGGGGAGACAGACACTGGCAGCTCCCCCGGCCCGGGGGGTTGGGGAGGGGCTGCCCTGCGCGGCATCCGGGGTAGAATCTGTTTTTAACGCAAACTATAAATTGGGCGTGGTGGGGAAGAGGGATTGGGGGGGGGGGCTGCCCGGGATATTTGCCTTGTACATGCTGAGCCCTTGGAGGGAATTTCCCTGCCCGCCCCCCTTGCTGGTTTGACCAGTTCTAGGGAAACACTCTCAGCATCTGCGGGATGGGGCCGATTCGGGGCTGCTCTGGTTTCTGCCCAGGACTGGGTGTCAAACCAGAGTCACTGCTGCGTGCAGGTGGCAGGGAGCAGAAGAGGGGTGGGGGGTGGCTCTGTAGATGCGGGTTCGGTGACAGTCGGTGTTTGGTTTCCATTCTAGGCAACTCACCCCAAAGGTTCAGTTCCCAGCCATGCCCCAAAGTGTGGGGGGAGGGGCTGGGAGTGGGCTCTGGGGCTGGCTGAAGTGGGGCATTGAATTTGGAGCGTGGGGCCTGTGACAGGTGGAGGTAGGCGGGGTGGAGGGAAGCCTGTCTGGGAGAGCGGGATTGGCTCCCTTTGCCTTCACTTGAAGAGTTACTGTAAAATTCTGGGGCCAGGGAGCCCCCAGCTTCTCTCCCATTTCCTTCTGCACCTGTGGGCTGCCCCTTGTACCGCTGGCTGCACTCACATGCCCCTGTGTTCTCTGGCTCTCCTGTTTTACAATGCCACAGTCATTTGTGTTTTACTTGATCAAACATTGTACCTAGGGACCATTTCCCCCAGTACAGGTCAGATTGACTGAGTAAGGGCAAAGTGATGGTTCAAGTCTGGTTCCAGCTCAGTTAAAAATCCTGGTTCTCTGGGTCTGGTTCAGTTCTGGCGAGTCCAGCTGGGCCAATGGAATCTGCATCGGCTGAGCTGTCTCTGGCTGCTGTGGGGTACCCCAGGGGTGGTTCAGGCATGTGGGGAGGGGTCCCTGGTCACAGTGCAGGCAGAGGAGGCTGGTGTCTGTCTCTGCTCAGGGTACAGGGCCTTAAAGCTGGCTGAGTTTCCTGGGTCAGATGCTGCTGCCTCCAACATCATGATCTGGGAGCCCAGGCTGAGCAGTGGGTCTGTAGCAGGGAGACATTCACTGCAGCCCTCTGAGCCCACCCTGGGTGGGGACATTCTCACGGTGCCTGTTAGTCACCCCTTTGGGCAGCTGCAGGCTCTGCTGGCATCAGCTCCAGGGGACAGGAGAAAACTGGGGACAAATCTTGGGAGGGGCAGGAAAGTGACGTGGCCAAACCAGCCTCTTTCAGCCTGAGTTTGTGCCAGAGGGGAGGAGGGTCCCTGTGCTTCTGCGGGTCCCAGAGCTGCTGCCTCAGTGACACAACCAGGCTCCCACTGGAGAGCAAATACCCATGGGCACAGGGCAGGCATCAGCACCCCTAGCAGAGGGGAGAGGGCAGGAGACATGAAGAGGACTGGGGAGACCACATGAGGTAGCAGGTACAGGAAGTCAGGAGAGAGGTTCCCAGCTCCCAAACCTGCCTGGACCCATTCACTGTGTCACCCTGGGCAGATTGAGAAGGGGCAGGAAAGGAAAAGCCAGTTCCTGTCCCCTCCCACTCACAGTTATGCTTATAAGAAGCACATGGGATCTTTTTCAGGGAAAAGGCAAGATGCCACATTTATTGAGAATGCAGTAGAAAAACAGAATATGCTCTCACACACAAACACGCACCATCTTGCCAGCTGATGTGATAATTACCAGTCTGTTCCTCACATTAACATACTGGACAGGCAAATTAAATGCCAGGAGAAGGAGTGGGGGCTTCTCTCAGTCTGGACCAACACTCTGATGTTGACAAGATGAGACCCAGAGATCATGCAAGATGCTCCAACTTTTCTCCCATTCAGGTCTATGCATTTTGCTTAGTCAGCTCTTAATCAATTGCCATTCCTTCTGCTTAATATGTGTTTATCTGGGAGTTATTCTTTACTCTGATATCAGTATGTTGGTGTCTCCTTTCGAGTGTTATTTCAAGGCTGTTTTGTTTGTAACAGGGTGCTTGCTTCGTAACACACCAAGGCTGTCCATATGTCTTCTCAGAAGCTTCAGGGGGTAGCTGAGGTAGTCTGTACAGGTAAACTGAAAAAACAACAAATAGTCTGGTAGCACTTTATAGACTAACAAAACATGAAAGCTCATGATCCCATCTACATGTTTGTTAGTCTAGAAAGTGCTACCAGACTATTTGTTGTTTTTGCAGTTCATATGTCTTCTGTCGGTCTGCTTTGTATCGGGCCTCAATTTATGGTATTTTGCCGCCTCTGACTCTTCCAGCCCCTTCCCCTCTGTATCAATCTAATTTCTAATACAAAGTTTCTATTAGTACAAATTTTTAATTCATTCATTATATTTTCTTTATAACACTGTATATTCTAATTAGCCCAAGAGCAACAGTGTGATCTTGCTGAACCACAAGGATCCTGCTGATCTCCTTCTGTCGTGACATCAGATACACACACAAGCAGTTTGCCTGCCCCCTGCCCCCCCACCCCTGTTCTCCCCCCCCCCCCCTGATCACTGTCCCCCCGTCCTCTGGCTCCACTCCCCCTGCCCCCTCTCACTGCCCCCCCCCTCTCTGCTCTGCCTGCCCCCCCCCTGCTCTGCCTCTTGCCCCCCGCTGGTAGCGCCCCTGGTCTCTGGGGCTCTTTGCCACACGCGTCCTCCTGCCTGGGCTGCTGGCTGCTCTCTCTCCTGTGGGCATGGCTCCAGCTCATTTTGGGTTCTGTGTCAGATTAACCTGCCCCCCAGCTCCCTCTGCCCCAGGGCTCCTGCTGTGGGGCTGCTGTTATCCCACCCCCCTTGCTGCTTGCTGCACATGCCCCCCCTGCCCCTTGCTGCCTGGGCAGTCCCTAGCCCCTGGGGCGCTGGGAGCTGGGACATTCCACCCCACCCCTCCCCAGGGTACAGGTTGGGATGGGGGGGGTGCATGTCAGTTCTCCTGCCTCTCTCCAGCCTTTCCTCCAGGGTTGGGAGGTGCTGGTGCCCCCCCCCCAGTCATCAGCCCCGGGCAAGCAGCAACGGCCATGCAACGTTGCCATGGATACAGGATAAGTATGGGTTTGGTGCGCTCCTGCCTGGCCCAAGGGAATAGAGCCACTCATACTGGGCAATGACTCAGGGTCAGGGCTAACTTCCTCCACCTCTCCCCCTGCCTGCAAATTGTCCAGCTTAGCTGGGAGAATCAGAGACTCTTTATTGCCCCCTCCACAGCCTCTGTAGCATTTCCCTCCCCCGCTGGGATTTCAGCAACTGATTCCTTAACCCTGCTAACAACCCCTGGGATGGACTCAGCCACATTATAGCAGTCAAGCTACACAAAATGTGGAGCGCATTTTGTGTAGCTTTTTTGGGGGGGGAAAAAGAGTGGCTGTGTAGACCTAGCCTGACTCTGGTCAGTCAACACCTGCAGTGGGAGTTCAAGGCCCCCACCTGAAAAAAATCATGGAGTCAATAGGGTTGGTGTGGTAGAAACAGGGCATGGCTGCATTAGGAAAGTATTTCAAAATCACTTCTTTAAAAATAAGAACTTTCATAATAGCTATTTCAAAATAGCACGTCCCCACCACAGGGCAGCCTCAAAATCAGTCAGATGGTGGCTCCCACAATGTGGAGGCACAACCTCGTTTCTGGGCACCAATTACTTTGAATGACTCCGAGGAGTTGTTATTTCAACATTGCAGCAGCGGAGGAGCCATGCTACTGCAATTTCAAAATCACTATTTCAAAATAAGTGTGATTCTCTTGGGGTGCATCTACATGGCATCTGAAACCCAAAATAAGCTAATTGGCTCTATGCAAATTGAGTAGCTTATTTTATGTCTCTTTCAAAATAGCATATTTTGTCATTTGGTGCGGTCTACACACAGTGTCAAATTTTAAAATAAAGTGCTATTTCAAGACCTCTCTTATTCCTTGTAAAGTGAGGCTTTATAGGGATGTGGAAATAGCATGTCCGCTATATTTCTTTATTTCACAGGCCCAAATATACATGGACGCATTCAAAAGATGTGGGGGGGCTATTTTGGGATCCTCTGGTATCCTAAATAACTTTGCTGTGTAGAGATGCCCTTGAAAGCAGGAGTTATTATTTCAAAATAACTGGCTTGGTAGTGGGGACTCTCAGCTTTTAATTTTGAAATAATCCCCTAGTGTAGATGAGGGCTGACCTCCTGGGAGGAGGCTGACACAGAAGAACAGGGCTGTTGGCTTTAGCTGCCTCCTGCCCTTGCTTCTCTCTTGTTAATTCTGCGCCCTCAGGTAGGAACTTTCAAACCGAAGTAGGCAGGGCCCAACCTGGGGTATGCAACCCAAACCCTGAGACCAAGGGACATACAATCCAGATGTTCAATGTTTGCTGCACTAGGAAAGTATTTCAAAATACTCCTCCTAATCCTGCCAAACTTCAACCAAGGCCAACCTACTCTTGCAGAACAAGCTGGAATGGATCCATCTAGATGCCCTGAATGCCCACTTTCTGAAGGTATTTGAATTGCCTCTCAAGCCTCTTGCCATGACCCCAGGGCTACGCCTACACTGCAGGCTTCTTGGGCAAGAACTCTTTTTGCGCAAGAGTTCTCGCACAAAAATTCTTGTGCAAGAGCGCGTCCACACATCTATGGCAGTGTGGACGCTCTCTTGCGCAAGAAAGCTTTATAGGCCATTTTAGCCATAGTGGTCTCTTGCGCAAGAAACCCCCTGTTGCCTGTCCACACTGCCTTTTCTGCAAGAGCTCTTGCGCAAGAGCGCTTATTCCTCATGGGGAGAGGAATAACTCTTGCGCAAGAAGCCCTTTATTCTGATGCTTTACTGTAAATTTACTTGCGCAAGAACGCGCGTGTAGTGTAGACTCTCTGCAAGTTTTTGCTCAAGAATGGCCATTCTTGCGCAAGAAGCCTGCAGTGTAGACGTAGCCCAAGTGTTTCTTCTTTTTCTGCTGCTGCTACTTCCTGTTTCTTATGCTGCTGGGGCTCATTATTCTTATTCTTCTTCCACTGCTGCTTCTGCAGTGCTGCTCTTTCTGCTGCTGCTTTATGTGTTTCTGTGGCTGCTCCTTCTCCTGTCCCTACTTATTTTCATTCTTCTGTTGCTGCTTCTTCTTCAGCGACTGTTACTGATGTTAGCGACTTTTTCTGCTGCTGTTACTTCTCCTGTTTATATCTGCTGCTGCTTCTGTTCCTGTATTTCTTCTTCTAATTCTGTTGCTTCAACTGCTTTTTCTTTTCCTACTGCTGCTGCTACTTTTTCTTCTACTTCTGCTGCTGCTTCTACTTTTTGTGTGCCGCTTTCTGCTGTCTCTGCTTCTTCTTCTGTTGCTCCTTCCTGCTGGTCCTTCTTTTGTTTGCTACTGCTGCTGATTTTTCTTTTCTTCTGCTTCTGATGCTGCTTCTTCTGCTACTGCTGCTACTTGTTTTTCTGCTTCTCCTTCTGATGTTCTTTTTCTGCTGCTGCTACTTCGTTCCTCTCCTTCTGTGACTTATTATTTTTATTCTCCTGCTGCTTCTTTGGTTTCTGCTGCTGTTCCTGCCTCTTTTGTTCTGCTTCTTCTTCTGATGTTTCTTCTGCTGCTGCTTGTTCTTCTGATTTGATTCTGTGGCTTCTTCTGCATCTGCTGCTGCTGCTGCTTCTGCTTCAGCTGAGGTTTCTTCTATTTCTTCCGCTTCTTCTTATCCTGCTGCTACTTCTGCTGCTGTTGATGCTTCCTTTCTTCTGCTGCTCCTTCCTTTGCTGTTTCCATTTTTCTGCTGATGCTGCTACTTCTTCTGCTTCTTCCTGTTACACTTTGGTTTGGTGATGTCATGGGAGCCTCAAGGGTTAAAGCCGACTACCCAGTGAAAACTACTGGATGATGGTGAAACAAATGATTTTTATTAAGTGATCAAAACCAACAATTAACAAGTAGGTGTTTAAACTAGCAATTGCTCAGTACTTTTACAGCGTAAAAAAGCTTGGTCACAATTATACCCAACTGATTACAATTCTTTAATTACAATTCACTTATATCAAATCACTATCCCTAATTCGCCTAAGGCAACGCAGCATACAAATGAAAAATACAAAAAACAAAGCCAAAATAATGATAATAAAAAAAACCACCCACAGCCAATCCCTCCAATGTCACTTTAGGACAGCTGGTGGAGTTAGTCATTGATTTTTTTTTTTAAACTGTTACAAGTTGACAATTCCTGGTTTTTCTTCTAACACTTACACCTGGGCTAAAATTTAACCCTATCACATAGCACAAAATCACACTATCTATACAATACAATTAATATGACTTACTTATGCTTCACAGGATTATAGGATATAATTAATGCAGCTTAACTATTAACTAAACCACTTAATAAATTTAAGCAATACTTACAAATCCAGCAACGATAACAACACAAAGACACACTAGAACTCGAAGCATGCTCAGGACTCGCACCTATATTTGACTCGAAGGGTGGGGAGGCAGCCTCAGGGTGATCAACTTTAGCCAGGAAAAAGACACGTGCCCTCAATACACGGAACCTCCGTGAACAAAGGGGTTGAGGGTCTTTAGACAAAAATTCGATGTCTAATGCCATGCTAGGGTCTGCATTTGGCAGGGCCTGATAGGCTAGTGATAAGGTAGTATGACAATACTGCCCTATAGGAGTTTTTGTAATGTATGCGTGATCCTCGTGGACAAGACTAGATGGGGCATGGTTAGTGTGAGACAGTTGTGTTTTATTACCTTATGTTTTCTTTTTCTCTTGCCTCTAAGACCGGTCAAGCTATGGTCAAACAAGGCTTATCTGTAACTGCAGCTAGGCGCTATCTAGTCATGCTCACCTCCTGTTTTCTGGTGCCTGAGAGTCTCAGGATGCCTGTAAGGTCAAATTCCGTTCACAGACAACTGCATTGTGCGCTTACAAGTTATGCTTTCTCAAAGTGTGACAGAGGCCTACATTTTCTGTGAGCTGCTTTGTGTGGCTGGATGGGCTATACGTGAAGGCCATGGTCAGAAGAAGCCTGCTTTGCAACACTTCCTTTTGGTTTCTTCTTTGCTGATGCTTCTTCTAATGATGCCACTGCTCTTGCATCTGCTGCTGATGCTTCTTCTGCTTCTGATTCTTCTGCTGTTTCTTTTCTTCTCCTGCTGCTTCTTGTTTCTTTTGTTGATTCTTCTGCTGCTTTTGCTCCTGCTTCCTTTGTTGCTGATACTTATTCTGCTGCTACTTTTCTTCTTCTGCCACTGCTGCTGTTACTGCCTCTTTCTTCTGCTCTTCTGCTGCAGCTTCTTCTTATTCTGCTGCTGCTTCTGTGCTTGCTACTTCTTCCGCATCTGCTTCTTGTGAGGTTGCTGCTGCTCCTTCATTTTCTGCTGCTTCATCTGCTTCTGTTGCAGCTGCTTCTCCTGCTCCTACTTGTTTTTCTGCTTTTTCTTCTTTTGTTTGTGCTGCTTCTTCTGCTGGTTCTTCTGTTTCTTTTGTTCTTTTTCTTCTTCTTTGGTGCTATTTATTCTGCTGCTACTACTTCCTGTACCTTATTAATTCTTCTTCTGATTTTGCTGCTGCTTCTTTAGTTGCTATTTCTTTGACTGCTGATACTGTTTTCCACTGTGTCTTCTGCTGCTGCTTCTGCTATCTCTGCTTACTTCTGCTCCTTCTCCTGCTACTACTTATTGTTCTGCTGCTACTTCCTGTTTCTTCTGCTCCTATGGCACATCTCTTGTGCCAAAGCACGTGGCAGCGTGGACACGCTCTTGCACAAGAAGCCTGCAGTGTAGACGTAGCCTAAGGGTGCATCTAAACAGCACCTAAACTAGAAACAAGAGATGCAATTTGCCTAGGTATTGAAGATGCTCAACCCTTCAGTGAACACCCCTGGGAGCTCCCTCCAGTTCTCCTCATTCTCGGTTTCCTTTGCCCCGCAGACACCCTCTTAGGGTGCGTTGTTAGAGAGCTGGTGTCTCCCACTCCCTGGTTCTTCTCACCTCAACAGAGAATCCCAAGAGCAGAAGGCTGAAAGTTCAGCATCAAACAGCACGTTAGTGGGTGGATCAGGAGCTGGGCTCTCCCTGTTTCCATAGCCCTGTCTGTACAGCAGGACAGCAACACTCACAGGCCCCACAGGGCTTGGTTTGATGCTTCACCCCACAGCCCAACAACGAGTCTCCCAACTCCTCCTGTGCTCGGGGAGCCAGGTTTGCTGTGTGAATTCTGTGGGGCAGGTGCTGCCAGGCCTGGGCACTGGGATTATTTGCCAGTTTCCCTGGCCCAGGGGCAGTGCTGTGCTCACAGCTGTGATGGCTGAGTGGTTAAGGTGTTGGACTAGAAATCCAATAGGGTTTCCCTGCACAAGTTCAAATCCTACTCACAGCGAGGCCTGTGTTTTGGCCACACTCTCTCTACTGCACAACCTGTGGACAATCTGAGCCCATGCAAACCTTTCCACAGTCTCAGTTAATTATATAATTCACTTGAACCATTTTACTAATACAGCAGCTGGGGAAATCAGTTTCATTTACATTATAAAACAGAACATTGTGACTTTCTTGTGTTACACTGTGAAACTTCATTTTAAATAAAGTAAAACATTATGACCAGGGCTCGACAAACAATGTAATCTACTCGCCCGTGGTGAGTAGATTACATTCCGGAAGAGCCGGCGCAGAGCCGCGCGGCTGGCGAGCAGGGCTCGCCGCTGCTCAGCGAGCCCTGTTTATGACCAACACAAAATATTTCAATCTTTTCTTTATTTAAGGCAGGAGTGAGCACCACTTTGGGTGGGGCACTGACCCACAGAAAAATCAGTTGGGGACCACACAAGTGAGAAGCCAAAACCCCAAAAACCAAAACACACCACCCCTCAAAACTTCCCCACTGATGTCTCAACTGAGACACTTCATTCCTCTGGTGCCCCAGTCTCACAGGGTGAGAGGAGGAATGAGGTACAGAGCTTCCCATAGACCAGAATCACTTTTCTGGGGTTCTGGAGTTGGTGCATTTTATGGAACACATTATGCTCTGGGGTGGGGACAAAAATGAGGAATACAGAATGTGAGGCTGGGCTACCAGTAATTAGGATAGGAATGGGCTGCAGGATCTGGGAGGGAGCTGGGGCACAGAGGCAAGCTGAGAGTAGGGTATCTGGCCAGGGGAGGGAGCAGGAACAAGGGAGGGTGCAGTGTGTGGCCAGGAGAGAGGGTGCAAGAACAAGGGAGGGTGTCAGCAAGCTGGGGGTGCTGGGTGTTGTGGGGGGAGGGAAGCGAGGGAATTTGGGTGGTACAGGTCTGGGAATGAGGGAGAACGTTACCTAGTTTCATACTCCCATGGAGCAGCATCTCCACCCATGCTGTAGCGGCTGCCCCAGAGGGAGGTCCTACTGCTGCTGTAGCCATGCAGCTGCAGGTCAGCCCGGGAGGCCAGAGAGGTCACTGCTGCAGCCACATAGCCCAGGACTGTAGGCGCCATGGCCACAACCACGAAGCCAAGGGCTGGCCCCCAGAGGCACCACAGCCATGGCAACATGGCCTTGGAAGCACAAGAATCTAAGGCTGTGGCCATGAGCTGGTCTCGAAGGCAGGGGTGCAGTGGCAGCGGTGCCTTGGAACCTCCGAGACTGGCCCCAGGTTGTATGGCTGAGGTGCCACTGAGGAGCCTCAGCCCAAGCGCTGTCTCCTCTCTCCAGAGGCTGCACGGCAGGAAGAGAGGCAAGGCTGAGCTCCTCACTGCACATGCCCGTAAGGAGGCAGGGCCTGGCACTGCCTCACGGGCAGGATCAAAGCCCAAGTTGGCCTGAATTCTGCTTGATGAGAGGTTTTCCCCACCTCTGTTATTTGGTTTCTCCTTGGGTGGATTCTCAGAAGTCTAAAAAGATTTAAGCTCTGACTGATGCTTTTCCCACAGTCAGAGCATTTGAAGGGTTTTTCGCCTGTGTGGGATCTTTCGTGCTTAGGAACAGTTGCACAGTCACTACAAGCACAAGGTGACTGTTGTTGGGGATTTTCCGTTGAACAGTTTCTGTGTTTGTTTTGACCCTTCTACTTAAACTCCAGCCATCTGAAAAAGTGGACTGTGCCCACGAAAGCTCATGATACCACCTACGTATTTTGTTAGTCTATAAAGCACTATCAGACCATGTGTTGGATTCACCCTGTCCTCTCCTGGATGGTTTCCTGCTGTTTCTCGGAGCTATGCTTACTCTCACAAGTCTTTCCCTGCTCAGAAATCTGAGAATCACGCCCTTCAGATCTTCCCAATAACTTTCCACATGGACCCATTTGCTCAAGTCCTTCCTGCTGAAGATTTTTCTCATGGTTCTCACTCAGCATCCCATCACCTGCTGGAAGAGAGGCAGAATCCAGGCAAGAGTCATTCCCTGTGCTAAGCTGAAAGGAAACTCTAAAAGAGAAATAGAAAAGGGGGAACACGCCCAAAAAATGGCCGGAAAGACTGAATTATCATGAGTTGAGTTCACCCTCCTTCCCCATAACCCTCAGACTGGAATTGAAGACAGGCTGAAGGGTCAGTGAGACTTGATGAAAATGTACAAGTGACACCTGCTATGAGGATACAGAAATTAGTTTCTGAGTCAGTTTAGCTGATTACTCACCTGTGTGGGCATCACTGATGATCTCCCTTCCTCACAGTCCTGGAGATCTAGGATCCCCAGCTCTTCGCTTCACCTGGGACAGTACATGAGGTTTGGAAACTGGAAATCCTGCTGGGGGTGCAAATAAACAAGAATTGATCTTATTCATTAAGGTCTGTGCCATTACTGCTTCCAGAGCCAGGATCTGAGTCGCCCTCCCAGAGAGGCTCCTTCCCACCTTGCAGGGACTGGGTCTGGCTGGTACAAGACTCCAGGACACACTCACCTGCAGTAAAGGTGCATCTACCCCACCTCGGGAATGGCCCAGCGGATTCCTGGGGTAGCTGAGTGCTCTGGTGCACTCTCTAGGGTACAACTCAGTCTCCTCATGGCCCCTTCCATCCGCCCGCATCCCAGGGCAGGACAGGAACACGCTGCTCAGAAGGGGAGCTCTAGTGAGGGCTGGCAGGTCTGACACTGAGACCCCAGGCAGGGCTCAGACTGCAGCTGCCACATAGCAGGTCACTAGGACTTTCTGAGAAAGCCCTTGGGGAGCTAGAGCTGCTGGATTCTCTGTCCACAAAGTTCTCTGGTACCTGTCGTTCCTGCCTGGGCCCTTCTAGTCACACCTCCGGCCAAGGCACAACATGGGCAAGATGGTGGGAAGCCCATGGAAACATTGGCTGTGGGAAGAGCAGCACCACTGCTCCGTCCTTGAACCTACTTCCCCCTGCGAGGGGGTGTGGAGGGGACAGCCTCTCACCAGGAGCCAGGGTTATTGGGCAGATACTCCTGACACTGGGGGAAGGGGCAGTGAGAGACCCTGAACCAAACCCAACCCAACCCAGCTGCTCCAGAGCCCACCCAGCTTCTGATGCCCAAGGGGGCAGGAATCCTCACCCAGCCAGCTCACAGCCTCATAATTCTCCTGCATCACATCCCTGTAGAGGGCTCTCCGGCCGGTGTACAGCAGAGCCCGTTCCTCCTCAGAGAAATACACAGCCACTTCCTTGAACATCACGGGCTCTGCCACGGCCATTTCCTGTCCCTGGCGCTGCTGGCCAGGAGCTGAGCTGGAGCCAGACATGGGTATTGCAGCCTGGCAAGGGAGAGGGGCATTTGGAGACATGTTAGAAGGGGCTTTAACCCTCACTAGGGAAGTTAAATTTCAATTAATCAGCGAATCTAGTGGCAGGTGGACTGTCCAACCGCTGCTCAACCAGTCGATGGGGGAAGAGGGCGCCCACCCTCCTGCTGCCCCTCCACCTCTGACACACAGGACCTGCCCGAGGAGCGCGTGTTCCCACGTGGAGGGGGCAGGGGCGCGGGCACCAGCAGGGACAGGAGCAGCCCCACTGGTGCAGATGCCCCGTTTTGCCGCTCTCCTCGAAAAGCACAAGAGCTGCGGGAGGGGGACTGGGGTGCCCAGGAGCACGTGCCTGTCGGGCGGCCCAGCCCCCAGCGCTGCCCCGAGACACGCGCTTGACCAGACCCGAACCCACGTGACCTGCGCTGCCTCTCCCGGCGCCTGCAACAAGGGGCCGTCCCAGCGCCGCGCGCTCAAACCCGCCGCAGCCTCCCCCGGCCCCGCGCAGTCACGTGGGGTCCCGCGGCGCCCGGCAGAGGGGCTAGAGCCCCGCCCCCAACAGTGACGCAGAGAGGCTGGGGCTGGTCACGTGACAGTTTTCAAGTGACATCCGGGCACTCGCCGGCCCCGCCGCAGCCCGGCAGTGAGCGAGCCCCCGCCCCGTGTTCTTACACGCGCTGCAAATGCCCCGCCCCGCCTGCAGCCCGCCTGGCTCCGAGAGGCGGCAGCAGCCTGGGGGCCCCGCCCCGCAGAACGAAGCCCTGGGACTGGGCCGGTACCGGACTCACTGACCCGCTGCGCATGCGCGATGTCACCCCCCCCAATTCAGTACCTCTCCTCTCCCCTGCCCCTGCTTAAGCCCCGCCCACCCCGCTGCGATTGGCCCCTGGGTTGCTGCCACTGCGCGCGCTGAGGCGCGACTTATGAAGGAGCCGTTGGTGCCGCATCGCGCGCGGAGGAGCTGGGCGCCACCAGTTCAAAGAGCAACTCGGGCTGTGATTGGCTCGGAGCTGCCTGGGGAGCTGAGATCGTGGGGCCCTGCTCACTCCACGCTGAGGGGAGGGGAAGGTAAGGGGGAGCTTGCAGGGGCGGGGGGGGGGCGAGGGATGCGGGGAAGGGACGGGGAAGAGTTCTGGGTCTGGGGGCAGAGCTGGCACGGGGGCACAGGGGGGCTGAAGCAAAGCAGAGAGGATGTGGGGGAGGGGCTGTGCAAGGCTGGACAAGCTGGTAACTTCTGGGGCTGAGGCCCCTCCCCCCTTCTTCTCCCCCATCTCCCCTCTGCACCTGGGGAGGCTTCTCCCCTCGGCAGGGGCAGGCTGTTCCGGGAGCACAACCAGGCCCCTGCGCTCTTCGGTGGCTTCCTCTGCGGTGAGAGCGGAGCAGCTTTTGCTTCTGTTTTATCCAGCACTGAACTTAACACTGGCTGGAGCCCCCTTGTCCTGGGGGAGCAGATGGTCCCAGGGCAGAGGGACTGAGAAGGTTTTTTTTTTTCCTTAAGTCTGGTTCCAGTTCAGATAAAAATCCTGGTTCTCTGGGCCTGGTTCAGTTCTGGCGAGTCCAGCTGGGGCAATGGAATCCACATCTGCTGAGCTGTCCCTGGGGGCTGTGTGGCAACCTGGGGAGGGTGGGTTGGGAATATGGGGATGGACTTCTGGATACTGCACAGGCAGAGGAGGCTGGTGTCTGTCTCTGCTCAGGATACAGGGCCCTAGAGCTGGCTGAGTTTCCTGGATCAGATGCTGCTGCCTCCGACATCATGATCTGGGAGCCCAGATTGAGCAGTGGGTCCGTAGCAGGAGACATTCACTGCAGCCCTCCATGCCCACCCCAAGTGGGGACATTCCCTGGTGCCTGTTACTTGCCCCTTGGGGCAGCCCCCAGGCTCTGCTGGCATCAGCTCCAGGGGCCAGCGAAAACTGGGGTACAAAGCTTGGGAGGGCCAGGAAAGTGATTCAGCCAAACCAGCCTCTTCCAGCCTGAGTTTGTGCTGGGGGGGGGGGTGGCCTGTGGGTCCCAGAGTTGCTGCCTCAGTGACACTGCCAGGCTCCCACTAGAGAGCAAGTGCCCATGGGCACCGGGCAGGCACCAGTGCTCCCAGCAGAGGGGAGAGGGCAGGAGGGGGACTGGGGAGAGCAAAAGGGGCAAGAGGTCAGGAGAGAGGTTCCCAGCCCCCAACCTGTCCAGACCCATTCACTGCCTCACCCTGGGCAGATTTCCTTCCCTGCCCCTTGATCCCAGGATAGTCAAAGCCAGTTCCTGCCCTTACCAATCCCAATGTGACAGTGGTGGGGGGTGCTGCCCTCAGGGACAATGTCAGGGAACCCCCCAAAGTGGCAGATCTGGAACTTCTGCTCTTTTCTAACATCCGTCTCAGAGACTCTGCCCCGGGGAGGGTGTGAAAGTGCCTGGTGGGTGACCCCTGGTGGGAGGGGACAGACCTGTGTTGTAATCAGACAACGAAGGGTTTTGAGCATGGAGGAACAGGGGTGTGAAATGGACCAAAGACCCTTGAGAAACCACCTCAATCACAGAAACATACAATGCTAGAACTGAAAGGACCCTGAGAGATCCTCAAGTCCAGTCCCCTGCCCTCATGACAGGACAAAGCACCATCTAGACCATCCCTGAGAGGTGTCTGTCTCACCTGCTCTTGAATACCTCCAGAGATGGAGATTCTACAACCTCCCTAGGCAATTTATTGCAGTGTTTCACCACCCAGACAGGATATTTTTCCTAATGTCTAACCTAAACCTCCTTCCTGCATTTTAAGCCCATGGCTGCTTATGCTATCATCAGAGCAGGGTGGGCCTGAGTCATTTTGGTGCCCCGGCTCAGGCGTGCGGGCGCCATCCCCTGGGCGCATGGCGCATGCATGGGCCTGCCCGTGGGATGCGGGACCGCCCCAGGGGCGTGGGCCCGCTTCTGGGGCGCACAGCGCATGCGTGGCCCAGCCACGGGCGCGCAGCCCGGCCCGCCTCGGGCGCATGGCGCATGCACGGCATGGCCACGGCTGCTGGCCCGACCTGCCTCGGGCGCACGGCGCATGCGCTGCCCAGCCTGGCCCAGCCACCGCTGCTGGCGGGTGTGCCAGGCCGCAGGTCCTCGCGTCCGTGGAGGGAAGGGCACCGCAGGGCCGGGCGCTGTGGGAGCTGGGCACATGGTGCCTGATGGCAGCGCTAAGCCCCTTTACAGCTGCCATCAGGCGCCCCCCATTGTTTGGCGCCCGGCAGCTGCCAGGCTCACCCACCCTCAGTCTGGCCCTGCATCAGAGACCAAGAACACCTCCACCCTCCCGTGACACCCTCTGACCTGACAGGACCAAGACCCATGTCTACCTTTTCTTACAGATCATCCCATCTTGCAGTACACAGGGCAGGGAAATGGCTGTGATGGAGCTGGCTCAGGTAGGAGATTGTGTGTATGTGGGGCGGGGGAAGAGCAGGAAATAAACAGGGTGAGGCAGGGTGGGGTAAACCTGCTGGGACTTGCTCAGCCTAGGGCCTGATGGTCTGAACAGGCCCATTGGGAGGGGGGTGAACGTTCTCCCATTTCAGAAAGAGGAAACTCCCCACAGACAGGGCTGGAAAAACTGACCAGTCTCTCCATTGGTCCATCAGTGGCTACTAGCCAGGATGGGCAGGGAGGGTGTCCCAAAGCCTCTGTTTGCCAGATGCTGGGAATGGTCGACTGGGTAGATCACTGGCAGATTCCCTGTTCTGTCCAGTCCCTCTGGGGCACCTGCATTGGCCACTGTGGGCAGACAGGACTCTGGGCTACAGGGGCCTTTGGTCTGACCCAGCCTGGCCGTTCCTGTTGCTGTTTCTTACACTGGAGACAGAGCTCACTAGCCAGTGTCTGCCATGAACTAGGAAGGGGCTGGGATTCCTGTCCCTGTTGCCTGTGCAGAGCTCTGCTCCCACCTCAGCCTGTGGCAGGCAGGGGGGTGACTGAGAAGACCCTGCCCTGCTCCATCTGCTGGGAGGCACAAGGAGCTCTCCTCTCTCTCCCTGGAGCCTCCTGGCCTCTCTGGGCAGGGTGGGGTGGGATTCTGCTCCTTGGGCCCTCCATTGTGCTGAGTGGGGCTGTGGCTGGGGTGTCAGGCACTGAGTGGGGACCCTCTTATTTCAGGTGCCGTGACCTTTGAGGAGGTGGCTGCATATTTCACTGCGGGGCAAGGGCGCTGCTTAGCCCCGTGCAGAGAGCTCTTATGAGGACGTCATGCAGGAGAACTATGAGACCGTGGCCTCGCTGGGTAAGGATTCCTGTGCCCACAGCTAGCAAAGGCCTGGAGCCAGCATTTCTACGTCGGGTCAGATTATTCCCTGGTCAGTTTGATGAGAAGGGATTGGGGCTTACAACCTTTGTGTGAGGGTCACTTTCACCCCATAACCCCTTCTGGGGAACAGGGGAGTCAGACACCTAAGGGACAAGCTAATTCATCCCCATCTCCCCAGCTTTCAGGGGCTAGAAGCAGGGAACTGTCTTGCCTACTTTTTCTCCTTCATGCACAATTCACCTGCCACCTTGGGACTGGCTCCATCTGTGGAGGAGTCTGGGTTCTCAGACTTGGAAACAGGCAGGAGTTTAACCCCTGAGCTGTGTTTGTGTCAGCGAGTCCCCTAGAAATCCACAGATCATTAAAACTCCTAGTGAGGGCATCATAACACTGCTGTCACCAAAAGGTGAGGAGTCATCAGGCCCTGCACCTGACTCTCCACAGCCAGGTGGTTTATTAGTTCAGAGATACAGCATAGAGCAGACTTGTCTGCACAGGAACCAGGAGCAGTCCGCACAATCCATCTTGGGGATGAGAGGGCACAGAGCTAATGGCCCTGCCCCACACCTCTGCCCCATAACCAGAGAGACTCACTTCCACCCTGCACAGCTCGTCCCTGGCTGCAGCCAGCCCCATCTCAAACCTTTATCCAGTTTCCCAGGGAAAAGGTGTCCCCTGGTCACATACCCCTCTCCGGCTCATATTATTGTGAGCCTGGGCTATTGTTAATGTGCTGGCCTGGGCATCCTTCCTCAGTGAGTCACCCCCCAAATTCCCATACCCATCTAGATAGTGGTGAAGTGCCAGAGGAAACTGAGGCACACACATGGGGTTACTACAGGACAGTAGAAATCACATGCAACATAACAAAGCAAACCGTGAATACAATCCTGACTTCATCACATCCCCCCAGTCCTTTCCTTCCCAGAAGTCTGCTGCTCTCAAGTCCTGGTCCCATGTAGGATCAGATTGGGCTCATGGAATGTTCCTTGTGACACACCCTCTTCCCAGACTCTATGTGCATTCACATTGCCTGATTTCACCCCGTGCAGGATTCTCCATTTCTAAACCTGACCTGATCACCCGGCTAGAACGAGGGGAAGAGCTGTGGGTCCCAGATCTCCAGCCCTCCAAAGAAATGGGAATCCTGAGAGATACCCACACAGGTGAGGAGTCAGGGAAACTGACACAAACATTCCAGAAGCGTAGAGAAATCTGCAACTTGCAAAAATGAGCAGCAGTACTGGATGGAGCTGGGCTACTCAACATACAGCCCATGGGCCACATGCAGCCCATGGACGGTTTATTTGTGGCCCACAGCGCAGTTTGGGTTTATGCAAGGCTCAACACATAGCCCGCGGGTGGGATCCTTTGCCTCCACTGGGAATGCTCCACAACAGCAAGTCAATATAATGGTCTTCTGTTGATATGCATTTTAATAGTTAAATTCCTGGACTGTTATCCTCATTAAAAGTGCTGCCATATGGTGGAAATCGGGTCACTATTGCATGTTATTACTATGAGCAGAACTGACTTAAATGGGCCCTGTGTGTTGTATAGTCTTGCCTTAATCTTTGTATTCATACCTGTCAATGTGAAAGAAGCTATTTATGATATTTGAATACATATTGGTACATATATGCAACCACACTTAAGTTGTGGCCTCAGCATATGCTGTGAGTATCATTGTGGCCCCTGGGTTTTCTGCAGTTCAGTAGCCCTGGTGTGGAGCCTGGGATCAGCTGGGCTTCCCCTCAGATCCTGGGCTCCAGCACTGCTGCTTTGAAACACTGCAGGAGCCTGACCTCAAGTTCCCACAGCTTTTCAAAGAGGCAGCGCAGCACAGAGCCCCAAGTCAGTGGGGAGTTGCCAGCTAACCCCAGGTTCCACATGAGACCTTTGAAGTGTAGCAACAGCCCTAGGGCTGCTGTACACTTCAAAGGCGGAGGTGTTCTATTGACTAATCGAATAGTTGATGCAAAATGCACTGACTATTTGATTAGTCGATACTTAACATCCTTACTATATCTTCGCCATTCCCTGTTGGTCCCTTCTCCCAGCATGGACAATGACTCCTGCTTGGATTCTCTCTCTCCCAGCAAGTGCTAGGACACTGAGGGAGAACAAGGAGGAGAATCAACAGCAGGAATGGCCTGGCACAGTAGACTCTCAGCCAACATTTTTGGAAGGGTGGCCCGCTGTGGTATTTTGGTTTTTTGCTTGATGGTCTCCCCTCCCTGCCCGCCCCACACACACTTTTTGGTTGACCAGTTTCTTCCTGAAGTTTTTTTTTTTTTTAAATGGGTTTTGTGGCCAAATAAAATTGGCCAACACTGGACTAGACTATCAAATCTCTAGTCAATGGAAGTTCAAAGTTAGGAACGGCAGGTACTGGAGTTGTGGGGCTGGGTGCAGCTGTTAGTGCCTGCAGGGTCCCCTTTTACCAATGTGCTGAGTCCCTAGAAGGAGGGTGCAGTCTCAGAGCCCTTTCCTGCCTCTGGTAGATTCTGTGCAGCCCAAAGGGGCACCAAATGGCAGGCCCGACTGGCCACAAGAGGGAGGCTGAGAAACCACACAAAGGCTGCTGCTGGCTGAGTAGAATAAAGGCTTCAGAGTGGGAGCTGAGCTGCAGGAACACCCACAAGCACCAGAGAAGCAGTGCAGCCCATCTCCACCCTGGCCGGCCATAGGAAGAGCCTGGCATTGCCCTGGGAGTGACAACTGTTGTGGGCAGCTGGCAGGGCCCACCCAGACACAGGCATTTGGGGTCAGGTGTGTGGAGCATATGCAGGGCGTGAAGCAACCGGCCAAGGGTTCACTTTCCTGCTCAGACAACTTCCTGTCTCCTTCTGGCCCAAGTAGAACATCTGAGCCAAAGAGCAGGGGGAGCCCAGCCCACCAGCCAGGAGCTTTGTGGACGGAGCCCTTGGGAAGCTAGAGCCTGCTGGGTCCTTCCTCTCCAAGTCCTAGTGACCTGCCATGTGGCAGCTGTAATCTGAGCCCTGCCTGGGACCTCTGTGTCAGACCTTCCAGCCCTCACTAGAGCTCCCTCTGAGTAGTGCTCCTGTCCTGCCCTGCGG
>CM033444.1:32414091-32425090 GCA_019425775.1 Rafetus swinhoei | reverse complement strand
GGGAGCAGGGCGGGGCTGTGGGAGCCAGGAGCAGTGTGTGTGTGGGAAGAGCTGGGCAGGGGAGAATTCTGGGGCTGGGGGCCCAATAGCGCCAGCCGGATACGCACCGTGTGCTCAGACCCGGAGCTTGCAGGGGCGGGGCATCCATGTGCGGGGAGCAGGGCGGGGCTGTGGGAGCCAAGGGGCTGTGGGGGAATAGGGATGCAGGGGTAGGGGACCCTGAGGGGCTGAAGGGAAGCAGAGAGGATGTGGGGAGGGCTGTGAGCTGGGGAGCAGGGATGTAGGAGGAGGGGGCAGGGGAGAATGCTGGGGGGCAGGGCTGAAGGAAGCAGAGAGGATGTGGGGCAGGGGCTGTACGAAGGTGGAGGTTTCACAAGTTGTCAACTTCTGGGGCTGAGGGCCTCCTGCTCTTCCTCTCCCATTCCCTGCTCTGGGCCTGGGGAGGTTTCTCCCCTCAGCAGGCACAGGCTGTTTTGGGAGCACAACCAGGCCCCTGCGCTCTTCGGTGGCTTGCTCTGCAGTGAGAGCGGAGCAGCTTTTGCTTCTGTTTTATCCAACACTGAACTTGCTGGAACCCCCTTCTCCTGGGGGAACAGATTCTCCCAGGGCAGAGGGACTGAGAAGAACCAGAGGGTTTATTTTTTTCCTAAGTCTGGTTCCAGTTGAGATAAAAATCCTGATTCTCTGGGCCTGGTTCAGTTCTGGCAAGTCCAGCTGGGCCATTGGAATCCACGTCTGCTGAGCTGTCCCTGGGGGCTGTGGGGCAACCTGGGGTGGCTCGTGAATAAGGCCTGACTTCTCTCTGAATCTTTTCTCACAGTCTGAGCATTCGCAGGGTTTCTTTCCATTGAGATTCGTTTGCTGGGCTGGAGTTTCCTTAGGATCCAGGGATCCTCCTCTACATTTGTTGGATTCTTCCACTTTTCTGCTTGGATTGTTCTCCAGCTGCCTCTCTGCCCTGTGTGGATTCCCCCAGGCTTTCTCCTGCTCTACACACCGGGGACAATCCCCTTCAGCTCCTTCAACAATGTTCCCTGTGAGTCTACGGTTCCAGGACCTTCCTGCTGTCAATTTTCCTGAGTGTTCTCCCTCACTGTCCTTGCACCTGCTGGGGGAGAGAGAACCTAGGCAGGACTCACTGTCTGTGCTGGAGACAAAGGACCAAGCTGGGACTGGCAAAGACCGAAAACAACACAATAATAGTTTGGGAAACTGAGACATTGGATTCTGCCTCAACACCCCACCCAAACACTCCCAAGGAAGGAAATGTAGAGAGGAACCTCCTGACAGCTAACAGGATGGCTGGGAGTTGACAGGTACTTGACAGGATAATACCTGCAGCCCTACATGGGGCAGAAGTGAGGCTCTCCCTCCTTCCCTATTCATTTTAGGAGCCTCCGCTTTTCCTACATTCTCTGGATAGTTTGTGTCAGTTTCCTTGACTCCTTACCTGTGTGGGTGCCTCTCAGGATCTCCATTTCTTTGGAGGGCTGGAGATGTGGGACCTATGGCTCTTTTCCCCTCATTCCAGCTGGGCAATTAGGTCAGGTTTGGGAATGAGGAATCCTGCATAAGGGTGAGATCAGGCAAGGTGAAGGCACTTGGAGTCTGGGCAGAGTATGTGTCAGAAGGAACATTCCTGAGCTCAATCTCATCCTACAAGGGGCTGGGGTAACTCAGACCACTTGAGAGCAACAGACTTTTGGGGTGCAATGGGAGGAGATGTGACAATGCCACAATTGTATTCACTCTGCTTTCTAGTGTTGCATGTGATCTCTACTGTCCTGTAATAACCCCATGTGTGCCTCAGTTTCCCTGGGCACTGTACCACTGCCCAGACGGGGATGGGAATTTGGGGGTGACGCATTGAGGGAGGATGCCCAGGCCACCACATTCACAATGGCCCAGGCTCATGGCAATCAGAGCCTGGGAGGGTTGTGCGACCCAGAGACACATTTTGCCCGGGAAGCTGGGGAAAGGCTTGAGACCTGGATGGCTGAAGCCAGGGATGAGCTGTGGAGGGTGGAAGTGAGTCTCTCTGGCTTAGGGGGAAAAGATTGGGGGGGGGAGGAGGCTCTGGGCCCCCTTCTCCCTGAGATGGATTGTACTGATTGCTCCTGGTTCCTGTGCTAAAAAGTGGTGTGGATTTTTTGTGTGTGTGTGTTATATCCCTGTGAGCTAATAAACCTTCTGTTCTACCTGCCATCCGAGAGTTGTCTGGCTGCTGATGGGGTTGCAGGGCCTGATGACTCCACACCCCTCAGTGACAGGGGGTGTTGTCATGCCTCTCTAGGAGTTGTAATGATCTGAGGGCTCGGGGACTATGTTTACACTGCAGGCTTTTTGTGCGTAAGAACAGCTGTTCTTGCACAAACTTGCAGACATCTACACTGCATGCATGTTCTTGCAAAGTAAAGTTACAGTAAAGCATCAGAAAACAGGGCTTCTTGCAAGAGTTATTCCTCTCCTGAGGAATAAGCCCTCTAGAAAGAGTTCTTGCACAAGGAGGCAGTGTGGACAGGCAACAGGGCTTTCTTGCACAAGAGAGTGTCCACACTGCCATGGATGCTCTTGTGCAAAAGCACATGGCAGTGTGGATGCACTCTTGGAGAAGAATGCTTGCACAAAACAGTTCTTGTGCAAGAAGCCTGCAGTGTAGACATAGCCTGGGGGACTTGCTGACACACAGCTCTGGGGTTAAACTTCTGCTTATTTCCAAGGCTGTAGAACCTAGAGCCCTCCCACAATGGAGATAGCCCCAAGGTGGCATGTGAATGGTGTGTGTAGGAGAAATAATGTAGGCAGGACAGTTCCCTGCTTCTGGCCCCTGAAAGCTGGGGAGATGAGGATGACTTAGCATATCCCTTAGGTGAAGCCTCTGCTTCTGAGGAGATATTGTGATGAAAGTGTCTCTCACAGGGGCTTTGGGCCCCACTTCACTTTAATCTAGGGGTGAGCAAAGGAGCCTCTGCGGGTCACCTCCAGCCTGCCAAGCCAACGGATCTGGTGTGTAGCCACCATACCGCTCCCCTGCTTGCAGATCCATTGAGATCTGGGGACAGGGAGTGCACAATCTCTCTCCCCTCCAAGGGCATGGAGCAGAGAAACGCTGGGGCTACATCTACGCTGGCGGCTTCTTGCGCAAGAACTCTTTTGCGGAAGAGTTCTTGTGCAAAAAGTCTTCCACTGCCATGTGCTTTCATGCAAGAGATGTGCTTTTGTGCAAGAGCATCCATGGCAGCGTAGATGCTTTCTTGCGCAAGAAAGCTCTGATGGCCATTTTATCCATAGGGGCTTCTTGCACAAGAAATTCATGTTGCCAGTCTACACTTCCCTCTTGTTGAAGAGCTCTTGCACAAGAGGGCTTATTCCTTGTGGGGAGAGGAATAACTCTTCTGGAAGAAGCCCTGTTTTCTGATGCTATAATGTAAATTTACTTGTGCAAGACTGCTCGTACAGTGTAGACACCCGGCAAGATTTTGTGCAAGAATGGTTGTTCTTGCACAAGAAGCTGCCAGCGTAGACATAGCCTGGCTGTTTTAAAACTGTCTAGCCACTGCATGCTCCTGGCAGAGGGGGGCAGGCGCCTCCAGGCCTGATTGGTCCCTCTTCCTTTTAAAATAGTTGGTGATGCCCTCTAGGCATTGAGGGAGTGGGGCCAGGGGAGGGGGAACTACCCCAGCTGCCACTCCCCCAGGCCAATCAGGGTCTCTGTGGGGGAGTCGAGAAGTCTCCTGGCCCTGTTCCACTAGAGGTCACACTACTTCTAGGGTGGGCTGGGACCACTTCAAAAATCTGTGCAGTGGCCCCCTTTTAAAAACTATTGCCCACCTCTGCTCTAATCCAACTGGCCAGATACAGATGCTCTAGGCTGTGCCATGCTGGGAAACCCTCAATTGTGCTACAACAATACAGACCTGACACCTTCCGCCAGGCTCTTTTACACCCTCCCTGGGACAGAGTCTGAGACACAAATGCTAGAAAAGGGCAGAAGTTCTAAACCTGCTTCTCTGAGGGGATTCCCCGACCTTGCCCCTGAGGACAGGAAGTCCCCCACCCTGGTCACATGGGGACAGGGAGGGGCAGGAACTGGCTTTTGCCTTCTTGCCCCTTGCTCCCAGGATGAGCCAATGAATGGGTTTGGGGAGTTTGGGAGCTGGGAACCTCTCCCCCTAGTTCCTGCACCTGCTGCCCCTACTGCTCTCCCCAGTCTCCCTCCTGCCCTTCCCCCCTCTGCTGGGAGCACTGGTGCCTATCCTGTGTCCATGAGCATTTGCTCTCCAGTGGGAGCCTGGCTTTGTCACTGAGGCAGCAGCTCTGGGACCCACAGACACACAGGGACTCCTCCTCTTTAACCCAAACATAGGCTGGTTTGGCTGAGTCACTTTCCTGCCCATCCCAGGCTTTCTCGGTCACCTGGAGCTGATGCCAGCAGAGACTGTGGCTGCCCCAAAAGGTGAGTAACAGGCATCAGGGAGGCTATGTCTAATCTGGCAGGTTCTTGCGCAAGAATCCAGAGCATCCACACTGTCTGCCCACTCTTGTACAATAAGATTTACAGTAAAGCATGGTAAGAGAGCTTCTTGCGAAGAGCTAAGCTCTTTTCTTAAAAGTATAAGCTCTCTGTGCAAGAGGGCAGTGTGGACACGTGGCAGGGGTTTCTTGAGCAAGAAATCCCTATGGCTAAAATGGCCATCAGAGCTCTCTTGCACAAGAGAGCATCAACACTACTATGGGTGCTTTTGTTCAAAAGCACATCTCGCCTGGGCAGTGTGGACATGTTCTTGCCCAAGAAGCTGCCAGTGTAGATATAGCCAGAATGTCCCTACCCAGGGTGGGCCCAGAGGACCACAGTGAACATTTCCCTGCTACAGACCTGCTGCTCAGCCTGGGCTTCTAGATCACGATATTAGGAGGTAGCAGCCTCTGACCCAGGAAGCTCAGCCAGCTCTAGGGCTCTGTACCCTGAGCAGAGACAGACACCAGCTTCCTCTGCCTGTGCCGTAGGCAGGGACCCCTCCTCAAATACCTGAGCTGCCTCTAGGCTGCCCCACAGCCTCCCACAGACAGCTCAGCCAACATGGCTTCTATTGCCCCCAGCTGGAATCACTGGAGCTGAACCAGGCCTAGAGAACCAGGCTTTTTAAGTGACCAGGAACCAGACTACAATGGTCATTTGTCCTGTAACTCAATGGATCCGAACTGAATGGGGCAATCCCAGCCCAGCAGTGACTCTGGTGTGAGACCCAATCCTGGGCACCACGCAGGCCAGCAGCCGCCCAGCCCCATCCCCTCAGGCCCCCAAATGCTGAGAGGGGTTTTAACAGGGACATTAAGTGGGAGCCGTCTGGTGGGGAGGGGCTGCCTCGGGTATTTACCTCCCAACTGCTGAGCCCTTAGACCCAGAGTTCCCCCTCCCTTCTTCCCCCCCCCGTAAGCAGCTGCAGGGAAGCGGATTCGCTCCCTTGGCTGGGGGAGCTGCCAGTGTCTCTCTCCCCGCCAATCACAGCCCCGCCCTCCCCGCAACCCTCTCTGCGTCTCTTCACCCCCCCCAGTGTCCCGGTCCCAGCTCTGACCCCCCAAATTCTTCCCCGCCCCCTCATCCTCCAGCTCCCCCCACGGGGGCGGGGCCTGGCAGCTCCCGGTCTGAACTACCACCGGGCTCCGCCCCGGACCGGAGTCACTGACCCGCTGCGCACGCGCGGCCTGACGCCCCTCCCCCCATTCAGTGCGCCCGCCCGCCCGTCACTCCGGCCCCGCCCATCCCCGCACGCGGCAGGGGGGGGCCGCGGGCTGCGCCGTGGATGCTGCACCGCGCCGAGGGAGCCGTTGGGTCCGTTACTCGCGGCGCTGCAGCTTCCGCTTCCACTTCCGGGCAGAGGCGCCGCCGAGCGCGGGGCGGGGCTGGAGCAATCGGAGGAGCCGAGGTCGGGGCGGGGTAGCTGATGTGTGAGATGCGGCGCGCGGAGGCCGGGGCAGATAAATCGGCGGGCGGTGTTGCCCTGGGAAGGCTCCAAGATCACGTGACACCGACCCCGACTGCAAACCATTTCCAACGGCTCGTGGCGGAGGCATCTCTGCGCATGCGTAATATACGGGGGGGGCGGTTGGAGACGTTGGGGGTAGCTCCTAGGCGAGGGGCGGGGCGATGACGCGGGTCTCGCGCTGGGGTTGACCCTTGGGAGCCCCCCGCCACCCCGGGAACGAGATTTCCTGGGGAGGGGCAAAAGGGCCCCCGCGGGCCGGATCCAATCAGGGCCTGGGGGCGGGGCGAGCGCGCGACTCCCCCGGCCTGCAGGGCGCGTGGCGCTTCCCAGGGCTCCTCTGCTCCAGCGTCACCGCCCCCCCGCCCCGGGCCAGTCAGCGGGGGGGTCTCCCTGCGAGCAGCGGGCGGCGCTTTGAAGCCCCTTCCCGCCCTGCCAGGGCACGGTGCCTCGTGGGAAGGGGCAAGGTCCCCTCCAGACCAGCTGTGCCCTGGGGGTGGGAAAGCCCAGTAGCGCTCTGGCCCCGCCCTGTCCGCATTAGGCCAGCCCGCAGCCACTGTAAGAAATTTTTGAAGTGGCCCCGGGCCAAAAATTATCCCCCCCGGCCCCCAGATGTCTCATGTGCATCAGTTCCTGCTGGCTGACAGCGATGTTGCTCCATCGCAGTGTGGGGCGCTGCTAGAAGGAGCCTCCCTGCTCTTCACTGCAAAGCTTGTGGCAGTGAGAACCCCTTAGTCCATGTATCTGTTGAAACAGCTTACCCCGTAGCATGTAAACTCACGGGTGTAGGACAGTGGTTCCCAGCCTGTGGTCAGCAGACTCCTAGTGCTCTACAATGGTGCTGTACGGGGTCTGCGAAAAGTTTAAAATACAAATTAGAGTAAATGTACAGCGTACAAAACACTTATGTACTTTTGGGGATACTTATGCCAAAATGGCAGTATCTCGCATGTGTGTCACCACGGATAGAGTCTGGGGAGAATGGGGGTGTGGAAAGGGTTGCAGCCCCTTCAGAAATGTCTCAATTTTCTCTTCCTCCTGCCAGGCTGCAGAACACCCATGTCTGTCTCAGCTCAGCCCCTGGCCTGCAGCACCAGGGACAGGAAATGGCCATGGCGGAGCCGGTGAGCTTCAAGGAGGTGGCTGTGTATTTCTCTGAGGAGGAATGGGCTCTGCTGGCCCCGGGCCAGAGAGCCCTCTACTGGGATGTGATGCAGGAAAATTATGAGGCTGTGAGCTGGCTGGGTAAGGAGCCCTAATAAAATGTTAAGTAGCATGTTTATTTGCATTTTGTTCACCCCTTC
The DNA here is from genome assembly GCA_019425775.1 of Rafetus swinhoei. Taxonomy (NCBI): domain Eukaryota; kingdom Metazoa; phylum Chordata; order Testudines; family Trionychidae; genus Rafetus; species Rafetus swinhoei. The sequence continues at coordinate 32,417,802 of CM033444.1, read as the reverse complement.
TGCAATATACATTGCATAGGTTACAGAAAAATATGCCCATTCCTTTTAGAGTTTAATGTTATGAAACTTAGCCATATACATTTTTGCATAAAGTGGAACTATTTCCTTTGTGCTCACAGAGTTTTCATATACTGTTATCAAAAGAATAGTCTGGTTATCAGCCACCTTACGGCTCAGTGTTTCTAACATTACTGTTTTTCTTTGATTCTTTTACTATGGCTCTTATTTGCTATCTTACCAAGAAATGCAGAATCTCTTCCATTCTCCTGGATCTGGTTGCCCCATGTAACAGCCACAACTTGGCTTATAAAAAGATATGAACTTCATACCTTTAAGATTAAATACTAAATACAAAAAGCCAAGCAACACTAGTTACCTGTGTATGGCAAAAAAGTGTCTTGTCAGTTTTACAATTTGAGATGAAATGGCGTTATTAAAAAAAAACAATTAATTTCAAGCTTTCAGAACAGAATTTTACAAATCATGATTGTTGGTTAAATTCTAAAACCCTTACATATTTACACTACGTTATTTTGTTTGTGTGTATGTGTATGTATGTACGTGATATATACTTGTATGCAGCTCAGATTGTCTCCTTGCCTGGATTATTTACCGACATTTCTTTGGGAAGGGCCCATTTTTTCCATCAGAATAGCTGCAAAGAAACCAAGAATTCTTTTCCTATAACAATTTAACTCAATAACATTTACACAACATTCAGCTGTTCAGTTCCTCCCCACGCTCTGCAGACTTAACTTCTCACACTCTTTTTCCTTAAATTGCTTGCTTTATCTCCCAAAATGACACTTCCAATAGCTCCCACGATAACCATACCAAGTTCCCACTATTCACAGGGATCTGAATTCCCTGGGCTTGTACACTTTTCCGTACTCCTCTCACTATGCTTCCCCCGTGTCTGCCAGTTGTTAAAGTTTACCTGTTGTGTGCCAACTTGTCTGGGCCTCAGTCGTATTTCTTGTGCTGAATGATACCCTTCCATGGACACAGGCTTGTTTCAATACCCATTTAGCAAGGAGAGTGGCCCTCTCAACTAGCCTCCACCTCTCCTGGCCCTGAAGAAATTTTTAAATGCCCTATTTTTGTATACCTCTGTTGGGGGAGGGAAGTGGAAAGGCATTTTTCTTTAATGTGCCTGCTTGACCCTTCAGAGGCAGATTCTCTGACTTAAGCGCGATTAAAAATCCATACACTTCTCGGTCATTCTGGCTGCCAGCACACACTGATGGGTAGCAGCGTGCTGCTTTTCTTTAGCAATTTGCTGCATAATTTCTATTTTACTTCTAAGGTTAGTCACTTCCTCCAAGCCTGCCAGGCCCTCACACAGAGCCTGTATCAGCACAGCCACTTTCTTCTCTTGGGAAATTGTGAATGAAAGAGAGCATTCTACCCATCCCTGATTGGCTAGCCAATTCTGACATTCCCAGAGGATCACTCAAAAGGTCCCCTGTTTTCCCATTAACTTTATGATAAAATTCCTAACAATTATTGCAGACTTACCCAAGCAATCTGTCAAGATGGGATCAGGCATGACTGTCTCCTATCATTCTGTTTGTAATGCCAGATGTTAAAGAAGAAACAGGATACTTGGGAGTGGATTGAGTATACACCTCTTTATTGCAGATACTCATTCCCTCAGGTACCCAACACTCCTTGTGAGTGAGCAGTGTTTTGGCACCGGTTACGCCTCCTTTATCCATTTTAGTGTGTTAATTCACATGTCTATCACTACTTCCCCATAGACCTTATTCAGTAATGTTAACTCCCATGTGATGAATATTAATAGGCAGGTGATCTATATTATTATACCCTGTTTACAGGATTTTCAGTTAGATCAGCACTTTTCTGCATTACAGACTTCTCATGTCAGAAGGTTACAAAGGATGTGACCCTGAAGGTATTTTTAGAGAGTAAGTAAAAATAAGCAAGAGACAAAACAAGACACTTCAGTACAACTGTCTTTCTAGGCTGCAAAAACGACAGGAAATATCCAGTTTATAACAGAAAGGACAATGCCTACTCTGGCCAGTCCCCTACCACTGTTGTATTCTTTCCTGGGCCCCTATTAATTCCTACATATCCCAACAGCTTTCAGCACCATGCTCTCTTCTTGGGCACAGGGAATCAGACTCTTAAGGGCCATTCTAATTCATCCCCATCTCTCCAGCTTTCAGGGGCTAGAACCAGGATACTGTCCAGCCTACATTATTTCTCATTCACAAACCATTCACCTGCCTTCCTTGGATTAGTTCCATGTGTTGGGAGGGCTCTAGGTTCTGCAGGCTTGGAAATATGCAGGAGTTTTGCTCCAGAACTTTGTGTGTCAGCAAGCTCCTCAGAGCCCACAGATCATTACAACTCCTAGTGAAGGCAAGACAGCATCCTCTGTCATCAAGATGTGGGGAGTCAATGGGCCCTGCCCTCTCCCCCCCCTTCCCCAGCCAGAGTGATTCTCAGAACAGAAGGTTAATTAGGTCATAGAGATACTACATAGAATAGTCTAGGGATGTAAATGGGTATTGGACTGATTAACTACCATTAAATCTAGGCTTGTGTTTTGGAAACAGCAGAGGGGGGAGGGGCAGGAGCCAGTGCTGTCAGAGGCAGTCGAGTGGGTAGGGGCACCAGAGGAGGCTGCTTCAACGCATCTCTGCCTATGGCAGATCTCTGGGACTGCCCCGTTGAGAAGCGCTGCTGGACCCGGCAAAAGGCAGGACTGAGTAAGCCCAACTCAGCTCAGCCCAACTTCTACAACATTTAATCTGCAGCAGGGGCAGCTCTTGAACACGCTGTGAGCTGGGACTGAGTGCATCTTCCCTTATCGACTAATAGTGTACTCTAAAAATTCTGTCAACTACACTAAGTTAAATACCCACTTCTTAACATCCCTAGAACAGACTTGTTAGCACAGGACCCAAGAGCAGTCGGTACAATCCATGTTAGGGAGAAGGAGGCCCAGAGCCAAAGACTCTGCCTCATCTCTGACCACACTTAAGGGCAACTCACTTCCAGCTGCCACTGCTCATCTCTGGCTGCAGCCAGTCCTGTCTCAAGGTTTTCTAGCTTCACAAAGGATTCTTCTGGTCACACCCCGTACCCAGGCTCAGATTACCGTGAGCCTGGGCAGTTGTGAATATGCTGGCTTGGGCATCCTCCCACAGTGAGTCACCCCCATCTAGATAGTGTTGCAGTGCCCAGGGAAACTGAGGCACACAGAGGGTTACCATAATACAGTAGAAATCACATGCAACATAACTCTCTCACAGTCCTCACCCTGCTTCTGCCCAACAAGTCTGTTGCTCTCAAGTTGTCTGAGTTACCACAGTTTTCTGTAGTCTTGGTTTGAGCACAGGGAATCTTCCTTGTGACACATACTCTACCCAGATTCCATGTGTCTTCACCTTGCCTGATTTCTCCCCATGCAGGATTCTCCATTCTCAAACCTGACCTGATTCTTTGGCTGGAACGAGGGGAAGTGCCGTGGGCCCTGAATCTCCAGCCCATCAAAGAAACAGAGCTCCTGAGACAAACTTGTGCAGTTGAGGAGTCAGGAAAACTGAGCCAGAAACTATCTGGTGAGTGCAGGAAGAAGCTGGGTTTCCCAAAATGAGCAGTGAGTGAGAGACCTGACTTCCACACCATGTCTCCCAGGTAGGGCTGCAGGTGTTATCCTGGCAACCACCTGTCATAGCT